>CM034147.1:150488192-151233044 GCA_019776745.2 Taxus chinensis | reverse complement strand
TGAAGCTTTACATGTTAAGTGATCTTCAAGTAATTAAGGGAAAATAATGAAATACTATGGTAATAACTACGTAACCATGAAAATGTTATGTTGTGGAAAGTTCTTATCTGTAATTCTATATTGTAGTTAGATAGTTGTTTTGTACCTTCTCATTTGGAAGATTTGGTTTTGATGTGCATCATTTGTTTTTATGTGAATATATTTCCTCCCCATTGTAATCCTCTTAGGTAGGCTTGAAAATGGGTGTCGTCTCTATTTTTTTTATTATCCTTTCCTCATCCTGTACATATGTGGTTCATGTTTGTGCAAATGTCTCATGTGTTGTGAGTTATCCTAAGTGATCCCATGTGGTGTCGTGTATCAAGTAATGTAAGATAAAAAAAATATTCCAGTATTTTATTGTTTGTATTTAGGTGTGTAATATGTGGGCATGACATGGACCAATACCCATTCATTGAATACAATTACTTAAATAAAAAAATTAATGTTTTCTCTTATTTGCAAATAATATATGAGACATGCTAATATATAGTATTGGCCTAACCAAGGGTATTTATTATTAAAAGTTAGGTCTATCTTTCAAATCATGTATAACTATGTAATTATGCCCCTTTAGGCTTGTGACACAAGTATAGTTGTCATCTTAAACTAAATTGAAAACAAAATTTATGTATGATTTGTTTGTTATAATATTAAATTTCAAGGAAAGGAAAATTTAGAATGTATATTTTTACACTTACAGATCGTCACAAACATGAAAAAACTTACTTGATGAATGATTGGATGATTCTTTAAAGATATGGCATTAGGACACAAAGAGAAACCTAAGGCGCAATAAGATAAAATTAAGCACATCAAATGATGATTTAACAAACATAAGTGGAAATACTACACTAGCTGAAGGATCTTTGTTCAAATTATCATAAGCCGGTAGGACATGTCAATCTCCTCTACAACCATTAATGTTTAACCTTATTGGAATACATAATAGCTTGATAAAACTGAAATCAGGGAATAAAATTCCAAAATAAACCTATCTAAACAACTAGATTCTTCGAGAGATAACCAATATAATTGAGACTTGGTGACATACCCCAAAGTAGATGAACCACACACAAAATAGGGTAAATCATAATGAAATTAAGATGAATGTAGGAATCTCCATCATATTTCACTCCCTCTAGCCCTTTTTAACAACCAATATCAACCCATGTTGACTTGACCTAGGTACACCAAGTCCCCACCCACATAGATCAGCTAACAATCACAACAAAGCTAGGGTGGAATATTTTACTTGACTCCATTAGTCATGTACTTCATAATGAGATATTTCCTCAAACTATCCTTGACCATAGACTCTCTTTGATCCCACCACACAAATTGAATCTAAGCAGAATAAAATCCCCACCCCATCTCCAAGGGACCCACAAAAATATAACCATGCCAAACCTTATATTTGTTAGAGGATGAGATAAAACAAGAACTAAGAAATGGGGAACTAGACTGATCAAGGGAGTGTAAACTCTCTTCACTTCCTCTGTCCCTCAGACTCCAACCTACCTACTAGTCACAACAAGCTAATGGGCCAAGTTTTAGTTAAATTTATGAAAAATGATAAGAAAGGCACATCACACCAGGGAATATCTCTCAATCAAATTATCCAAAAATACTATGATTTTTTATCCATGTTGACCCCAAAAACTACTTTCTCCACCTCAATAAACTCAATGACATCCCATAATGAAATTAAACCATAATTCTCATAAAAAACCAACAAAAGAGGGGTAAGAAGTGCACTAAGACAAGAACCATGTCGTGAAAACCCCTCACATCCCTTTCCCAAGATCCAATAATTTACAAAATAAAAAACAAAATCCTCATCTAGGTGTAGTTAAGGAGCTTAAAGTTGTGGCTTCTCTCTAACCCAACTCTACACTTGCACCCACATCCACCACCATATTTTTTATTCCCATAGTATGGGTTAGGAAAATAGAGATAAGGGTAGGGAAAAAGCTATTACCATACTCAAATGGATCCATGCCCTTTTCTATTCCACTAACACCATCCCCTATATAATTTTTGCAATGTATTGTAGGGTTTGACAAAGGAGACACTCTTAATTTGGAAACCATTTTGTATAATCATTTATGTGGCTTCTCCAAGAATATTTACTCCTTCAAGTCCATTTCGTCATTGCTCATGCTTCCAGGATCAATTTCTACTAGGGCAGGCCATTGATACCGCCTTCATTTCCATTTCCTTGCTCTTGCCCCTACTCTAGTGCTATTTCATTTATTCTCTATCTTGCTCTCTATCACATTTAGCTTTAGGAGAAAACATGAATATTATTACAGTTCAAAGAAAAAATAAAGAACAATAAATAGACACACTATGTGTGATATATTATTTTAACATAACTTTTTTCATTTAATTATATTATTTTATACATTTCCCATTGAAATCTTATTAATAATTTTTGTAGAAATAGTAAATTGAATATTGTTTCAGTAAGCATATGTATTTCTGATGTAAAATATGTTAATTTCATTTTAAATTTTGTGTGTGTTTTTGTATGTATATATGTATGTATGAATATTTAATATTTAATAAAATTAATGTAGATCATTATATCAAATAATTATATTACATTAAAAAAATTATTGAACAATTTTTGTGTCACTTTTGTGCCACTTGATAATAATTTATCAAACAAAAAACATGGGGTAGAAAGTGATGCAAAGGTGATGCAAATGTGACGTAATTAAAAATGTCTAGTCACGTCAAGTTTGTGTCACGATTTTCATCACATCCATGATGTGAATTCTTTAAAGAAACATGGCCGAAACCCCCAAAAAAGGTCGATTTCCAGCGTGAAATTGACCCAAATAATGACACTATTTGCATAAAATGAAGTAGTGAAAATAATTTCCACATGATTTTAAAAATGGAATTTTTAGTTGCTAGGGACCGAAACCATTGTGATTTTATCTTTGATGCAGTCATTTTAACTACAATAATATTCACAAAAAAAATCCCTTGTATAAATCTCCATTTTCAGGCTAATTTTGAGGAAAAAAATGAATTTTTTTTACCCATAAGAAAATATCACCATTGTGATTTTCTCATTGAGGTGATCATTTCAAATGCTATTTCTGGAAAAACAAATTCACAAATGTTTTTGGGATATTTTTTACGTATAACAAATTTCAATACTCACTATGGATGTCAAAAGGGTACTTCTCACATGATTTAGTTATTTCAGTTGGAAATTTTACGTTGTTAATGTCCTTGTTAGCCATGGTATTTACCACATTACAATGAATAAGAAACAACACCTACTGACTTTACAAAATTGCCAAAGTGGAGAAATTATTGTGATGATACTAGAGGACTCATTGGATAGTTAATATCTGCCTAAGATCTAGAGTTTCATTGTTAGGGTAATATGTCACCTTAAATGCAGTTTGGAAAATATTGAAAAACCTTTTCAGAAAGTACAGTAAGATGTGACCATGTCAACTGAGCTTTCTACTCTTATTCTAGATAACTATCCTCGGATTAAGGATTTCATCACTTAACTTAATGAAACACTTACGACTTCTACTTTATAAAAATGGTGAAACAAATTATAATGAAAATATTATTATGAATATTATATCTAAATTAGGTATTCCATACTTAGTTTTTGTTTCCAAATACCATATATAACATGATATTTTGGGTGCAGCATATGCAACACCAATTTTTGGAAAATTCTGTGAGAAAATTCACATAGAATAGGAAAGCTTAATATTTGTTGGTGATATCTGACCTAAAAGTAATAAGCTAGGAATTGGTATTCAATTACTCTAATGTGATACCAAAACCTAACAGTGGAAAAGGAAAGGGCCCTACCAAGGTGTAGACACAAAATTATGCACTTATTAGTATTACATTATGCCTCTATTATGTTGTGATATACATGATTCATAAGTGAAAAACATAGACATTGATAACACTTGGTTTGCTTTACATTGACATTATTTTATCTTTCCATACTTTCATCCTCTACCTTTCTAGAATTATCTTTTTACTTTTGGACATCACACAGTGTTTTGCTTAGCTGGGAATTTTCCTAATTTATATTTGAAGCTTTTGAGATAGAATTGTCTAGTAACGACAAATAACGGATGACACAATTGTCTAATGTAGGAACTTTTGTCCCTTCGCTTTCCTTCTTATATTTTATAATTGTATACCATGTATTTATATTTTATAAACTTATATTGATCACTTTGGGTCAGCTTCTAGTATTTTTTATGTCAAAATTCAAGCAAAGGAATCACATATATACACAACCTACTAACAATTCTAAGGGGCATTGGTTTATTATTTTCTATCTACTACTTGGGAAAAAAGGATCAACTTAAGGAATGAATTTGGGATGCATCATTCACTGCATAGGAAAGGAAATTCAGAATTTCATGACACACATTATCTTGAGGTAAAATTATTTGTAGCCCGCTATTTTGGAATAAATTACACAAGAGTGATATGAATTTTGGATTAGTAATGTTATCATCATGAGCTAACAAAATCACCATTGTAATAATGTAACTTTTTATCAATTAACAATATTTGTATAGCTCTTGTTGGATGTAACCATAGAACATGTTTCAAGATGAATTTGTGAAACCATGAGACCTCAAAAAAGATAGGTTTCGGTGGTAAACGATTAAACACTATGAAGATGTCATCAAAATTAAAACTTCATTTCATATTTGTGTTTCTCTTGAAAAATTATGCGAGTTCAAATGGCACCTAATTTCAAGTTTTATGCAAAATTTATGTCCTTCGGAAGGTACTGAACTTTGTATGGTGACGGAACCACCCCTAAAGACAGAGTGGTGATTGTGCAACTACTCCAATGGTTTCACAACCAACGGTGTGCAGAAAGTGACAATTATGTCACATGGGAAAGTATGAGAATAATAAACAGCTACAGACTATCCCTCTTCAAATTATGAGTCTTTTGGGCTTCTAATTCAAACTCTCCTTGGTGTCAAAATTGTATCTATATGTGGGGAAGGTCTTTATTATGGAAGAAAGAGATTCCAAGCAATTTTCCTTCTTGATCATACGTGGTTTTATGAATTGAAGTGTGAATGAGTGAGTTACAAGCATTGTATGAGTATTTGAACATCATGGTGTTTATGGAGGCCTTGAGAAGATAGTAAGCTTGTACATAAAGACATGATAGTGAGACGAGGAAGCATTGCTTCACTCTTGCTGGAGTTTTCTCAAATTGAGTTTCTCCAGTGTAATCTTGTGTCTCTTTTATTCCATTTTTCTCTCTTTCATTGCTTAGTATTTCTTTGTTATGCAGTACTCCTAGCTCATTTCTAAAATACATTTAATGGATATTCATGAAAATTTAAAGAAAATAGTATATTCATGAATGATTGAATTTTGAGGAATGTATATGATCCGTGTTGGTGAAAATTAATGTGTGCTATCTACCTAGTTTACAGATCAGATTGGTATTAGATCTAGTTCACGTTACATAGTGTGTGGTTTGTTTAGTGATCATTTTACAGATATATGCCTATTACAAGAGCAATAAGTGCTAGTGGAAAAGGTGATTTGGTCTCTTTGCAACAAGACATCTCCACAAGGAAGTGGAAGAGATAAGTGATAAGTATGTCCCATGAAGATGAGAGGAGCTAGAAAAAATATTCTGCAGATTGGAGGAGGATGTTGCCCATATATCTCACTCCATAGATGATCTTGGGAAGATTATGAAGGTTGCCATGGAAAAGCTTGGAGTTTCTATGGATACTTCTGAAAAAAGTGATGATTGTGAGTCTTCCCATCATGAGAAAGAGAAGCACCATTCCAACGAAGCTCCACCTCTATTCAAAGCAAAGGAAAAAATTGATATTTAGCCATATGAAGGTGAGGTGAATGCAGATAATCTTTAGCATTGGTTATCTCAATTAGATGTATACTTTCATTTGCATAAATTTAGTAAAAAGCAAAAAAAATATTTTGTAAGGTTGAAGCTAACAAGTCATGCTCTAACTTGGTTTGAGAGTTATCTTAACTCTTTGGTTGTTAAAAGGTCACCTTTAATTACTAAATGGGATGAATTTAAATTTTTTATTACGAGGCAATTTTATCCTATTTTTTATGAAGCAGAAAGGTTTATTGATTGGAAATATTTGAAGAAAAAAAAGGTTAAAGTGTACAGGTCTATACAAGTGAGTTTCAAAAAAAGGTGTTCCAAATGGGAAAAGATACATTTGACCGTGAGATCCTCATGAAGTATGTTTGAGAGCTATATAATCACTTAAGGAGGCCCGTTCTACTTGTAAATCCAAAGGACATAGATGAGGCTTGTTCTCAAGCCCACTATCTTGAGATGGATGAGAAAAAGGGTCCATCTCCCTCTTCAAATTATTCCAATGATCCTAGGAAGAAAGGTGGGGTCAATGTCACTTCTACGATTTCCAAGAAAAATTCAACCAAGAATTATGGGCACTATGATGTTGATGGTCATACCGATGAGACTTTTTGGAAGTTACATTCAGAATTGCATCTATTTAAGAAAAAGAAAAATAATTCCATGCCATCACTTCAAGGAGAACCAATTTATATCAAGAGGAATGAAGAGGTGGATGAGTAGTTGTGTTATGCTAGCCTTTAGAAAAAGGAATGTTTGGGTAATGATGATGCTCAAAATAAGGGTGAACCTTGTAAGCTTTTTCATATCAAGGTACAAATTAAGATGGTAAAATTTTATACTCTTTTTTATTCTTGCTCCAAAGTAAAGTTGATTGGAAAAGAGTTGGTAGATAGAATTGGGTTGGAAATGTATTGCTATCCTAATCCTTATGCTCTATGATGGGTGGAAAAAGGAGTAGAGATAAGGGTTTCTAAACAATGAAAATTCAAGTTTACAATAAATGAACATTTCATTGATGAAGTTTTTTTAGATGTTGCACCTATTGACATTTTGGTTTTAGTTTTAGGAATCCCCCATACATATGTCAGAGATACTATTTTTAGGAGCATATTGAACCCGTACCGGTTGGTTAAAGATGGGAAAAACTACACCATAAAATCATATGAATACAAATATAATTTCTCCTTGGAAAATTCCACTCAAGGTAACCAGTTGCTTAATGTTAGTGGGAATGTTTTTTTTTTTAATTTTGAAAAATAAAAAAAATGTAAGGATCTCCATAGTTGTTCTATTGACAAGGAGCATGAGATGTAGTTTCCACCAGGTTATCTACACACATGGAAGGAAGGCAAGAATCCACCTCAAGGGCATGAAAAGGTGGACTAGGAAGTTCACATGAAAGAGAATGTATTTCATATGCACCTCTAGGTACAAGAGGGGTTTAAGAAGTGAGGGAAGAAAATTCCTCACCGTATGATTTCATAATATTTTTGGGACCAAAAGGCTCTAATTAGGGAGGCATGATATGAATTTTGGATCAATAATGTTAACATCATGAGATAATAAAATCACCATTATGATTATGTAAATTTTTGATCATGTGAAACTCTTTCTATGGCTCTTGTTGGATGTAATAATAAAACAAGGTTCAAGGTGAAGTTGTGAAACCTCAAACAAGAGAGTTTTCAAGTGCAAAGGATTAAAAACTATGTATATGTAATAAAAATCAAAACCTTATTGCATATTTATGTTCCTCTTGAAAAATTATGCAAGTTAAAAAAATGACACCTGATTTTGAGTTTATATGTAAAATTTATGTCCTTTGGAAGGTACTAGAATCAGTATGGTGAAAAAATATTTCCTAAAGATAGAGTAGTAGTTACAAAACCATCAGTGGCGGTTTCACATCTACCATGGAGGTTTTGTAACCATTTTGGGAGTTACGTAACTATCAGTCTATGATAAACGATGGTTCTATCACGGGGGAAAGTATGGGAAGAGTAAACGATTGTAGACGGTTCCTCTTTGACTTTTGAGTCTATCAAGATTCTAATTCGATATTTTGTTGGTGTCAAACTTGTATATATGTGGGAAGGTATTTGTAATGGAAGGAAGAGATTACAAGAAATATTTATTCTTGATCATATGTGGTTTTTTGAATTGGAGTATGAAAGGAAGGTGTGAGTGAGTGAGTTTGAAAGTTTGTATGAGTGTTTGAACATCACATTTTTCATGGAGGCCTTGAGAAGGTAGCAAGTACGTACATAAAGACATGATAGTGAGATGAGGAAGAATTGATTCAACCTTGTAGGAGTTTTCCTCAATTTGAGTCTCTCCAGGGCAATCTTGTGTCTCTTTTATTCCATTTTTATCTCTTTCATTGCTCAATATTTCTTTGATTATGCAAACTCCTAGTTCATTTGTAAAACACATTTAATGGTTATTATATTTATGGATGATGGAATTGTGAGGAATGTATAGTGTCTGCATTCTTTATTCTTTGTATATTACTTTCTTTCATGTTAAAATGGATATCCCTTCCCCAAAAATTATTGACAATGTTTCCACATTGTATATTTATGTTCACATTCATAGAGTTCTTATTAAGTTTGTTTTAGTTGATAATGGATATGGTCTTAATATTTGTAACATCTCTTTTCTCCATCAATCTCTCTACTCTATGTATTAATGGTTTTGATTATACACATAAACGAGTCTTCAAAGAAATCACTTTACCCATAAATGTAGGACCTTGCAGTATTAATGTTCTATGTCATGTTGTGCCTAATAATCTCAATTATAATATCCATCTAGGCCATCCTTAGTTACGTATTATGCATGTAATCCCTTTTACCCATGTCATACCACATATGTCCCTTACAACACCTTCTTCCATGGATAATGCTACAATAGATTCCATAGTTCATGTTATTAATCTTTGTGATATCCTTCTCATACATGATAATGAAGACACTACTTACATTCCACATCATTATCCTCCTATGATTGACTACAGTGCTACTGATTTACATGATGAAATTTATATTGGCACCCATAATACTCCTCCCACTATGTCTCACTCTCATTTTAATGGTGCTCGATCTCTAATGCATATTGTTGCACACTTACTTATATCTATAGATTTATCACGTATGGTGGTTGTTACATCTACAATACTTAAGGTGTTGGGAGACACTCACATCCCCTTCAAAATGTCACCATGACCATGGATTTTAAATTTATTTCTTGGAACAACTCTTGATGCAATTCTAATGATCCAATGCTTACTGAATCCCATGTTATATCACTTGCTCCAACTTCCCTACCACAAGTAAAAACACAGTGATGATTTGTTAATGATTCATAATGGTCTTCCCTTGCCCATTTTCTAAACTTCTTTGCATGACTCATATGCTATGGCCGCACCTCATCTTGTTGCATTCGTGGGGGCAATCAATTCCCCTCTTTCCACATTTATGTCTATTGTTTCTTATATAGTCATAGGGGCTAGTACATACAACTTTAATGCTTCCTATATGTTAGGAAATTTAACAGATGAATAATATTATAAATTATAAATCCACAATATAAATTACCAAAGATTATAGTTTGTGAAGTGTAGTAATTAAGAACATAGATTTAGATGTTTATAATGCAGATTACAAAATGTAAAAAACATGAATAGAAAGTAAATGTACAAAGAGACATAAGATATAAGTGGGAAAACCATGGAAGGTAAAAAACAATTGAAAATCACTTATCTTCATTGAGAATAAACTTTCACTTAGCAATCCCACTATTTCCACATGAAGTTACACCTTCAAAAATGAATTATAACCCTTCCCATACATAATCTCATGAGTTTCATCTCATTCACGTCATGCATCTGTAATTAGTTCGTATATATACCTCACATATATGCTACAACCTATGTAACCAATATTTAATGAGATCACCTTGTTATATACAAGGTGGGTGGTCATGATCCACTCTTAAAAACTGACCTATTTTGGTCCAACATGCTTATATTTTAAATATAAGCTATAAACCAAAAACATAGTCTTTGGTGGGTTTCGTAAATAAGTAGTTTCCCACTTAATATTATAAACCTAATACTCCCCCTTAATGTTAAGTATGGAAACATGAAAAAATATGTCAAAGTTTGTTCATTATGCCAAGTCACCTTTTGGAACAAAAAGAATTACAATCCATACATCAACACATGATTTGGGCTAGCATCGAAAAAACACTTGTTACATGGGTTTTTCAGTTCCATGGTGGACTATAACAAATTCCCGTGGGTTTTTCAACTCCATGTTAAACTGCTGCTCATGGACTTATACAAGTTGTGAACAACTGTAAACACATTACAAGTTTTAGAGGAGTCGTGAGATACTTTTTTTTGCAATTCAAATCAATGTTCCACATATTCCATAAAAACCTCTATACAAAGGAATATTAAAAATTCTCAAGATAAAGTGATTAAGGATGAATCCTTACATAAGACTATGGAGTTAATAAACTCTTCATATATAATGCTTCATTGGGGATTACAAGTAAATTTCACATACATCAAAATTTACTTAAACAACATAGAAGTAGTCTCGAGAGTATCCACTTTGACACATTCAAGCTATTAAGAGATAGCATTGCATGAGAAAAAAACATGAAACATGCCCATTTTTTATTTCCCCCTCAAGGGAAGCTCTGAAAGGTCAAAACTCATGTGATTCAGAGGTGAAGATCAACGTCATTCACATGATCATAAGAGTCAAACAACATATGTTTTGTTGATTCAGATGTGGAGATAAACGTCATCCACATGATCATAAGAGATAATACCTAAAATGCCCAACATAGAATGGAACTTGCAGAATTTTGTAGCACCCATGGTCTTAGTAAAAATGTTTGCAACCTACTCATCAATGGAACAAAACTTGAGATCTATATCACCATTGAGAACTTTTTCTCGGATGAATTGCATACGAATCTCAATATGTTTTTTTCTTTGATGTTGGAATGGATTTTTTTACAAGATTAATACAAATTTTTTTGTCACATAGAAGTGGAGTGCTTCCTTTGACACCCATATGAAGTTCTTCCAATTGTCTTTTGAGCCACATGGCTTATTTTATACTTCCATAGCACTTCTATACTCTGTTTCAGTAGAAGAGATAGATATTGTTGGTTGTTTCTTGCTGCTCCAAGTTATTGCACTTGCACCCAACTTAAAAACATATTCATAAGTAGATCTTTTATCCACACTATCATGAGTATGGTCAAAATCACAATAACCAAATAGAATTACATTATCGCAAGAAGAATAATAACACAAGCTATAATTGATTGTACCTTTGATATACCTTAAAATATTTTTTTCCATTTTCCAATGGTCCTCATAAGGATCCTACATGAATCTAGAAATAATTCTAACTGCATAGGAAATATTAGGCCTAGTGATAGTTAAATAAATCAAACTACCAACCAGTTGTCTATATAAAGTAGGATTAAATTTATCACAAGAAGGTTTTGGATCTAATTTAACACCAACTTCTATAAGAATAGATATAGACTTACAATCAATCATATTAAATCTTATAATAATATTAGTAGCATATTGTAATTGAGATGCAATAATAGATTTGTGATTTTGACAAATAACCATGCGTATAAAATGATTTAACAATCCTAAATCAATCATTTCAAAATGTTGTCTTAACTTCTCTCTAATTCTAAGAATTAGATTCTTATCACTACTAGAAATCAAGAGATCATCAACATATAAGACAATAATGATAACATGATTATTTTCATACTTGAAAAATAAATCATTATCAGTAGAAAATTAGAGAAAACAAGCTCATAAAAGAAAATATTTATCTTAGCATACCAAGTTCTAGGAGTTTGTTTAAGACCATATAGATATTTCTTAAGTTTACACACATGTAATTCTTTTCCAGGTTCTACAAAACCTTTAGGTTGTTTTATATAAATTTATTCTTTCAATTCAAAATTTAAAAACACATTTTTAACATCCATTTGGTGAATCTACCAACCATGTTGAGCAGCTAAAGTTAGAACAATTCTAACAGTGTTCATTTTGGAAACATGATCAAATGTTTCAATATAATCCAGAATATATTTTTGAGTAAATCCTATAGCAACTAATCTTTCCTTGAATTTATCAATCTTACCAGTAGAGTTATATTTGATTTTATAAAACCATATAAATCCTACAATGCTTCTTTTACAAGGAAGAGGGACTAATTCCCAAGTTTTATTCTTGATTAGAGCATTATATTCAGCTTCCATAGTTGCAACCCATATTTCATCTACAATGTATTCTTCAAAATATTGAGGTTAGAAATCATAAACACTTGACAAGGCATGTTAAGATTGTTTACTATGGGTCATCTTCATCAAATCATTAGGTTGAGAGTTTGAAACCATAATTTTGGCCCATTTAGAAATCTTAGATTGAGACAAGGACTGAGAAGACTCCCCCTCGATGTCTACATACATCATGTCAGAAGAAGGATGATAAGACTCTTGAAAATCAATTTCCATATTATCTAAGAAAGGAATATCATCAGTCTCATATTTAGGAAGCTCATAAGAGGGAAGAGCGATAGATTTAAAAAAAGGTTTCTCAAGAACATGCACATTCCTATTTTCTACAATCACACACTTAATTGGATCATATACTCTTACTAATTTTGTTTAACTACCATACCCAACAAAAATGTAAGAGTAAGAGGTAAGATCAAGATTTTTTATTTTAACTTTAGGAATAAGAAGAGAAGCATGAATTCCAAATGTCTTTAAATGAGAGATATCAGGTTTTTTCTTAGTCTAAACTTCATGAGGTGTGGTTTGATGCAACAAAATGGTTGGAATTATTATTAGAATATGAACATTAGTTTTCATAGCTTCATCCCATTCAAATTTAGGGACATTAGAAGCATGAATCATAGTCATAAACATTTTTATGACTGTTCCATTCATCCTTTCAGCTACGTCATTTTGTTGGGGAGAATAAGGAGTTGTTAGCTCCCTTTGATTTCCATTAGATACACGAAACTCATAAAACTTATTATGAACATACTCACCTCCATTTTCTATTCTAATTCTTTCAATTTTCATATTAGCCATGTTTTCAACAAGGACTTTAAACTCTTGAAATTTATATAAGACATCATTTTTTTTCCTAATGTAATTAGACCAAGTCATTCGTGAGAAATCATCAATAAAATTAACAACATATAAAGCACCACCAAGAGAAGGTAAGTTTCCAAAGGACCTCTAACATCACTATGAATTTACTCTAGTAAGAAAGAGGAATTAGACTCATGGTGTTTGTGAAATGGTTGTACATGTTTCTTACCACACAAGAAACTTTCACAAGATTCATGATCTGATTTTATCTTAAGAAGACCTATAACAAGGTTAAGGCGGGACATCTTATTCAAAATTGTAAAATTCACATGTCCAGGCCTTTCATGCCATAATTGAACAATTTTACAAGAAGTGGCAAGACAAGATTCAACAACAAATATATGAAAAAGGTACAATCCATTCCTTTGTAAACTATCTATAATTACTTTACCAAGCTTATTTTTAGCATACCACTTATCTTGTAATAACACAACTTTACAATCAAATTTAGTTAATTGAGAATAATATAAAAGTTTCTTCTTTAAGATAGGAATAACTATCACATTCCTAATTATTCCATTTTAAAACTTAATATTTCCATAACCATTAGACTTGATGATAGAGTTATCTCCTAGATAAATGTTTTCATTACATTACAGAAATCCGCAATACAAAGAAAATAAACAACAGATTAAAAATCAAATATAATATTTTAAACTTGATAAAAATACTCAAACAAGGTACTATAACTAAGGAGGAATCCCATGAAACAAAGAAAACTAGCCATGGGAGGCTGTAATGCAATAGAGAAAAATTTATAAAAAATTTAATTTTTGAAATCCACAGAATAAAGAAATAGTGTTCCGTGGATTCTTGAAATCTTGTTGTTCAGCAAAATATTTAGGCCAATAGATGTAGAACAAAGGGATAATTATGCATAACAAATCCAAGTCCAAAGATTAAAGAAAATAAGTCACAGAACACACAAATCTACGTAAAAAGGAAAAGCACACCATGTAAGACTTAGAGATAGGTGCATAAGTCCAAAAATTGTGGACGAATTGGAGAAGCTGTGGAAGACTGCAGATGACTAAAAGACGTAAAATATTCAAATACGTCACTAAACAAATATAAAATGGCTACTAAAGGAACATATTATTTAAATAAGTTGTAGAATACTAGAGAAGCCGCAAATGACATAGAAACTTCTGCAAAGGCCTGATAAACTTAGAAAAAATTCGTGGATGGTGAAAAATGTAGATCTATACACACAAATGACAGTGGAGGATAGAAACACATGCACAAGAAAGATATGATAAAATAAAATGATTAATCATTTTAGATCATCCAATAATCTCATTATTTTTGTGGGGATTGGAGTTTCAAACTTGATAAACTTGAAGCATGCCATAAAGCAAGCTAAGGTTTTGCAGTTTTGAAAAAATTCAAGTTTCTTCATATGTGTAAATCAAAAACATTAAAATCTATCTTGCACATGTATAAACAAAACCTCTAATACCATATTAGGAAATTTAAGGGATGAATAATGTTATAAATTATAAATCCACAATATAAATTGCCAAAGATTATAGTTTATGAATTGCAATAATTAAGAACATATATTTAGATGTTTATAATGCAGATTACAAAATGTAAGAAATTTGAACTTAAAGTAAATGTACACAGAGACATAAGATATAAGTGGGAAATCCATGGAAGGTAATAAACAACTGAAAAATCACTTATCTTTATTGAGAAAAAACTTTCACCCAGCACTCCCACTCTTTCCACTTGTAGATACACTTTCAAAAAGGTATTACAAACCACCTCATACATTTTCTCATGTGTTTCACGACATCCGCATCATGTATCTATAATCATCTTACACATATATCTTGCATACATGTCACAACATGAGTAATCAATCTCTAATGATATCACCTTGTTATATACAAGGTGGGTGGTCATGATCCACTCTAAAAACTGACTTTTTTGGGTCCATCATGCTTATATTTTAAATATAATTTATAAACCAAAAACATATGTTCTTTGGCGAATTTCATAAATAAGTAGTTTCATGCTTAATATTATAAACCCAACAATATCTTCCCAAATTGCACCTATTATTTACCAATGTTACACATATTATAGTTTCTCCTAATGGACACAATCTTATTGCTTATGATATTACACTTACTACTTATGTAGTTGGGATCTTTGACTCTATAAGATTATCCCCCCACTATGTTGAGAATGTTCTTTGGTAGGTCTTGTGTTATCCCCCCTTGCTACCTGATGGTGTACTCTTGTTCTAGGTTCAAAATATTTTTTCAGGGTGCACTTACATACATCAAACTCACACATATGCATTGGAGGACATCCTTACTTACCTTCTCTGGTCATAGGATATCACATTCTAATAATATAAAAACATTTAGATATTTATAAAAACACAAAAGCATTAGCTTAGATCTTGGTTGGAGATATATTTGTTTGCTTATACTATTACATGTTGCATTTTGTCTATCATGTTAGCTTGATTCATAGTATTTTCTATCATTTTACATGTACACATGCATTTTTACATGGTACTTTAAGGTGAATGCAAGATATATACAAGTTATCACATGATGCATGGGGCTTGACATTATTCTCTATGATTCCCACTGAGGCTCTTAGGTGATAAGATCCTTTCGTATAATAGATCAACAAGCTAAATACTATGTTGAAGATAACACAACACGAGAGATTTTGGTGGGCCAAGATGCCCAAATATTCAATATATGCATAATAATACGCTTAAGGTAGGGAAACACCATGTAATGCTCCTTAAGGAAGGAGTAACTCCACAATCTCCCAAGATGGAAATCCACTTCGAGGGGGACACCTCTAATATACCTCTACCAAGTAGAAGAATCAACTCATACATCACATGATATAACTCATAATGATACTCATATCCTTTATATAGACATACATTACTCTTAATGGATGGGTAACACCTAATCCTAATGTAGGCCAACTCAATACCCAATATAACTAATTCCTATGTGACCCCATATATTATAAACATATAACTACCTAAGGGGATGTGTACCACATGTTGGAATCTCCATCAACCCATATACATTATAATATCATATCCCAAGGTAAATAACATTCCCTCCCTCCTTGACATGTTTCATCCCCAAAACATAAGAAGAAACCATATAGTGAGTTTGTTTTAAATAATTACACGCATATCATCATCCTTGATCATCCAATCACCCGTATGAAATATTAGTGGGTAATACTTCTCCAAATCTGATTCCATACATGTCCATATTTTTTCCTCATCAGCATCCATGCATATCCATAATAATTATTCTTGTGATTCCATATCATATAATTGTTTCTCCATTGATGTCATGTATATCCATAACGATTGATCCTCAAATTCCTTGTATATCCATATAGGTTTATGCCCTCGTGTGTCCTAGCATGTATCCATATTTTTTCATCTCATGATGATGTGGGTGCCTATATGGTGTAACCTTAGTATCCTCAACCTTATCAACATTTTCCTCTTCCACCTTGTTATTTGTTATTTATTTTTTATCTTGAGTAGATGAATTATTTTCATCTTTTTCATCATGTTATCATTCTAAATCATCTTTATTCCCTTCTTCACCATCTTCAAATCTGTACTCATTCTCTATCTTGACATTACTTTTTTCCTTGTTAAGTGTGATAATATGTAATGTAATTTTCTTTATCTTGTACCATAATTTCATGAATTTATTTTGCACATTAATATTTATTTTCCCCAATGTCTCTAACCAAGGATATCTGAGAATAATATCCATACCATCCATATCTAAAGCATAAAAATCTGAATGCAAAACATATTTATCCCTAGAAATCTTTAAACCTTCAAAAACTTGAATCTTCTTACCATCCACTTGAGATTCCTTGATATGCTTTGCTTTAACATGTATATGTTGAGATACATCCATATTGATGAAGTTAAATTTGTTGTTAAGGTTTGTGGAAACAATTACCTTTTTACTTTGAATGCACCCTTCAAACTGAAATATTGAAGCTTTCTTCCTTAGAGATGTATTATCTGAACTTGTAACTTGATATGTCATCTCTCCTTCTGAATCCTGCATAGCTTCTCCTTGATCAAATTTGTCTTATTCATATTCTTTATCTTCTTCATCAGAATATTATTTTTCATCCTTATCTACAACATCCTCTTATTCTTCAAATTCTTTGGTTAATCGATCTAAGAAAACATGTTCCATTTCCTCCCAAGACCAATCTATCATTTCTCATATCACTTGATGTACCACCAAGGTCATGTAAAACCACAAAGCCAAATTGGAAAATAAATTTCTAGAAATATATCTAAAAAATATTTCTCTTTAAATTGTATCCACCATTCTCTAGCATCAATTGCAATGTCACAAAAAAAAAAATCGTATTGTCATGATTGACAAAAACTAGGATTTTAAGAATAAACCCTTTTGATCAAAAGTTGTCCTACCTCTTTTAGCTAGAAGTTGGCCAAAAAAAATTTAAAAAATCATAACAAAAACCCAAATTATATTTTTGAGATCTTTGCGAAAATGTAATCAATTTTGAAAATTTCTTAATATTTTGGCCTATGGAACAAATTTGTGAAAAACCATAGAACTGCAATAACTTGCTCAAAACATATCCAAAATTTCTGAAATTTTCAGCGTGTTACCATAAAATATATTCACTTCAACCCAAAAACATTCAATAAATAATTCACCAAAATGTGAAAGTTATAGATGAAATATGAAAAAAAGGGTTTCAACCCTAAACCTAACTTATCTTTCATAAAACATCTCCAAAAAATCTAAAATTTTGAGGGAAAATTCCTTGAATTATTTCTCCACTTCACAAAAAAATTGAAAACTTATCATTCTATCTCAATATATAGGTGAATCACTGAAATTAGGGTTTCATCCCACAAAATGCCTAGATCGATGCTATGATACCACTTGATAAGATCTTTCATATAATACATCAATAATGTAAATAGTATGCATAATATAATGCAACACAAGAGTTATTAGTGGGAAAATATGCCTAAATATTCAATATATACATAATAATATCCTTAAGGTAGGGAAACACCATGTAATTCTCCTTAAGGAAGGAGTAGCTCCATAATCTCCCAAGATGGGAATCCACTTCGAGGGGGACACCTCCAATATACATCTGCCAAGTAGAATACTCAACTCATACATCCATGATATAATTCATAATGATACCCATATCCCTTAAATAGACATAGATTACTCTTAATGGATGGATAACACCTAACCCTAATGTAGGCCGGCTCATTACCCAATATAACTAATTCTTATGTGACCCCATATATTATAAACATATAACTAAGGGGGATGTGTGCCACATGTCAGCATTTCCATTAACTCATAAATATGCATTCTAATATCATATCCCAAGGTACATAACACCCAAACTATGTGAATTCACTAATTCTTCAAGGTTTTGTTGTAACAGTTCATTATAAGTGGTATTAGAGTGACCACCTATGTTTGAATCCCACTCGGTTGGTTACATAGTGTAGTTGGGGACTGAGGGGCACATAAACATTAGTGAAGCAGGGCTCATACACTTGGGAGTGCATGTGAAAACCTAGCTTGAATGTTTGGCTGATGAAATACAACCTAAGTATAGAAAATGTAGAACGATTGGGCACACGGATATGGGGCGCATATACGTGCATGCAACTATAGTGAAACAGGGTGCACCTATGAAGGCATGAAATCGGGACTTAGTCGTTTTCTAGTTTGGGGATAATTTTGGACATAGAGTGTGGAGAATGTTTTGTAGAAGACTTGAAGAACATGCAAAGGCTATTTTGGACAAGTAGAAGATCGAGTGCCATGCATAGTTTTGGAGCTATTAATAGGATTATACCACTGTTTTATTATTATATGATCTATTATTAGTGAGCTTGCATGCTCTTGTATTTATCATGTAAGGGTGTGTGGCTATTAATAACATGTAGCCTATTTTTTAAAGGTGCATGGGTAGTGAAGGGAAAGTTCCCACCCCTATAAATATGTATTGATTTACACGGTTTAGACAGTTCTATGTTTTGGTACAGTTATGTTGTGAGTTTATGAGCGCGCATGACTACAATGATGGTATTATGTATGTATGAAGCTTCTATGTTTTACAAAGATTAATATAATGGATATTTGTGGCTAGATATTGGTGTTTGACATAACCAAGAATTGATCTTGCATGGTAAATCTAATTATGGTTCTTATTTAGTTAATCTTATATATGGTTAAGATCTGGATCTAGTTTATGCACTGCAATATGTTTAGTTATTTGTTATGGATTTGGAATATCTATTTAATCATGATAAATACTTGAACAAGATGACATAAAATAGGAACCTGGTACCCTTGTGCGCTTCGAGTGAGCACTCAGTTTAGGTTGAGTGATGTGTCAGTGAGCCTTGGGTTGTTAGTGGTAAAATCTAGGCTACATTTTGGTTCTTTTGCCGGGACCTCTTTTTCAATTGTTTGGCAGGATGTTGCATGATGAAGACATACCAGTTGACCTTAGCCAATATTGAAGAGTGGTTAGATGATTTGGAGGAAGATTATGCTCACAAATTTAGCACTGGACCTGAATTTAATGCACACATGCTGGTTAAACAGAGTCTATATCACAAGTTGTATGAGGCGTTCTTCGCTATCTTTCTTATAGAGTTGTACGAGTGGTTGGTTTCTTATGCTTCAAAGGGAAATTGGAGGTTTCATACACTTGTTTGGACACAAGAAGAATTCCATGCTTTATATGATGCATATTTGACTTAGACAAGTATTATAGTTCATTGGTTCCATGGTGTTCTGAATAGCTATATTTTGGAGTACACAGTTTCTACTTACTCTTGTCTAGAGGATCTTATTTGTATGGTATTAATTTGGTGATTAATATCTTGATTATGACCCTAGATTTAGAATAAAAACCTATGGCTAGCTAAACCCCACCACGCATGGGGGAAGGTGCAGTTGTGGTGAAAGATGGTAGATCTATCGGCAGAAAGAAAAAGAGAAGAAAGGTGACTTAAGTTTAATGAGGTGCACGAGAGGGATTTGGAGAAGTAATGTGAGGTTACGGAATGAATGGCATTGTGGAGAGAGATGGCTTGTGAAGGATTTAGAACTCACGTAGAGGATGTGGAGTTGGGGCATCTGGAACTCCCCCATTTGGGAAAGCATGGTAGGGAACCCTCTTCGACCTCAGATGAGAGCATGCCGATGGAAGCTACATGGACCAAAGGCACACATCTGATCCTACCTAATGACCTAGCCCTTGCATTTGGTTTTCTAGTTTATATGACATCTATCAGTGAGAAAACTAGTGTAGGTAGTAGAATAACGACAAATAGAGTTAGTTTACAATCAAGTTCAGGAGTTAATCAAGTAGTTTATTCATCTATGGTGGCACAATCGCCATTAGTGTTATTTGGAGGTATATTTTTTGGCACGTCATCAGCACAGAATGTGGGCACGTAAAACGTTGGCATAACATCTAGAAGTAGTAAAACTTTGCAAACTATAGGAGTTCAGTTTAACACAACTGTTGGAACACAACACAGTGCATCCTCTGGTTTGATACCTACTACAGGAGGAGGATCAGGTGGCTTGGGATCTAGTGGATCTGATGGTTTTGGGGGTGGAGGAAACACAGGAGGTAATACAGGCTCTGGATCTGGTGGGCATGGTTTACACCAACCTTAGCAAATTTATATGGATATTTCTCTTCATCCCCCAGAATACAGAGGAATAGAAGATGCAGTTGAGCACGTGCATATGTGTGAGATACTATGACGCGTGAAGGGGATTATAGCTCCAGAGTGCAAGGCAAGTCATTTTGCAACTACACTGCAATGGTGTGCTCATAGTTGGTATAGGAAATTTGATCCAAACCAGACTTGTGTAGATTATACCATGTTGCAAGATGCTTTCTTAAAAGGGTTTTATATACTCAAATTTGAGAAGAAGAGCATCAACTAAAGGACATCAAACAGTGTACAACTGAGAGTGTTCGGGAGTATGATGCACATTTCAAAACCTCTTGTCAAAGTTATCTTAGAACATTCACCTGAGCTAGCATGCTCAATGGTTCATTGGAGGACTGATCATGCCTTTTAGAAGAGTGCTCTCACATAAGACTTATACAAATCCATGTGAGGCACTTGAAGTAGCCCTGTGTGCTGAGGTAGTTGGGAGTGTAGACACAGGAGTGACCCCATTTTTGGAAGCTTAGATTACAGTGATGGTGAAACAGTTAGAGAAATTTTTAGCTAACTCAGTGCATGAGATGCCCAGTAGAATTTGGTGCACATATTGTGAAGTAGAAGGGAATACTAATAATAGTTGTCATCATAAATCAATGCATGCCATCTTGTTGGACTGTAAGATTTTTCACTTGGATCATTATTCAAGTCAGTGCCCTTTGCTGCAACGCGTAATAAGAAAGAATGTGTCTTGTTACTGTAAGATTTTTAGGTCTACCACCCATGATACTGAAAATTATAAGTTGATTGATCAGATTCATGATTCCATTGATATTGGTGTATGTCAGACCAGTGTTACAAATAATTCAAAGGAAAAAAGTGAGCATCATGACCATGATCACAATGAAGGGTGTTTTGATGGAGGCCGAGGTAGAGGTCGAGGTTACTGTGGAGGATTTAGAGGTAGATCTCATGGCGGTGGAAGAAGTGAGTTTCTTCATGGAACATGTTATACCTATGTATCCCCTTATCATTATAGGAGGGAATTCCCTATAAACATTATTTGTTCTTTTTGTAGGAAGAACCACAACTATGAAGAATGCCTAGACTTGTATGAACACTTGAGTAAGAATCAAAAGCAAGATAAGGGTGCAGGGATGGTTAGAGTGCAGCGCACTATGGAAGATCAGTGGATGCCAAAGTTAGCACATGATCTTGAGTTGGTACATGTGAAGATCACTACACGCACTGAGGTTGCGCATGCCAGGGAAGTTCGAAAGAATAATCCTACCATTACAAAGGAGGAGGTACTACATGCAAAGTATCCATAACCTATGCATTGGAAGGAGGTTTATCAAGAAACCATGGAGGTGATTAGGAATTTACAGGGTGAGATACAATGTTTGAAAGAATAATCATGGAAGCTACAACAAAATAAAGTAATTGAGCTCCATCAGACAGATGTTAATGCTTTAAAGGAGGTTTGCAAGATGCTGCAACAAGAGAACATCATTCCTTTGTTGGGGGAATGGTTAAAGGGAAACACCCCAAGTGCTAGAATTGAGCATGAAAGACATATTTTACATGCTAACCTTCCTCCTCATAGTTTGGATTATGAAAAAGAGATCACTCTGAATGCTATTATTGATGGATGGATCTTGAGTAAAATTTTGATTGATACAGGTGAAGAAGTGAATGTACTCACTTTGGAAGTGTGGATTCAGATGGGGAGACCACCATTACAGCCATCTTAAATGTGTTGTTTATGGAAAATAGGACTAAAGCCATGCCCATTGGAGTCTTGAAGGATGCTAGTATTATTATTCAAGGGGCCAAGTTTACTGGGGATTTTGAGGTCTTGGCATGTGCAGAAGTAGACAGTTTTCCAGAATTTGCTTGGGTGCCCTTGGTGTTATGCCAACAACGTTGACCTACACTTTAACAAGGGATATATAAGTTTTTAGAACAAGGAAGAGTGGGTTATCATTCCTTTCACAGATGGAAAAGTTGCACCTTATGTAGAGCCCTTAAGTGAAGAGTATTTAAACTAAATCTATGTGCACACCATTAGAGATCCGGAAGTAATTGAGCCATCAAAGGAAGGAGTTCTCTAGTGGGATGATGCACAGTCCATGAGTGATACTACAAGTGTTGCATGTGACAACTGGGCACATGAAACTTATGAAATGGTTGGGCATGAAAGTAAGAAGTGTAATTACATGCGTAATTAGGCCGCACTGTGTTAGGCATTTGGGTAGTAACTAGGTACCAAGGTACACTAGTGAAGGAAATCCTAAAGTATTCATGCATGCTATGGAGGTTCAGTGGATATATCACGTGGAAATAAGGAATATGCTAGTTTATACTCTGCACAAGACAACAACATGCTGGTGGATGGTTCATAGGGATAATCTCTTAGAGTGGCGAGAAGTGAGAATCACCTTCTCTGCTAGATTCCTCTGGAGAAATGCACCTACTCAGATCTATGAATTCCATGGAAAGGATCTTGTTCAGCACCATGTTCAATAGTTTGAGAGACTCTAGATAGAGGGATAAGAAGCCTTACCACCTTCGTTATGGGTGCATGAGCTCTACTAAACCTTGCGAGGCTACACGCGCACATGGTATGTCTATGCAGAGTTGAATAGAGATACAAGGAATTGGAAAGAACTAACTACTGGTATGATTCAGACCTTTGATTATTTTTCCACTAAACCTCTAGTGAATGAGGCATTATAGGTTATGAAGTGCTTGACTATGGGGGATAGTGCAAAGGCTAAAGAACTTATTCAAGAATTACTAGGTGAGTCATACCTGGAGGCGCGCTTTGAAGAGGAAGAGACAGATGCAAAATAGCTTGGGTGCGCCTACCTAGAAAAAGAAAAGGGTAAGATGGTCTATGTGATTGATGATGAATAAATGGAGAATACGGATGCTGAGAAAATAGAGGGTATGCACGAGGTCTTAGACAATGTTGATGAGAAGGTGCATGCCTACTATGAGCCTATGAAAACAAAGAAGGTCAACATTGGGACAGATGTTGAACCTAAGGAGGCCATCGTTGGAGATTATTGGTCTGACTCTGAGGTTGCTAAGATAATTTAGCTATTGTGTGACTTATAGGACCTATTCCATATGGGATATCATGGATTGAAAGGATTACAAGAATCTTTGGGTGAAATGAGAATCAAGCTAAAGGAATGTGTGCACTCAGTTAGGAAGAGGCCTTTTAGGATGAATCCTAACCTGGGCGTCAAGGTGAAAGAATAAATTGACAAGATGTTGAATCTTGGCATCATTGATCCCATCGAGGAGTCGAAGTGGGTTAGACCTATGGTGATCAGTATTAATAAAGATGGAAGAATCAAACTTTGTGTGAATTACAAGGAGTTGAATGTTGCATGTGTAATATATCCCTTTCCCACACCATTTATAGAGGATATTTTGGAAGGCATTACAGGGCACGAGATCTACTCTTTCACTGATGGTTTTTCTTGATATCATCAGGTAAGGATTACTAAGGAGGATCAAGAAAAGACAAAGTTTACCACTGAATGGGGAATTTTTTCATACACGGTTATGCCTTTTGGATTAAAGAATGTGCCTATAATATTTTTGCGCATTGTTGTTAAAGCATTCCAAGACTTTATTCATAAGTTCTTGCAAGTTTATCTAGATGATTGGACAGTCTATGGGCTCGTGAAAGATCATTGTGATAATTTTAGGCTTATGTTTGAGAGATGCTAGCAATTGAGAATCTCCTTAAACATCAAAAAGTGTGTTTTTGCTACACCCTTTTGGACTTTGTTGGGACATATTATCTGTAAGGAAGGCTTATTAGTGAATCCTGCTAAGGTTGTTGTTATTTTGGGTTTAGAGGAGCCTACTAACCAGAGCGAGGTGCATGGATTCTTAGGGAACACAAGCCATTATAGGAAGTTCATCAAAGGTTATGTTAAGATTTACGCACCTCTAGAAGAATTATTGAAGAGTAAAGGCATGTTTTATTAGGGTGAGACACAACAACGCGCTTTCGAGACACTGAAGGAAAGGCTTACTAAAACACCTATTTTGTGTTTTCCTTCATGGACTAAGCCTTTTCATGTGCATGTGGACACCTCTGGCATGGATATTGGTGCAGTATTAGCCTATCTTGGAGAAGGGATTGTTGATCATCCTATTTTCTTTACAAGCAGGAAGTTAACTCCAACAAAACATAATTACACAACAATAAAGTGCGAGGCCTTGTCAATGATCTACGCACTGCATAAGTTTTGATAATACTTATTGGAAACACCTTTTATTTTCTATACAGATCACATGGAATTGAATTACTTGGTGAATAAGCCCATTCTATAGGGGCACATATGTCGTTGGATTCTGGTATTTCAGGAATTTGATTTTACTGTGGTGGTTAAGCCAGGAAAGAGAAATTATGGACCAGATCACTTATCAAGATTAATGCATGAGAGGACATGCAGAGTATTGAGGAAACAATGTCAGATGTGCATCTTTTCAGATTGAACCGCGTGCCCTCTGACTTAGAAGATATTGTTTTCTTTTTGTGAACTGGTGTGGTGCCTAAAGGGATGAAGGATTTGGAAAAGAAACAACTTGTCATTCATGTTACGCCTTACATGTTGATCAATGGAGACTTATACAAACTAGGTCGGGATAAAGTTTTGCATTGGTGTGTACTTGAGCATGAGCAGGAAGCTATTATGGAGGAGGGTCATGGTGGTATTACAGGTGGACATTATGTAGGAGATGCCACTGTGCACAATATTTTATTGGCCGGTTTGTGGTGGGAAACACTGTATAAGGATTGCAAAGAATATTGTAAGTCTTGTGACCATTGTCAGTGCCTTGGAAATCCTACGCATAGAGATGAAATGCCTTTAAGGCCTATTGCTAGTGCAAAACCTTTTGAGAAGTGGGAAATTGACTTTGTGGGTCCTATTTCTCCACCCATGCATAGGATTGGATCACGCTATATTATAACTTGTACAAATTATCTTACAAGGTGGGCAGAAGTGGCACCTACAAAGGATTACACAACATATATGGTAGTAAGGTTTATGTGGGAAAATTTATCAATAGGTATGGATGCCCATTAAGTTTGATAAGTGATAGGGATACTCATTTTCCTAATGACACCATCAGAATACTGTTGGTAGAATTTATGGTTGCACACCATAAAACTATCACTCTCAGGAAAATGGAACTGTTAAGGCTTTCAACAAGATATTGAGCCATACCTTGACAAAAAATTTTGATTTTGGAAGGAAATACTAGGATGATAAAGTCTCTGTTGTACTTTGGGCATATAGGACAACCTACAAGAGGTTGAATAAGGCCATACCTTTTCAATTGGTGTTTAGCAAGGAGGCTATTCTACCAGTGGAATTCATGTTACCTTCTCTGTGTATTGCGTGTGCAGGAGGTTTGGCTAATGAGAAATTACTTGAAGAGGACATTGATAAACTGATGCAGTTAGATGAAAGGAGCACTATAACGTGATGGAGTCAGAAGACAGAAAAGGATAGGTAGAAGGCATGGCATGATAGACATATTAAGGATAAGAAGCTTGAAGTTGGACATATGGTTTTTCTTTATGACTCAAAGTTTTTGTGCCACCCTTTAAAACTTAAAGTGCATTGGTTGGGACCGTATATTGTGAATTATATACTTGATTTAGGTGCTTTCTAGTTAGAGCCATTGGATGGGACACGGTTTCCCAGTTACTTCAACGGGAGTAGGTTGAAGCCCTACTATAAATAAGTCTTCTTGGTGTTTATAATAAGGTGGTATTTCCATTAGATTAGGTTTCCTTAATGCATTTTCTTTATATGTGTTTCCTTTCATCGTTGTTATGCTTTGTCAATTTAGTTCATTTTTTTGTGTAATAAACACGCTTGTGCACCAGAATCCAATTACTATCTAAGTGTTTTCATGCTTAGAGGACCACACATTCCCTTAGTGTGGGGTGGATTATATACAGGGTACATGGACTAGATTTGAATGTTCTCTAAAGATGAATATACATAGAGAGATATTGAGTAGGTGCTTGAAGTAAAGGTGCAAATAAAGAAATAATTTTTCTCATGATTAAAAACCACATATGGATGGATGGACACACAGTATAACATGAGGTAGGGTACATCAGTGGAAACTACTTGGTAAAAGGCAAAGTGGTGAAGTAATTTGGCACATGAAAGGAGGTATGTGGCTGAGGAGTAGTAGGCGCACCATAAGGTTATGGCAATGGCATGGAAAAATGAGCGCAGAAAAAGGAAAGAAATGCCAAGTTAATATGGAGTACAGTGGTAGGTGGAGAGTAATAAATGTGGATTTTTTTTGAAAATCTATATAAGGAGGTGTTGGGAAATCATTTTTACCTTTGTGATCAAGAGCATTCAAGAGAGTTTAAGTTGAGCGAGCTAGCAAGCGAGTTGTGAAGTGCAGAGAGCTATGAACCAGTCAGATTTGTCATATTTATGCACGGTATTGTCTAACTCTCCATCGAAGAAGGTGTTTGAGCAACACAAAGGCATGCAGGAAGGAGAAATCAATTATTAGGGTTTATATTCAAGCTAGGGCACATGGATTTGAGCTAGGGCATGCATATTTAAGTTACAGAGCTCGAATCTATTGAAAGAACACACCTTTATTGTTCTTATGGCACCTAAGAGATCACCTGGAGTGGCCACAAAGGGAAGAATCAAAAGGAATTTGAGATCGAAGTGGAGGACACCCCTGAAATCCATTTCTCAAAGATGCAATACCCAAAAGGGGTTTTTATGAGTCGTGATTGGGACTCACACATTTTTCGTTGTAAAGTAAGTGATTACAACCACAAAAACAAAGATAACAAGGATGAATTGGATAAGTTGCTAGTAATGAAGACAACAAAGAGAACAATGGATGATATGGCCATGTATGATGACACAGGTGAAAAATTATTAACAAAGGTGGGAGTTTTGCAGTTGTATGAACTCCCTTACTTTGGCAAACCAAAGAAGTTGTACCAGTGGTTGATGAGTAGAGTCCATGAGGACTTTTTCTATTTTGTTGGGTGATGAATGAGACTCACCATGCCCTTGATTGGGAGTTTTAGTACTGAATTAAGAAGTGACCTCACTGACAAGGAGATGATACAAGAAACAAATAAGGGACTAGGGTATACAAAAGGAGAGTGTGGGGTGGATATCCCTAAGTTGCAGAAGTATCCAATTGTTTAGGCATCAATGCACCTCTTGACTAAGTTGAACAATCAAGAGTGTTGGTCACAGGTAAACAAGACATGGTTGCATGTAGCAAAGAAGATGACTGAAGGAGTGGTGTACATTTTGGTTGGTTACATTGTAAAGACCATCATTGAAGAAGCGCATGAAGGTGAGAAAATAATTTTTGGCGCGATACTTTTGTCACTTGTTTTTTTTTAAATTGGAGTGCCTGATGGGCCAAAGGATAAAATTTGGAAATATCCTAAGGGGAAGAAATCTCTAGTAGAGATATTTTCTAAGTACACATGTGATGGGATTATGAGTGACCCCTTTAAGCAGAGATTGGAGTTGTGGTATGAGTTCTTATACATTGTGTTTGAAGAGGAATGACAAATACCAAAGTAGATTCCTGTGGTATTGGGAAAACAAGTACAGTTTGAAGTATATCAACACTTCAGCATCGTGTGTTTTGGTATAGAGGGTGGATAGTGGAGCCCCTAGTGTAAGCTCCCATATGCCTTCACAACATGCTATTTTCAAGCATCTGTACACAAGTTCTTAGATGCACGCCAGTTGTTGTTTAATACAGACAAGGTAGATTGTGACTACCACACCCTCAGAAAGACTTACATTTATCCAAGTAAGTCTACATACATAGAAAAATCAATTTCAGATGATATTAACATGAAGGCTATGAGTTTTTCTATTGGGAATTTTGGATCATCCCTTGTGTATATTAACCACAAACTAAGGTTAGAAAATGGGAAGTATGTTGAGAATGAATTCAAGATCCCTATAGCACCCAAGGGAAATCATACCATGGGCACATTACAAGATGAAGAAGACATCCTTCCCCTTGCAGAAGAAGAAGGAGAGGAAGAATAAATTCAAGAAGATAGTGGCGACTTAGAGCACAAGGGCAGAAAACAACCTAATGTTGGAGAGAAATGAGAGTGCAAGGTAACCCATCCACTGTAGAAAGAAGATGAAGTGTTGGAGACCGACACAATGGAGGTGGACATAGAACAGACTAATAAGGAAACTTGTTTTAAAATAGTGCTAAGAAGAACAAGGACTCAGAGTGTGGGGACATCATAACCCCTTAAATTGTCACTTAGAACTTCAATTGTGAAAGAAAAAAAATACACAAGTACATTCCTCAGAAGGATGATGAGGAAGATATATTTGAAGACATCTCGCCGAATACTCTAGGTCAGAATGAGGATGTAGAAGAGCCTCATGTAGATGAATTGGAGAAGGACATGGAGGATTTGAAGGAAACAAAGTTAGAAATAGATAAGGGTGAGCCTTCAGGTGCACCCCATACTAAAAA
Source organism: Taxus chinensis (assembly GCA_019776745.2). Taxonomy (NCBI): domain Eukaryota; kingdom Viridiplantae; phylum Streptophyta; class Pinopsida; order Cupressales; family Taxaceae; genus Taxus; species Taxus chinensis. The sequence goes on along the minus strand of CM034147.1, from coordinate 151,203,588 downwards.
TAAAGGTAAATGATCATTGTTGGATTCGGAAGTGCAAACCCCTAAAGGAAAGAATTCAAGGAAAGGAAAGGAGGAAAAGAAATATGAAACACCAATAGTTGGGTACATTGATGACCCAACCATGATCATATGTGTGCAGTTCCAAAGCACTTTGGAACCTAAGGACCTTTATGGTTGGGAGATGATGGATGAAGATATGGCAACTACATGCACACGAAAACAACTATCTTGGAGCATGCAGACTCATATAGATGAGCCTGAATTCGATGCATGTGAGGAATCATGTGTGTCGCGCAGGTTGAAAAAGGAACCACACTCACGCCATGTCACAGTTAAGGCTACTATGATGTCTGATGAACAGGTGAGCAATGAACTCATAAAGGTGTCTACATAAGGTGTGTTGGTAGAAAAAGTAGCAACCATTCAGGTGCTCTTGGAAAATAAGAAGGACAAGGATACTGAGATCAAGTGCCTGACAGAAGAAAAAGAGACAGGTGAGGTGACGGTGTGTTCTATACTTAGTATGTCCAAATAGATTGGGGACGATATTCTGAAGAAGAGGTCATATCTTGCACAAGATTTTCCGTCTACTTTATACTACGTATGCACTTTATTTCATATAGTGATAGATGAAGGACCCATAAGAATGCAAAAACCCAAGGATGTTGCAGAACAGACACAAAAGGCTAGGGTAACAATTGCATGCAAAATTACAAGTTACGAGTCCATACTGCAGACTTTGAAGGATGAACTAAAGAAAGAAAATTTGGCATTGAACATGTGCATGGCCCTAAATGTGATTATCAAGACAAGAACCATGGTAGAAGAGGATGAGGTTTTTAAAGTAGTAAAGAATGAAACACTTAAACATGTGGAGAAGCTTGATTTAATAACAGAGAAGCACGATGCGTTTGCAGGATCCCAGGACCCACACAAGGAGAAAATAAAGGACATCGGGAAATTGATAGCACATAAAATGGATGTCATGGACGGAATGGTCTCAAGCATGGCCAATGTTATCAGAGTGCTATGGAATAAGGGTGAGAACATGACTCTTGATGAGATGGAAGCAGTACTTGAAGACATTTTGGATAAGACTAATAAACCACTAAGTGATTAAAATGAATTAGAGGTGGAGATCAAAGCAGAATATCCTGATTTAATTCTTCCTGTGGAAGAGTGGTGTGCCAAGTATTTTTCACATTATTTGTACAATTATTCTTTCATTCTTTATTCTTTTTCATGGAGACATAAGTTATGATTTCCCATTGTTGAGGATGGAAATGAAATTAGTGTGGGGTAATGTTGGGCTAATGAAATACAACCTATGTATGGATAGCGCAGAAGGATTGGGTGCACAGACATGGGGCGCATATACACACGTGGAACTATAGTGAAACAAGGCACACCCAGGAAGGCATGAAATATGGACTTAGTCGTTTTCCAGTTTAGGGATAATTTTGGACATGGAGTGTGAAGCACGTTTTATAGAAAACTTGAAGAACACGTAAAGGCTATTTTGGACAAGTAGAAGATCAAGCGCCATGCATAGTTTTGGAGCTATTAATAGGATTATACCATTGTTGTATTATTAGATGATCTATTATTAGTGAGCTTATATGCTCTTGTATTTATCATGTAAGGGAACATGGTTCTTATTAGCATGTAGCCTATTTTTGAAAGGTGTATGGGTGGTGAAGGGCAAGTTCCCATCCCTATAAATATGAATTGATTTGCACAGTTTAGACAATTCTATGTTTTGTGAGAGTTATATTGTGATTTTGTGAGGGTGCATGACTATGATGATGGTACTATGTATGTACAAAGCTTTTGTGTTTTACAAAAATTAATATCATGGATCTTTGTGACTGGATATTGGTGTTTGACATAACCAAGAATGGATCTTGCATGGTAAATCTGATTATGGTTCTTGTTTAGTTAATCTTGCATATGGTTAAGATATGGATCTAGTTTATGCATTGCATTATGTTTAGTTATTTGTTATGGATCTACAATATCTATTTAATCATGCTAACTACTTGAACAAGTTGACATAAAAGAGGAAATTGGTACCCTTGCACGCTTTGGGTGAGTGCTCAGTTTAGGCTGAGTGATGTGTCAATGCACCTTGGGCTATTGGTGGTAAAATCTAGGCTATACCGAGATCAGGCTCTGTGGAAGTTTGGTGGGATGTTATGATCCTAGTGTGTGGATTCAGTAATGCCTCGAGGTTTTGGTGTGACAGTTCATTACATTCAGGTTATCATTGCAATATATACTACTTTCATTTCTAATTCATTCAGATATATACATTTTGACATACTATTCGTTATCTTAATACATTAATAGGTGCTTCATGTGTAGCATTTATCTTGCAGGCTTACTTCTAATCATGGTTATTTGCTTTTATTATTTTATTGTGTCTTTCCTTTTATGATGGTGACTTGTTTTCCCTTGTTTGCGGATATGCCCTATGATTGATTGTGCACTTGCTTGCATGGCCTTGAAGGCCTTAAATGTCTTGTGACATCCTGAGTGGTGTCCCATGTTTGACACCAGCTACTATGTTGTCATCTTTCTGTGTTATTGTGTGTTTGGCTTATTTCTATTACATTATATCATGATTGCTTGTCACTAACACTTCTTGTTATCTTTATTTCCATTATTTCGCATATGTCATGGTTATTACCATGCATATACCTTATTCCCTAAGTAAATCCTTCTTTAGGTGGGCACATCAAATTCGAATTCTCTCATTTGGTCCATGCTTGCATTGTTCCATATCAGACACCCAAAATGAGGGGAGAAACCATCGGGTGATTATTTCACCCTCTCAGTAATTCAAAAATCAAAAATAGAATGGTACATCATGGAATTGGGAAAAACAAAGACTCAAAAAATGGTTCAAAATCATACGTTCACCAGAAACAACAATGGGACATGATCTCATAGAGAATACAGTAACGATGGACACTATTATCCTAGCTAGTCACTTTTTTCCTAGGGGCAATTATAGTAAGTTTGATATTTCTAAGTGACAGATTCGCGCAACATCCAACAACAGAAAAACAATTTTAGTTTACTATATAGAATGAAGGAACAAAATCAATAGCATATTTCATACTTTGGGTAAGGGAACTAACTGCTTTTCTTTCTCATTTCACATTTTTTTCCTATTTTCATACCAATATCAAATAAGGAGTGATGCCTAGGGAATATGCAGAGACAATGATATATATAGAACAAAGTGTAGTATGTAACTAGTTACTATTGGGTTGGTGACCATTTGCAGTGGAACTTATCTATGGGTTTTGGAGAAGCATCATAGATGGAGGGAAAAGTTGTCTGCTCTCCCAACACTTTTCCTTAGGCATCAGGACACCCAAATTCTTAGAGTATCTACATCGGTTCAAGAATTGATCACTCTCATACCATCCTACCATCTCCAAGTCAAATTTCTTTAAGGAAACAATACATATAGACATTCTATCCTTTCTCTTTCAGCATTCAAGTGTACTCTATCCTTGACTCACTTGTTAATTTTACACTTTTTATGCATAGAATTCTGATTTCTCTAAGTTAAAGTTCAATTTCATATACTATTAACATTGACTACAATTTTCTTCTTTTGCAAGTCCATCCTCATCTCAAAAAAAGGCAACACAACTGGAACAAGGAGCAATCTCAAGCACAAAATGCTTAGCCAAAGGAAATATTAGAATACAAATGCATGTATCTTTTTTAATACACGTATAAGTCACCGCTAGGGTTCTTATCCCCTCTCACACTCCACGAAATGCATACTTCAATTTCCATTTGGCACATTATCAGCTGCAATCTTCTTCATCTCTCCACAAGGTAGACTCTTCCTATCTACTTTATGCTACCAAATATTCATTCACCAACATAAAATGGGGGGAAATGCAGACACTAAATTATGCACTATTACTATTACGTTATGCCTCTAGTATGTCATTATATGCATGATTCATAAGTGAGAAAACTATACATTGATAACACTTGTTTTGTTTTACGTTAACATTGTTTTATTTTTCCATATTTTTTTCCTCTACCTTTCAAGAATTATCCCTTTACTTTTGGACATCACACAGTGTTTTACTCAACTTGTTGTTTTCTTGATTTATCTTTGGAGTATTTTAGACAGAATCGCCTAGTAATGAACAATAGTGGCTAACATTATTGTCCCATGTGGGTGCTTTTTTCCCTTCACTTTCCTTCTTATATCTTAAAATTGTACACCACTTGTTTATATTTTCTATACTTGTATTGATCACTTTGGGTTGACTTCTAGTGTTGTTAATGTTGAAATTCAAGCAAAAGAATCATATATATACACAACCTACTGATTAATCTAAGGTGTACTGGGTTATTATTTTATATCTGTTACTTGGGAAAAAAGGATCAACTTAAGGAATACATTTGGGCTACATCATTCACTCCATAGGAAGGGAAAATTTTGAATTTCATGACACACATTATCTTGAGGGTAAAGTAGTTGTAGCCCGCTATCTTGGTGCAACTTGCACAAGGGCAACCTAGTTTCAAGGGACATGATTTCTATCACACACACACACACACACACACACACACACACACACACACACACACACACACACACACACACACACACACACACACACCCCCACACCCACACCCACACCCACACACACACACACACACACACACACACACACAAACACACTAGAACTACATAGATTCTAAAATTTATTGCAGTGCTCATTGACAATCACATTGGGGTAGCTGTCGAGGTCAGTATGAACCAAGAATTTGTATATTTTATTTAGTCTAATGTGTGTTTGAGTATTTTATTGATACAACATGGTATCCCTATAATGAAATGGATAAAACATAGAGCTAAGTGAAGGAAACATTATCATACGCTGAAAGACCCAGATTTGCACCCATCACCAGGACACTAACACCCAATTCAGACACTATCACCCAAGTGATACTATCCCCCTTTAGGTGATATTGTCCAGCATAAACTTCATATCATTATTTTTCGGAAATAGAACATATAATCCAAAGTGGGCCTGTTCCACCATTATTTTAGCCTAGCTTCAGTCCAGACAACCATATATTAGCTAAGTCACTCTTATCTTCTCATTAGTTGCACTTACTCATCATTTTTTTTTGATGTATTGTATGTTCTAATATATCAAATTTACTCCAGTCCTATGATTAATAGTTAATTTTTTAAATCACAAGGGAAAAATTAAAACACAACCTAAGGGTAATCAATCAACAAATAAATGCTTCACCCCAATTCAAGAGAAAGGAAAAGGGATATAGAAAGGATAATAAAACAAACATTATTTTAACTATTGTGGTAAACCGAGTCATGTTGAACATTGATGTTTAAATAAAATTACATACTTGGAAGTGGAGATTAAAACTTCTTATATCTTAGCTAAGTGAAACTTATCTTCTTTTAACGAAGCACTTAATGATTTTGTGATGTTGAGAACTTCGCCACATACTCATGAAGATATTGACTCAATTATGACAATCCTTGATTATATTATTGGGTCTCAACTAGGACTTGGTGGCACACATCTTTGCATGGTCTATCTTCAACACTCCACCTCCCACTAGAAAATTCAAATATATGTAATTAACTAGCATGCAAATTCACTTCTATAGATTTAGTTGCAACTTGATCTAATGTAAGATCTACAACATTCCCTCTAGTGATCCAAGTGCTCTTGCTAAGTCTCACTAAACAAAAGTGTACCATCTATACATAATGACAAAGTGGTATGTGTAAGGTCTCATAACCTCGTCCAAAGGATTGCTAATGTATTCATTGACCACTCATACATATCTTGATTTTCTTTTACCACCATTTTCCTAAGTATCCTTTGTAGGTTGTTATCTTAACACTAAAAATATATAAAATGGATAGAAACATAAGATATTGTAATATAGAATCATCATACCATATCACACAAAGAAACACAATGTATATATTGTATTTTTTGATTAGGTAATAAGGAGGTTTTGAAAGGGCCCTCAAACCTTTTATAAAAAAACTAAAGACAAAGCAATAACACCTACATGAGACAAAACAAGAGACAAGAACAAACTAGCTTGATCCACCTTCCCCAAAGGAAAGATCTAATTAGTTTTTGCAAATGAGTATAATAGAAATCAACAAAAAGGCAACAAAAATACTAAAATACCATAGCCAAGACCAAACCAAACCGCCAACAAATAATCCACCTATCTCATAGCTACCCAAAACCCTTTCTTCATCTTCTTCCTAAGGCTCCCTCACGTGCAGAGACTAGGACCATCATGACTGATATGGGTGTGGCTATCAATATTCCTACTCTTGTTGCTAATGTTGCCTCCCCCATTTTTTTAAGACTATAAGGAATAGAGTGAATTTATATTTTTGACATCTTGTTCTCAAATAGCTCTAGTCTCTACTCCATCAGAACATTAGATGCCTTGAGCTTCCTATTTTCCACCTTCAGCCTGTTCACATCCTTGTTAATCTTACAAACTTCCATCACAAGAACCTAACTAATGCTCAGTTGAATGTCATTAGCCTTATCCATTATGTAGAGTCTCCTGAGTCAGATGACATTCACCATAGGAACATTTTGGGGGCCATCTATCTTCTCTTTACCTTTTTCTTCTCCTTAAAACCCTTCTATAGAAAAATTCTCCAAGATGGTCCTAGCTTCATCACTAGAAATTTTACTAGTTTCTCCCAAGTATTTTTTTTTACCATGACCTTTACCTGCTAATTTCTTCTCACTCAGAACTAGGTCCTCTGAATCATTATCCTTGATGGGAAAATGCATAGGATTATGAGCCCCCCACTTCATTTTTCTCTTAGGAATCTCCAGATTCTTGGTAATCTCAGGTTTCCCACTCTTATACAGAAGAAAATGTAGGGTCTTGTGGATTGGGGCCTCATTTTTCCCATCTTGAAAGTCCCTAACCATAACCTCCAACAACATTAAAAGATACAAAAGAATACTCTTGAGTATGTAATGTTAGAAACAGTTCAAGAGAGAAAAATGTCGGGTATGTATACTAAAATATTTACCTTCCATCATCACATACTTTATTATTTGGAGAGACACTTCCAACCAAGGTTGTGGCAATGCGGTGTGCATAATCTCATCTTCCCTCTCATGGATCCATTCAGTTGGCCTAAAGAGCATATGAATATCTTCCTTTTTCCTCCTTCTATCCTTGAATATATTCAATCCTTCAGAGGACATCCTAATCACCCCACCAATGTTATCTTCAGACACCTCCATTGTAATACCCTTAATGGTCATAGGCCCACCCTTCCAATTTTTGGGAAAATCAATAGACACACTAGGGTCACAATCTTGGATCCTTTATATATACTTGGTAAGGCCCCTACACTTCAATATTTGTCATATCATGTCGTTTATTTTCAATTCCTTGCAATACATAGGCTCCATCTGAAGTCTATCCCCTCCCATAACTTCCAGATATATGACCTGCACGAGATGTTTCTTCATTCTCCTACTATCCCTAACTTTGTGACTAGAAACTTGCCTCACAAGAGTTGTATTCCTTCTACTATAAGGCTTATCACTCCAATTAAAGCTCCCTTTCTTATTTTAACCTTTCACATGCTTGAATTTTTTTTATCAAACTATAATTCCTCTATTTGTTATGATGGTTCAATAAGTTCCCCTTCTAATCACTAAGGCCCTATTGATTCATTAGTTCGTTGTGGTTCCAAAACATAAGCAATGTTCTCATTAATATTCTTGGCCAAGTCCTTTGGCATGAGCGTATTAGTTGGCCATTTGGTGAATACATCACCATTCACCCTTGTGTTGGCAAGGATATCAATGCAACGATTATCTTCCCGAAATATGTGTTCAACCATGTAGTCTTTAAACTCTTGAAGCATTTCTTTACACTCAATCATCATATTTCATATGGTCCAACTAGCCTTAAATGGACCATTGATGCTCTTTACGATGTTCAAGGAATCTCCCTCTATGATTATTTTTCTAACCTGGGATTTTTTGACCATTTGAAAACCCCATAGAGCAATTGAAGCCTCAATGAAGTTATTAGATTGAATTCATAGAGGGCCAGAATAAGCCACCACCAGCTTCTCATTACAATCCCTTATCAATCCACCTCCCCCCACCTTACTCGGATTTCCTTTCGACGCCTTGTCAAAGTTCAACTTGACCCACCTAGTGGGAGGTTTGGCCCATCAAATAGTCTTTCTTGCATGTTTTCTATCCTTAGTTTTACCTTGCACCACAAAGTCAATTTTCCAATTTCTGACAATGGCTACCTCCATGTTGGAACCTACCTTACCCTCCATAGCCTTATAGGTAGTCAAATTATCAATAATGTCTTGGATAATAATCTTACCCACCTTATTCACATTGTATTTTTGCCTCTGAGGATTTTTTTATTTCTTTCCTTCCAAACTCCCCATAGAAAATGGGGTAAGGATAAAATCCACACTTTATTCAAAAATTCAGCAACTAAAGGATTTTTCCATTACATAATGAGTTCAACAAGGGATTCTAGTTTCACCCATATCAACTCAAAGAGTTTTAGGATGTGGTAGCTAAAAGGGAATTCCAAGCACATATGTTTGGTTGTCTCATTATCTTTTTCACACAATATACACCTATTAGGAGTTACAAGGTCTCTCTTAATAAGGTTCTCAATCATAAACGCCTTATTTGTTAGGTTGTGGAGCTGAATTACTTCACAAACGTATGCATTTGAAGTTTATTAGTTTAAACAGTAACTGACGTCGGTTGGGTAACCAACACCGATCACTCGGAAGTAACTGACACTGATTGGGTAACCGACACCAGTTACATGTGAATTTATGTTTTTATTTTAGATGTGGGATTTGAATTGATGGTTGATTGTAAAGGTGATCTAGAGTTTGTAATTGTATGCACAGGTGCCCTAAGTTTGTATAAGCTTATATAAGTTATAAAACTAGGGTTAGAACAAAAGAATAAAGGAAGAATGTTAATTCTCTTTGGTTAAAGATGAAGAAGAAGAAAAAGAAGAAAAAATTTGCATGAAGATAGAGCTTCAATGGAAAGAAGCTGGACAGAAGGAAATAGCAGGTACATCTGAATGGTGAGAAGAGTGTTATGTCTCCTACTGTATTTCCTTTGTATTTTCTTGTCTCAATGTAATGGATTGTATAATATGAAAAGCACATAGTATTTCATCTTGTAGATCCACAGGTTGTTGTGAGATCTTGTATTATAGATCCATGAGATAATGTTGTATTGTTGGTCCATAGGAGATCTATTATTGTAGCTCGTTGGAGAGCTTGTGGGTACAAATAGTAACCAAATATTGTAGAGGAGGTTGTCTTCTTGTTTGCATAGTGGCAGATGCAGAGATTGAGGAGAGACTTACTTCTTGGTGCTAAGTTATGGTTACACATTGGTAGACCCATGTGAGAGGTCTTATTTGCATATTCACATGAGAGCTTGGTTGCACAGTGGGAGATACAATAGTTCTTGGTTATGTGATATCTCTGGTGGTATTTTGGAGGCACGGTTGTAGTGCACTCATGTAGATATGTTTAGAGATCTGGAGGAGGAGATACTCTTGGAGAGATGCATTATACTCTTGTATGAAGAGTTGGTTTGTAATCTTGTTTATTATATATTGAGATTTCTATCTTTGATGGATGTAGCCTGCATTGGGTGAACCATGGTACATGTTGTGTTATGTGAGTGTACTTTTTTTATTTGGATTTTCTAGTTTATACTTCCACTGCTGTAGATTTTGGGGAATTGTATAGATTCATATTTGCATGATTTGGCTTGTTATTGAATCATAGCACTATTTTGCGGTCTCTAATTCCCAAATACTGATATCAAATCCTGGTTTTTTATCTTATCTGATACCAACAAGTGGTATCAAGAGTGGTGGCTTTAGTAGTCAGAGCAAGGATTTGCTTCAAGGTTTTGTTAGTGGTATTACTGACAGATGTATGAGAGCATAATTTTGTTTTGCCTAATGTGTAAATCGCAGGGAGAGATTTAATATCAAGTGGGAGTTAGAAATGTAAGGTTGCTTGAAAAAGATAGTGACCAACGTTGGTATGTTATACCAATGTCGGTAGTGTTCCTTAACCGATGTCGATAAAGCAACCGTGATCAGTTAGAGGGAATCAGCATCAACATTCTGGTTAAACACAAAATCACAAATCTGAAGAAATTTGAGAAGATGCGGTGAATGTGTCTTGATTGCTGAGGTGTCCTTGGTTCTTAGAGGCACATGCTTGTTGGTTAGATTGCAGATATAGATTATAGAGGTATGGTTTTTTGTTATCTTGGTATTGCAGTGCTTGTATATTTTGGTTGCACATGCATGTTTGGGATTGCAGATCTAGATCTGATTATGAGATAGAGGAGTAGTTATGTATTCTTTGGTGCAGTTAGATGCACTAGCTTCATTAGAGAAGTGGAGTATAATAGCACAAAATGAAGACGAGGCTTCCATCAGAGAGGCAAGTACTTTGGTTAAAGATGCAGGTGAGTGTCTTGGTGCTGGTAAAGTAATGTGTTTCATCTTGGTGTAATTTATTTGCATGTATTGTTGTTGTTAAGTTTTTGTACAAGATTTGGGTGCTTCTTGAAATGACTGGCTCAACACAACTATCGGCTTTGGTTGGAGTAGGCACCTAGTTTGGTGTACTATGCCAATTTTCTACACTTTGATCATTCCAACAGCACTGACATGGGTCAGTGAACCGATGTCGGTCACAGAGGAACCGGTACCGGTCAGCTGACTATGGTTGGTCTCTGTGACAATGAATTTGTACTGGGTTTTTTTGCAGTAGAAGAGGCCATGGATGGTTTTAATGTCCAGTTTAAAGGATCATGTTTCTTGCAACAAAGTGTACAAGAAGAAACGAAGTAGATCACTTCAATTTTTGAATTAAAAAGAGGATAGAGTTGGCTCAGGAGTCCAGTGAGACTTGGGTCAAATTCAGGTATCTCTATTCGGTTCATGTTTTATTTCTTTCGTTTGAAGCAACTGGTATTATGTTTGGATTTTGTGCACAAGTAAAATATGCACCATGGATATTTTGTGTGTTTGAATTTTATTTTTGGAATGTGTTGGAATCTTGAGGACAATGGTATCTAGTCTAAGGATGAGATCCTCAATGAAAAGTCATATTTAGACACAGTTGCATGTTACGGGAGATGTTGAGTACATATGGATGAAAAGAAGGTGGTTCAGCCTACTTCACAAGAAGTCCAAACTTCTATGATGAAAGAGTATTCTTTGATAAGAAGGAGATCAATTTTATATTTTTTCATCTATTTTATTTCTCACTGATATATATATATATATATATATATATATATATATTGGAGTTTTTGAGCTTAATCATTAGAGGTAATACAAGGGAGTTCACATTGAGTGGCAGAAAGCCATGGTTTTTGGCATTTCCGATTGGACACATATGCACGTGCAGAGTGAGAGGAGGATGTTATTATTTAGAGTAGCATGAGGCACAAGTTGTTTTGGAGGACAGTCATAGTTTTACATGTATTTTGTGTTTAGTGCATGTTGACGTCACTTCTAGTTTTATTTTGTGGTGCTTGGATATTCTTATGGGATGGAAGTTGATGGTTATTCAGTTGGGTTAAGAGAGAGAGAAATGTTTTAGAGTTTAAAGGGCGAATGGAGGAAAATCTATTTGTTACAGTTGACAGGTGATTGGAAGGATCTGCCATGGTTTGTCAAGTTACAGGTGTGACAGTGGTGTGTATTTACAGTTTTTTGATGTTTCCCTTGTTTGCTTTCATCTTAGATAATTGTGCAGGATGGTTGATGCCATTTTTTGTTAGTATTTGCACTAATTATTAGTAGCATGGTTAACAAGGTCATTTTTGTTGACATTGATTAGCAAAGGATTCATGAGTGACTTTGGAGTTAGTCAGTGGCAGACTTGGAGCTTCTGGAGAGCCTAGAGATATGGATGGATGTACATGGTGAGTTTTGTACATGTGGATAGATTTTGTTTTGTGAGTCTATATTGATGCTTATGAACATGGATGCCTATGAACATGGTTTAGATGCTCTTGAGCATGAGTAGGGGATGTTTGAATTTCTTCTTGTTACTATGTTACTTCATGATAGATAAGTTTTCTACAGATGGTTGTCTTGGACATGCAAGTTGTTTATGTAGGGTTGGATTTACATAATGTAGTATTGGATTCTTTGAGTTATGCAGGTGTTGTGGATTAATTACTCATTGGATGCATGTAGAACTCATTTTTGGGTTGTCTTTACCCAGAATATTGTTTTTCTTACACATATTCTAGTTTGACTTGTCTTTGGTTAGTTGCATTGGTGGTTGCATGGAGACATGGATAGATGGTTGGAGAACATGGTTTGTTTTATAGGTATGGCTATGGTTGTAATTAAATCTCAGTACTTCAGTTTGATTGGGAGCTCTTGTAGGTGTGTTAGTCCTGGTAGCTTGGTTGCATTAGAGGCTTGGTGTTATGATTCAGTGGGAGCTTGATGTATGGATAACTTGTGTATCATGGATCATTAGTAGCTTCATGCAAGTATATGGTAAGTCATGGGTTTAGTATCTTCTTGGTTTTAGAAAATTGTTCAATCTTCCTAATTTCATTTGAGATAATTGTTGAAGTTAAGAATAGTTGGTCTTCATGGTATGTAGAGGATGGTGATGTATAGGTATAGGTATAGGTTCAGTAATTTATCTCCAAGTGGGAGATTGTTAGGTTGTGGAGCTGAATTTCTTCACAAAGGAATGCATTTAAGGTTTATTGGTTTACACAATAACTGGCACCGGTTCAGTAACCAACACCAGTCACCTGGTTGAAGATGATGAAGAAGAAAAAGAATAAAAAGGTAGCATTAAGATGGAGCTTCAATGGAGAGAAGCTGGATAGAAGGAAATAGCAGGTAAATTTGAATGGTGAGAAGAGTGTTATGTCTTCTACTATATTTCCTTTGTATTGTATTGTCTCAATGTAATGGCTTGCATGGTATGCAAAGCACATAGTATTTCATCTTGTAGATCCACATGTTCTTGTGAGATCTTGTAATGTAGATCCATGAGGTCATGTTGTATTTTTGGTCCATATGAAATCTAGTATTGTAGCTCGTTGAAGAGCTTGTGGGTACAAATAGTATCCAAATATTGTAGAGGAGGTTGTCTTCTTGTTTGCATAGTGGCAGATGCAGAGATGAAGGAAAGACTTACTTCTTGGTGCAGAGTTATGGTTGCACACTGGTAGACCCATGTGAGAGGTCTTATTTGCATATTCACATGAGAGCTTGGTTGTATAGTGGGAGATGCAGTAGTTCCTGGTTATGTGATATCTCTGGTGGTGTTTTGGAGGCACGGTTGTAGTACACTCATGTGAATCTGTTTAGAGATCTGGAGGAGGAGATACTCTTGGAGAGATGCATTATACTCTTGTATGAAGAGTTGGTTTGTACTCTTGTTTATTATATATTGAGATCTCTATCTTTGGTGGGCATAGCCCACATTGGATGAACCATGGTACATGTTGTGTTATGTGTGTGTACTTTGTTTTGATTTGGATTTTCTAGTTTATACTTCCACTATTGTAGATTTTGGGGAATTGTATAGATCCGTATTTGCATGATTTGGCTTGTTATTGAATCATAACACTATTTCACAATCTCTAATTCCCAACATTATTTTGGAAGGCAAGCCAGTTGAAGATATTAACTTTAGGGATCAAGTCTTTGTTCCAAATTTCTTTTCATGGGAGTTCATTTCTATTGGGGTTCAGGATTAACATCTAGTCATTCTTGACACTATAGTTCCTATTATCCATATGAATCCATACATGTTCATCCTCTTTGGCCTTTGAACAAATGTGGTGATTACGTAGATTGTGATTTAGGTTGTCGAAAGCCTCCTCACGCTCCGGCCTACTCCACAACAACCTTCTCCATTTCCATCCTTCCTCAATTTTATCCTAGTAGTTGCTCACTAGAACTCCAAATTGTTCCTTAAGTTCATTACTAATAGTATTCAAGGGTTCTTGATTGACAAGAGATCCTTTAAAGAGCCAAACATTGTCCCATAAATGAACTTACTCTCCATCCCTTATGTTCCACCTATACACCTTCAAGAGAGTACCCTTGTGGTTAATCGTTCCTTTCCATATTGTGAATCCATTAAGAAGATTGTCATCAACTAAGAAAGCTTCTTTCTGATCTAACAAAAATTGAAATTAATGTTAAACCCTAATTGTTGAGTCACAACAAAATAATAAGAAATGACGTATAGATCTAACCTAAGTAATAAACAAGTAGAAATTGAAAACCCTAAGTGCAATGAAATGGGATGCCTGGAACAGATCAGGGGCACCTCGGTGTTGTAGACCCCTGTTGGGTGCCTGTGACTACGAAAATAGTCAGAAAGTGATTTCTTCTGTGTTGCTTCTATGTCACTTCCCCTCATTGTTGATCGCCTTTGTGTTGCACTAAGCCCACAAGATTCACCTATAACCTGCAAAATAAAAGACCTCCTGCAAAATCCCAAAACACATCAAATCCTAAAACTAAAAAGATGCAAACAGGGAGTCAGACTGACCCTGATGGTCACCTGATAGAGTGATCTTACAACTGAGCATTGCACTACATTTCAGACTCCATGTAGTTTTTTTTTTGTAGAGTTGTGCCCTAGGTAGCTCTTGTTCCAGACGCACTTGAATAGTGAGTAGTAGCTAGATGTAGAAATGTAAGTAAAATGTGTGGATACCAAAATGAATTTCCTCTCTTATGCGTGTACGCAGTCCCTTGTCCCTTGAGTGAGTGTTAGATGGATGCTTTGATACTCTTCAAATGGCCTTTGAATGCAACCTTAGGTGGTGATAGTAAATGCTTAGAGTCTAGTCCTTTATTATGATCACATAGCATTGTATTTATATGATTGCCTTGTTTGAATTTCGTAATTAACCACTAAAAGGCCGACCCATAAGAAAACAAGATGCCCAACAACTAGAATAGGCCCAAAAGAGGCACGGAAGATAAAAAGCGGTCGAGGGTGCCCAAAGGGGACAAGGATGCCTGGGTGCTGGTGTCCAGTGTTAGACTTAGAAAAGCTGAAGTATCAAAAGTAAGACTGGGAAATAGGGTGTGTAAGGCCAAAAATAAAACTAGAAAGAAAGCAAAGAGGTCAAAACAATGGTTAGATAGTACTTTTCTCGCTTAGGAATCATATGAATGCAAGTATGTGATTAGGACCTAGAAATGTACTGAAAGTGTGTGATTTAGTGTCTACATTTTCCGCCACTTGATGTTGTTGAGTGAATACTCGATAACATAAAGTAGATAAGAGATGCGTAGCTGATAACCATGTAGATTGATGGCAAAAAGTGTGTCGAGTAGATAAGAAAAAGTATGGAGTGATAAAAATGAAGCGTGGAAGCTAGAGAAAAGGAAGTGACCCTAGGGGTGAAAGTGCATGTGTGTACCATGTTGTATTGTACTTGTTGTCGATGTTGCTTGATGCATTTGATCATGTGACTATTGCTTCCCATAAAGATGGACCTACAAAATAGAAGAACAAAAGAGTATTCAAAGTCATGTATGTGATAAATTTGATCCAAATATATAAAAAATATGTAAAATGCGAAAAGAAACATGTGCATTTGATCCGTGATGAATAAATAATGTAGAAAGGATCCTAAAAATTCTGTAGAAGGATGAGTTTTTTGGGTGATCTCACGTCAAGAAAGAAGAAGTGTAGGGAGAAAGGTATAGTGTTATTCTCCAACCTTTGACTATTTCCCATCGATTTATACACCACTGCAGATGGTCTGATCCTGATTTGTCCAAGTTCGATCCAACACAAAAATAGAAAAAGGATATAGTATGCATATTGACTGCTGGAGGAATGTGCTTGTTCGGTGAAAAACACTATGTAAATTGTTGAAAACTATGTCAACCCCTAGTCATAGGTGCCCATGAAGGGTCGAGGGCACCTAGGTGCTCATGTCAGTGTCTGGGCGCTGGAGTCTATGCTGATATGATGACCCAAGTCAGGTTTTGGGCCATTTCTGTGACTGAGGACTATATTGCTCCTGTGTTGAACTGTGACTGTAAACTATTGTATAGGGTGATGGATTCACCCAATGTATGCCCCCCCTCATTTGGGGTGCATGCGATGTCGCTAGGAGAATGTGGCCCAAAGGAGGACTGACCGTTGATATGAAAGTGATGCCCTGTAGGGGGGAGGAAATGTGTTTGGTAAAAACTAAGGCATGTATAAAGAAAGTGGTTGGAAACATGTGTTAGTGCAAACAAGATAAATACGCATATAGAAAACAATGTGTAAGCTAGCATGCAAGAAGACAAAGTAGACAAACAATAGTGTAGACAAATTAGATCATGAAAATCAAGTTTCAAACATGGGACATCTCTCACAATGTCGGAAGAAAATCAGGGCCGAAGCGGCCGAAAAGCATACAATGTGCACATAAGACAAAGGGCAAAGCCCACAAACAATGACAAATAATGGCAAGCAAAGTAACAGACAACCATGGTAGCAAATAGTTCTTGCAAGACAAATGATGCACATGAAGCACTCATTAGTATGTTAGAAAGATAAAAAGTATGTCAAGGCGTGTATGATCTGATATAGTAGTGTGCTAGAAAAAATAGGAAGTAGTATAAAACGAAACAATAACACTTGTGTTGTGTACGAAAGTAAATGCCCCCAGGAACTGCTATGGGACTGGTAAGAGGTACAGTGCCAAACATCCATACTGTGTGTAATAGATCTATGTAAAGTCTGCATTCACATCTAGAAGGTAAGTGAACATGTATGTGTAGATAGCAAAGATAATGACATATTGAATATTTGACTAGCATAATAAGCAAAGTGTACATGTGAGTATAAGTAAGCAAGAACAATGTGCAACCAAGATATGCAACATGTGAGTGAGATGGAATGGAAAGTAGTGTGAGCGTGATAGGAGCAGCGTGCCCCTCGAGTGGATGTGTATGCATGAAATGAGGTTCATTTATAAAAGACCCCTCGGTAGTCAAGAATGAACCATAGAATAAGAGTGCGTCATTGGGAAATGGTTTGAATTGTGTGCTAGAAAGATATGATCGACAAAGCGTAGAGCATAGAGAGTGAGTGAGTGTGGTGAGGTTCATTTCAGATTTAGACCCTCAGCAGTCAAGTATGAACCATGGAACTAGAGTGCGTCATAGGGAAGTGAGATGTATCGCAAATACGATGTTAGAGAGATGTCTCGGGTTCACCAAATGATTTAACAAAAATTGAAATTATTGTTACACCCTAATTGCAGAGTAACATAAAAATAATAAGCAATGAAGTACAAATATGACTTAAGTAATAAACAAGTAGAAATTGAAAACCCTAAGTGCAAGAGAGAGAGGAAAGGAGATTTAGCTGATTCGCAATAATACCGGAAGTGTATAGAGCTGGAAAACTGATAAAATAGAAGTGCAGACTGTCGCAACCAACCCCAGAAAAATGCACAAGTTTCATAATAAGTTGGATTGGGACATTTGGAACATGTCAGGGGTACCTGGGCATTGTAGACCCCTACTTGGTGCCCATGAATGCAAAAATAGCCGGAAAGTGATTTCTTTTGTGTCATTGCCCCCCGTTGTTGATCTCCTGCACTAAGCCCGCAAGATTCACATGTAACATGTTATACCAAAGACCTCCTGCAAAACCCCAAAACACATCAAATCCTAAAAGGAAAAAGATACAAATGCGGAGTCGGACTGGCCCTGACGGTCACCCGACAGAGTGAGTTTACAACCGAGCGATGCACTACATTTCAGACTCCATGTAGTTTTGTGTGTGTGTGTGTAGAATCGTGCCCTAGGTAGCTCTTGTGTCGGATGCACTTGAATAGCGAGAAGTAGCTAGATAGAGAAATGTAAGTAGAATGTGTGGATGCCAAAATGAACTTCCCCTCTTATGCGTGTATGCAAAAGAATGCAGCTCCTTGTCCCTTGAGTGAGTGCTAAATGGATGCTTTAATGCTCTTAGAATGGTCTTTGAATGCAATCTTAGGTCGTGATAGAAAATGCTTAGAGCTTGGTCTTTTATTATGACCACATAGCATTGTATTTATATGATTCCCTTGTTTGAATTTCTTAATTAACCAATAAAAGGACGACCCATAAAAAAACCAGGTGTCCAACGGCTTAAAGAGGCCCAAAAGAGGCGAGCAAGATACAAAGAGGTCGAGGTGCCCAAAGGGGACGAGGGTGCTTGGGTGCTAGCATCTTGGCTGAGAGTTAGTGTCCAGACTCAAAAAATCTAAAATATCAAAAGTCAGAATGGGCAATAGGGTGTGTCAGGCCAAGAAGGAAACCATAAAGAAAGCAAAGAGGCCAAAGACAGTGGTCAATTAGTACTTTTCACGCTTAGGAATCGTATGAATGCAAGTATGTGATTATGACCTAGAAATGTACCCACAGTGTGTGGTTTAGTGTCTACACTTTCTCCCTCCCTCGATCCATATATGTAACTCTGATGATTCTAGTCCAAAGGCTATCCTCTTTCAAGAATCTCCAAACCCACTTTCACCATGAGAGCCTTGTTCATAGCCTTGATGTTTCTGATGCCTAGTCCTCCATATAGTTTAGGCACAATGACTCTCTCCTAAGCTTCCAGGGGAATTTTGTCGCTGGTTTCTGTTCCCAACCACATGAACCTTTTATGTATTCTTTCAATACTTTCCCTAACTTTGCTCAGAATTTTAAACAAGGGCATAAGATGAACAAATAAGCAATGTGTATATTATAGGTTTGTTATCTTAACACTGAAAAAATACATAATGAACAAAACATACAATAGAAGATATTGTAATATAGAATCATCTTACCATATCACACATAGAAACACAATGTATATATAAATGGAGTGTTCAATGATAATCGTGAAGAAATAGATTATAGTCTAGGACTATGTTAAGACATGGGTATTCGCAACTTAGACACTAAGATTGAACATATCGAGTGTTTACTACAACCTCGCAGTTTCCAATGCGAGATTTTTTATTTCCAATGGGGTGTATTGGTAAGTGATAAGTTCGCTGTATGAATAATTTAGCTTATGACATATCAGTCATTAGAATTTTGCATTATTAGCTATCATAGTTTGTCTTGATACTGTATTACGTAGTTATAATTGGATATGGTTGCTTGTTTTTCCTCTATGATGTCACAGATAAAACAGTATATGGACAATGCTTGTGTTATCAACTTCATGTGTTTTTTAAAGTGCACTTGCCACAAACAGTATACTTTTATTGCAGAAAAAAGCCATTCAAACAGAGTAGAGAGTGAAACCGTGCATTTGATTCATTCTACAAGAAAATCTCAATAAACTACACATTAATCCTCTCCTTAAATATAAAACTAGAGTGTCCCATGAGTTTTATTGCTGGATAATCAGATTCTCTTGCTATGATGAAGAACAAGAGTTTTTGTGCATACTTTATTATATGGATGTTGATGTATGTCCATCTGGAGAGTGAACTATATTTTGCATGGCAGATGAGTGGTCCTTAATTTTAAAACAAGTACAGTGTGTCCCCTGACTTTTATTACTGGATAATCAGAATTCTCTTGCTATGATGAAGAACAAGAGTTCTTGTGCCTATTTCATTCTATGGATGTTGGTGGTATGTCCATCTGGAGAGTGAACTATATTTTGCATAGCTGATGAGTGATCCATCCATCAATCTTTTTGTACTTCTCCAGTTTTGCCAGTGAATTGCCATCAAACATATAATGCAGTTTAGATATGGGTTAATGTAACTCTACATTGTACATAATGTGATTGAACAATGAGCCGCATAAGAAGCAACTTACAAGTTGGAGGACTCCAAGTACAGACTTTATTATACAAGCAATGACATTCCCACCAATGACATCACATAAGATATGCCATATGCCAAGTCCACTAAGCCAAATAGTGTGACAGTCAAAAACTGCTATTTTCAGCCATAATTGTAGTCCACGCCCAGCAGCTGCAACCTTGAGGTTAGCTGAAATAGAAAATCCACTGGACACAGCAAACGCTTGAGCAGACAACGTTGAAGTCAAAACAGGTTTGCATTGAAACTACCATCCCTTCAGCAAGTGCGATTGCAATTGTTTTTATCAGTCCATTAACTGATGTTGCAGACTGGCATAAACTTAGCTTTACATTAATGCACTTATGAATTGTATTGGCAAAATCATGATGAACAATGAAAACCTTGTGCACAGAACCTTGCTGCATCTTTCCACCAATATGTTTTGCATTCCCAAAGATGAAGCTCATAAATAGTCCTCTGCTCAACTAAATGGAGCTTTACCTAAGGGGCCATACATTAAGCTGCAGATCAGAAGTTGGATGCTTGCTAATGTACAACATATGGATCATAATTTAAAACATGCGAGAATGACCTAGTTGAACTACATCTCTCCTGCAATCATTTGCATATTTACAGAACACAAGTTGGTTCCCAAAATGACAGCAGAACAAAAAACATTCACATTCGAACTAGCATGAGACCTATGAATGCAACAGTCATCCTGTCAGTTAGAGGAGGCCTCCTCTTTCATCAATATTGCATGGCAGGCTGTCTAGGGTACCCCATATGGGGCACAACAATAGATTCAGGAATTATAGTTATTGGCGAATGGCTCCCAAAACCCATTTGGGAATACATACTAAGAGGATATTGGGGTAGCATCAGATGATTGCGATCTGCTGGAGATGCCATAGTGTTTGAAAAATGTCCTCGTGCCATTGGAGATGGATACATCAACAAAGCAGATTGACAAAGTTCTGGGGTGGAATTATTCTGCCCACAAATTGCAGAAGCCTGTGGTAAAGAAATTGACCTCCTATCTGTGCCATTGACACTGGTTATATCATGTATGCTGGCTCTTCTCTTATCCTTGTTCCCAGAACTAAGTCGAATAAAGTACTTCTGAGCATGGCTAGCAACTTGTGTTGGTGTTCTTGACACCACGTAGTTTCTTGAAATACTCCTCCAGTCACCTTTACCATATTTACTAAGGCCCATCAAAAACAACCTGCATTGTATGAAGAGAAAGAAACAACAGAACCAGTTTAGCCAGGGCTGGTTTAGAAGCCATATCTTTATATAAAATATCACAAAAAGAAAACTAACGAAATGAGCATGTTAAACATGTTTGACCTACATAAGACACTAATGTGGGAGTACTAACATATATAGAAGCTCAATACTTCAACTTGGTATTATACATTGTGTCATAAGGAGATATCAGGCAAGCACTAGTTCTAGGTGGTGAACCAAGAGCAACATAAACATTAAGTATGTGCTACTGTGGACCTTTTTTCTTATTGTTAGTTCTATGGTGTTGGAAAACTTATATGATATGTGCACTGGATGACATGGAGATCGATTCAATACCCACCAGATGGGAAAGTCAAGTAGCTAAGAATTTGAGTTGCAATACCATTCAAATGGAAAACTCTAGTAGCTAACAAATTGAGTTGCAATATACAATGGGACTACCTTAATATTTAATGCGTGAAATAACTCCAGCTAGGAGTTTATTCCAACAGTCCATAAGGTTACAATAATTCAGTAATTATTACTGTAATTTTTAACAGTAGTGTGCACTCATTGGACACTAGATTACATAGATTATCGGCATCTCTGCTCATACTTCGGAGGAAGTATATAGCGGATTTGCATTTGACTTGCCACAAATAGCCGTTTTTAACTGCCTGCTTGGTTTGACCCATATCAAAAATTATATTACAAGGAGGCTACCCCCAAGCTCAATGTTAAGTTATGTTCATTAAAGGGGAACTCTAACAAGCAGTTATGCTCGGTAAACCTTTTGTAATACTACAATAATAGAACCAATTCTATGAGTAACCGTTTTAGTTTGTGATTTAACACATCTATGGATACCTCTCTTTGCATTGATACGTAGTTTAATTCTCAAAGACCACTAAACCTGTCAATTGAAAAGGGGCCGGTTGAGTAAATAAGCAATGTTCGCCCATTGAGTTGGGCGCTTAATGGAAATCAAGCTATGGCCGACACAATTTCTTGAAACTAAGCCTGTCAATTGATAGTTCGGTAACAGATCATTAAACTGAAAAAACAACACACAGGGGCTTGACTTTCCAAGATAAAGGAATTCTTTGATGCAGTTGAAAAACTTATAGAGATTGGAGATGAAATAAGAATATACCCTTTCTTATATGATCTTTGGAGTTTATTAGTATACCTGTGCTCTTCTTCAGTCCAGGGAATGCCCTTCTTCCTCTCTTGTTCAGAGGACTTGGCAGGTGGCCCTTTCCCACTACTTCCAAATGACTGCTTCAAACCAGGAAACTCCCCTGTTTTCTCTGCTATCCATTCAATTGTGTCCGAAGATTTACTATAACTTACAGCAACTAGTCCAGCTTCTATGTTATTTACATCATCTACGAGATCTTCATAATGTTGTCTAACATCTATGGCACTTTTTCTCGGTAGCCTAGCTGCCACCTTCTCCCATCTATCTGGGGTGTCCTTATCATATTTAGCCAGAGCATTTTCGAAAATTTTGTTCTCCTGCAAAGTCCACTCTGATCCTGAAGAATACAAAGTTGGCCCTTGGGGGGGCAAATCCATACCCCACATGGCACAAATATTCAAGCCCTGTATAAAGTGTGAAAAATGATAAGCCATTTGCAGGTAAAGATGACCAGCCATCATCTATTTATGACTAATATGATTATCAAATCTGTCAACACCAAGTTTCTGAGAGCTATCACATTTCATATTTTAGAGAAAATTCAACTATAAAGGGAATCTAAAAATAAAATTTAAAAGAAAGAAGACAATGAAAAATGATTGATAATCTAGACCATGAAAACAGTGTCTGGGATCAAGTGATAAGTTTTGTCATGTAGAGAACGTTCAACCACTACATAAGCCAAAAAAGGAAATAGACGAGATATGTGAGATTGCCCAATTCCTTGAAAATTCAAAAAACATACCCAAAATTGAAAACCAAAATTCTGCATCAAACTTAACCAAAAATAACATGAAAGCTGAGAATAAAGAATGGCAAAGTCATAAGAGAAAGATCCCATAACTACATGCCATAGAATTGATGTTTTCCAGGGCCTCTAGATGAAAAGTGCTCGGGTCAATTAACTTGTAAGTCCACACCAAAACACTAAACCAGGGTGCTTGGCATGACCAAGTATTGATCGCCATCTCATAGGGGTGAGATGTCTTTTTAAAAACAAAAATCAAGTCTTAAACCAAAAATCTCAGTTGACTCTCACAAGCAGCAGCACAAGAAAAAAGGAAACATGCTTGTCATCAATAGCCTGCTCAAAGAAAGATGATCACCTCCTAGAAATACATTAGGCCTAAGCCCTTGAATCATACTCAGGATGCCAGAAAGCCATCATAGCCTTCCATCAGAAATAACATCAAACTGAGGGAATTCCCAACAGCTCAAACTAGTAACTGCAATTCAAAGCAGGATAAACACAAATCCACAACAAACGCAATTGAATACAAAATTCCAGATATCCATTAAATCCAACTGAAAAGTGATAAAACTGTAACACCATTAATCTAAATAGCAATCTCTGTTAAAACCACAATCATGAATACAACATAATTCAAGCTAAAACCCACCATATTTGAATATTCCAAGCCTTGAACAATAGTACTAAGAGTCCTTAAGCCTAGAGCAGTAGTAGTAAGTACTATGTATACCAAACCTAGAGTAGCAATAGTACTGACATGGATGATCTCATAAAGAAGTGGCAGTGCTGATGTGTACATTCAACAAACCAACTGAATAAATTCCCCAATGATCATGACTGATAACGAAAAAATTGCACCAGACCCAGCTGGAAGCTTCCAAGACCTTAAAAACCTAAAAAAATTATCAATTCAAGCACCAAATGAAGCATTCATCTAGAACCCAAATCAGGAAAAGCAGCCGGCATATTCAATTTCAATAAAAAAAATTCAATTCAAATGCACTGAATAGAAGAAGAATGAGCGGCTTAAGGGGTTGAACTGAATTCTCACCTTCTGTGAGCTGTAGAATTACTTCCGCTTGTGGGTGTTTGCAATTTTGGATTTTGGAAAAATGGGTATTCTTATTGGTCGCTTTGAATTAGTGGGCACTTTGAAAAAGAATGATTTTTGCCCTGCAAAATGGATCCACTCGCCTTATCCAGTGCTTTTTTCGCGTGCATTGATGGTGGGTATTTGGGGTTGCTTTCACTTTTCACCGTGTCTTTCATTTTACCAATTAAATTTTAACCGTTGTAAAATCTAATCCTAATCGAAGTCCACTATCAAGGGAAAATATGTGCTTTACAAGTGAGGGATATATATTATATAAAGATTAGGTCGGCTTTAGAAAGAATTTATTTATTTTTATCCTTTCCATGTGTGAGTATTGGATTTAATGTGTGAAAGGTTATTAGGGTTTGAGCTATATTGTTTACTGAAGAGTTTTATGAGATGTTTAGTCAAGCATGACCCTTTGTGAGTCATAGGGCTATTGATGTGGACAAGGCTCTATGTGTTAACAAGGACACCACTCTTTATCATTTTTGTCTTTAGGTTGTCTAGTCTATTTAGGCTTGAGTAGGTTGGGAAAAGGAAGAATACATTCTCATTGGTTTTATGGTGAAGGGTTCAATGGTACACTTCTTATTCTAAGATTAATTGAATATTTCATGTGATTTTATGGTGAATGGTTCAATAGTATATTTCTTATTTTAGGGTTAATTCGATATTTCATTGGAAGTTTAATTTCAAAAGGTCGTTTATCGGTGAATCGAGATTTTATATATCAAGGTTAGTGAAGATACATATTGGATGTTGATTTCTTATATGGTTTCTTTCATGTAAATGTGTTGGATTGGATACTATCAATTACTCTTGTAATGACATTTAAAGCTTCTCCTAAATAAAATAACATTTAAAAAGATTATAAAATATTTATGGGCCACCCAAATAAATATATAAGAGTTCTAAAGATTTGGGAGGTCATATCATTTCATTTATGCACCCAATATATAGAGAGCGATACATATGTATAAATAAATTTGACAACCAATTCAATGACTTTCTCCACTCAATATGATTGAGTTTGGGAAGGAACTCATAAATAAAATAACATTTAAAAAATATTAAAAAATATTTTAAACGAGAATGAGTGGATATTAATATGCATATAGAGACAACCTTAGAACAGTGAGAGTATAACAATGGAATTCCTTATGCCACTCATGGAATCAAAGAACATTGGCTCTTCCTATTGGGAATAAATTATTGTTAAAAAGAAAATGGGGTCTAGTCACATAGGGAAGTGGCACTTTTATGAGAGGCCTCTTGGATCCATTGAGGGCCAACCAATGCCCAGAAGCATTTTATTTACTTTTGATTTGAAACCACAACTGTGGAAATTATGTGATGGACATTAAGGGGCAAAAGTTTCCCTATGTGTAGGTCCCAACTACTTTCACATTGCATGGTCGGTTTGTCTTTTTGTTCAATTTCCATATGAGATTCCCCTTCCACCATTGCACACGAGTGGGGGTCACCAGATACTTTCCTCTAGGGCAATACCTATTTGGAATGTTTTGCTTCAAGGTGTCTTTTTCTAAATTTCTAGAAGAAGAAATAAAAGAAAATTATACACAAGGAATCTCACACTAGTGGTTGGTATTGGAATGCCTTTTACATGGCTTGAAAATAGAATAAATATTGTAAAGAGATTAATCATTCTAGTCACTTTTTCCAACTTGGCCTAGTTGAGAAATAAACGAAGGAAACTCTAATGTTTTTGCATCTTTGAGGAGTATATTTGAAATAGATCAAAAGTTATCTTC
Source organism: Taxus chinensis (assembly GCA_019776745.2). Taxonomy (NCBI): domain Eukaryota; kingdom Viridiplantae; phylum Streptophyta; class Pinopsida; order Cupressales; family Taxaceae; genus Taxus; species Taxus chinensis. Next base: position 151,177,607 of record CM034147.1, on the reverse strand, counting down.
ACCTCCGCGATTAAATTAAATATAGTTTTTTTAAATAGTTTTCATCCAATCTCCCAAAGCAAAACTAAGATATTGTGCTAAAGAACTTAATAATGATGGAACATGTCATCAACATTGGATTTTGAGATCTTGATTGTGTCTAAGTAGGAAGAGAATTACAATACTAGTCGTATACATTCAATTCATAATTTTATATAAATAATAATTTATACGTACCATCGGTAAGAGGGTATATAACACATAAGGCCATTTAATTAATATTTTTAATTTTAATTGTTTGTTTATGTATATTGATATAAATTAGGGTAATAGTGTAAACGAGGGGCCGAGAGTATGTAGTAGTAAAACTAAAACAATAAGGGGCAATATTTAGAATATGATGGCCACAAGTATTTTGGACTTTTTTTACCAAGTGACTTGTTCCCCCTTCCCGTGTATAAATGTAAATCATTTTAGTGATGTATAAACTCTAGTGTATGTGTCAAAAGTGTTTTGCGAGGAATATTTTTAAAATGATTTACTATTTTAATGAATGATTATTAAATATTGTCTCTAAATGATTTATAGTGTTTATCTATTTATAAGCATAATATTTGAATTCAAATTAAACATTTTAAACAATGTGACGACTTCCATATTTAGAACTTGAAATTTTTTAAAAGAGGGGGACATGAGTACATGGTCAAAAGGGGCTTAAAGCACAAGGTAAGATAAAGATAACATAAGTTGTGTTAGAGCTTCACTCTTCGAAAATATGAGTCATTTTCGTTGATTTCTCTAGATTACCAAAAAAAAAAGGATAACATAAGAAGTGCACAAAAAAAGACATGAGATGTACTAGAGAGAGGAATTTAGTAAGGTAGAAGTCAAGAGAAGGGCCAATATTGTCCAATATAAGTCAAATTAGACTAACATATCAAGTATACTAAATTAATTTTAAAATAACACTAATTTATACCATAAGCCCATTTTTAGATATCTACCTTTCATGTATGTGTGCTTACATATCAAAGTAAAAGACATGGTTTGGATATACATTTTGTGCCCCTAAAATTCCTTAGAAAAATCCAATGGGCCTTTACATTTTCAAAAATATTCTAGCATTTTCGATACACTAACGAAGAATGCCAACTAGTTATAATCTAATGCAATTTGAAAACACTATACCTCATTATGGCATGACATGTGTTGTCACGAGACCTGAAATGTGAAATTTTCAAAAGTTTTGAAATTTGGCTAAGTATTTTGCCCTTCTTGGTGTCATTTACCTTATGTATGTCAAGTCTGAAGAGGGAAAAGTTCAAGTGTTAGTCATTTTTGAGGTTGTTTTGATCTTGATCGAATGAATCGGAAATTTGAGGAACATCAGGGATTGTTCCCTTATTCCTCTTATTCCCCGCATCGTCTATTTTATTGTATGATTTTATTTTGTTAGATAATTCAAGTGTATCAAACACTTTGGGAATATTTATAATTGTTCCTTACTTCTCGTTGTTTTCCACTTCCCAACCATTGTTGATTCACCACCCTTCCCTGCCTCGTTAGTTTTATCAACAACTTCGGGCCCCATAAGCACCTTCATCCCTATTCCATCTAGACTTTAGTTCTCTACATCCATGCCATTATCACTTTCATTGGGAATATCATTAGCTTCAGGTACCATGGGAAGCTTGGTCACTATTCCTTCCAATCCCCATTTTTAAAACTTTTTTCTTCACCTAATTCCCTCTCCACATGTCGTCATCTCAGACATTGTGGGCATAAGAAGTACATCAATTACTATTCTTGTGTTCCATTAATTACCCAAAATTTCAATGCATCTATTTTAAATGTGAATTCGGGTAGGGTTTATGTTCAAATGTGTTTCATCTAGCCTCATCGCACTTGACTCACTGTTTTAGCACTTTATATGGTAGAAAGTGGATTTCCCAATCCTTGAAAATTATATAATGTGTATACTATTCTATTTCTCCTCAGTTTTTATCCCATCCTGTCAATTTTTTGTGTTACCTCCTCTCCCATGTCATAATATACTATTTTTCTCATAAATTTTTCATCTCTTGTCCAAATTAAAAAATTCTAGTTACATTGTAATTGTAGAACAACTGCCTTCATCTTCATTCAAGAGGTGAGTAGTTTTATTCCTTTTGGAAATTGTTTGTATTTTTATGCTCTTTCTCTCGTATACTTTTAAAAATTCATTATAAAGCCATTGTCTTTCCCTGATTCCTACCAAAACATGCCACAATGATGTTTCAGTATGTTGGATATGAGAATACATCCTCACTTGAAACCTTTTTCCCTGAAATAGAAGACAATGGTGTAAAACGCAAGAATTTAGATGATTTTTGGGCTATAATAAAAGATGAAAACCCAACCTGGTTAGCTTGAAGCATTATGGGTAGTGGGTTAGCTCATGCAGCAGGTTTTCCTACATCAGTCCAGTGTATGGATATAGTCCTAGCTTGTGCCTCTAGGTTTGATCCTTGAACCAAGAAACTCAAATATCCTCAAGGACGGGTTATTGCTCAATTATATTCTCACCATATTAACTTAGCTTTGGGTAATATAACTTTTTAAGGTTACAAAGTCCTAACCATGGTTGAATCCCAAAGGGAAAATGATCTCACTCCTATCAAATATCATATAATGGTTTCTAAATCTTGGCTAAGGTTCAAAAGGAAAGGACCATATAAATTACCTAAGGACATCTATAGAATTGAATTCTTAGAAAAATTATCATATATGATAACATTATTGGTAAGGGTGATGGGTTTTCCCTCAACGTAGGAGTTTAAAAATTAGATGAGTATTTATATCAACCTAATTATTGAAGGTTCGCATCACTTGAACTAGGGAGAGATCATTTATGAGAACTTAACTCAGCAACTCACTCAATTACATAAAACCAATTTTCTTTACATGAACTCCTACTTGATGTATACCATAATAATATACATAATATGGATTGGTTTATCAAGCCATGAGAATAGACAAAATCTAGTTATCTATGATTTCTATACACATTTCACTTATGAAAATAGAAAGATCCGTCATAGGAGGATCAATGATGCCTTTACAATTTTTTGGTGAGGTTACTATAGGGAAATGTAACAATTACCATATCTCAAAAGGCAAGACAATTTATTTCAGTTTACGGCAACTTGTTTTTACAATTTAGGAAGTTTATCTACATCCAAACACCTAGTTTCGAGGGATATACATATAAAATTCCAATATTTTGGAGTGATAAGATCATTTTTTCTTGAGCTTTGTTGACAGTTATATCTTCTTCATAGGAATTTCATAGATAAAAAGATCATTGGTATACAATTTCCCATAAATTTGGGAAATTACACATGTAGATCATCCTTGGATGTAAAAAATATTGAAAGGACCATTTCCCCATTAAAATTACATCCATACCAAAAGATATCTTATTTTGATAGTAATAACTTCATTGGGTAGAATCTCTAGCTAACATATCATCATTTTCCAGAATTTGAATATTACTGGGAAGACTGTATTGATGACTATGAGGTTCAAAAGAGAGGTTATGGCAAATTATCTCTATAAAAAATCTAATATTTTAGGATATATTTAGTACAAGAGGGAATGACAGATGATGGTTCATACTACAAAATTTAGTATACTCCTCTCTCCACCATTGACTAGTCACATAAGGAAAAGGATAATCCAGATGATATTAACACCCCTGTTTTCTTGAGATCAAGGCATTGGCTAAATAAAAAATTCAAAGACTTTAATGATTCAAAAAAGGATGTCTCTTTTCATGGGGCATATTCTTTATAAAAGGAAAATCCTACTCATAAAACTCCTTCTTTGTCTCCTCTTGAATCTGGAACAAAATATTTCACACTAAAAAAGACAATGTAAAAGGGGAGATAAGAAGTTGGAAACACTAGGACAAAGTGGTGATCAAGCAGAAACATAGGATTTAGGAGGTGGAACAGTTCCTGAACTAACACAACATCATGATGAATAAGAAGTAGGTGAGAATAAACACGTTGAAGAAGGGAAAGAAGAGGAAAGTGTGGAAAGTGATGAAGAAGAAGATGTATTTTAAGTAGTTGCGCTTGATCTAGGGAATACCATTGCTTCAAGGACAAATATGGATGTGAGAATACCTTCTTCCTCTTATATTATAACTTCCACTATAGAGGTTCTAGTCTCCCGACCTCCAAGTTCTTAGATTACTCTTGCATTTCCTCCTTCGGCAACCTCATCATGAAGCTCATTCACTTGGGTTCAACCATTAATGGAAAGCAGAAAGAGAAAGGCTCAATCTAGGATTGAGGTTCCAAAGTTTGATGTAGTAGGTGCGCTTCTTGTAACTTCCCCACCTCCTCCTAATAAATCCAAGACTACCTCTCCTCTTTTTTTACTCTGCAAAACATCAATTTCAAGAAATTTCTAGACCGAAGGAAGATAATATTGAGAAGGATATTTCAATATCAAACTTTGAATTGATAAGAATATCACTGGGAGAATCAACCCCCGAGGGAGAAGTACATAATCTTATTGAAAATGTTTCTAAGGTTATTGAAAGGGTTGACAAAGGAAAGTAGACTCAATAACATCTAGAAGAACAAGTATAAGTACTTACAATTTTTATTAAGTATTTCCTCTCATCTGCAAAGAATCCCCTAGATCTAACTCCTCTATTCGTACTTCTACCAACTATTGTTATTGTTGATATTGATTTGAAGGGAATAACAAAAATTCACAGACATTCCATTTTTGGCAAAGAAACAAATGCTTGAGTGGATAAAATTCTTGTCACAAGATTGGAATTTATCAATGAATCCTATAATATTTATGATAATATTATTTCTTCTCAGGAAAAAATCAACTCATGAATTGATAAGGAAATCAATGTTTAGGATGATGTCATCTAATATATCTATATCATGGCTCTCATCGATGAGAAAATCCTTCTCTCTGAGAAGATTTTTGATGACTCCAAAATAAATATGTCAAGAAAATGGAATTTTAGTATTGAATGGAGAATCAAGGTCCTTAAGGAAGCCTTAATTGAATTACGAAATGTGGTTCAAAAAGGAGAATCTCTGAAGGCAAAAAATTTGGCTGATTTGCAATAGCTTCATTATCATTTATTCAAAAACAATTCATCAGAGAAATTTTTTTTATCAAATCAAGGGATATTTTAATAAACTAATCAAGGAGAATCTGTTCAAGGTAAAACTGGTTAATAAATAAAATATGGAGGAATTTTCATAACTCAACAATGTCATCATTAAAGCAACAAAGGGACTCGCTCAGTATGGAAAAATAGAAAAGGAAATGGAGTTCTCTCTTGCAAACTAGTTGACTAATCTCTCCAATGCTCACGTATGAAAAGATACAAAGATATCAACTACAGTTACCAAGTTCAGAATGCATGTTTGGAAGCTCAATATCCCTACAGATTCTATCTCTTCTATTCCTTCTTCTTCTGGATCATGATGTCACTAGTTGTTCTATTTTTTGTTGACTTTATTGTATTAAAAAAAAATTTGTAATATAAATCCATTGAATGTAAATCAATTAATTAAGTTTTTAACACTCAATTAAGGTAATTTTTTAGTTTTGGTAGTTATCCTCTCCCCTTTTCCTATAGAACGCTTCATTCTCTTTGTAAAAGGGGTTGTATATGGGTGCATTTTCTATGTAAGAAACACAAATTTTGAAATATAGAAGAAGAACCCTTTCTTTCCTCCATTCATGCTCTTCTTTTCTTGTTCGTGTTTAAATTGATATATTATTTTCTTTATTTGGAATCTAAATATTTACATTCTTATTCATAGGCTAATATTTGGTGAACTTTGATTTAATCTATATCTTTCTTATTGTGAAAATCCATTTATACATGCATGTATGTTCTTGAATTTCATTTACATGTAATAGTATGATAATATCTGCAATCTTCTTATCTAAAAAGGTTGTTATTTTTACCTCCCATTATTCATTCCTATGGATATCTTGTAAAACCAAGGAGGAGCTGCATATCCTTGATTGATGAGTTAGTTAAAATTGTATGTCTTTGATTAATTTATCTTTCCATACCCTCTCTGTTGTAATACTTCTGCATTTCTAATTCTTGATATATCTTCTATATTAAAAAATCATGTGATTACTCATTAGCACCAATATCCTCATTAAATATTATTAGCATGTACATTTGTAAATATTTTAGAGTTCCAAGTTTTGGCTTAGTAAGGGAACCTCCCTAATAAAGAGGAGGGATTGTTGTCCCCTAAATTGTTGTTTGTGTCCTCAATGACAAATTTTTCAACCAACCATTTTTTTGCACCCACCATGGGGCTTGTATCAGAATACCCACAGAATATTATTCACCATAGAAAAATATCAACCGTTCTAGAGGTTTTTCTACATTGGATGAATGGAGATATACCAGAAGCCTGAGAGCTCAAGGAATTGAAGACCCTACTTTCCAGTTTCAACAACATTTTTCTTTTCAGTCATCTCCAGAAAGAAAGGGTAAAAGAAAGAGATCTACAAGTACACCTCCAACATAGAGGAAATTTGGTTCATCTTCACAAGTATAACTCAATCTTTGATTTTAGATGGTGTTATGTTTCCTTTCCAAACTGTTTCTCCTAGAATGGATGCACTAGTGCCTTAGGGACATAATATTGGGCACTTAGCCCTTTCCCAACCTCTCCATGACCTTCCCAAAAAAATTTGAAATAACTTTCTAAAATTCAGAGGAGATGACAAGGTTTACCCTGATGAGCATCTTGCAACATTCTATGTTGCTTGTGGAGTTCTTAGGGTTGCACATGAGGATGTATCTATAACATTGTTTGTTGAAATTTTGAAAGATAATGTTGTTAAATGATTCTATCATCTTCCAGCTAACAGTGTCACCATTTGGGATACGATGAAATCCAAATTTGAGGCTAGGTTTAAGCCAGATAAATATTACCATGCACTCTTGGCACAAATATATTAGATGAAGAAGGAACCTTATGAACCAATGAGGGAGTTTGTAGTGAAATTTAACATATTGGTTCATAAAATTTTAACTAATTCCTAACCCAACATTGATAATATGAAGTGTTTCTTTATCAATGCTAGACTTCCTGAGGTAAGTTTCACATTAAAAAGATCATGGTTAGAAAATTTGAATGAATATAAAGAACTATCCATAAGTGTTAAAGATGAATTGATCATATACGGTAAGTTAAAGAAAGAACCTTTTAAGGCTAAGGATTTGAATTTGGGTTCAACCAGTTTTGATCAACTAATTCATAAGTTGGCTAATGGTTTGATCGCTATAAAGAAGCAAATTTCCTATAGCATCTCTTCAAAAATAATTACCAAGAAGCATTTTCAGCCAAGGAATCATCTACTAGTTGCTCATCCTAAGCTTGTCATTAAATCTCCTCCTATGAAGGTTCCATTGAGTGTAACTTGTGAAGTTAAAGAAGAAAAGGATGAAGTTATTATATAATAATTTAATTAATTTGAGAAATAACCAAAGGAAATAAATGAGGAGATTGAAGAATCTCATATTAGCTACATTGTGTATGAATATGGAAGATGATTATGAAGAAATGGTGGAAGAAATGAACATCGAATATTTTGTAGTCATGACAAGAGAACAACTGAGTAAAAATAAATATATTGTTTAGCTTGATAAGAAGGATAAGGCTAAGGAATATCCTATTGTTGTTCTAGTTGTTACAAAGAGAAGATTTCTTATCCCTTCTATAGCTAAGAAGGTAATTATTTCCTCACCTTCAAAAACCCTTGTATCCTCAACACATGTCTACAAAAACTGTAGCTCCTAAATTTTATAAGCCTAAAACTCCCATTATGTCTAGTCAATAAATTTCTTCTTCTTAAAAATATTTCAATATAATAGATCATTCAAGAAAACCAAGATTCATATCTCTAAATTTGAGTATTATCAAACTCGTCTAGAGGCTTTTGTCCCGGTTGTTAATTTTTTAAAGGTTAAGCCTTCTCAAGCTACTCCTTCCAAAGGGATATTTCCTACTCCTAAGGCCCCTTCTCCAAAAACTTTGATGGCCTCTACTCCCTCCAAATCTAAAAAGAAAGAACCATTTTATGTGACTTTTTTGATAGCTGGAAATAAATTGAGCAATTATGTTATTGATTCTTAGGAATCTGATAATGTAATGCCTAAACAAGTAGCTCATGCATTAGGCCTCAGTATAACTCATAAATTTTATTTTTGTCACTCCATGGAGACTAAAGAGGTACCTTTAGTAGAATAATATAGGATTCTCATGTATCCTTTGCATTTTTTCTTGAAAAAAGAGTTAAATATATTATCTTGGTTGTTAATATACCTCCAAATTATGGTTTTCTCTTAAGCAGAATTTTTTTTCAAGATATAGGAGGAGAAATTCAAATGGATTGGTCCCATACTCTAATCCCCATAAAGATAGGATAAGTACATAGTTCAAGATACTAATGATCCTCAAGCACAAAATTTGTATGAATACATTGGACATGGTAACTACATGATAATGTTCGGTCTAGAATTAAACATCCATGAGATTATTCAAGATGTTTCAAATGAAATTTAGATCCTAGAATTTGATGGAATTTATTCTATAGCCAGTTCTAGAGCGGCGTGGTTCTTGTTCCACCCATGGGAAAAATTCACCCATTCTAATACAAGTTTAAATTTTCTAATACTAATAACAATGTTGAATATGAGGCTCTTCTTCTTGGTTGAGAAATTGCAATAGATATGGGAATCAAGAATGTTTCTTCACAAGAGGATGCAAAACTTAAGGTCAGGCAAGTTTGAGGTTCATTTCAAGTTAAGAATGAAAGGTTGAAGCATTATCATAATAAAGTATGTGATTCATTTGAAATTTTTGAATCTTTATCAATTGATGGTGATAAGAGATAATAATTTTAGAGAAGATGCCTTAGCAATTTCAGGTTCTTTGTTAATTCCTCATCTAGAATTCACTCAAGAAAAGGTCACGATTGAGATGATTTTTAGACCCAATGTCCCAAACAAGATAGATAATTGGCAGGTGTTCAATGATGACCAACATCACATTTCCTTTCTTGAACTAAAAGATAATTTAAATTAGTTGTATTTTGAAGGTAGTGAGGATGGTTACTGGGAGTCACTTTTGTCTGTAACTATGTAAAGTATTGAATTTGAATCTTATGAGGATGGATGTATCGAGATGAAAGGTAATAAAATACCTAAGGGGGGTAAGTGCATGGAAATGAGGGACCAAAAGGGGGTCAAAAGTGGACACATTTTTCCTGAAATCAGCAAAAACTGAACTTCATCTAATAATTTGGCATACATATGCTCAAAATTTTACAAAGTGATAAGAATAAGTACCAAAAAGCTCATAATCTATTTTCTAAACTACTATTTTTTAGAAAATGGTGGAGATTAAGTAGGTCAAATGGGGTGCACACACAAAGTATGTCTATTTTTGTGTGAAAAAGATAACAACCTATTGTGTGTGTTCTCCCCATTTTTTGAGTTCTATAAATTATTTTTCAAATCCCTTCAGTAGAAAGTTAGCTAAGACCATGTAGAAGATCCCACTAATTTTTCATAATTTTTGGATAAATATCTAATTTTTTAAATTAATTTTCAAAGTGCACACATCCTGAAATGAAATATTTGTGTGTACACCCTCGTAACTTTAAGAAAAATAGTCATTTTTTCATTTTTAATGCGTGTAGAACGAAGTTTAGAAGAGACATTTTTTTTAAAAAATTGGATAAAAAAATCATAAATTATGTACAAAAACATATGCATACATTTTGACAAGAAAATAAGGAACTAGTAAAAGAAATTAATGATGAAAGCCTTAAAATAATCACATTTTAGAAAGAAGTATATCATCTCCAACGTAAAACCGAGATTGACATCGTAGTATATGTTTTTTGGAATATTGTGTTATAATACATGAGATATTGGGGTGTACACGTGAGGTTTTGATGTTTTTTTATAAAATACAGATTTATTCATGGATTACATAGTCTAAACCTTAGGTTTGGATATCCAAGGAAAATCTAAACCTATTGATTGGGAATTTCAAATCAAAAGAAGATGAAACATGCTTGCGTTATAATACGAGCACATTATAATGCGCTCGCATTCTTGTTTACTATGTGGTATATGTGCTTTTGGGAGGGATATATTTACTAAAATAAATTTAAAGTATAAGAAATAATACTTTATTATTTCTCATACTTCAAATTTATTTTAGTAAATATAAGAAATTATGGTCACTCTGCACCTTATGGAACTATTCTCACACCTTCATCAGTCACCATTTAGAAGACAATTTTTCATATTCTAATATGGTCAGTACATAGGTATTTATCAGGATTTCAACATTCAACCTAAAGCTTATAGGGTTTAAATTCTACAATCAATGTCTATTTTGGGAAAGAATGTAGTCATTTTTTAGTCTTTGAGGCCTTTTGGATTGTTTATTAACATTTATAGGAGTGTTTAATGTCTCAAAATTAAAATTTACAAACCTCACAACTCCCAAAGGTATCAACAATTAATCAAATATATGGACTCATGGATTTTCCCATGAGCACGGAGTTGAATCACTAATTTCATCTTAGAATATGGTAGAATCATATTATGGATGAACACCTACTTTATAAGCTTAGGGAATGCATCACTTCCTGGTCAAGATGACGTCACTTCCTCTGAGCTGATCCTCACAACTCTCAACAATGCAAGGGAAATGATTAACAAGGTTTTTTTAGTTTGTTCAATATGTTGGCATGTTAGATATAATCCTTGGTGATCCAGTGTGACTAATGGATAGATTAACAATAGTAAGGTGTGCCTAAAGAAGATTCTGATTTAATCAAAGGACCCTTTGGGAGAGTTCAATATCTATTAAGCATCTGGAGGTGATTTCAATAGAAGAATGGAAGATGTTGGAGGCACTTTAGGAAGAGTTAGGAAGCTAAAAGAGTGCATCACATCGATATATATATAAACACTCAACAAAATTTAGGGTAGGAGCAGGTGCAAATGTGCAAAATATTCCTACACATGTTGGTAACATCCATTTTTCTCTAAGACTTGATGGTTTCATGAAAATTTCAAACTCAGTTTAGCTGACCCCTTTCATTCCAAGATTTAAGCCCTATAAGTAAAGCTCTAGTTACATTCTCACCTTATGGTGATAGGAGTATATTTGTAAAGGTTGATTCAAGTGCCACATCGGACTTCATAAGCATATAATAGACTATTTTTTACTATGGGTGAGGATCTCAGGAGGATGGGGTGAAAAAATTTGATTTGAAAACACCTTCCTAAAACCCCAGTTTGTGTTTTTGAGTGATAAAATTTCTAACATGAAAAAGTGGTAAAAAATGAGTTACCATGAGTTGAAAGCATGTTTCTATTTAACCTCAAGTGATGAATTAAGTGTTTAGAAACACTTGTTATGAGATTTTCATTGTGATGGGAATAAGATAGTCTCTTCTAATTACAAGGCAAGAGCGAGGATCAATCTCTTACTTTTCAAGGCCTCCAAAATTAACCCTAGTGATCAAAAATCAACTCCATGATGCTCAAACCATTTTTTTGATTATCTATCACTTACTGAAATAGGTATTCACCATGTAGATGGAAGGATTTATCATTGAATGATATTATTTTCATGTGGCCACATGTTGGAATGAAATGAGGTGGTTATAATTTCCTTCCTCCTTTGAAGTGTGATCACACTACAAGGTTCAAATGAGTGTTTAAGAACACTACCAAGTGAGTGATATCAAGTGAAAATCAGATGATTTCTCATTCTTACATACATGGTGATCTCTATGAAGATCATCCTCTTACCCCTCCTGGATCCATAATTCTCCTCAAATGGAATCAACTTTAGGATACTCATACACCTATTTGCTCATATGCCTCTCATGGAGATAGATGATGCCTTGATACTTCACACATGATGGTCCTAAATGCCTTGGTAGCTTGACTAGCTTATACTTGGATTGTTCCTTGAAGAGGTATTTGAACATGATGGTAGAGTCAAGATATGATGATACTCAAATTACTCCATGAGATTCCAATTTCACCTTTGAACTTGATGATGACTACCTTCACCCATATTTTTAACTTCACAATTCACTTCCCTAACCAAGATGTCACATGAGTGTAAACATGCGTTTAAGTATCTAGACACATCTTCACTCGATTGCTCCATGAAAATAGGTTTCCTCCTCTATATGGAAGGATTGATCCCTGAATGAGACTTAGGAATGTTTGACAGTGAGCTCTACCTTCTTGAACTCCAACTGCATTAAAGCATTGTGAAAGTTAATCCTTTAATTACAAGATGTGAACACATTGACAAGTATTGATTAAGTGTTTAGAAATAACCTTAAGAGATATGCACCGTTTGTGAGATCGAGATGACTTTGATCACCACTGCGGATATCACCTTTCTTGATCATTCTCATGATGATCATATCCATGTGAATTGAATTAGAACTAGGTTCTGGATGAATTTCACATGTTCACTGGACCTCCATTCTGTATTGATTAGGTCATTACTTGTATCACTAATTAACTGTCTTTAAAACACTTTTGGATGCATATGTTTTACCTTGAGAGTATGAATGATTCCTAGCAAATCACCATATTGATGACCTTGGATCATTGAAATTACTCATGCACTAATAAGTCCTTAGAAATATTGTAAATTGGATCTTTATATGATATTTTAACATGATCTTCTAATTTTTTTGGATCAAAATTATACTTCAAAATGTAAATCCTTCAATATTTATGGTGAGCTCTCGGAATCAAGTGGAAAATTAGAGAAGTCAAGGTTCACAATTTGACTGCTCATTCCTTGGACGTGAAAACCCGTTGTTGAATAGAATATCCTGAATGATCAAAACTTTCATAAATCTTCCTAACCTACTTCCAACACCTTCAAGGATTTCAAATACCACCTTTGGATACTTAATACCTTTTCATAACCCTCTTGGAGGATACACACATGCTCCGAAATGGCCTAAATTGGCATTTCTTGGCTTGATGGATAATTAGTCTTTTGTTGCACTTCAATGAATGGAATAATGGACCTTGTTAAACCTTTTTGCAAACTTATACACCCAATGCATTAACCCAATGCATTAGGAATGCCTTTAAGGACAAGGTGATCATGACACGAGAGGTAGGTTGGCCTAGAGAGGGATTCAAGAACATTTGGGAGCAAAATTTCACATTGTGGCTTGGTTTTCATGGTTTAAGTTTTACACTTTTGGGTTAGTAAATCCACATAACAACATCTCCATATGAAGATCATCCTTTTACCCTTCCAAGATTCAAAATCTTCTTTGAATTGAATCATATTTAAGATAATCATACACTTTTCTCTCATATCCCTCTCATGAGTATATGTGACTTCTTGATCCTTCACACATGATGGTCCTTGATGCCTCAGTAGCCTGACTAGCTCATTTTTATTTGTTTCTCAAAGAGATTTGGACACAATGGTAGATTTAGGATATGATGGTCATCAATTCACTCCTTGATCCTCACTTTTCACCTTTGAACATGATGATCTCTTATTAATATCATAATTCACCTCCCTGCCCAAGATGACACCCGAGTGGAAGAATGCTTATGATGTTTGGACACCCTCTTTCTCAATTAATCCTTATAGAGATAGGTTTACTCCTCCCTGATAGAAGGATTGAACCCTAAATGAAACTTGGAGGAATGTCCGAGAATGAATTCCATGTTCTTGACCTCCACACTGTACTGAAACACTATAAATTCCACCTCCCTAGACTTGCAATTGTGAAGTTCATTACCAAGCATTGATTAAGTGTTTAGAAACACTCTCATAAAATATGCATTGTTTGTGATCCTGAGATGATTTCCACCATCACTCATGGTGATATTCTCTTATCATGCTCCTGATGACCATTCCCTTGATGATTTGAATCTTGATGAATCTCTTGATGTTTCAGATCTTTCACAGACCTCATGATTTTTCTGATTGCACCGATAGTCCTCATGATGTAGGGGAATCAAAGAAAGAGGTTGCAAGAATGTCAAAATTTATCATCATCATGTTTATGCAGTCAAGAATTCATGAGAAGGGATATAAGATGCAAAACCAAGTGCTAGTTGGAGCCAAAATTCTCATAATTTCAAATTAGAGATTTTTCCCTCCAAGTCAAAAATTCAAAATATCTAAGTATGTAAAAAGTGACAAATATGGTGTCTAAGGTGTTTTGAAGGATTTCTAAGGTATGTGACTATTTAGATATGTTATGTTAAGTCTTAAAGTGGGTATGATACAATAAAATGTTGTCAAACAATGTAAATTTCCTCATTATGTATGCATGTACATGTGAAATGTCTTAGTGAGTCATAGGGAAATTTAGGGTTGATGAGAGGAGAGAGATAAGAGGAGAAAGAATCAATTAGAGAATTCATTCCTCAAGGAGGAGGAACTGAGGGGAGAGGAAAAGATAGAAATTTGTATGTAATGTTATAGAATATTAAATAAACTTTGTTCTACATTGCATATGGATATCCTTCTTGTACATTGCTGAGATTTCCCTTGATGTTGTGGTTGAGGCCTGTGATTCTATTAATGGGTACATAGAATTATTTGTTTCTTCATAGACATTTCATAGAAGTTAAATAGTGGGCACTCTGATTCAACATGCAAATTCCTAATTGGAAATTGTAAATGTGTATTGTTGTATGTTTGGGGTATATTGGACTATGAATATGGAAGAGTCTTTTCTTTGACAAAAACCACATGATGAGGGGTATGGAACTCTGCTACTTGAGTTTTGGAATTGAACAAATTTTTATTTGATGTTATATAAATGAATCACTAAGAGACTGTGGACTGATACAATGAGAAATTGATTGAAGGAGTTACTTTACATGTTTTTTTGAATCATTAGACTTGAAAAAGGGGTTAGAAGACTATTATCAGTAGTATTTTCCTTTGATTTAAGAATAAAAGCATATATAAGCTATAATGTTTACTGTGACTGTGTATTGGTGTAAAAATTTGAGTATCCTGGGAAGAGGTAGGAAGAAGTATTGAATTTAGTAAGAAGAGAAGAGGAATATTGTTTTACAAGGTTTTTTTTGATGCTTTTAAGGTCAAACAGTGGAGATATGTTTGTGTTATTATATATCCTGAATGTAACTAGAGGTTAAATAAATAAACCCTAATAACACATACCTGTAGCTACAAGTCAAACGTGATCTAAAAGATTAACTAGTGCAAGAACCTTCACTGCTAAGATAGAAACAAGGGAATAGTTGGGACCATTCGTGTCTCAAAAATTCCAGGTTTAAAAATGATTATAAATCTTTTTACAAGCTTATTTTCTTTCTCGGGTTGAAGACAGGGTACAACTAGGGATTAGGTTTTTAAAACCCAAATCAAGGAATTTAGACCCCAAATTTGTAATAATCAACAAAGATAAGGTCCTGAAAAGGAATATAAAGAAATTTTAAGTTTTCTTTATTCAAAATCAGATATATCATTGACAGTTAGCATGCACAGTTACAGTCACAGTTTGAAGACCTAAAGGGAGACTAAGACAAAGGGTTTTGAGGGATGTTTTGCAAAGAAGCACATATTAAAATCTTGCATAGAGGGATAAGGAATAAAAGGGTATATAGGAAACCCATTAGTATGGTATGAAACCCCCTAGATTGAAAGGTACACTAGAAAATGCACAAGACCAGGGCTAGAAGAGAGTTAATAGGATAAAAATGAAACAAGGTGATAACAAGAGAAGTTTAAAGGGTTGAAATTTGAAATTTTTCATGCATTACATTGATTCCAAAGGGTATTTGAGGATGTGTTTTTTAGTTGTGGATATGACTATATGTGCATAATCATATATCTTGCATGGGAATGGCTCTTGAGAGCTAAAACAAGGTGAAATTGATTAAACTTGAGAGGGTTAATGATTTCTTTGATTAATTATCACTTTTGTTGAATGGTTTCATTTTAGTCTAAGCATGGTGAAATGATATAAAGAGTTTGAAGGAGAAAATGGAAGAAAAAATTCCAAATTTTTTCTTGATTTGGAATTAGGACATGTAAAGCTAGTGAAAGGAATAAAGTGGAAGTCTAAGAAAATGATGTTTTACAAGAAAATGAGTCATTTTAACAGTTGATTGGGCTTGTGTACAAAATGTGAGAGCAATGATATGGGGGTAAGAAGGGTAATTTTTAGGTTGAATATGCCATTTTTTTCATATTTGAGCCTATAGAGCTTGTTGGAAAGACTTCTAAAAATAGGATACTAATGAGAATGATTGAAATTGGTTGCTATGAGTTGATGAATGCATGTAAATGTGTTGGAGCTCTGCATCACCTCATGATGTTTTAGATCCTTCACAACCTCATGATGACCATTCCCTTGATTATTTGAATTGATAAAAACTTACATATGTGTTTTGATTTATTATGTGTTATAAGGAATTGCACGAGTCCATATATTCGAGCAATTGTTGCTACCTTTGGGAGTTGTGAGGTTTATAAAATATAGTTTTGACACATCTAAAACTCCTACAAATGTCAATAACCAATCAAGAAGACCCCAAAACCTAAACAATGACTATATTCTTTCACAAAACAGATATCGATTGTAGAATTTAAACCCTAAAAGCTTTAGGCTAAATACTGAAATCCTAAAAAATACCTATGTAGTGACCAAATTAGAATATGAAAAACTATCTTCTAAACCATGAATGATGGAGTTGTGAGACTAGTTCCATAAGGTGTAGAGTGACCCTAATTTCTTATATTTACTAAAATAAATTTAAAGTATAAGAAATAATAAAGTATAAAGATTAATAAAATAAAAACTTATATTTTAGTAAATATATCCATAAACACATATACCACATAACAAACAAGAACACGAGTGCACTATAACATGCTCGTGTTATAATGCAAGCACATTATAACGCATTAGAATTTTAGGATTGGTAATCACCAATCCTAATAATTCATAATGCACTCACACTTTCCAAAAATGTTATCATGTTTCTTTTCAAATAAAAAAATTGTCCACTTTTTGGTCCCCGATCTCTGTGCACTTGCCCAGGGTCTTGTCAGATTAGAAGATCTATTTCAAAAACATGACTACTATGTCAAAAGAAAAATGTCACAGAACATAGATAAGTCATTTGAGTATGAAAAGGTAAACTTTTGATATTATGAAGAGCGTAAACTTGTTAATATAGGGAAGTGTTGTTTTGTCGAGGAAAAGAAGAAACTGGTTGAATTGCGAAGGAAATACATATATGTGCTTGCATACTCTTACAAATGTTAGCCATTGTGTGTTTTTTTTGTCATTGATGTCAAGTCCATTGATGGAAATGGGTTTCATGAGGTTATGCAAGTTTCTATGAGGTTTCATTCAAGTGTCAAACATGAAGGTTGATTAGTAGTGTCAAGTTTAGTAATGTGTTATGTTGTCCTGAAGCATGGTCTAGTGAGCTACGCATGGTTTTAGTCCTTCTAAGTGATTATATGAGTTTCATTAGGTCAATCATGGTCATAGTGATGTGTTACAAGTGTCTAAGAGTGTACATGAGGTCAACAAGGTCAGTACATGTGAAGTCATGGTTGAGTCAGGTCATTCCAGGCTTATTCCTAGCCCTAGAACATGCAAAATAAGATGGAGGTATGCATTTTGGGAATGATAATTATTATCTAAGAATGGGAAAAGTGTTGTGACATGATGTATCAAGTGTGTGATGAGTTTCAAGTCAGAAATCATAAGTATAATGCATGTATGAGGTCCTTGGGAAGCAAACACGTGAGAACATGTCGTTTAACATAGTAAAGCCTTAATGGATGGAGAGTTTCATAGATATTTGGGATAGATGGTGAGTATATAAAGTTATAGGATCTTTTCATTATGCTTCATGACAAGTTTCAAGTCATTTTTAAAAGGGAATTACAAGATACTTCATTTTTGGCAAAACAAGGTGTTTTACAGTGTGATTTTGAAGCAAAAGTGGACCTTATGATGCTCGTTGTGAGCTTTGTGATTTGCATGGGTAATTGAGATATTTGTCATAGTTTCTTATTTTTATTATTAAGGTTTCAAAAAAATAATGAGGTGGTTTTATTGTCACATTTTATGAATGATTGTTAAAAAGATAAGTTGCTTTGTAACCCTAGCTAAACCCTAGCTCAAAGAGACTTTGGAGAAAGTGAGTATTCTGAGCCTTTCTTGATTTTTTTTTCAAAAGTGATGATTTCATATTATATAGGACTCCTACAGGTTTCTATAAATGTATGGTAGAGCATGTGGTGATGAGTGGAGCCCACTCAAACAGGAAAGTTTCTGAAGAAGTTCAATTTGGGACAAGGTTGTCCAAAGGAGTTCCAAAATAAATGAATATATTTTTTCAAATGACAGTTTTTATTGATTTCCATGATGGTTTTAGGTCATGGTGGTTCTTATAAATAGCAAAGTGTACCCTATTTGTGAAGACTAGTCAAAGGGTAGTTTTGGGGTAGTTTCAAGTAATTTTCAGAGATGGTCTTGGTTAAAGGACTTCCACTTGGATTTGGAAGGATTTATAATATGTTCTGGAAATAATATTTAGAGGTGTTTCTATGGTATACATTTTGTCTCTTGATGGTGATTTTTTATGGGTCATCCAACTTGATTTGTGAAGAAGAAGGTAGTTATATTTTTAGGATAGGTTTGCTTAGGCTGAAAGAATGAGGTGATTAAGACATGAGATGGATTAGTTGATACTTGATATAAGTTAGAGAGTGAATAGGGTTGAATTTTTTTCTAGTGAAGGAATTTTA
Organism: Taxus chinensis; assembly: GCA_019776745.2. NCBI lineage: Eukaryota > Viridiplantae > Streptophyta > Pinopsida > Cupressales > Taxaceae > Taxus > Taxus chinensis. The sequence goes on along the minus strand of CM034147.1, from coordinate 151,158,729 downwards.
ATGTATTAGAAGTGGCAGAAGGGTACAAAATAGTTGAGTTTGTGAAACTAATTTATTGGCAGCTTGATTTGGTGAAGAGGAAAGTAGGTGTGGTTTGCACATATGTGTGTTTCATGAGCTATAACATACATGGATGTGATTTTAAGGTCTTAAGGATTCCATATATTGGTTAAATTCCATATTTTCATTGTTATTGAGTGGTCTTGATGCCCAAAGGTGAAGACATTGTGCTGGAAACAGTTGTTCAGTGAAGGTTTTGCGCCTTTTGAGTTGTGCTATGAGTTTTTTGATTAATGAAAGATAATTAATGACCATGGTTTATGTTGTTATGTAATATTACACACTTATGGTGAATTTGGGAGATTTACTAATCATGGTTTTGTCATTTGTGGTTTTAGCTCATGCAAGTGATGGGGTTTTGAGCTAGTTTTGTGCATGTTTGATGGTTTTGGGAATGGCCGACCTATATGTTTCTAATGTGAACATTTTAATGAATTTTTCAGGATATGTTTAAGTAGTATTTATCATGTACAAGGATGGGGACATACCTATGATGTATTTTATAGATGAGAAGCATATTTAAATGTTAGTTTAGTTCATTTTTGAACTAGTGATCCTAAAGGGAAAAATGTGACCTAACCGAAAGTGAGAGATTTGATCAAGGGAATGATTTTAGAGATGAAGAGGACTGCAAAAGTTTGAAGAATGATCAAGAGCATGTATGTAAGGGTTTAGAGCCAAGAAAATTTAAAGAAGAAGAAGATAGAGTGAGTTGAAGGAATGAGGGTTTGTTGATGTTTATGTGAGCTGAAATTGTGATATCCATCAGTTATAGAAGAAAAAAAATTAAAAGATCATCTTCAGATGGTTGAGTTGGTGCTTGATCATCTCAGGGGGTTGTAGCCTCCTTTTGGAGTAGGTTCTTCACTAAATCAGGGGTTGGTGCTCCTTGCATGGTTGGTGCTCCTTGTGGGGTTAGTGCCTCACTAAATTTAAAACATGACAATATAATATTTGTGTTTCAATGGGTTTTCTTCCCCATGAGGGTTTCTCACTTAAATCTTGTGTCTATGAGCTCCCTCTTATGTGTTATGGTTATTTTAATGTATTGTACACACCTAATAAAATATTGTTGAATGTATGTGAATGGATGGATGCTAATGTATGCTGAAATTAATGGTAAATGAATCAAGAAATTTGTAGGACTGATTTACCCCCCAGTCCATTATGCTTCCAATAATTGGTATCATAGCAGGTCCTTTTGAAGTAAGTTTAACAATTTAATGGAGATCCTTAAAGCATAAATGGGTAAGTCAGTTGATCTTTGGAGGAGAAAGTATGAGATTTCCAAGTGTTTGGTATTTGTATTTCAAGAGAAAATTAGTGATATGGAGAAAGAGCATAGTCAAGTTATCAAGGGTTTGGAATCTTAAGTGGAGAGTGTGTCCAAGGCCCTAAAATTCAAAGAGGAAACTTATTGCAAGTACGAGGAAAAATTGAAATCCCTAGAATCTGATTTGGAAAGTGCATCTAGTAGGTTGAGGATGTATGAAAAGGTAGAGAATATTATTGAATATCTTGATGGGATTATATAGATACAAAGAGATGAAAATGATAAGACAAGCCTAGGTTCCAAGGAAAATAAAAAGGAGAATGATGGTGAAGCTGGTCATATCTCTCAAGAAATAAAGAAGGAGAAAAATAAGACTGATTTGAGAAAGTCTAACTGAGTTAGAAAACCTAATTCTATGTGGTATGGTTATTCTTTCAATGGATATTGATATGTTTGTCATGATTTTGGTCATAGAGCTGAGATTGCAAAAGAAGGTCTCCTAGGAATGGTACGGGCTTCTTCAAAGGTGAATGTCATTCATGTTGTGTGTATGGCCATAGAGTTAAGGAATGTGGTTGGAACTTAAGTGTGTTTGAACCAAGAGGAAAGAAGAATGGTATTTTCTATCACAAATTCTACAAGTAAGGGCATATTGCAAGAAATTGTCACCAAATAGTATCTTCAGGGTACACTAGCAGATTTCAAGCTCAAAATGGAAGAGTTTTCTAGAAGAAGACTCTCATGGATGAATAAAGGGACATCATGTCAGATCCTTAGGCCAAGAAGATGATTGATCAAAAAAGAGAAGTTAAGAGATCAGATTATCAATCTAAAATTCAGCCTAATCCGATTAAGTTTGTCAAAGAGGGTTCAAGTGCCATCATGATGGAAGATAAATATCTCAAGCATAAGTCAAGTCAAGGAAGTATGTTTGCATTAGTTAAATAAGATCATATGTGTTTCAATGTTTCAGTGCATGAGAAGTTGAAGAAGCTAGGTGTGTGAGAAACTTCAAGGGTGATAAGGTATGGGATATGATCTCTCTATATGTTTTCGAATATGCTTTTACTATAGGTGTCTGAGTTTTTATGTAGTCCACTAAAAGTGAAGTCAGTATATGTTGCCATGATTGGAGTCTATTAGGTTTCAAAGAGTTGATTATCCTTGATTTATGAGTTTGTGTCATGTATAAGCCTATATTGTCATAGAAATTCAAATCTCTGAGTCTAAGTTTGGAAAAATGAGCAAGTTGTGGTCCTTTTGTACTTGAAAGGTTTGTGCTATTGTCAAGATGAGTTTCAAAGTGTTCTTTTGGTCTGAGCCATCAAGAAAGTCAGTAATTCTATCAAAGGAGTATGAGTATGTATATTATAAGGTATAAGTACATAACATGTTGGACATATAATTGAGTGATCTATGTTAATAATTAGTTTTTGTTATGAAGAACTTATTAAAGGCCTTGAAATGATATTAATGTCTGCATCAAAGAGTGCTAGCTTTGAAATATTGTGAAAATAGTGTAATCTCAGTAATCAAGCCTTATTATGTCTTGTCTAGATAATGTTATGTTCTATAGTCATGAGTTATATATATAATGAGTCTAAGGTCTATGTCATAAGTAACCAAACTCAAAATTTGTAAGAATGGTTGTGTTTTTACTATCCCTATATCACTCTAGGAATTTGTGTGTTGAGCTAATGGCCTTTGTCATGAAGGTCCCTTGGAATCTATGATACCTATCTTTCCTAAATAGTATGGTGGTAAGTGAATGGGTTCTTGATATATGAAAAAGGAGGAATCCAATGAAATTTGAAGGTCTGATGGTCAATCAAGTATCTCAGTATGTGCTCTAAGTTTATCTCAATAAGATCTGAATATTGTTCAAAGTGTCAAAATTTGAACCTTGTTCATGAGTTGAGGTTGTGTCTTAGCTTGTGGTACTATGATTTTCTCAATAAAAAAGTCTTCATTAGATGATGGCCTTGTTAGGACTTGAGGTCAAAAGAGGATCCTATTATTGATGTAGAGTTAGGTATAGACACAAGAAACTGTTCAGTATGGTTAAGGAAGTGATCATGTTTCAATATAAGACATAAGGTCCACATGAAGAACTAGTTAACAATGTTTTGAGATCTAAACTTGGGGGGATGTTCTTTGACATTGGGTTTAGTGGGTGTTCTTTGTGTTTACCCCATTAATGTTGACATTTTAGTTTACTAAAGGCATTGAGTTTTTTGATTTGTATATAAGGGGTTCAAGTCAAATACTGTGAAGGTTTCATCAAGGATAAATAAATCATTTGAAGCTAAGTATCAAGAGGAGGATCTATAGGACTATGTGTATTTTGAGGGAGGCATAATGTAATGTTATGATGGTCAAATAACCCATGTGTATCATGATTAATCTCTCAAGTGAAAAGTTGACAGTGAAAGATCAATGCTTAAAGGTTCTCAGAGGGTGTGGATTCATCAAGGTGACTGAGTACTGTTAACCATTTAACCTACCTTGAAGAGAAAATATGTTAGATAATTTTTTTAGAAAAACCTTGTACAATGAAATTCTCCAAGGCCGAAATCTGAAATTTTCAATCTTCGGACTTCGGAGATTTTTTTCTCTTTCAGAGTTTTATTGATCAGATTCAAGATTGCTCTTTTAGCTCTCTGAAGTCTGAAACCCCGAAAGTCCAAATTTTCAGACTTTTTGGGCTTTCGAGGTTTCGGGCCTTTTGGCCCCATTTTGTTTAAATCCCTCTTGGACTTCTGAAGTCTGAAATTCCAAAAGTCTGAATTTTTAGAATTTCAGGATTTTGGGTTTTCGGAATTCTTTGAGTTGTTTTTAGGATTTTTACTTTAAAACTTCCAAAGTCTGAATCTCTGAAATTCCAAATTTTTAGACTTTCAGGTTTTTGGGTTTTAGAATTTTCCATTGCCAATTCATTGTTTTTGTCTCCCAATCTCTGAAGTCTGAAACCATGAAATTTCAAATTTCAGGCTTTTGAGTTTCAGACTTTTGGAGGTCCTCTGCGCAATTAATTTTTTACCTACCTTCGTACGGATCGCATTTCTGCCATTAATATCGGATTTTCTTTTTAAACTCAGTTTTTTACTCGTCATTTTTACTTGACACATTTGCTCTAACATTCTGTTTCTTGTACTTTGCGATGTCTTTTTCAAGGTATGGTAGTTTGTTTATTTTCTTTTGGTTTTAGGTCTTTTTCTTTATTTCCTTCTCATTTTGGTTTTCTCTTTGGTCTCCCTCTGTGTTTTTTTGAAATGTCAACCCCTTGGTTCACCATGTTTTTCATTTTGAGTTTTCTTCAGGTATTCAGAGTTGTTTGAAGGATCCTCTCGAGTCTCCCATACTTCTCCATTCTTTTTTTCCAAAATTTGGGAGTTAGTATTGTTTGGAAAAGTCCTTTTCCAATTCTTTCAGAGATTTTAGTTCAGGAAAAAATTTTGGGAAACTTTTTCAGAGAATTTTTTCAGAACTTTTGGCTTCAGAGAAATTTTTTGGAGAATTCAGTTCAGGAAAATTTTTTAGACAAATTTTTCAGAGATTTCATTTCGGTGTTTCTTTTTAGAACTTTTCAGTTTGAGACTTTAGAAGTTTTTCTTTTGGGTATTTAGAATTTCTACAACTTCAGCTTTTGAAACACAGGGCTTGATGTCTTCTTCCACTTCAAAGGGAAAAGAGAAGATGAAGTACTCATTTCTTGGGGTTGCTCCTCACTCCTTCCTGTCTTCCAACTTAGGAAATATAGGGGACACTGACCTAGGAGAAATTGATTTTCTAGATTTCTGGGAAATATTAAAGGCTCTAGATAAGAAATCATGGATGCAGGCCATCTACAACAGTGGGCTTGCCCTTACTACTAGTTTTCCCACATCCATGCATTGCCCATAGTTTATATTAGTTGCAGCAGCCCACTTTGACAAAGACTCCATGTCAGTCAAAGATAGTGATGATAAGGTGGTGATCCATTTGGAACCAGACTTCTTCGAAGATCTGTTTAAACTTCCCAACATTCAAAATTATGCCACAATTTTACCAGAGTTAGTAGTGGAACATTTGGATAAGAAAGAGGAAGTATGATCAAAGATCATGATGAAAACTTATCTGGTCAAAAGCTTCACCAAACTACCCAAAACTATGCATCGGTCAGATTTTATTCAGGAGGTTAGTGATCTTATTGTGCTACTAAGAATATTTTTCAAGTCTTCCTTCTGCAAAGGAATTCCAGAAATGGATGTTTTTGTACATCGCAACCATCAAGAAGAATGATGAGTTTTTCCGCTAGGGGGAGCATATTAGTAGCTCCATTTGCTATCAATTGGGTAGAGTGTCAGATATGAAGACTTTCTACATGACATCCTCCTTGGTGTATGTTGTTGCTGCTATGGGAGATTTTGCTGGTTTGAATACCAGGGGTGTTCGCAGTACTTCCCAAATATATGAATTTTATCCCCAATTCACTCTGGATGAGGGAAGCATGCATTTCTGCAGAGTCAACAATGCTTTCTTTGTTGTCATCCTCTATCGTTTTGACAAAGAACTATATAATCAGATGATTTCTGATGAAGCTTTCAAAGAAGTGCGGGAATGGGGAGCAATCTACTTTTAGTTTCCTACATTCACCTATATCTAGATTCTGGGTTTCATAGGTGCCCCAAGCAAATTGCCAAGGTGCCCCACTGACAAATGGATTCTATTGGAATTAGTTTGGTAGTTGTTGGATTATCATTGAATCTAAAATAAGCATCACGAAGTGGGAATACATTTCCCTATTTTGATTGATAGGTAATCTTGCCCAAATATTCACAAGGCTAAAAATGTTGATGCAGAAATGGCCGAGGTAACCTTGTGGACTTTTCATCCGCAGACTAATTTTTATTATTAGGGTAAGTTTGGGGAAACATTTCGGTCCAGTGCCCACGTGCCCCAATTGCAAGATATCTGGATTCATTGTCGGGATGAATACATCATGCGACAAAGGGATTATGAAAGATTAACCCTTGACAAGGTTCGGTAATTTGGTTTGGCCGATGTGCCAAAGGACATGCAAGATAGTGATGAGGTTTTGGATTCATCATACAAGGATGATAATGTTGCCAATCAACCGCTGCCATGGATTGACTGATATGTGGAAGAATGTAAAAATACAAAGGAGAGGGTGGGACCCATTTTAAAGAGGACTTTCAGTTAGTTGGTCACCTTGGGAATCTCACCCAAAGGAGAAAATTAACCTAAAAATACAAGAGCTATACCAGAAATAAGCCAACCAACACCCACTAAGGGAAAAAGGTCGACTCAAAAGGCTCCTACAATCTCGAAGAAGATTTTATTTTTTGTTGCCGACTCATCTCTCTCCAAGTTTACTCCTAATACCACATCTCCTGCAGCGCCTATGACATAAGTGGTTGAATTTAGTGACTCTCCTAGTATCTTCCAAGATCCATCACATCATCTTCTTCCTCCATTATCACTTCCAACATCAGTTCCTTCCACTTCCACAACCATTTCTTCTTTCTCATCCCCTTCTATAACCCAAGTATTCTCATCACTTCTGGTTCTATCAACTGGGGAAAATATTGGGTCACCCATTTCCTCTTCACTTCCTTTAACACTTCCATTTTCTTCAATAATACCACATAATATTGTTCTATCAACTCTTATGGATGTCCTTACATCCACACCATCCATCATTGCTACTTCTACTCAAATACCAGCTAGGTTTTCTAGTTATCTTATTTTGACCAATGTTTCAGGTATTGGATTTGCTACTCCATCTTCATCAACTTTAGCCATACCAGAATGGTTGTTTAGGAAAACTCCCAAGAAGAAGAAGAAGGTTCCTCTGGGAGATGTTATAGATCTCAGCATATTACAGCATATACCGAAGAGACAAGCCAAAAGATCGAGAACCGTGTTCTAAATTTAAATTTGGCAACATGCAGTGAGATCAAAGAGGATGATCTTGACTTGCTTCTTCAGGAAGAGGTGATCGACGATGTCTCCAAATTATTTGAATATAAAAAAGCCATGGAATTCTGGTGTCAAGTACTGCATGGTTTGATCAAGAAGTTGGAGGAGATGTTAGAAGCTGCAATATAATATGAGAAATAAAATCCGAATAATAAAATATGCAATTGAATTCATCCGGGATGTTATATTCAATAGAGAGGTTATAATAAATAATGATTTGATCTCCTATAATGATGGAGTCAATGCATATCAAATAGATCTTCCCACAATCTCTCACCTTATCCCTTTATTCCCTCACACCTAGAATCTCTCTAAGAGATATCTACATGAGTTGTAAATACAACTCATCACACACAATAATATTATTTAATGTTCACAATAACTAAATATTAATTCCTAACATTCACCCCTTAGTGTGAACATGGGGCAAGTAGCACCTGAAGACATAAGTATGAAAACGTTCTGCAATTGTTATCTAGATTTTGTTGTCTGGAACTTACTACACATGACCACAACTATGCGAAGGAACGTATCCTGTATTTGCTCCATAAAAATAATGCACTTGGCATTCCAATAGCGGATCATCTTCATAAGGAAGGAAGGCAGTCAGAGGATCTCTACAGTTAGAGGATCTCTAGTCAAGCTTCCCTTCTATAAACGAAGTCTCACAGTTCTGCATCTTCCACACCACTTCAAAACACCTAAAGGAACTGCATTTGGAATTTTAATCTTACATGTGAACACATAATCATATGTGTTTTTTATTTCTCAACCACACACTAAAAACAAACACTCAACACATAATTGAAAAACACGGCCACCAAACCATTTCTGCGGCCTCGTCGATGGTGCCTGACGAGAGGTTACTAATTGACCTCCTTCCTCTGTTGCCTCCTTCCTCCATAAATGTCCCTGCTAACTCAACAGAAAGTATAGTCGACGATGATACATGTTCCCTTTCGCAATATAAGGTGGGGTCGAGGGGTGGAGCCTCCAAATCTAGGAACGATTTTCATTTGCATTTTCCCTTAAAAATTGAGTGTCAGATTACACCGAAAATGCACTCATTTGTCCTTTTTTTAGTAACAAATTTTCAAATCAATTTTGATGATGATAGAATGATACAATAAAAATCCTAAGATTACCTATTTAATAAGAATATGAAATGACCTTTTCACCTACCAAAATATGACTCTTGACTCTGACCTTTTACTATAGCACTTGATTTTAATTGACTATCTAATGAATAACTATGACATAATATACTAAAAACTTAAAAGGCTCACCTATAAAACATATTATATGACTTAATTGTAAAAGAGAACAATTATCACGTTTAACTTGTAATAAAATTAAACTTATAATATTATGACCAAAGACTAAATAAACCAGAAACAAAACTATTTGACGCATGGAATGTAAATGGTAGACCTGCTATAATGGCAATACCTCAGGTCATATGGCTTTTATTTTTCTTTGAAACCATGGGCTGAGTTTTGGTGGAGTCTGAAGTTGACGTTTTTCACTATGGAGCCATAAAAATAAGATCTCAATTTTTAGTCATTCGCCAATGCAAACCAAAGTGGAGAGTAAAACTTGGGATATCTTAAGAGTACCACGTACCAATAGGATTTGAATGACTCATTATGATCCTAATTGCGTAAAGATCATTGGTAACAATGTAGACTGAGATCAAATTAAGGCAGATTTGGTGGTGTGAACTGTGTGCACATGCTACTCTCCCTTTTAACTTTGAGGTTTCTAGAAATAATTCTTCTTCACACAGTCATTCTGTGTAAATAAATAGGTATGAACAACCAGTGAATTGATTCTTAAAAAACTAGCTAAATACGGATTCAATGTATGGTGGTCATAATGTATTCAGTGCCATACATATTGCAAGTCAAGCTTGCTCCCCATGTGTTGGCCTACATACACATTTGTGCATCTACAGCTGTGTAGAGAAAAACACAGAAAGATGAGATATGAGTGCCACATCTTTGATAGCTAGAAATGAACATTCTAAGCCACACTGAGATTGAATAGATGTAGACGTAATTGACAGTGACATGTATATAAATATTATTTATCCAATTGAACGCACCAACTCTAATACCACTGTTAGAAGCTGTAATATAATATGAGAAATAAACTCTGAATAATAGAATATGCAATTGAATTCATCTGGGATGTTCTATTTAATAGAGAGGTTACAATAAATAATGCTTTGATATCCTATAATGATGGAGTCAACGCATATCAAATAGATCTCCCCACAATCTCTCACCTTATCCCTTTATTCCCTCACACCTATAATCTCTCTAAGAGATATCTACATGAGTTGTAAACGTAACTCATCACACACAATAATATTATTTAATGTTCACAATAACTAAATATTAATTCCTAACAGGAGAAATGAGTGGAAATCACGGATTCCCTGAATGACATCTCAGAAGAGTTTGATATTGCCAATTGCAAATTCTTCAATGAAAATATCAATGCTCTTCTTGAGGATCAGATTAAGGTAAATTTCAAGGATTTGGTGAAGCGTGATGATGAGGTCACCAAAAATTTCAACAGTGAATCCATTTAATGATTTGTCTTGTTCCAAAATTTCATAGGGAGACTAAATAAAGTTATGAATAAACTTCAAAGATTGCTAGCCAGGATCACAAAGGAAATCGCGACAACATATGTAGTGAATCACTACGCATGTGGTCCTGGAGCTGAAGAAATTTAGGGTATTATCAAGCACTTCATTGAGTATAAGCATCAAATGGCTGTATGGGAAGGAGGAGAGCAGAAACTTGCAGGTGAGGAAAGTGTAGCTAAACCAGGCCAAAGCTGAGCGGCCATAAAAGGAAAAATCCAAGCTCTAGATTGGTCAAAGTTGTAGGGTTGACTAAGTCAAACCCTTGTAACAAATTAGCTATTTTCATGGGAGTGTGTTCCCTTAATTTAATGACATTTCTATTTTTAGTTAAATGTTAGTTAAGGGCCTAGCTGTAATGGCTCAGCCTAAGAACTTATAAATAGTTGAATGCTTCAAGTTAATAGATATAGATTATTTTGGAGAGGAGTTGCTCTTCAAGCTTGGAAGAGTGCTTCAGATATTATAAGAAACCTTTTAATTATATCAGAGTTATACCTTGCTGTTGAAAATATGATTTATTGTGTTGAATGGTTAACCAGTGTTTACTTTGTGAATTTACAATTCCTTAGTGAGAGTGATTAGCTTACCTTTATTTCAGGTTATCTATATCATGTTGTGAAGGAATAATACTACTATCTTTTATGTCAGTTGTGAAAATATTATTTTCCTTATGTATTAATTTTATGTCATTATTATCCCTAGTTGCAAAAATAGATGTTTGATATATGCATGTGTGGTTTCCTCATGATAAATTAATTGTGTGTCGAATTTGATTTGATCTACCCTTATGTACAGTCAAGTTTAACAAAGGAACGTATGCCCCTGGTTTGTGGTATTTTTTACCCTTTCTAGTTGCGATAGGTGAAGGTGGTCAATGCTACAAGCATCCCTCCCACATTAACCCTTATAGATGTTAAACATCCCTTAATTTGGTGCATCACCACTTCTAGTATAGGTTTTATTTCCTTGCAAATGTCTTTCCCTAATCCCATGAAATGTTAGCATAAGACTAGATAACCCTTTTATCTTGCATTAGAAGTAGTGTTGTGTTTAGTTTAGGAAGAGGAAGCCGGCCTTCTCTGGAGGTTCACCTTGAGCCCAAGTCCCATATCTTGAGATGTGATCCCATGTATCCCAATCTCACCAAACATTCTATTCACATTTTGGCCATTTGGAGGGCGCAATGATTTGGTGAGAACAAGTACAATGAAAGCTACATGTCATAACAAAGATCCTTAGTGATTGTAAGCATATTCATGGAGTCAAAGGTATTGTATACATGTTGAGGGTCTTTATCATGATTTTGGAGATGAAATGTGAAATTGACAGTGACTTAAGATCTGCTTTAGGTTAGTATAAAGGCTTGAAATTTCTTGAGGTATGTTGAAAATGTTCAAGGCTTATGTGGTTGACAGTGCTAATCACATGTATAAGTATGTCTCTTTAGAATTTAACTCATGTATGATGGTTATGAGTTAATGTATGGTCATTAAGGATCTCAAGAGTGTCCATTAACAGAGTATAAGGACTATGAAGATATAAAGTTCTCATGAAGAAATGTAGAATTGTCTCATTCAGAAGTGTAAATGATGAGGATCTATTATGTCATAGTGGAAAAGCACAGTTGTCTTGTCATTGAAGAATTTGAGGTACACTCTAAAAATGCAAAGATGAAGGATGAGTCTCTACAATATAAAGGTAATTTCCCAGATGGTATTGCACATCTTACAGTGTTTCAAGGTGTTCAAGAAGGGTAAAATAGATTGGTATGTTACATTTCATGATCTCAAAGGTCTATGTGATGATTCTTTTGTCGAGAACGACATCAATTATTGTTCGAGAGAAATATAAAATCAAAGGAGTATGTGATCATGCTACCTGGGTTGTTGTACTGAGTCATTAATCCTTGATTCATGACTGAGATGGAAAGTTTTACCCTAGTGATTACCTACAATTTGTACAAAGGTATGTAAAAATATCTAATGTAGCTTATTCTTGGTTGTGTACTCTTGGAACATGGTTGTGATGTATTAAAGGGATAATTGTGATTATGAGAGGTCTGTGAACACACTCAGTAGTTGTTATCTGTTAATGGAGACTTGGTTAAGAATATAAAGTGGTATCAAAATGCTACAAGGTCTTTAAATGGTATTGATGGTTTGTAGAACTCCTAAGGCTTGCTTTATGTGTGAAGTTTACTCTCAGGGTCTGCACAGGTGAATAAATGACCATGAAGGTCCCATAAATGTGTCAAATAAGGCATGGTATAAGAAGTTAAAAGTTCAATTTGATCAGAGATGAAAAAAAATGAAGCACAATTTAGAAGGTGGTAGAGTGCACGTTTATGAGAGAGAATTAATTTATGGAAGTGCTCTCAGGTGCTCTATGTGTAAAGATCAGGCTCTTAAGGACTTAAATTAATGTTTGAGGATGAATGCACAGATGGAAGGGTATAAATTTTGAAACCCTAATGGTTGAATTTTCACTTGCTCTAGGATGTTTAAGAGTGTCAAGGGTATTTATTCTTAGATACACATGTTGAGTCCATTGTTAATCCATCAAATATCTATGTGAATATGATGATTTGCAGGTATATTTCATAAGGTAAACAAGTATTTGATTTAAGAATTTTGAAATAATATAATAAAATGTTGTGGATAGTCTAGGTACATGGGGAGATATAATGAGCTATGTCATGTTGATTTCTAGCTTCTAAATCATGGAGAAGTTTGATAAAATTGCGCTGAAGATTTGGTTTAGGTCTCATAGTCCTAAATGGTATTTTACTTTCCTCGAAGGAAGAATTTGTGGTCTTGAGCAATGAATAAATATAGAGAGAGATGTATTTATTGAATGAAGGAAAAATAGGAGGATATCAACTCAGGGGGAGCATTTTGGGTGATCACATTAGGTCCGTGGATCTTCATACACTACTAAAGGAGTCAAAGAAGAAAGAGTTTAGTCCCAGGGGATATTTGAGCAAGTAAGTTTCCTTGTGCATTGTTGTCATTATGTGTTGACATTTTCCATGTCTAGTGGTCATAGTAGCCTTTGTCATAGATGTCAAAGGGGGAGAGATACATTTTAAACATGGAATTTAGATCAAGTAGGTGTTGGTTTTGTTGGTTTCCATCAATGTTTTTGAAGGTGGTTGCCATCAACAAAAATGGGGGAGATTGTTGTCCATTGTGTGTTTTTTTGTTATTTATGTCAACTCCATTGATGACAAAGGGTTTCATGAGGTCATGTGAGTTTCCATGAGGTTTCATTCAAGTGTAAAACATGAAGGTTGATTGGTATTATCAAGTTTAGTGATGTGCTATGTTATCTTGGAGCATGGTGTAGTAAGATAATTCATTGTTTGAGTCCTACCAAGTGAGTTAATGAGTGTCATGAGGTCAAGCATGGTCTTAGTGATGTGTTACAGGTGTCTAAGAGTCTGCAAGAGTTCAAGAAGGTCATTACATGTGAATTCATGGTTGAGTCAAGTCATTTCAGGCCTACTCCTAGCCCTGAAACATGATGGGTTTGATCAGCCTTATCTAAGTATGAGAACCATGTTTTGACATGATGGATCAGGTATGCGATGATTTTCAGGTCTTAACTTAGAAGTATAGTGCATGTATGAGGTCCCTAGGGAGAAAGAAGGCGAGAACAAGTAGTTTGGCACATGAAAGTCTTACTGGATTGAGAGTTTTAGAGATATCTGGGATATATTGTGAGTATGGAAAGTTATAGGGTGTTTTCATGATGATTCATGAAAAGTTTAATTTCATTATGAAAATAGAATTGCAAGATAATTCAGTTTTGGAAAAACTGAGTGTTTTATAATGTGATTTTGAAGAAAAAGTAGACTTTATGATGCTCATTGTGAGATGTGGAATTTGAATGGGTACCTGAGATCTTTGAAATATATTCTTAAGTCTATTATGAAGTTTTCAAAAAAATAATGAGGTTGTTTGATTGTCACATTTTTATGAACGATTGTTAAGAACATAAGTTGCTTTGTAACCCTAACTAAAACCTAACTCAAAGTGACTTGGGAGAAAGTGAGTATTATGATCTTGTAATGATTTTATTTTGAAAATTTTCTTATTTAATGTCATATAGTACTCATCCAGGTTTCTAGAAAGGTATGGTAGAGCTTTTGGTGATGAGTGGAACCCACTCGAACAAGAAAGTTTATGAAGAAGTTCAGTTTGGGGGATAATTTTTTCTAAAGGAGTTGAAAAATAAATGGACATTTTTTTTAACATGGGATTTTTAATTGATTTAAATGATGGTTTTAGGTCATTTTGGTGCTTCTAAATGTCAAAGTGTACCCTATTTTTGAAGTCTAGTCAAAGGACAGTTTTGGTGAACTTTCAAGCAATTTTCCGAGATGGTCTTAGTTGAAAGCCTTACAGTTAGAGTTGGAAAGAGTTATGATATTTTATGGAAAGAGGATTAGTATTTATTTATAGTGTTATAATTTTTTTCTCTTGATGATGAGTTTTGATGGGTCATTCAGCTTGATTTGTGAAGAATAAGGTAGCTATTTTTTCAGGACAAGTTTTCTCAGGCTGAAAGAATGAGGTGAGTGGGGCATGAGATGGATTAGTTGATACTTGATAGAAGTTTTAGAGTGAAGAGGGATGGATTTTTTTCCTAGTGAAGGAATTTATAGGTCTTTCAATTGGCAGAAAGGGTGTAAACCAATTGAGTTTGTTAAACTTCTTTATGGGCAACTTGATTTGGTGAAGAGGAAAGTAGGCGTGGTTTACACATATGGATTTTTCATGATCTGTAACATTAATATATATGATTTAAATTTCATTAGGACTACATAAAGTGATTACAAGCCATATTTTATTTGTACATGAGTGCTCTTGATCCCCAAAGGTGAAGACAGGGTGCTGGAAACAACTGTTTGGTGAAGGTTTTGGGCCTTTTGAGTTGTGCTATGATTTTTTTGATTAGTGAAAGATAATTATCAACCATGGTTGATTTTATTATGTCATATTAAACATGTATGGTGAATTTTTGAGCTTTAATAATCATGTTTTTGGCATTTTTTGTTTTAGCTCATGTAGGTGATGGGGTTTCGAGCTAGTTTTGTGCATGTTTGATGGTTTTGGGCATGACCGACCTATATGGGTCTAATGTGAACATTTTAATGATTTTTTTTGGGATTATTTTAAGTTTTATTTGTATTTGAAAAGGAAAAGGAATGACATATGATGTATTTTAGGTATGAGAAGCATATTTAAGTGCTAGTTTAGGTCATTTTAGAACTAATGATCCTAAAGGGAAAATGTGACCTAGGTAGAAGTGTGAGAGCTGATAAAGGGAATGTTTAAGATATGAAGAGGTTTGTGATAGGTTGAATAATTATTTAGAGAATGTGTGTAAGTTTTTAGAGCCAAGACAAGTCTAATAAGAAGATAGAGCAAGTTGAAGGAATGAGGGTTTGATTATGTTTGTGTGAGCTGAAAATGTGATCTCCATCAATTGTGGTAGAATTTTTTTTAGAGATAATCATATTCAGATGGTTGAGTTAGTAATTTATAATCTTAGGGGTTTGTATCCTCCTTTTGGAAAGGGTGCGTCACTAAATTAGGGGTTGGTGCTCCTTGTAGGGTTGGTGCTCTACTAAACTAGGAGTTGGTGCTCCTTGTAGGGTTGGTGCTCTAATAAACTAGGATTTGGTGCTCCTTGTGGGGTTGGTGCCTCAAAAATTTGAAATATGGAAATATAATGTTTGTGTTTCAGTGGTTTTTCTTCCCCATGAGGGTTTCCCACTTAAATCTTGTGTCTATGATCTCTCTCTTATGTGTTATGGTTATTTGAATGTATTGTGCACAACTAATAAGTTATTGTTGAATGTATGTGAATGTATGGATGCTAATATATGCTAAAATTAATGATAAATGAAACAATAAATTTTTAGGACTGATTCACCCCCCCTCTTAGTTCATTGTGCTTCCAACAACGAATATTTGAAGACTTTTAAGCCAAGAGAAATGTGACACTATATTCCCCTAAAGCCAGGTATCCGAAATTTCAAAAAAATCAAAGACAATATAACCAAAAGATTGCAGGAATAATCTATCAAGAGATTCAGAAGTTATTGAGTGATAAAATTATTTTTCCCATTCACCATTCAACTTGGATTATCAATATTGTCGTAGTACAAAATAAGAATGGGGAGATAATGATCTGTGTAGATTTCCGCAATCTAAATAAGGATATTTTAAAGGATAACTGTCATCTTCCTATGATGGATTAAATTTTGTAGGTTGTGACTGGTTTTGAAATTCTATCAATGCTCAATGGGTTTTCTGGTTATAACCAAATTGAAGTAGATGTATAAGACCAACACAAAATTGCCTTTACAATTCCATTAGGCACTTTTTCTTATCGAAGAATGCCTTTTGGTCTCATCAATGTAGGTTCAAGTTTCCAAAGAGATATGGATTTAGCCTTTGTATATCTAAAAAATAAGTGTATTTTTGTTTACTTGAATTATCTTATTGTCTTTTCTAATAATAGGGAAGATAAATTTCAGTACCTTAAACTTATTCTCTAATGATGTAGAGATCATGGCATATCTCTCAATCCCAAGAAATATATTTTTAGAGTTACAAAAGGAAAGTTTCTTGGAAATATTGTCTAAAGGGATGGAATCAAGATTGATCTAGAGAGAGTGTAGGATATCCAAAAGATTTATCTTCCTGCAAGTAAGAAATGAGTTCACTCTTTCTTCAGAAAAATAAATTTCCTTATAATATTCATTCCAGATTTTGCTAAACTGACTTGAAGTATACATAACATGATGAAAGAGAAGTAGTGTTTCCATTGGAGTTCAGAGTGTAAGAGAGATTTTGATGAGATAATGAAGGCCATTACAAGGACCCTTGTTCTAGTTTGTACTGATTCTGACAAAGACTTCATAATTTATTGTTATACCTCTAAACACACCCTTTCTACCATCATAGTCCAAAATAATTTCAAAGGATGTGAAGTTTCAATTTATTTTATGAGCTATGTTCTTAAGTGAAACGAGTTGAAGTATTCTCAACTTGAAAAGTATGCTTTCATTGTATTCAAGGCCATGAAATAATTTAGATTCTACATTATTAATTCTCATTCCACCATTTTCGTCCCAGATATAACTGTGAAGTATATCCTAACTTAGAAAGAATTTGGTTCTAAAATGGGTAACTGGGTTGCAAAGGTTCAGGAATATGACCTTGATATCAAACCTACTAAACTAGTCTAAGGACGAGGTCTATGTTAACTAATTGCATAAAGATCAAAGTAAAATTCAAGTAATAGTGAACATGCTAAAATTCCCACTGTTCTATTCATGAGTTCTACAGATGAATGTTATTCCAAAATTTCCCTTTTCCTCACATATGGGGAATGTCTTGTATTTTCCTACACATCTTAATACCAAGGAGAAAAGATAAATTAAAATCAGAGCTGTAAGGTATGTTATTTAGGACAATTATCTTTTCAGAAAATCGATTGATAGTCGTTTCTTAAGATGTGTAGACAAGGAGCAACATAAGTGGTTGCTAAGGGACTATCATGATCAATCTTACAGAGGGCCTTTCTCTTCCCCTATAAAAGCTCATAAGACACTCTAAGGAGGTCACTATTGTCCAACCTTTTTTAATGATGCAGATAAATGGGTCTCAAAGTGTGAAGCTTGTCAAACATTTTTTGGATGACCTAAGTTGGAAAATATTCCATTGAATCTTGTAGTGATCGAGGAACCATTGCAGCAATGGGGATTAGAATTCATTAGAACTGTCAATCAAAAATTTAGAGCATGACACACCCATGTCATAACTACAATAGATTATTTCAAAAAGTGGGTGGAGCCCATCCCTATCAAGAAAAAATATTTTGAAGTCATTTGTACCTTCATCAAGGAAAATATTTTGGTTTGATTTGGAGCTCCGAACAAGATTGTAACAAATAATGCTCCTAAATTTTATTCTGACAAAATCATAGATTTCTGTTTTGGATATGGAATTTCCATTTCACATTCTTTAAATTATTACCCACATGGAGAAAGGAAAGCTGAATCAACCAACAAAAAATTGGTAACCATAATCAGAAATTTGGTTGATGAATCACAATAGAACTAACATAAGAAGTTGTATGATGCTCTTTGGGCTGATTATATAACACCCAAAAGATATATTAGAATGTATCCATTTCATCTAGTTTATGGGAAATATGGTCAGTTACCAATTAATCTTGAGTTACCATCTTTGCACTTAGCTAAGACCTTCAAAGATTATCTTGTAAAGAGGATTACGTACTAAAAAAAGTTAGAGGAAGAAAGGATTCAGGTGGTTTATCACATCTCATCTCATTAGAAAAAGGTTAAAATTTTTTTTGACAAGAAATCCAAGTTGAGTGACTTCCAAGTTGGAGATATCATTATGCTCTATGACAAAAGGAGAGAACCCCATGGGAGACATGGTAAGTTTGAATCACTTTAGCTTGGTCCATTCCAAATTTGACACTTTTCTGGTCAAAATTATTATTACTTAGCTTATATGCATGGGAATTATCTCCCATTACCATATAGTGGGAAGTATCTCAAGTTGTAAAAGTATTGAGTGAGCTTCAGTCCTTTATATATAGTCTTTGTTTTGGTTTTTTATTTAGTTGTTCTTGTGGGCGTGTGTGTTTTCCTTTCCCCTTGTTTTAGTTCTCTTATCTCTATCTATCTATATTCTTCCCAATGGATAAGGCACTGGTCTGGTGAACCATGAAATTCTGGAGTTATTTTCTTTATCTTGTTTGTACTTTATATCAAACCAAGTCAAGCACCAGAAAGAGCCAATTATTGTCACAAGACCTGAAATGTGAAATTTTCATTTTTTTGAATTTTGGCTAAGTATCTTTCCCTTGGTTAAATTTGCTTTCTGTATGTCAAGTATGAAGAGGGAAAATTTCAAGAGGTATTCATTTTTTAGGTTGTTTTGAGCTTGCTCGAATGAATCGATCATTTAAGGAACATGAGATGTTGTTCCCTTGTTCCTCCTACTCCCCACATCGCTATGTTTACCACTTATTTTTCTTATTTCGGGAAAATTAGATGTATCAGGAACTTTGGGAATAGTTGGAATTTTTCCTCACTTCCCTATGTTCGTCGCTTCCTTGACATCACCAATTCGGCACCCTTCCCACCTCATTGGTTATGTCAAAAATATCAGATATTGCAAGAGCCTCTATCCTTGTTCCTCCCAACCTCCCATTCTCTGCATCCCTACCATCGCTACTTCCATCGAGTATATCAGACAAGTTGGAAACTTTGAGAACCCAAGGAACTGCTCCTCGCTTCCTTTAGTTCTCCACGAATTCGATTTTTCCACACAAAATGAGAAAGGAGAGTTATGAAAAATTTGTTATGTTCATTCCTCTCAACCCTGACATATCCAACTTTAAACACCATATTATGGAGTTTGTTTTATAAGAATGTTCTATTGGGCCTCATTGCACTCGACTCAATGTTTTGGCACTATGTAGGGAAATGGTGGACTGCCTTATCCTAAATATTATACAAAACTCCTCCCAATCAACCTTTTATCACATTTATGTTAAACTCTTCCATTGTTGTGTTGTGCCTTCTCCCTTATCCCATGTGAAAAGGTGCTATTTTGTTCAATTATTCCTCATTTCCCAACTAAATTAAAAAGAAATTATTTGCATTGTGATAATAGAGCAATACCCGTCATCTAAATTCAAGAGGCAAATAGTTTTATCCCTGTTTCATCCACTTTGGAAGTTACCTACATTTTTGTGCTCTTTCCCTCATATCCTCTTAAACCCCATAGTAAAACCATTGTCTTCCTTGAGTCCTACCCAACTTTCCACAATGAAGTTTCAATATGTTGGATATGAGCACATCTCCTCACTTGAAACCTTTGTCCCTGAGATAGGAGACAATGATGTAAAACACGTGAACTTAGATGATTTCTAGGCTAAAGTGAAAGATGAAAACCCAATTGCATTATCCTGAAGCATTGTAAATATTGGATTAACTCATACATCATGTTTTCCTACATAAGTCTAGTCCTAGCCCGTGCCTCAAGTTTTGATCATCAAACCAAGTATTTAAAACACCCTCAAGGATAGGTATCACACAATTGGAAGCTCACCATATTAACCTAGCTCTGGGTATTCCAAAATTTGAAGGTTCTAAAGTTTAACCATGGTTTATTCCCAAAGAGAATATGATCTCAATCCTATCAAGTATCAGAGAAAATTGCCAAATCTTGGCTAATATTCAAAAGGAGAGGACCATTTAAATTTCCCAAGACCCTCTAAAGAATTTAATTCTTAGAGGAATTATCCAATATGATAACATTATTGGCATGGGTAAAGCATTTTCCCTCAACTCAAGAGTTTCAAAATTTGATAAACATATATATAAACCTGATTTGTGAAGGCTCACAACCCTTGAACTGGGGAGAGATCATTTGTGAGAACTTAACTCAACAACTCACCCAAGTACATCAGACCAAAAATTTTTACATGACATTCTACTTGATGTACACCATAGATGTATACATAATATGAATTGACTTATCAAGCTAGGAGAATAGAAAAAAATTGGCTATTTATGTGATTTAACAAAAAGGGTTTTAAAGCTAAACCCTAGATATTGCAGAGTCACATATAATAAATTTGACACAAGCACTAAGCTAAAGGAAATTAAAACCCTAATTTCAAGAAAGGGAACAAAAGACTTAGATAATTTTGTAATTAATCCTGGAGTGTTCTGAACTGGAGAACTGATGAACAGGAGGAGGAAACTGTCACAACCGTGCATGATAAATTCTACACCTATTAGATATGTCTGGAATGGGGCTCCTACATTAGTCTAGAGGAACCTAAGTGTTAGATTCTACTCTTGGGCACCTATGTCTGTGAAAATGGCTAGAATCTAAATTTTCTAGCATAGCAAGGTGGTTGCTAACATTCACTGTTGGTTACATGTATGTCATTGGATGATCTTCAAATTCAAATGTCACCTACAAAACAAATGATCTCCTTTAAAACCCCCCAAAAATTAAATCCTAAAAAGAAAAAGATATTAATGGGGAGTTAGACTGACCCTGATAGTCACCCGACATAATGAACTTATGAACGAACATTGTGCTACATATTAGACTCCATAAAGTGCTTATGTGTGTGTGTGTGTGTGTAGAAATAGTGCCCAAGGAATCTCTTGTGAAATATGTACTTGATAGCGAGAAATAGATAGATGTGTGGATGGAAAATTTACTTCCCCTCTTATGAAGTGTATGTAAAAAATGTAGTCCCTTTGTCCCTTGAGTGATTGATATATTGATGCCTTGATGATCTTAGAATGCATTTGGATGCAACCTTAGGTGGTGATATTAGATGCTTAGATCTTGGTCCTTTATTATGGCCATATAGCTTTGTATTTATATGATTCCCTTGTTTGAATTTCATAATTGAAAACTAAAAGGCCAACCCATAATAAAAACAATTCCCAAAAGATAAAAGAGGCCCAAAAGGGGTGAGTAAGATACAAAGAGGTTGGGGCACCCAGAGGGAACAAGGGCAGCTGGACATTGGTGTCCAAAGTCAATAAAGATAAAGCAATGAAGATTAGACTGGGCTATGGGGTGTGAAAGACCAAGGAGGAAATAATAGAAACATACGAGAGGCCAAAGATAGATGTCATTTAATATTTTTCTCACTTAGGAATCATATGAATAGTGGTATGTGATTGGGACCTATAAATTTACCCAAGTGCGTGATTTAGTGTCTACATTTTCCCCCACTTTAGGTTTTTGAGTGAATACTCGATACACAAAGTAGAAAAGAGATGAGTACTTGATAACCATGTAGATCGATGGCGAAAGCATGTCAAGGAGATAAGAAAGAGCGTGAAGTGATAAAAATGAAGTGTGAAAGTTAAGGAAGAGGATGTGACCCTAGGGGTTAAGCATATGTGTTGTGGTTTGTTATACCTTTTTTTGTTGTCCCTTGTGCTTGCTAATGTGAGGTTGCATCTTATTGAGTATTAAGGTTAGACTTGCAAAAGAAGAGCGAAAGAGTAATAAACGTCATGCAGCATGAAAAATCTATAAGAACATGTAAAAGTATGTAAAAAGTGTGAAGAAGTAATAAAATAAATGCGTGTACCTGATTTGTTACGAGTGAAAGAGATAGAAATTGTCCTGAAATGTTGTAAAAGAGTAGTTTTTGTATGATCTCATGCCAAGAGAGAGTTTTTTGGGTGATCGCAAACAAAGAACAAGTTTCTTGGGTGATCTCACACTAAGAAAAAGTTTTTTAGGCAATCTCATGCCACAACAGAATAATTTTGGGGAGAAATGTCTATTATTATTCTCCATCCTTGTCTGCTTCCCAAAATTTATACACCATTGCATATGGTGTGACCTTGCTTTGTTCCATGTTTGATCCAATTTGATCCAAGTATTAAAAAGAAGATAGAATGCCTTTTTATTATTAGAGAATTGTTATTGTATTGTGAAAAATGCATTTTTATCAAGAATACTTATCTAAGACCATATAAGGAGTCCATGCGGGATAGAAGACCTGGAACCAAGGGTGCATAAGGACAGGAAGGACCCGTGTACCGAAGGCAAGTTTAGATTTCAGGACTTAGCCGATTTTGAGCATGAAGACCTATTTTTGGAAGATGGTGTGTGGACCACATCAACGATGTAGAGATGTGCATGCCATGCATTGTCTATCTTTAGAGAAATGATTCAAAGCATTTATGCATGGAGACAAGATGAGAATAGAATTGACACTTCAGTTAACTGTAAGATAAATATAGATAGCACACTTACATGTGTGG
Source organism: Taxus chinensis (assembly GCA_019776745.2). NCBI lineage: Eukaryota > Viridiplantae > Streptophyta > Pinopsida > Cupressales > Taxaceae > Taxus > Taxus chinensis. The sequence goes on along the minus strand of CM034147.1, from coordinate 151,135,893 downwards.
CTTTGATTGCAAATGGCGTGTGGCTATTAATAGCATGAGACCTATTTCTGGAATAGATAAACGATGAAGGGAAAGTCCCCACCCTATATATATATATATATATATATATATATATATATATATATATATGATGTTACGTGCATAGTAGATGCAGAATAGAGAGCTGAATTTATGTATGTGTGATAAAGAATATACGCATATGACTGAATCACTGTATCAGTTCCATACGCACATTCGTATAGATTGAAAAAATTGTAAGGAGATTATGTATTTACTAATATATGGAAGATATTGGCTGATCTAAGTGTCATTCTGTGTGTAGTTTAATAGTACATGTTATTAATTTAATCATGATTACTGTTTAAGCTTGTCCTTTCATAGATCTGAGGGTAACATGCATTATAGAATGATGGATTAGTTATGAATCTATATGTTTCTTCCTTCATCATGTTAACATCCTATTATAACAACCCTAAATAGGGACCTGGTACCTTTGCGCACTTCGGGTGAGTGCTAAGTCTAGGTTGAGTGATGTGTCAGCATGACTAGGGTGTTATCTGATAAGTTCTAGGCTGCATCATTGGTTCCATTGCCGGGACCTATTTTTCAGTTTTTTTTAGGATGTTTTGTGATGAAGACGTACCGGTTAACTCTATCAAGTATTGAGGAATGGATACATGATTTGGAGGAAGAATATGCACAATGGTTCAGCAGTGGATCTGAGTTCAACGCATGCACTTGGGTAAAACAAAACTTGTATGACAACTTATATGAGAGATTTTTCGCTATCTTTCTAGTAGAACTATATGGGTGGCTTATTGCTTATGTATCTCAATGTAATTGGAGGTATCGCACACTTGTCTGGACACAGGAAGAATTTTAGGCCCTCTATTATGCTGCTTTGATCTAGACTCACATGGTGGATACATGGTTTTGCGGTGTTCTAAACAATTATATTATGGAATATTCAATTTTGACGTACTCTTGCCCATAGGTAGCTGAATTATAATTTTTGTGGTATCCAAGAGGAACATATTTGCATGGTATTCCACTGGCGATCAAGATCTTAATGGTAACTTTGAACTTGGAGAGTAAATTTATGGCTAACTACACTTCTCCACGCGTAAGGGTAGGAACAAGTTTGGTTTAAAATGGCAGACCTAGCGGCAGAGAAACAGAGAGATAAAAGGCAGCTTAAGTATAATGAGGCACACAAGAGGGAGATAGAGAAGCATCATTCCGTTGCAAAGAGTATGGCATGGAGGAGAGAGATGGCTCGTGAAGGATTTACAGCTCACGCAGAAGACGTGGAGCCGAAGCATCAGGAACTCCCCCATCTTGGAAAGCATGATAGAGATCCCTTATTGGGCTCACACAAAAGTACGCCAACAAAGACTACTTGGGCTGTAGGCACGCATCTTAATCCACCTAGTGACCTAGCCTTTGCGCTTGGTTTTTCAGTATCTAGTACGAAAAGTAACCAACAAACTAACTTAGAAATTAGGAGAGTAGGAGTTAGTCAGGGATCAAGTACATCAATGGTAGGATAGATGGCTTCAATTTCATTTGGAGGAGCATTCTTAGGTGCATCATCTACATAGAATGTGATCACTCAAGATGTTGGATTCACCCCTAGAATTGGAACTACCTCACAGATTATAGGGGTAAAGTATAGTACTATTGTTGGAGAACAAGGGAGTACATCTACATGCCCTATTCCAATTATAGGTGACAGATCAAGAGGTATAGGTGGTTCTAGTTCCAGTGGATCTGGTTTTTCTGGAGGTAGAGGGAACACAGGAGGTTCCAGATTAGGTGGTCAAGGTTCGCAACAACCACAAAATATCTATATGGAGATGTATCTTCATCTCCTAGAATATAGAGGTATAGAGGATGCTGCCGAACATGCGTATATGTGTGAAATCTTGTGGCAGGCTAAAGGGATCACAACTACTAAGTGAAAGGCAAGTCAATTTTCCACTACATTATAGGGGTACGCACACAGCTAGTATAGGAAGTTTGACCCTAATAAAACTTGCATGGGTTATGCAACATTGAGAGATAGTTTCTTGAAAGAGTTTCATATCCCTGATTTTGAGTAGAAGAGTATAACTGCGCTCAAAGATACCAAGCAAGGCACTACTGAGAGTGTACGTGAGTATAATGCTCATTTTAAGACACTTCTATCTAAGCTATCTTATGATATTCACGCTAGCCAACATGCAGAATGGTTCATTGGAGGGTTGATTACACCTTTTAGAAGGGTGTTGTCACATAAGACATACATTCATCCACACAAAGAATTGGAAGTAGCTTTACATGATGAGGCAGTTGGGAGCATTGACACTGACATTAGTCCATTCCTAGAGGCACATATTATAGCTATAGAAAAGTAGTTAGAGAAGCTATCATCAAATTCAACCTTTGAAATGTGCTCAGGAATTTGGTGTACAGATTGTGAAGTGGAAGGTCACACCAAGGATAGTTGCCCTCACAGATTTGTACACTCATTACTGTTGGACTGTGAAATTTTTCATTTGAATCATGATGCTAGTCACTATCCTTTGTTACAGAACACGATTAGGAAGAATGTATCTTTCTTTTGTAAAATTTACAAGTCCATGACACATAATACTGAGGATTGTTGGCTGATTGGTCAGATCCAGGATGCTATAGACCTTAGGGTACAACAGACAAGTATAACAGATAATTTTAAGGGTAAGAATGAGCACCAAGATCAGGATCATAATCAAATGTGATATGACAGGAATGAGGGGCATTTTAAAGGAGGTCGTTGAAGGGGATGTGGATATCATGGTGGATATGGAGGATGAGGCCGTGGTGGAGGAAGAGGAGAGTTACCTCATGGAACATGTTGTACGTGTGGATCTCTTGATCACTATAGGCACAAATGTCCTTAGAATATTACAGGTTCTTTCTGCTGGAAGAACCATAGCTATGAAGAGTGCTCGAACTTATATGAGCATCTAAGTAAGCAGCATAAGCAAGAAAAAAAGGCATCAGGATGGTTAGAATCTAGCACATGGTAGAAGATTAGTGGATGCCCAAGATAGCAGAAGGACTTGAGGCATTGACAGTGAAGATTACTACAAGTGCTGAAGCAGCACATACGAGAGAGGCATTACACCAGAAGCCTACGATCACCAAGGAGGATAATTTACATGTAAGGTACCCAGATCCTGCACATCAGAAGGAAGTTTACCAGAATACCATGGAAGTGCTAAGGAATCTTTAGGGTAAGATACGATACCTAAAGGAGCAAAAGAAAGCATAAGAGATAATCCAAACTGATATCGATGATCTGCGAGAGGTGTGCAAGATGTTGCGCCAGGAGAACATTATTCCACTATTAGGAAGTTGGTTAGAAGGGAACACTCCGCGTGCAAGTCTTAAGACTGGATGATAGATTCTGCATGCAAATCTTCCCCCTGATAGCATTGACTATGACAAAGAAATTACTCTGAATCCTATTGTGGATGGGTGGCTGTTGAGAAACATATTGATCGATATAGGTATGGAAGTAAATGTGTTGACATTAGATGCATGGGTACAAATGGGGAGGTTTCCATTTCAGCCATCATCTAATCTGTTATTAATGGCAAACTGAACTAAGGCCACTTCCATAGGAGTATTGAAAGATGCATCTATAACTATATAAGGGGCCAAGTTCATTGGGGATTTTGAGGTATTAGCACTTGCAGAAGTAGACAATTTTCCAGCCCTGCTTGGACGCCCTTGGTGTTATGCGAATAATGCTGACTTGAGATTTAATAAGGGGTATATCAGCTTTGAAAACAAGAAGGAAAGGGTTGTGATACCTTTGACAGATGGAAATTCTGTGCCATATGTTGAGCCTCTAAGTGAGGAGGATTTAAACAAAGTCTATGTACACACTATCCAAGACCCAGAGGTCAATGAGCCATCAAAAGAAGGCATCCTATAGTGGGAGGATTCACATTCTATTAGTGATACTATGAGTATTTCTTGTGACAATGGGGCTCATGGTACATATGAATTAGTAGGACGTGAGGTGAAAAGCATGGTTGCGTGCAAGAATGGATTTCATTCAATTTGACAGATAGGTAGCATAGTACCTTGGTATATAGGGATAGAAGATCTTCTTGCCTTCCTGAAGGCCATGGAAACATAGTGGACAGATCAAGTTAAAATGAGAGATATGTTAGTATATAAACTACGTGGGAGAATAGTGCACTGGTGGGTAGTCCACAGAGATAATCTTATAAAATGGGAAGAGATTGGAATAGATTTTTCTACTAGGTTTATAAGGAACAATGAACCTACAAAAATCTTCTCTTATCATGGTGATCAACCTGTTCAACATAACATTCAATAGTGTGAGAGACTTTAGACAACAGGACAAGAAGCATTGCCACCTTCACTCTGGATGCATAGATTGTATTTTACGCTAAAAGGATGCGCACACACTTGGTATGTATATGCAGAAATACATCGAGAAACTAGAAACTGGCAAGATTTGACTACAAGTATGATCTAGAAATTTGACTACTTCTTGACTAAACCTCATGTAGCAGAGGCATTAAAATTTGTCAAGTGGTTAACTATGGGAGATAGTGAAAAAGCAGAAGAGCATATACAGGGATTATTCAGTGAGGTAGAGTTTAGAGAATGTTTTGAAAAGGAAGAAGAAATTGACTCCTTACTACTTGAATGCGCTAGCCTTGAGAAAGAGAAAGGAAGGATGGTTTACATCATGGATGAAGAGGAAGTTGAGAACTTGGATATTGAACATTCACAAGGGGTGCGTGAGGTCTTGGATAGGGTAGACAAGGATACACGTGCTTACCAAGAACCCATGAAGAAAAAGAAGGTGAATATAGGTTTGGAGGTTGAGCCTAAGGAGGCCATAATTGGAGATTTCTGGTCAGACTCGGAGGTATCAAAGATCATCGAGTTACTCAGGGATTAGCAAGACTTATTCCCTCAATAATATCATGAACTTAAAGGCATGCATGAATCACTTGGTTAAATGAAGATCAAATTTAAGGACAGTGCATGGCCAATTAGAAAGATACCTTACATAATGAATCCTAATTTACGTGAAAAGGTAAAAGAAGAAATTGATAAAATGTTAAAATATGGAATTATCAAGCCTCTTGATGAGTCAGAATGGGTTAGCCCAATGGTGATCAGTATCAAGAAGGAAAGATAAATTAGGATATGTGTGGATTACAGGGAGCTGACTGCTACATGCGTCACAGATCCATTCCCTACGCCATTCACTGAGGAAATACTAGGAGTTGCAAGGCACGAAATATAATCCTTCACAGATGGATTTTTCGGGTACCATCATGTTAGGATTGCTCAGGAGGATGAAGAAAAGACAACATTTACGACTGAATGGGGAAAATTTGCTTATATTGTGATGCCCTGTGGATTGAAAAATGCGCCTACTATATTCTCGCACATAGTTGTAAAGGCATTTAAAGATTTTATTCGCAACTTCTTACAAGTCTACCTAGATGATTGGACAATATATGGGCTTATGAAATATTATTGTGACAATCTGTGCTTAATGTTTAAATGATACAGACAATTGAGTATCTCTTTTAACATCAAGAAATGCATATTTTCTATGCCATTTGGGATACTGTTAGGACATATAATCTATAAGGAAGGTTTTCTAGTGGATCCAACCAAGATTGCAGTCATTTTAGGCCTGGAAGCACCTACAAGTCAAAGTGAGGTGCACGGATTTTTTAGGTCATACAAGATATTATATAAAATTCATAAAAGGGTATGCCAAAATTGCTACACCCTTGGAAGAATTACTAAAGGGGAAAGGTACATTTAATTGGGGAGAACTGCAGTAACACATGTTTGAGATATTAAAAGAGAAACTTACTACCATGCCCATTCTATGCTTTCCCTCATGGGATAAACCATTTCATGTGCATGTGGACGCTTCTGGTATGGCCATTGGCATTGTGTTAGCTCAACATGGCGAAGGTATTATAAGTCATCCAATCTATTTTCCTAATAGGAAGCTGACTCTTGCTGAACGGAATTATACAACTACAGAGTGAAAAGCTTTGTCAATGATCTATGTATTGCACAAGTTTCGATAGTACTTGATAGCAACATCATTTGTGTTTTATACAGATCACATGGTGTTGAAGTACATGATAAACAAGCCCATCTTACAAGGGTGCATATGTAGATGGGTGCTCCTATTTAAAGAGTTTGACTTCACAGTTTTGGTGAAGCTAGGGAAAAGTAATTCTGGACCAAATCATTTATCTAGAATCAATTCAGGAGAGGATGCATAGACAATTAAAGAAACAATGTCAGATGCACAATTATATAAGTTACAACACACACCCACGGAATTAGAGGAAATTACTATCTTTCTACGAATAGGTATGGCACCAGAAAGAATGGAAGCTTTAGAAAAGAAGTAGCTTACTATACACGCGGCACCATTTATGTTAATCATTGGTGACCTCTACAAGATAGGAGAGATGAAGTATCACGCCATTTTGTATTGGAGCATGATCATAAGGATATTATGGAAGAAGCTCATGGTGGTATTGCAAGAGGCCATTATGCAGGTGATGCGACTGCCCAGAAGATCCTATTTGTTGGATTATGGTGGGAGACATTGTATAAGGAATGCAAAGAATATTGTAAGGCATGTGATCATTGCCAATGCCTAGGAAAACCAGGGAAAAGAGATGAGATGCCTTTGAGTTACCAAGGACTGTACGATAGATACAATAGCTAGGTTTTTGTGGGAGAATGTTCTTACAAGATATGGATGTCCCTTAAGCTTGACAAGTGATAGAGGTACAAATTTTTTGAATGAGACAATCAGGATCCTATTAGATGATTTTATCGTTGCACACCATAAAACTACACCTTATCATCCTCAGGAAAATGAAACTATTGAGGCCTTCAACAAGATTTTGAGCCAGAATTTGACAAAAATTTGTGATGTTGGAAGAAAGGATTGGGATGAAAATGTATCAATTCTTCTTTGGGCATATAGAACAACTTACAAGAGATTAAACAAAGCCACACCATTTCAGTTGGTGTTTGGCACTGAAGCTGTTCTCCCTATAGAATTTATGTTACCTTCTTTGTGCATTATGCACATTGGAGGTCTAGCTGATGAATAGGATTTAGAAGAGTGTATCAAAAAGATGATTCAACTAGATGAGCTCCGAGCCATATCACAATGGAGTTAGAAGCAGGAAAAGGCCAGGAAGAAGGCATGGCATGATAGAAACATAAGGGATAAGAAGTTTGAGATTAGACAGATGGTACTTCTTTATGACTCCAAGTTCTTGCACCATCTAGGAAAGCTCAAAGTATATTGGTTAGGGCCGTATGTTATCACTTCTATACTTGAATCAGGTGCTTACTAGCTAGAATCACTTGATGGAACATGATTACCTAGTTACTTTAACGAGAGTAGGCTGAAGTCCTACTATAAATAGGTCTTATTGGTGTTTGTAATAAGGCATTATTACCATTTAGTTTAGGTTTTCAATTATGTATTTCCTTAATGTATTTTCTTCATTGTCATTATGCTTTGTCAATTTAGTTGTTGTTCTTGTGTAATAAGCGTGCTTGCACGCCTAAAGCTAATTAATGCATGAAGAATGTTTATGTATAGAGGAATGCACATAATTTTCATGTCGAGTGGTTGTAGTTGTCCAAGAAAAAGACTATGGAATTTGAAAGGTGAAAGGAATAAGCTGCTATGGGTGTCCTTTAAGTCAAAACAAGATTGCTTCTCAAAATTGACCAAGGATGGAGATGAATGAAAGAACAGTATAATGTGAGGTAAGTGGAGGCCATGTTAGCTACCAAGAGAAGGTACAGTGACGAGGTACTCAGGTGCAGGAGCACACACCGAAGAGAAGTTTGTGACCAGAGGGTAGGAAGGTGCGCTAGAAGGTTATAGCTGGGCGCGAAGATGTAACACACAGAACGAATTGATTTGGTCAATGAATGCGGGGATATTTGGTAGGTGAAGAAGCAATAAATGCATCAAAATTTGAAACATTTATATAAGGATGGGATGTGGATTCATTTTTACCATTGCAACTAAGAGTATTTGAGAGAAGATTCAAGTGCGAAGAGTTGAGTGATCAAGTTAAGGTGTGAAGGGTGTGAAACAAAGAGTGACAACTAGATCTGTGTGAAAATAAGCTTGCGTCCTCGGTGGTGAAGGGTTTGAGAGAAGTAGGGAGATAGAAAAGAGTTAGGTTAAAAATTTTCCACCTAGGGCATAATTGAATCGAGCTAGAGTTGCAGATTTGAAGAGGAGACATTTGCAAGGTAAAAATGGCACCAAAGAAGGCATCTACAACAATAGTAAAAGGAAAGAAGAAGATGGTCATCGAGGAGGAAGAGATGGCACCTGAAATCCATTTTTTAGAGATACAATACCAAAAAGGAGTCATCATCGGCCAAGAATGGGATTCACCCATCAGGATGAGAAAAGTGAGTGAATATAATCACAGGACTTTGGAGAACAAGAAGGATCCCAATTCCTTGCTCATTGCTAAAACAAACAAGCACACAATGGATGATATGCCGATGTATGACGATGCAGGCAAGAAGCTCTTGAAGAGAATTGGGGTCTACCAGTTATATGAGCTTCCACATTTTAGGAAGTATGATCCCTTGTATCAGTGGCTCATGAGCAGGGTACACGAAGATTTCTTCTACTTTGCAGGACGCAGAGTTAGAATTTCATCTGTGCTTGTCTCATTAGTTACAGGTCTAAAGGCCACATGAGAAGACATAAAAGGTGACCTTATAGATAAATCCATGATTTTAAAGAACAAAAAGGAGTTGGGGCACCTAAAGGGTCCGCTCAGAATGGACATAGATAAATTAAAGAACTGTCCAGTTGTACAAGCTATAGCACACCTTGTTACCAGATTGAATGATCAGGAGCGGTGGTCACAGGTAAATATTATGTGGTTACATGTGATGCGTAAGATGTCATAGGGGACAATCTACAACATTGCAGGCTATATTGCAGAGTAATTAGTTGAAGAAGTGTGCATAGGAGGGAAGATCAACTTTGGGGATGTTCTACTGTCACTGGTATTTATGGAGATCGGAGTACCAGATGGAACGAAGGAGAAAGCATGGGAATACCCCATGGAGAACAAGTGCCTAGCTGAAAGATTCAACAAATACCTATGCAAGGGGGCCATGAAAGATGATGTAAAGCAAAGGGTGGAGATGTGGTATGACATGCTCTATGTGACATTTGGGGAAGAGTGGTGCATCCCAAAGAACCTACCAGCAGTGATAGGGAAACAAGTTCAGTTTGTTGTATATCAGCATTTCTGCATCATGTGCTTCCCAATGAAATATGGTGTCTAGAGCCCTTAGTGCAAGTTTCCTTACGCATTCATTGCAAGGTATTTTCAATCATTTGTTCATAGATTTATAAACACGCGTTGACTGGTATTCAATGCAAATAAGGTAGATTGTGACTACCATACGCCGAGGAAGAAGTATGTGTATCCTAGCAGAAGCTCTTATATAGATAGAATCATTTCACAGGTACTGAATATCAAACCAATAAGTTTGGTTGTAGCAGATGTGGGGACAACATTGGTGTATCTCCAGCTGAAGCCAAAAATAGAGAATAACAAATATGTGGAAGGTGAGTTCGCACTTCCAGCACCACCAAAGGGAAAGCATACAGTGGAGAACATCCTAGTGCCTAAGCCCGCATATCCAATTGAAGTGTAGGATGAGGAGGAGGAGCATGAAGATAGTGGTGGTTTAGAGCATAGGGTAGGAGACATCCTACAAATAAGAGTGAAGATGAGCACGCCGTTACCCCAAATCAACCACAAGAGGGGGATGATGAGGAATTGAATGCATTCCAAGGGGAGAACATGTTTAAAAGGGTATTTAGGAGAACAAGGACCCAAGGTGCTACTCTAACCACTGTGCGCAAATCACCCATATTCTCTCTTCACAAAAGCAGGCAACCACGTAGAGGAGGAAATTGAAGTTGAATGAGGAGGTGAAAGAGTCAAAGGAAAGTAGGCCTAAGTCTCCTACATTTCTAGAGGTCACAGAAGAACAAGGTGAGGCATCAAAGGAAAAAGAAGAGGAAGATAAAAGACCAGAGGAGATAGCTGTAGAGGATGTTCAAGACATGGAGATGCAAGTGCCAAATTTGGAGGCTAAATTTCCTAAGTAGTAAAGGTCTTGAAGAACAAGTGGAGAGAACATTCCAACAATCATGGGGTATGTAGAGGACGAAGGAAAAAATGTCTGCACCTACTTCTAGATCACGATAGCATAGAAGGATTTATTCGACTGGGAGTTAATGGATGAGGATATGGTGACTGTTTTAAATAGAAAGCAACTATCATGGTTGATGCACACACACATGGATGAGCATGACTTTGATATGTGTGAATATTCATGCGTTTCGAGGCAACTGAAGAAATCACCTTAGGCTAGACACATGATAGTAAAGCCTACTGTTATGTTAGATGAGCAGGTCAGCAATGCATTGGTGAAAGTTTCTGCTGAGGTAGCTAGAAGAAACATGGACAAAGCTACCATGATCAAAGCATTGCGTGAAGAGTTGAAGACAAAGGATACAGAGATAACATGAATAACACAGGAAAGGGACTTTGAGAAGAAGAAGAACATGGTGTTCATAAGCTTTATAGAGGAGATTAGGGACAATGTAATCAAAGTAATGCCACACTTGGAGGCCAAGGTACCACAGACATTTCCTTCAGTGATACACTGTGGGAAAGTTGGTGGATTTGGTACTTGAAGATGAAACTTTGCATATGCAAGCATCAGAATGCTTTGAAAAAGATGTTGATTGAGAGAAAGCATCTGTGATGAGAAAAATTACATCTTATGAAGGGTTGTTCCAAGCATTACAGGAATTATTAAAGAAAGCAGACCAAGATTTAAATGTATGCACGGCTTGAGAGGCACTTATCAACATCAAGACCCTCGAAGAGAACAACAAGGTCCAGAAAGTGATGAAAGATGAGACATTGGGCCACACATAAAGGTTTTCAATTGTTAAACAGAAGCATGAGGCCCTGACAGAAACACAAGAACCACATAAGACTCGTCTAGAATAGCTTGGAAAGCTGATTGCGCATAAGATGGACCTTTTAGAAGGAAGAATGACATCAATGTCCATAGTTGTGTTGGAATCCATTGCTGTGGACATCCCAGAAAAATTAGAGCAAGCACTCACTGACTGGAAAGTATTAGAGGCCGAAATAAAGGAGGAATATCCAGAGTTGATACTGCAAAATTATACAGAGGAGTTTGTTTAATAACCTCATAAAAATTCTTTATTTATCCACATTCTTTCATTCTTATTATTTCCATTCTTATATTCTTTCCTTCAATTTTTGGAGATACCCATTATCGGGACGACAATGAGATTAGTGTGTGGTAATGTTGGTCAAGAATACTTGTCTAAGATCATACAAGGAGTCCACATGGGATAGAAATCCTAGAAACAAGGGCATGGAAGGACAGTAAGGACCCGCACATAGAAGGCAAGTTTAAATTTCATGACTTAGCTGATTTTGAGCATGAAGACCTATTTTTGGATGATGGCATGTGGACCACATCAATGATGTAGAGATGTGCATGCCATGCATTGTCTATCTTTGGAGAAGCGATTCAAAGTGTTTATGCATGGAGACAAGTTGAGAATAGAATTGACACTTTAGTTAACTACAAGAGAACTATAGATAGGGCACTAGCATGTGTGGCTATGATTGTAAATGGCATGTGGCTATTAATAGTATGTGACCTATTTCTGGAATAGATAAGCGGTGAAGGGCAAGTACCCACCCTATATATATGATGTTAGGTGCATAGTAGATGCAGAATAGAGAGCTAGATGTATGTATGTGTAACAAATAATATACACATATGAATGAATCACTGTATCAGTTTCATACCCGCATTGGTATAGATTGATAATACTGTAAGGAGCTTCTGTATTTATTAATAGATGGAAGATATTGGCTGAATCTAAGTTTCATTTTGTGTGAAGTTGAATAGTGCATGTTAATAATTTAATCATGATTACTGTTTAAGCTTGTTCTTTCATAGATCTGATGGTATCATGCATTATAGAATGATGGATTAGTTATGAATCTATATGTTTCTTCCTTCATCATGTTAACATCATGTTACCACAACCTTCAAGAGGGACCTGGTACCTTTGCGCACTTCGGATGAGCTCTCAGTCTAGGTTGAGTGATGTGCTAGTGTGACTAGGGTGTTATCTGGTAAACTCTAGGCTACATCAATGCGTTGATACGAGAAAGTGACTATAGCTTCCCCTAGTCATGAGCACCTAGGAAAGGTTAGGAGTGCCAAAGTGCTAGTGTTTGTATCTAGGCATTGGCATCTGTTATGTATCGAGGACCTAAGTTAGATTTTGGGTCGTTTATGAAACTGTATTTTGTGTTGATTCTATGTTGAACTGTATTGTGCTATAGCTATGAGATGTTGTGCATGTGACATCACTAGGAGTATACAACCCAAAAGATAGGATTAGATGATGATTTGAAACTATATCCCTGTAGGGGAATGGAATGTGCATGGTAGAAACCAAGGAACATACAAACAAAGAGGCTAGAAAACACGTGTTATTACAAACAAGACAAGTATGTGTATATAATGCAAAGTGTAATCTAGCAAACAAGAAGACAATGTAGACCATGAAAAGTGGATTACAACCATGGGACATTTCTCACTATGTTGCAATAAAATCAAGACGGAAGTGACCGAAATCATACAAGAAATGAACAAATAAGACATATGACATAACTCACAAACAATGACATACAATAGAAGACGAGAGAAATCAAAGTGTAACAGACAACCATGGTGGAAAATAGTTTGTGTAATGTAAATGTTGCACATGAAGCACCCGTTAGCATGTTAGAGAGATAAAAAGTATGCCAAAGCATGTGTGTTCTGATATAAATGATTTTCCTAGTATGTATATGAAATATTAAATAACGAAACAATAAAATCATAAATGTGTAAGACTAGAAATATAGATGCTCCTAGGAGCCTCAATGGGACTAGTAAGAGGTACAATGCCAAACATACATGTTATGTGTAAAGATCTGTGTAAAGTATACATTCAAAACTAGAGGACAAGTGAACATGCATGTGTATATAGAAAGGATAATGAGATACAAAATATCTAACATATGAAACAAAGTGTACATGTAACTAGTATAACCAAACAAGAGTATGTGCAACCAAGATATGTAGTATGATGTGAGTGAGTGGAATGAAATGATATGCAATGTGAATATGATAGGGGCAGCATGCCCCTCGAGCGGATGTGGATGATTATGAGATGAGTTTCATTTATAAAAGATCCCTTGACAGTCAAGAATAAACCATAGAACAAGAGTGCGTCACAAGGAAATGGGTTAAAATTACATGTTAGAAAGATAGATCATGAAGCACATAGCGTGAAATGAAAATAAGGTAAGGTTAATTTTAGATTTAGACCCTCAACAGTTGAGTATGATCCATGGAACTAGAGTGCATCATAGGGTAATGTCATGTGTGAGAATTGAATGCTATCAAGATGTATCGTGAATCACAAAGCGTGAAATGTGTAGTGGGTGAGGTCCATGGATGTAATATGCCCTCAATAGTCAAGTGTGGCCCTTATCATGAGAGTTCATCATAAGGTAATGTCGATACAAGTTTTGTGTATCAATGCGTGTATGATGAATGAGAAATACTATATGTGAATCACAGAGCGTGATAGTAGAAATGAAAGATATCAGATGATACTAAGAAAGGGGAATAAGCATGATGCTCCCCAAGCATATGATGATGACTATGCTATCTGAGAAAAGTGAAGGGAAAGGATCCTTTACTTGATGTTTGTGGAGATAAAGGCATGTGAACATGCTCTAAGATCGGTGAGTTATGAGACAACTGATGTATCAATGAATAATACCTATGTGTGGTAGACCTAGGAGGTGATGTGCACCTATGTGAAGGAGACTAAGGAGGTGATGTAAATCTATTTGAAGGATCTGTATAAGTGGTGGACCTAGAATGATGAGGAGGACTATTGGATGGATGAGGCTGAGTAGGTCATGTGCGAATGTCAGAGCTAGGAGAAGATTACAATTTGGATTTGAGAATTCTAGGGACCTATATGTTCTAGTGAGTGTAATGAAAACCTTGAGAGAAGGCTGTGGCCACAATGTGCATGGTGGAACACATTTGATGGTGATGACTTACTTTTTGTGAATGAATTTGAGACAAAAGTGATTCATGGAAATGATAACTTGAGTAGTAAGAAGCTAGGGAAGACCTAGGTACATGTCACACCCTTTGATTGAAGGTTCCAAAATGAATGACATAACCATGGTAAGAGGCCTACCTGTAACTGGAAGCTTGACATAGCCATAATATTTGGGCACTGGATACACAATATGTGAGAAGGATAGTTGATAGTGACAAGAAGTGCAATAGAGCACACACCCATATGAATCAATGGATCAATCATTGTATTATTGATGGCATGAGGTCTAATAGAAGCTGCGATATGTAATATATCAGAAGAGAATGCAACATGATAATCATGATTAGAAAATGCAATGAATGGTGGAAATGTAAAAATTTTAGCAACTAGGAAATCAAGAGCCCCTGATGAAGGAGGAGGAACTGCATAATATCTATTATTAGCAGAAGAGTCAACAACCTGCTTTTCATGCTTCAGAAGAGAATCATTAAATATTTTTATCTTTTTTCTTTCATTGACTGGAATAGATACCGAAGGATCAAGGAGCTCAATTGTATTGTTTTGATAAGATCTTAAATGAGATGCCTAAGTTTGAAACATCAATTGGTAGAATGCCCAATGCACTGCTTATAGTCACATCTAAAATTTTCATTATAATTGTGTCCTTTAGGGTGAGATGGATCCAAATTAAGTGCAGGAGGAAGCATAAAAAAATTTCTCTCAATGTGTTGTGGCAATATAATATACGAAACACAAGGAAATTTTTTAAATGTACACTTTGGAGGCTTCCATTGAATCTTTTCAGGAGTAGAAACAACTGTTATCCAAAATAAACCCTTGCTTATTTTGTCTAAATCCCCTTCATTTCTTCCTTCCTTGTGCCTCAGTCAATTTTTTTCACTTTACAAGCACTCAAAATTTTCTAGAAATAGTTTCATTGGATAGAGAATATTCTCAGCTTTCCAAAAAGGTAAAATTTTTCCTCTAACTCCTTGTATTTTCAAGTTATGGATCGACGGAGTTTTGGAGGGAAATTTTCCCATGTGAGGTCTGCGACCAATAGGAAGTTGTCACATGGCATCGGAATGGTGGGGGCGGAGGTAACTTAGAAATTTTTCACCAAGTATTGGCGGGGCACATAGAGAAATTTTTTGACCCGAAGGCCTGCTAGCCAATAGGAAGAGGCCACGTGTCCAGAGGCCCGTTGGAGTTCGGCTCAGTGGGGAGAAGTTAGAAAGATTTTCAAAGTTGGCGCAAATGGAACATCTTGGCCCAAAGGCCCACCATCACAATGTGCCATGTGTCCTGAGAGTGTCAGAAGGTAGATGGGTGGAAGGAAAATTTCCTTTCCGCCAAACTATGGAAAATAATGAAATGGAAGCCCACCTGCGATGGCCCGCGCCAATCAGTAGCTGCCACGTGTCCATGTGGCCGGTGAAAATTTTAAGGCGGGCCCATAGAGGAGAAAGAGCTTTTTCAGGCCCAAGCCAATGACAAGGTGCCACATGTCCCATTCAGAAAAATGGTCAGAGTCAAAGGAAAATTTGGAAGCGTGCCCCCGAGGGCCAATAAGAACACGACATGTGTCCTCGAAGCGTCGGGCCGGTGGAAATTTTTTGGAAAATTTTCCAAAGACCGAAAAGGTCTAAAATGGTCAAGGATGGCCTGTGAGCCAATTAAAACTTGCCACATGGCATCAAAATAGTGGAGGGCAGATTTTTTTGGGGAATTTTTCCCCAGGGTCAAAAAGAGGTAAAATTTTAAATTTCGGGTGCGCCAAAACTCAAATTTTCCCTAGTTTTGCCCTAAATCTTCAGAAGGGCATAAATTTTGATCCAGAGTTTGAATTTCTGTGTTCTTGGTGGTGTTGGAAATCTGGTGAAATTATATACATGATGAAGGGTTCAATTTTGTGTTTTGGTGGCGTTTGGAGAGAGAAAAATAAAAAATGCCTCAAGCACGGGAAGGAGAACAGAACTAACGTTTCAACCACCAATTTTAATGAAGTATGGCTCGCATTCTTCTCTAGCATGGTCAAAAACATTGGGGAATGAACTTTTGAGGGTGCCCATGCTGTTTTAATGTAATTTGGTCGGTGGTTGAAGCAGCGTTTCATGCTTTCCCACGTTTTCTCCTTCCTGGGCCCAAATTTTGATTGTTAAAAGCCAGATTTGGCTTATTTTGTAAAGGGTTGGACATTCTTATGTTTTGCAGACTCCCTATTTCACCTTGGAAAGTAATTTTTTGGAATATCAGATCTCTTCCAGGACTACAACATGCTTTCTACCTCTCTGCTGTTGTAATGCATATATTTTTGACTTTAGAAATGACAATGCAAGCTCTGTGAATGAGTTTTTAGTCCTCTTCTTGTGTTATTTGCTTCATTTCTGGTCTTTCATTACATTTTCATTAGTTTGTGTATGGTCTTTGTTGCATTCCTGTGATCTGTGTCAATTTGTAGAAGTAAAATTTCACCACTTCTTTGGTGCATCGCCTTGTTAGTCTTAGTTTTATTACTTTGCATCTTTCATCTCTGTCCCCTTGGAATCTAGAGTAGGATTTTGAGTTTAAACCTCTGCAATTTTCAAGCAATACATCTGATTGGAGGATTTGAGGAACCAGCCTCTAATCTAGAGATTATTTTCCCATTTTTACAAGTCCCACACTTAGGAAAGAGATTCAATGTTGTGCAATCACACTGGATGTCCATTTATCAAACTAGAAATCTAATAAACATCCAGGGGTGCTGCTGATTTGTAGTAACAACAACATTGGCAATGGATTTTTCTTCAGTAGGTTTAGTAGACAACTTAAAATGTGACTTTATTTGAAACTGATTAGAATATGATGAAATTTGATCATAATACTTGAGTTTTCCCATACATATAAGTTTACTTTCACGTAATTTAAGATTATGACATAGTTTATCAAATGAAGGAGATGTCTCAAAGATGACACTCTCTTATAGAGGTGGTAAGAGACTTTGGAAAAATAGATCTCACAGTTCAGAGTCCATGATTACATTAGACATCTTAGCTAAGTTGTTCTTATATTGTAAAACATAATCCACTAGATACTCATTAGATCCTTGTTTGATTTGTGTCAGTTGAGCATAGGAAATATTAGAACCGATATTGATTGAAAAATGCACAAGAAAAGCATTAAATAAATGCATAAAGGATGGTACCAAATGAACATGTATATTGTATAACCAACGTATAACATAATCTTGAAGGCTTCTAGGAAATATATTTGTTAGTAAAGTATGATCATCCGCATAATCTAGACATGTAACATGAAATGCTCGGAGGTTCTCTTGAGGATCACCATGACCTGTGAAGGTCGACAACTTAGGGGTGAAGAAATTTGGAGGAAGTGGATAGGAGGAAATGGTGGTGTGTTCAATGAAAGATTTTGGAAAGAGCTATGGATATGGGGGAAAACCCCAAAGCTTTGTGCAAAGTCCCTCAATGGACCATCAGATAAGAAATGAGCAAGGAAACCTACTTTGCATGTATTCAAACTTGAAATAAACAAGAAATGTAACAAAATAGCATTTAACCTCTATTCATTGAAAGCTTGAAATAATGAACCTAAGAGGATCTAAGCAATCGATTTTGTTGTTTTACTCCATGAGGGTGAATGAATCTCACTAAATGGCTACATGGCCAAGTTTAGCTATTCCATTACTAACCTAACATGGGTGCAAAATGAAGCTATTTTAATGGTGGATGACCCAAGATCAAATGCCTTATTAGCTTGGCTAACACAAATGAGCTCTTAAGCTTTCATAGGCTTGTTTTGGCTTTAGCTTATGTAAAGTTGTGTGTTTGTGTGTAAAATTTGTGTCTTTTAATGGGTAGGCTTAGCCTTGTATTTATAGTTTTTGGTTTAGAAGAATTTGGAATTTGGGTGCATGTGGGACTAATCTCAAAAATCACTTTAGGATTAGATTAGGATAAACATGCTTTAGGTTTAGTTAAGCTTGGTTTAGGATAGTTAACTAGGGTTTAGGCTAGTTAAAATTTTATTAGTAAGTGATTAGAGACTCATTGAGAATTAAGAGGGGTCTGGATAACCAATTGTGATTGATAGATAGTGTACGGAGCCAATAGAAGTGGTCTAGAGAGAACTAGGGAGTTTATGAATGGTAAAAAGGAGGAATGTTTAGATAATAAGAGAGATATTAGCCAAACAAGTTTATTATAGGAGGAATACGATTGAGTAGGTGTCGTGAATGGGCATCCGAGAGTGGAGTGAAGAAGGGTTGATTAACTAAGTGTCATCAATCGACTGGATTGGATGAAATGCTAAGTGTAAGAATATTTTAGGTGTCTATAGGTTAGTGTGAAAGGTTTGTGAAGGAGTAAGTGGAGTCAAGAGATGGAGATGCATGAGAAGTAGCCTACTGGGGTTTCCAAATTTGAACTAGGAAATATTGATAGAGAGAGGCTAGGTCTTGGGTGCCATTGAAAGAAACTTTCCTTGTGTGAGAAATAAGAGGCAGAGTGAAGTGATTGGTGGAAGTAGGAACAAATATGGGCATAGTATAAGTAGGTGGAAGGGTGGAATTAGGATGTTGAATAGCAATAAGAATGGAAGCGGTAGTAGAAGTAGGAACAATAAGCTAAGCTAGATTGGTGGCCTCCTCTTGAGAAGTGAAGAAGACCATATTGAGATATTGTGGATGTTCTGTGAGATGATTATTGAGCTCTTGAAGATGGGCTTCAGTAAATGGTTCATAAGATTGAGCCATGATAACAAGGTGAAATAATACATAAAAGTAACGTTGGGTTTCAAATGATGGGTTCACCAAATGATTTAGAAGAATTGTATTAAATCTAAACCCTTGATATTGTAGAGTTACATATAATAAATAATCAATGAAGTACATATTTGACACAAGCACTAAGTTAAAGGAAATTGAAACCCTAAGTACAAGAAAGGGTACATAATAATTAGTTTATTTCGTAAATAATCCCTCAATGTTTTGAACTGGAGAATTGATGAATAGGA
This sequence comes from Taxus chinensis, assembly GCA_019776745.2. Classification (NCBI taxonomy): domain Eukaryota; kingdom Viridiplantae; phylum Streptophyta; class Pinopsida; order Cupressales; family Taxaceae; genus Taxus; species Taxus chinensis. The sequence goes on along the minus strand of CM034147.1, from coordinate 151,116,548 downwards.
GGAGGAAAATATCTCAAATTTTCCTGATAAATTATGTAACTGTCGGATATGTCTAGACTGTGATGCTTGGATTGGGTCAGGGGTGACTAGGTGCTAGATTTTTCTCCTAGGTGCCTATGTCTGTGAAAATGGCTAGAACCTAAATTTTATGGTGTCGCAATGTAGTTTCTAACCTTAGCTATTGGTCGTATGTATGTCGCTAGATGATTGCTGAATTTTCTTGTCACCTGTAACTTATAAAACCCCAAAACACATCAAATCCTAAAAATAAAAAATATGCAACTGGGTAGTAGGAATGACCCCGATGGTCACCCGACAGAGTGAACTCACAACCGAGAGTTACACTACATCTCACGATCCATGTAGTTCTTGTACGTGTGTGTGTAGAAATATTTCCCTAGGAAGCTCTTATGTAAGATGCACTTGATAGTGAGCAATAAATAAATGTGTGTATGGAAAAATGCACTTCCCTTCGTATGAAGTGTATCCAGAAAATGTAGTCCCTTTTTCCCTTGAGTGAGTGTTAGATGGATGCCTTAATGCTCTTAGAAATCCTTTGGATGCAACCTTAGGTGGTGATAATAGATGCTTAGATCTTGGTCCTTTACCATGGTCACATAGATTTGTATTTATATTATTCCCTTGTTTGATTTTCATAATTAACAACTAAAATGCCGACCCATAATAAACAATATTCTCAAAAGATTAAATAAAGCTGAAAAGGGGGGAGTAATATAAAAAAGAGGTCGAGGATACCTTAAAGGGATGAGGATGCTTGAGAATTGGTGTCCTGACTAGGTGCTAGTGTCCAGAGTCAATAAAAATAAAGAAATGAAGATAATACTGGGCTATGGGGTGTGCAAGACCAAAGAGGAAATAAGAAAGACAAAAAATAGACCAAAGATAGACGTCAATTACTAGTTTTCTCTCTTAGGAATAATATGAATAATGGTATGTGATTGGGACCTAGGAATGTACCCAAGTGCGTGATTTAGTTTCTACATTATGATTTCTATACACAAATCACTTATGAAAATAAAAAGAAGCCACCATAGGAGGGTCAATGATGCATTCGTGATGTTTTTGGTGAGGTTTCTAGAAGGAAATGTGACAAGCATGGTATCCCAAGAGGTAAGGTAATTGAATTTAGTTTATGGCATCTTGTTCATAAATTTCAAGAAGTTTTCCTACATCTGAATAGATGGGTTCAAGGGAGCTCCATATAAACTTTCAATAAATTGTAGCGATAAGATCATTCTAGTTGAGATTTGTAGACAGTTAAATCTTCTTCACAATACTTGTAGCTATAAAAAGATCTCTGGTGTACAATTTCCCATAAATTTGGGAAATTACACATGTAGATCAGCCATAGATGCAAAAAATGTTGAAAGGACCATTTCCCCATTCAATTTACATCCTTACAAGAAGAGGGCTTACTTTTATAGTAAGAAATTCATTGGGAAGAATCTATAGCTATCATATCACCATTTTCCAGCATTTGAAAACTATTGGGAGGACTGTATTGGTGACTATGAGGTCAAGAAAAGAGCTTATGACATATTATCCTTTTGAAAAAATCAATATTTTAAGCTATATAAAATACTAGAGGGAATGGATGATGATGGTTCAGACCTATTTACTGCAGAAATCATAACTTCTATTCAGTACACTCCTCTCCCCACCATTGACTGGTCACATAAGGAGAAGGAAAATTTAGATGATCTTAACACCCTTGTTCTCCTGAGGTCAAGACATTGGTTGAACAATTTTTTTAAAGAATTTAATGATTCTAAAAAATAAGCTTCTTCTTATGGGGAATTTTCTTCGCCAAAGGCTATTCCTGCTCAACAAACTCCTTCATCCTCTCCTCTTTATTCTGGAACCAACATTTGTACTAAGAAAGACAAGGCTAAAGAGGGAGATAAGAAGGTATAAACACTAATACAAGGTGGTGATCAAGAAGAAACACATGAGTTGGGAGGTGGAATAGGTCCTGACAAAACACAAAAAAATGATGAAGAAGAGGTTGAAGATAAAAAACAAGTTCAAGAGGATGAAGAAGAGGAAAGTGGGGAAAGTGATGAATAATAATATGTAGTTGAAGTAGATTCCCATGATCCATGAAAAACCAGTACTTTAAGACCCAAACTGGATGTGAGAAGACCTTATTCTTCTCTTATGAATTCCATTATAGAGGTTTTAGTCTCCCAGCCTCCCAGTTCTCAAATTTATCTTTCATTGCCTCATCTGGTAACATCGTCAGGAGACTCATTCACCTAGGTTCAATCCATGGTGGACAACAAAAATAAAAAGGATCAATCTAGGATTGAGGTCCCAAAGTTTGATGTAGTAGCTTCCTTTTTAAGCACTCTGCCTCCTCTTCCTAAGAAATCCAATACTTCTTCATGTCTTTATCTCTGATTCTACACGACATCAATCTCTAGAAATTTATAGGAAAAAAGAGGATAATAGTGATAAAGACATTTAAATATTAAATTTTTTAATTAACAAGAATCTCATTGGGAGAATCAACCCCAGTGGGTGAAGTGCACAACCTTAAAGAAACCATTTCTAATATTATTGAGAGAGTTGAGAAAGGAAATTAGACTAAAGAATAACTTGAGGAACATACAAGTACTCACAAGTTTCATTAATTCTTTCCTCTCATCTGATAATACTTCCTTGGATCCAATCCTCTATCTACACTTCCACCAACTCCTGCTACCATTAATATTGATCTAAAAGTAATAATAGAAATCCACAGGAATTCCAATCTTGGCAAGGAATCTGAGGCTTGGGTGGATAAAAGTATTATCAAAGGATTATAATTTATCGATGAAGCCTGTAAAACCTATGATAATATCATTTCAACTCAAGAAAAAATCAACTCAGGAATTGACAACATTGATAAGGAAATCAAATTTTGGGCTGATGTCATTCAAGATCTTCATACTATGGCTCTCACCAATAAGAAAATCCTTCTCTCTGAGAATATTTTTGATGAATCCAAAAGTATTATGTTAAGAAAATGGACTTTCAGTGTAGAATGGAGGATAAGAGTCCTTGAAGAAGGCTTGATCAAGCTGGGAAATATAGTTCAGAAGGGAGAGTATCTAAAAGCTGAGATATTAATAGATTTGCAAGCCCTTCATTGTCAATTGTTCAAGGACAATTAATCATAGAGAAATTATTTTAATTAAAGTAAGGGGAATTTTAATGCACTCATTAAGGAGAATTTATTCAATGCAACATTTGTTAACAAGGAAAATATGTAGGAATTTTCGGAGCTCAATAATGTCATCGTAGTGGTAACTAAAGAACTTGCTCAGTATAGGGGAACACCAAAGGAAATGGAATCCTCTCTTGGGAGATAGTTGAAAAATATCTCCAATACCATTATATACCAACAGATATAGAGATATTAACTGCAATTGCCAAATTTTGGTTGCATGTTTTCAAGTTCAAAGTCCCTGCATATGTTGTCCCTTATTTTCCTTCTTATTTCGGCTCATGACCTCACTTGTTATTCTATTTTGTCACTGAATTTATTTTATAAAATAAACTTTGTAATATAAGTTCATTGAATGTTATCTAATTAATTAAGTGTTTTAACACTTAATTAAGATAACTAGTTGGTTTAGGTAGTTATCCTCTCCCCTTTTCCTATATAATGCTTCATTATCTTTGTAAATGGGGTTGGATATGGGTGCATATTGTATGTAAGAAACATAGATTTTGAAATACAAAAGAAGAACCCTTTCTTGTCTCCATTCTTGTTCATGATTCATTTTTATACTGCTTGCTTTATTTAGAATTTGAAGCTTTGTAATCCTATTCATGGGCCAATATTTGTTGAACTTTGATTCAATATATATCTTGTTTACTGTGAAAAATTCCATTTATGCAAGCATGTATGTTCTTGTATTTCATTTACATGTAAGAGTATGGTAAGATCTACAATATTCTTATCATAAAGTTTTGTTATTACTCCCTCTCATTTATTTATTCTTGTGGTAATCTTCTAGATCCAAGGAGAAATTACATTTCCTTTATTGATGAGTTAGTTAGAACCATGTGTCTCTAATTTTTCTATCTTTCCATATCTTCGTTGTTGTGCTCTTTAACCTTCTCAGTTCATAATCTATCTTCCTTATTAAAAATCACAGGAATACTCATTAACACCAATATCCTCATTAAATATTATTAACCCTTACATTTATAAATATTTTATAGTTATATGTTTTGTCTTAATAAGGGAACCTCTCCATTAAAGAGGAGGGACTATTGTCCCCTAAACTATTGCTTATGTCTTCAACAAAAAAATTTCCAACCAACAACATGGAATGGAGTTAGATAGCTTGTGATATTTATGCCTCCACACTTGTATAAAGTCCTAAATGATTATGAGCAAACAATCTTATAAATATTATAGATAAAAGGTAGATATAATGTTTACGTAATGAGTATAAGTTCTTTTAATATTCTAAATAAAAGCTAGATGTAATTTTGAGTACTGGTTTTACTATATCTAACTACAACTTTGAGTGCAATCCTAAATAAGTTTGATTCAATATCAATTTGAGGAAAAGTTAACAACACTTGTTATATATGGTGATGTAGGATCATATAGGTTCACATAACACTTATTTCATCTCATATATCAATCATATAATGTATATTCCATGATTGATATATGAGATGAAATCAGTTTCCTCAAAAGAAATTTTCTTCCCATATATTGTTGGGAAGAGGATTTTATGCAAATTAATTTTGACTCTAAAAGAGTACGTTCATGCTATGTTTCCCAAGTTGATATCCAAATAGAAAAATCCACAAGGAAATTTAAGTTCCACCATTTGAGCTACCACATTATGATGTTCTAATAAGGAATAATAACCTAAACTCATGTATGCCTCTCATTCTTGGTTAAGAAACCATTATCCTTACAGGAACCAAAGTACCAAATATGCATGCATATAAATCTATCATCCTTGCATACTAGAAGACACCCAAAATAGTCAATAATGTTTGGATACATAAATCCATTTCTACATGACAATAAGATAATGGTACCATTTTTGATAAAAAAAAATCCAGAAATATTTTTGTGTGGAAAATCCTCATGCATTCATCAATTGAATGAACCATTATTATCAAATTGATCTTGATTTCAAGAAAGATTCTAATGGTTACCATATCCTTCCAAAATTCAAAACACGTCATAATGGTATCCATCCTACTGACATGAATTATTATAAAAAATAAATTGATATGATTTTATAGGTTGGACTAATTCAATAGTCTTCATCCCCTTGGTCATTATTTCCTTTCTATGTCAACAAGTGTAGTGAAGTTGTTTGTGGGAAAAAGTGACTTATTGTCAACTATATACTTCTAAAAAAATGTTCTTCCTATACAACACTCAGTCCCTTCAAAGGGATAACATTCTACAAATAATTGATGAGAGTAAGGTTTATGGAAAATTTGATTTCAAGTTAGGATTCTAGAAATTATTTCAAAAACCAGAATACTTGTACAAAACTACATTCATCATTCCATGTGGCCGGTTAGAATGGTGTGTCCGACCTTTTGGTCTTAAAAACTCCATCAATTTTTCAAAAATTCATGGAAAATATTTACAGTAAGTACACACACTTGATCATTTTTTACATTAATGATATTTTTCTTTTTTCAAGATATCCTACTAATCATCTTGAACACCTAAAAATATTCTATGCTATTGTGTTTAAAGATTGATTATGTCTCAGTAGTACCAAGATTGATAACTTCGAGGATGAAATTGATTTCTTTGGAATAAACATATCTAATATAAATATCCAAATCCAATATAATATATTTTCCTAATATCATAATAGATAAACATAGTTAAAAAGGTTTATTGGCTATGTTAATTATATTGCTAGATTTTCTAAGTTTATTGTTGCTGAAAACATTTGTCTAAATAAGAGACTCCATAAAGGAGCACCCAAATGAACTACATAAATGATTGAAGATTTTGGGAGAATAAAGTACACATGTAAAAATATTCCCCCCATGACATTTCTAGGACAAGGTAAAAATAACATTGGGATATATGCTTCTAAGCATCACTAGGGAGCCATCTTGAACGAAATTTAGGATGATAATACTAAAAAATGTGTAAGAATGCTTATGGAAGCTTACAAGATACTGAGTGAATTATCATTCATCTCACAAAGAAATCTTAGTAGCCAAATGAGAAATACACGTATTTTTATTCTTCAGTCACTCAGAAAGCTTCATTATAAGGAAAACTCTAAAGGACTTCAAGACTCAACTTCTCAAAGGTGATCCTAGCAACAATGTTACATCCAATCGTCTCAAAAAATAGGATCAATGGTTTGATAGATATTATTCTTAATTCATCCACATCTATGGAAACAACAAATCTCTAGCTGACATTACAAGTAGAGAACTTAACCAGGTTAAAAATTATAATCTGGTTAAAATATGTTAGGTTTTTTTACTCAAACTATAGAAAAAGATCAAATTGAATCTTGTAAGATATAATTACAATAAAATCATGAAAAAATAACTTGTGAAGCCTCTAGGTTGATCCATTATGAAAGAGTCATTGTCTAAAACACTCCTTACTTGTATTAGGACCTCTATGAAATCTTCATGGATCTTAAGGATGAAAACATTATATATTGTCACGAGTCTAATCCTTTGGTGGTGTGTACTCATATTTTCATGGATGAAATTAAAATAATATTGATCCATTTCCTGAAGAAATTCTTGTAATGACTATATATCTTTTCAATCTAGTCTTAAGGACCAATACCCCATGGAAGTTTCAAATTTATTCCAAATGGCCCAAATATGATTATGAATATATTAATATTTGGGAAACAAGTATTGTTATTGATTACTTCAAATTTTATTTAAGAAATTCATGCCAATACAATTTTTTTATCATATCCTACTCCAGATTCATCTAAATCAAATTTTTAATATTTGTTTGCAATGAAAACAACCATGGAAATTCAAAAATAATCTCTATGGCATGATAGATGTTGATCATTGTCTACATCTTAAAAGGAAATGCTAGTCCATATGGGTAAAGTATTTCATTTCTCATTAAATGCATATACCTTCACCTTCATCTTAGGTGCCACTTCCATATCCTAGAGAATGCTACAAACTTCATTATGTAAAATTCCCACAACATCTCAAATTTCCTTCTTGGAATCATCATGATCCACATTTTGCCTCACCATCTAATCAAAATATTCTTGAGGCTAATAAATTTCTATACACAATGGTCCCGAGGTTACTTACATGTCATCAACTTCACATTCTGGGAAGAAGATGTTAATATAAAATAGGATGATGAATCAAATTCTTCCATCGACCAAAGAATTCATGGATGCTCCTATCACATCTGAAACTAGGACACCATCCCTTAATGGCATATTTTCAATAATGGTAAATAAAAATCCATGTTTTTTTTAATATTGGTAAATAGTTTTTTGAAAGGGACTATACCCTTGTGTACAAAAGGAGGCCTAAAAGCCTGGATAAGAGAGAGGAGCAGAGAAGCTGTATCAAAGCACAAAAGTTACAGCAAAGAACACCGAAGCCTAGAAACAGCAACACAAACGAGACTTAACAGCAAAAAAACGGTAACAAAACAGCAAGCCTACAGCCAAGAAGCAGTAGTAAAACTGGACTACTTCTTGGCCGCTTGATCAATACTCATCTTTACTTTTTTCCAAGCATGGTACATACCCAGCGTGGTCATATGAGCAGCATCCGTCTTATCGAGCTCCTCTCTGGTTCTTTTACTCTCTTTCTCATTGCCCCAAAGAGTCATCGGGACACCGCTGAGATGCGAAACACTTCTTGCATGACCTTCGATGAATTCCTCTATGGCCCTGAATGCTGCAATATTATACTCATGCCTAGTCTTCGTTTTCCCAAGGCGGGAGTCTAGGGAGGTCAGTTTTTTGTATATTTCATCAAGCTGGCTATTGCCAATGCTCCCTTCTCCCTCAATGCTTTTTTTGCCTTTTTGCTTAGCAAGATTTTTTACCTCATCCTTCAGCAATTTAAGCTCAGCCTCTAAGGCCTCCAATCTTCTAGAAGGGTTATCCGTTGGTGCCGCCTGGGGACTGGCACTACTAATGTTCAGCAGATCACGAGCAATGTCATCCAAAGGTTCATCCCCCTCAGCAGTAGACTCAAGGTTGAGTCTCCTAGAAGCCCTGGTGACACGTTTAGAAGTAGAGACAGTGTGGGTGGCAGGGGTAGCAGCAGGAGGAAAAGAAGGAGAAGCATGAGCAGCCTGCATGGGGGCATCAGCACCGGAGGCGAGGGCAGCAGCAGGGACCGCAGGGGAGACAGGACTGGCAGCAACGGAGCCCAACAAAGCCAGGCCGGGAGAGGAAGGGAGACCGGGGAATTTAATAAGGCAGTGCTTGTGAATAAGCAGAATAAGCCCTTGGTGAAGGGGAACCGCCCGGGTATGCTTCTGGAACTCCAAAATGGAGCGCTCAAGAGAGTTTAACAGATAGTGGGGGAAGCAAACCAACCTACTCCTACGAAAGTGATTCAAAAAGACAAGGTGCTTGGCAGGGACAGTAACAAACCTGCCTTCCAAGGATATGTAGCGAATCATCATGCGGGTGACTTCATCATACGGAGAAGGAATTGAATTAACAAGCAGACCCACGGTGTTGAATATAAGCTTCTCCTCCTCCTCCACAAATCTTCTCTCTTCAGCCTCTTTGATAACCCTCTTGTTGAAGAAGCGGTATCCTTCCAAGCTGAGGCCAGTCGCTTCGGCTATGAGTTCGTCATTAATAAGAATCTTCTGCCCTCCATAGTCGACCATCCTCTCATTCCATTCCTTGGCAAAGCGAACAGAGATGCTTTGATCATGCCCTTGCACTCTCTCCACAAAGTTGGTGAATCCACCAATACTAAGAATGTTCCAGAGCTCAGTGTTATCTTTCCAGTCAGGGTCTGCACACGGCTCAATCTGGCAGGGAGGCCCTCCCATCTTCACAAGGATGTGCTGGTTACAACAATTTTCAAAATACCTTTGGGCGTTGAGAGTGGTTCGTTTCTCACCGTTGCGGGTCGCATAAAAATGGGAACTGTAGCCGTTGGTCCTCCCACGAACGGCTGTAGGATTGCCGATCTGAGTCTGCGTGAAGTCGCGCGTGAAAACCCTTATCCTGTCAGCTTTCACCTTGTAGTTATCTTCAGTTTTCGCGGAGCTTGGCAACCGAATATCAACAGCTATTGTACTTCCCGCGTGCGCTGTTTTTAAATTTAGACAACTCCACTTGAAGTTCCTAAACAAAATCTTGCTATCATTTGGAGTAGATATCATATGCCACGCCAAATAAACTAAAACAGCACCTGTGGAAGAATTTATGGATTTCCTCCAAATATTAAAGCATATCTTTAGAGATTGTTTGCGTGTGAAGGTCCGCATGTATGCTGTTGTGAAGCTGATTAGGGATACTATCATTATCCCAAATAGTGAAATTTATATTAATGCCATAATTGGCCATTGCATCGGCCAGCTTGTCACCTTCCCTGTAAGTATGTATGATTCTGATGCTGTTGAAGGTATGACTGATGCTTATGGACTCAGAGATAAAATCTTTGATATTCCAGCTAGGAGAAGAGGACTGATTAAGCAGATTAATAATATTAAGGGAGTCCCCTTCAACAATGAGGTTCTGGATATTTTGGGCCCGAGCAACTCTCAAACCCCAGAGAACAGATAAAGCTTCTGCAAAATGATTGGTTTGGATTCCCATTTTTCCAGCATATGCAACAATCAAATTACCTTTATGGTCCCGTATTGCTCCTCCTCTAGCTGCTGTTCCAGGGTTCCCCTTAGAGGCACCATCTACCATGTCCATCTAGGATTTTGATGAGGTGGTACTACCCATTTTAAAATGCACTACTAAGAGTGGTGTGTAATCTCAGTCCCTTTAAAGTAAATTTGATGACTCTTGTCCCCACTACCAATATTTTTGTTGTGCACATCAATTAGTGCACCTTATCCTTTCTACTATGGTAGATGCTTTAAAAATTGATACAATTTGATTAACCTAGGTAACTAATGTATTAGTTTCCGATTCTCCATTAGATGGTGAAAACATTGCTCCAAAATTCTATATAAATAGGTTCAAAAGTCATTCACTACTTCACTTACCAAACATTTCTTATCATTTTCTCTCTAGTATTCCTTAGTGGTATATATGTTTTTTGATCTTGTTTAGTGGTACTCTAAACTTGTTTTCAAATCTTTCCTTGCTATTTTAATATATTTGGTTCAATGTTTTTCTTTCTATATTTTTTAGGTCTCTGTTTTGATCCAAAGATTGACTTGTTATAAATATCAACAAAAAATAATTGATCAATTGGATTCAATTATTTTTGCATTTTGTTATATATTTTATGTTTTTGGTATGCCACATAGTAAATAATTGCATTGTTGGTGATCCACCGTTGGGTTGTCTACTGGAGTGTTGTTTGTAGGCTACAAAGTGAGGAATTGTGTTGTTGGTGGTCTATAGATAATTGTGGTGTATTCTGTTAAGTACGCAAGTCCATTGCACAATGTTTGTTTTAGTGCATAGTTCCTCTTCACAATGTTTTGTTTTTTACACAATAGTATCAATGTATAAATTTGTCTGCATAATCTGGTTCAAGATGTGGAAGTTTTTAGATTGTATTTTCATGTATACACAAGTTACCCTAAGCTGCAAAATACTAAGAATTATTTTGGAATACATGAAATACTACTAAATCCACACAATACTATCTAGAGTTGTAAATCACTTCAAGGTTGTTTGAAATTGTAAATCATTGATGATTAGATGTTTGAAGGCATAAGTTTAAAGAAGGTTGACTGGTTGTATTTTGGGCCTTTTGGTGGTTAATTTTGGAATTTGCATTTGAATTCCATAAATTTAAGAGACTTAATGTGTTGCATTGGTTGGCTATATAAAAAAAGCCAAATTTACTTAGGAAGGGATATTTTTGGTATCTTTTTTTGAATCAAGTAGCTCATTTTTTATTTTAAGAGTAGATTATAGACGTGATTTTAATGCTTAGACTAGAGATGTTGGTAAGTAAATGATGAGAAATGTGGTAACCATATGATCTATGATCTAACATGACATAAAGGAGAATGATATATGATAAATGACAGAATCATTGGTGATCAGTCTAAAGCGCTAATTAAAGAGAATATGATCCGATAAAAATTTATAGAGAAAAAATATTTCAAAAATAATTTAAGATAAACCTAAATAGAGAAATTACATACACAAAATAACATAGTACATAATATATATCCTGGGAAACCATTTAAAAAAAAATCCAGTGTAGTAACTTATCTACTTATTGTATTAACTCAATTGTATTTTGTATTAACTCAAATTTTTTACCATACAATAAATTACTTTCTAGTTTTATTCTATCCTACTACATGTCTAGGTATATGTAAACACATCAGTAGATAACCCTTGTGGTAGCATTATAAAATAATGGGTGCCAAAACCATGGGCCAAGAATACAATCCATAATGACTCCCCATAACCAGTATAGAAGAGTGTAACTCATGGAAAATATACAACATAATTCCAACATTCCCCCACTTGTCGAATACTTTGCATAGGGGGTTTTTAAGGCCATATGGTCAGAAAATCAAAGTATTTAAGACCATTTAGGTTTCATTTTAATACCCCCCCAAAAAAAATTAGAGTATTTTGGTGAATCTCCAAAATTGAATTTCAAAAAAATGATGAATATCCAAACAAACATTTCCTAGCAAAGGCAATTCGATATGCCGTAAATTTATGAGGTTTCACAAGGTTGTTGGACAAGTCAGGAAGACGTCCAAAAATGCAATAATAGATGGTTATTGGGAGGACATCTATCAACCTAACATTATACGACACTAGATTGGTTTGACACTCATCTGGCCGTATTTACATGGTTGGACATGCTGCATATTCTAAACCATCCCTTTGTTTAATTGTGAAAATCATCTATTGAATGACCATCTCTCCCTAGAACAAATGAATGCATCTTCCGTAACCATCTCTTCCGATCATGGGTGGTAGTCATTACTATGGTTAGACACTCATCTTACACATAGTTAGTTAGATGAACATCATTATATTGGATGTCTCTACACAGTTGGAAGTGTGACATATCTTTAATTGTCCCTTTGTTTAATCATGATGGTTGTCTATTGAACAACTATCTTCAGACACGTGTGACCTTGAATCTCTTGACCTATCATTTTCTACCATGTGTCATGACCGGGAACCCTCAACCTCTCTCTCTCTCTCTCTCTCTATATATATATATATATATATATATATATATATATATATATATATATATCACTAGAGGGTTCATTTATTTACTTTTTGATAAAACTTTTATGAATCTACAATGATATCATGACTCTAATTTTCTACAAAACCATCCTGACACCCACAACAACCAACATGCCCAAACCTATAGTTGACCCATCCTCTAGCCCCTCCCTCTAGTGTAACTTTTCAACAATGGATAGTTCCGTAGACACTCCTATAACTGCCCCCAAATTTCAGTACAAAAATCTTATGTGCCCTAAAATCACTACACTAATGAAACTCAAAGAAACACCTAAATACTAGATGCAAAAAACAAAATTCACGGGGCTTGTCAAAATTCCCCAATTTGAAACATACACTCATTTCCTTAATTATGTAATCAATTATTGCAACCCTACATATGGAAGGTTTAACGTCGTTCTAACTGATCATGCATTTTCATTCGACGTGGAGCTTGTAGACATCCATTGATTAACTAGTTTACCATATCCACACCTAATGGTCGTGAATACTACAACTATCTTAACTGATGCAAACAAAAAATATGTGGAATCTCATTAGATTGTGCAAGTTGATGGTAAGTTTAATTTTTTTTCAATTATATACTTTCTTAATATCAGTTGATTATCCCTACATATAAATTTCATTTTGTGTTGTTGCAGTTGTAGTTAATCGATAGAAAAAGGGCCTTATTATACAAGGTGTTACACATAATTTTTTTCTTGTAATGATATCACTCTTTCAATCTAATATTATGTTGTAGGTTAGATCCATTGATATTCCATATTGAGCAGTTCAATATTTAATGCGGACATCGACAGGGAAATAATTCGATTGGTGCACGTATTTGTCCAATCGAATTAAAGAATATAAAAACAATACCCATTCCAATATCAATGCATCTGATAAATCAAAGACTATATTTTCTTGTGACAATTATCTTCTTACTTTCTATCAAGAATCTTTCCACGAATTGCAAAATGGAAAAATTCCGACTGCAAAAAATGAAAAATTGTTATCAATAGGTGTTTCAGTTGAAGAACACCGAGTAACAATTAATTTTAACAATACAATAATTAATTATTGTTGAATGCATTAATAACAATAATTTATATTCTATAGAGAAGAATTGTAGCTGAAATAGCTCACAAGGAGGATATTTCTTAGGGTAAAGCCCCTCTAGAGGCTTCTGCTGATTCTGATATGGATTCAATGAAATCGACCCTAGTTCAATATACTCGACATAAAAGAGCTAGAGGTTTAATCACCCATCCTTTAATACCTCCTCCACCACCTTTTCATTTATAATTTTCTACAGGTATTTATATTACTATTTATAATCAAGCTACTAGTAGGAATCACTAACAAGCTATCTACTTTCCTATAAGTGTTAAAGTGTTTTAATATTTTTAAAAAATTATTTACAACAATTCCTGAGTTTGATGGTGTAGATCAAACTCGAACTCAGTCACAAAAATTATATGGTCTCTTCTTTGACCATGTCTGGTAATTTATAATGTTTAATTTCTTTTTTTTACTATAAAATAATATACATAATATTTATAAGGGTATAATGTTTAATGTTGTAATACTTTTCTTCTTGCAATTAACAGACGAACACAAAGAGATTACGAACAAGCCTCCTCTGGTGCCACTACCATGGATGGTACAAACAAAAATAAATTTTCCAGAGAAGAATATTACATTTCTTGATAACTCCGTAAGAACATTTCACCCTGAAATATGTGAATTTCTAGGTTTTTCACTAGGTGCTATCCAAAGTGTAATTGGTACCTAGATTTTGAACCAGATCGAGCTCGATGATGATTTTTTTAGGTTGGATAGTATTGATGTTGAGGCAGGTAATTATTTTGACACCCATAATATGATACAAAGTACTCCTCCACTTTCTCAACCACAAGCACAACAAACTATCCTTGAAACAAGAGATTCCCCTCCTCAACCAAGTCAAATTCAACTCATAGATGATCAAAAGATAGTTTTTACCTTCAAAAATATAATATCACATAGTATGAGGGCCACAATTTAGGAATCAGGTATGGAAATTTTGGAATTAATGTGAAAGTGGGAGTACTGGGCAAAATGTTTTATCAAATAAATAAACACTCATTACCATAATCATGCTCAAAGGAATCCATTATTCACTTTCATAGAAAGCCAATCAGTAAGGCTTGACATATTGCTAAATAAGCCCAGTATGATACATTTTTGTATAATAATGAATGATGATGAAATTTTAGATATAATGTTAAACAAGTCAGAAAATATTAATGTTGAAGCCCAGGTGTACTACAAAAAATAGGCTATAGACAAATATAATGTTTTAATTGCAAATGCAGAAAAAGAAAAATGTATTGTAGGTTATTTTTTACATGTGAAAAATTGTGAAATTATGAGTATTGTGATAAATTATTTATAACTTATTTAATACATTTCTGTTTTGTAGACAAAATATGAAAATTTAAAGAAAGAAGCAATTGTATTTGATGCGCATTTGAAGAATTCTCACAAAATATTGAATGCATTTATACAATTGAAAGAAAGAATTCTATTATTAAATAAAAGTAATAATATAATGGGAAATATAATCAAGGAGCATGGGATGGATCCATAAATCTTACTTAAATAAAAAATAGATGTTGATCCATCACTTTGTCGTCGGGAGATATTGCGAGGGAGGAGAAGAATATTCTTTCCAATATCAGTACTACAATGCATGATTTGTAGAAATAGGGAGTTTTAGAACAAAGCATTATACAAACTAAGAAAGCTCCACATCCATTGTAAGAAGCAACTCAAGCTTCCCCTACAACAGAAAATTGAAAAAAAAAATATTTTCACCATGTGACAGGTGTGTTGTCACAATTCTGACACTAGTGTAGAAATCAAAAGATAGTATCCAGCTAAGTTTTCCTTTTTTTATTCCATGTGGTAGACGTAAGGAAAAATTTGACTCATAATCACACGTAGAAAAGAGGATTCCCTCATAATGTGTTCTTAAATGATAGAAATTCCCTTGAAACGTTGCAAATAAATTGATGACAACCAAGAATTTTGTAATTGTATTGGCTGAAAATTATTTATGAAAAAACATGTCTTCATATAGTAATTTTCCACTTATTAGCATGTATACAAGTTTAATTATGAAGCGAAAAATCTATTTGTAGTTGTGACACATTTTTTCAAAGTTTTGAACAATTTAATATGCACTCTTGTATTCAAATTTATTCTTTCTTGTGAATGTTTTTTATGTTACTATTTGGAGATGCTTTGCATGGTTTTAGATGTTTGGTGTATGTTAGTTTGAGTGCATAAAAGAATTATGTTTCATGCAAAGATAAATATTAATCATGTACAGATGTGGATCTAAATAAATAACTAAAATAATAAAAAAATGAATTTGTTACAAGTGAAAAAACATATGTAGTCTTGTAAGACCAGTTGATACTTATTTGATATGAAATATATAAATAATCAAATTATTTTTTCAATATTGTCAAGAATGTAGATAAGAAATTAGCACTCTAGAAATTGAAACACTGCTAGAGCAACTTGTTCTTCATAAATGTCCTCGAATTCTATTAAATTGGAGGTGTGTCCAGTGAACATGTTCGGATCCCTTGCATTAGTCACATTATTACCTACTCATCTTCTTTATATGAGTGAATTCCATAATCTAAGAGCTCTTTTATAAGGAAAATTTTCCATGGAATAACTCAAAACATACAATCTCAGACAACTTTCTAAATTTCTATCCAATCTGTTACGAACTTTTGATTTTATGAAGGATAATGCATTGAATACTCTTTCCTTTTCAACACATCCTAGGATCATAGTTTGGCATAGTTCATATAGTATAAAATACTTGCTAAAATCACCTCGTAAAATACTACTTGAATAAAAATTCTTCCAATTTTTTTTAATGGAACCATTTTCTGTTGGATCGTCTAGAAATTGAAATTTTTCTATCATAATAAGAGCAAAATGTTGTGACTGAGAACTCAGTAAATAATTTTGCAAAATACCTTCAACTACAACATCGTTTATCTCTTCACACTTATAGAAATGTTCCATTATACTATTCATTTATTTTAAAAATAAATTACTAATGGACTTTTCAGTATCACCATATACTATAATCCAAAATAGTGGATTCACAACTCCCGTTGCTTCAAGTAATTTATCTTTTTTAAATCGTTCACGAATCTCCACAGATAAAGATTGATAAATAATTTTCAATTTATTTCATGTGTCACATAATATTGTTTCATATAAATTATTTGTTACTCATACTTCTTCCAACTTTGATCCAACCAAATCTACTCCTTTGAAAAGTGTGAAGTGGTATCTCTTTCCCATGAATTGTTATGCACAAATGATCATTTATATTAAATTTTAAGTATAAGCTTGGATTCTTAAGGTCGGTTAATGTATTCTAGCTTTCAAAAATAGGTCCTTGAAAACTTCCATTTGACAAATATAAATCATATAGAGTCACACATACATGTTTTCTTCGTCATATAAAGTCAATAATGTAGATGGAATGCCCTTGGGCATGCTTTGTCAAAATATTGATCTCATTCAAATTTGGAAAAATACCACATAATGTAAGTAAATTTTCAATATCTGTCAGATGGTACAAAAAATATTTATTTTTATCTACTTCCCTACTGTATTTATACATAAAACATGTCAACTAAGGATATTCTTCAAATATTTTATAAGCAGGATCATTCGTGGAAATCCATCTGGTATCTACATATTTAAGAAGTGTATTCCCATTTGTCAATCCAATTTCAAATTTCTGAAATTCTAAAAATCTTTTTGGAATACTTGAATAATATACATGCAATTCACGGATGAGATCCTCCTCTTTAGCAACACTTTTGAATGTGCTCACAATTTTATATGTCAGATTCATTTTATGATCCATGTAATGAATTGTAATCATATACGGTGCAACTGTTCTTTGTAGTCTAACACAAAGACCATTTATGCCCCCTGCATGACTACAACATCTTTATTTTCAACACAAACTAACTTCTTCGTAATGGAAAAATCATCCATACTTGTTATATCCTTTAAAGTTGACACCACCAATTTATAAAGGTGTTTTGGAATTACAATTTTCACCATTTTATGAATAGTTAGGAGATGGGGTTTTGTTACTTCATTTAGAAAATTATAGACATGAATACAAACCCATGAATTATTTTCCACCACTGTGACCTCATCAATTGAAAGTGAAATAAACTTTGCATTTTTACTAGCTTCTTTCAAATCCTCCTTTTCCACCGTATCAAGACATTTTTCCATTTCCAAGCCACTACTATCTAACCAATGAGATTGTGAAACATTTTGTAATCCAATTACTTGATACAAAAATTTATTATCTGAGAAATCTGAAATAGGTATTCCCTTTTTCATCTTCCCTTTTTCGTCTTCCCTTTTTAAATATATGGAATACTGTAGAAAATTTAATTCTTTTGGAAAGGATTTTAGTCCGCATAGCTTTGCCTAATTTCCCTACAATTGTACCACCTTTTTCATTTAGATTTTTGAAACATTTTTGTTCTTTTTCATACTCTTATGCATAATTTATATGCAACTAGTATTTTACATTTTTCCATTTATGATTCCTTACTATGTGCCCATTCTTCTACTTTTTTGAAATATACATTATCCCATAGTGTTTTTCAATAGTGTCTAATTTCAGTTACATTGTATGACCTGTCCCTTCTTTCTTACTAATATTTTACATCGACATTGAGTTGGAATATCGTTACCATTTTTTTTCTCCAAGGGTTCAATAAAAGGATATTTTTCTTCCCATTCGAACTTGAAATTCCTTCTTATTGTCTTATCAGGCATCTTTCTTCTCACAAATTTTTATTACTTTCTTCATCTTAAGCCTCTAGGTCTTCTGTAAGTCTGTTCTCATCAAGAATATCCTGATTGTCAGTCTCCAATTTCTAGAAACATATATTGGAGTATAAGTTTCGTTTGAGGTTGGTGTTGGATGAGAATTTGATGTGTCTTCTCCTACTTTGATGTCATCAAGGTAACAAATGTTTTCATCAATATGATCATCTCGAAATACATTAGTTTTTGAATTTGTTTGAGAAATGTTTGAATAAATAAGTGTTAGAAAAATATAGTATTAATTATTTATATGATTAATAAAACTAAATAAACATGAGTACAAAGAGTAAACAATTAATTCAATAAATAGGAGTACAATTTATTAAACAAGAGTACAAGGAAAAAACAATAGGGAAAATATATGATTAACATTTTGTAAATTAGTAGATAGTACATACCTATATTTTTTGTAGATCCCGACACCAATCTCATTTTTTGTGATTGGCCAAAATAGCCAAATAATGGCGTCTTATTTTTTTTAAATTAGAAATATCCTTTTTACCCTATTTTCTAGAATCCATGGATATGTCGTAGATATTGGCTATTGACAGATGGCTATAAGGTTAGATGGTACATGCCTTCACGACAGAGAGTTGGGTGATAAAGGGGTGCATGGAAGGGGGTAGGATGGGCGACAAGATCGATGGTAAGGGCTTGGATGGTGGGGGAAATGGTTGGATGATAAAGACAGATTGGATGGTAAAGGTAGTGGTTAGACATGAAAGGCATATGAGCAGGACACAAAAATGCAAGACATATGATGGGTTGGATATCAGTGGTTGGACAACAGAAGCATGGAATTAGGACAATAGGTTGCAGAATGGAAAAAATTGGAGTGGCAAAGGTGTAGGACAACGAGCTTGGACGGTCATTTATGTCAAAAAAAGGAGACACGTCTTTTTTTGATAACTTGGATGATCGATGTATATGTATTATACCTCGGCTAATATGAGCAGTGTTTGATTCAAAACGTTGGTAAAATACATGCATAAGTTCATTTTAGTGTAAATAGTAGGTGAACTGACACATACAAATGACCCATCGAATGAAATTTTAGGTGAATTGAGTGCTAGATGACTGTTAAAAATTCCCCATTTCTAATTTCCAAAACCCCTATAAATTCACAAGTTTACAAAAAATCACCACTAAAATTTTCCCTGAGCCCATTTATTTTCCACACCAAGAAAATTTCTCGTTGCTTACAACCTTTATAAAATAATCAACAACATTTTCTTATGTGTCCACCTTATCTAACAATATATTCTTTCCCCCACCATTTATCCTATAGAATGGTATATAACATCAATGTATTTCATTCTAGAATGATACTTAGGGTTATTTTATAGAAAAAATTCACTTTAAGTGTCATATTATATATTTACAATATTTTAAATGAACCCAATAGTTTAAATAAGTATTTGAAGCCAAACTACTTCCTTACTTACATGAGTAATTTCCATTTACCCTACTTTTGTGGTGGATATCGAAACACTTGGTTGATGTTTTCTCGTACAACTTACAACTCCACCAAATAATAAGTTGAAAACTTACCCATTGGTAGATATTTTCTTATCTAGATCTCCACCCCAATTTGAATATACAAAACCATGTAGATTGAATGTTTTACTTTCTTCAATATTACCTAGATAACATATAGCATAATCATATGTTCAACATAGATACCTGAAGATCCTCTTCACCAAATTCCAATGTTCATTTCTAGGATTTAACCTTAATTTACTAACCACTCCTACTACATGAGAAATATCATTTCTTTTACATACCATTTCACACATCAAATTGTCAAATACATTAACATATGACACCTGAGACATGTCCTCGATTTATGCTTCAGTTTTAGGACATTGTTCAACAAATGATTTTATACCAACAAGAAAGGGAATACTAATAATTTTACTTTCCTACATTTTGAACCTTTGCAACACCATTTGAAAATACTTCCTCTGATATAATAAAATTATCATATTTACACGACCTCTTTTAATTTCCATGTGTAAGATAAAATTTGTGGTGTCTAAATATGTCATATTGTATTGAGATGATATATGAGACTTAAATTGAATAATCAATTGATTATTGTTACTAATTAATAGCATGTCATCTACATATAATATAGTGATAACAAAAAATTTTCCTTCTTATTTATAGTAAACATAGGGATCAAATTTTCTTCTTCCAAGTCAAAGTACCAATACATACCTATCAAATTTCTAGTTCTACATTCTTGGTGATTATTTCAAGCTATAGAAAGACTTATTTGGCCTATACAAAAATCTTCCTATCATTTAACCTTAATATTTTTGGCTACTTCATGTATATTTCCTCCTAAATCTCACAATGTAAAAAATATTTCTTGGCATCCATTTTTTCTATTTCTAAATCAGAATCAACAACAATAAATAGAATAAATCTAATAGAATGTAACTTAGCAACAAGAGATAAACCAAATGGAATGGGAGCGGGAGCAGGAGAAAGGAATTTTTCAAAAACCAAATGGGTGGGAGCTATCGCATGACACATGTGACCCTCAGATCGAGGCACTACAGACAGGGGCCCCCATCCCCTGCTTGGAGAAGGTAAGATATCTTTTTCTCCTTCATGGGCTGATAGGATTTTGGGTTGCAATAAGGACATTGTGGTTCAACTGGTCTTGAATATTAAGAATGTTGAGAAGAATGGACTCTTAAGCCTGGCTATTCCTAATGCATTGGCTGAGAAATCTAAATCTTGAATGGAGTTCTCTTTGGTCGGTAAGTTTTATGGATCCAGACCTAATGTTGAGTGGTTTTGTGAATGGGACCAAAGGAAGTGGAGATTAAAAGGCTCGTTAGAAATTTCTTCTTATGTGAATAGGTTTTTCATGATAAATCTCTCCAATACTGAGGATTGTAAAAATATACTCCTTAGAGGACCTTGGTTTTTGGAAAGATCCAGTTTGTTGGTTTAGAAATGGAGCGTAGGTTTTGATCCTTATAATGAAAAACCCGATGAGTTGCCTATGTGGGTTAAATTATCGAGCCTTCCTATGGAGTTTTGGGATGAGGAAATATTAACGGTTATTGCTAATGTGATAGGTTCATTGGTGATTTTTGATTCGTTTACCAAGGCTTGAACAAGGTTAATGTATGCTCAGTTTTGTGTTAATGTTCCTATTGAAAACTTGCTCTGAAAATAAATTAAACTAAATTAAAATTTTGGTGCTTGGAATAAAAAAATTGAGCATGAAGTTTCACCTCTTTTTTGTCAGAAATTTGGAGGATGGGGTATGATCAAAGAAAATGTAAGGAAGCTAAGAAAGGTAAACAATAAGTTCAGAATTTTTGGGAGAAAAAAGAAAAGGAGTTGGAGAAAAAACAGGGTTCCCCAAGTAGAATTTCTTCAGTAAAATTCAATTTCAAAGTGTTGGAAATTGAAGATATTTTTATTCAACAGATTATTCCGTATCATCATCCTATCATTGAGAAAATTACCCTGGATCCAGATCATATTGAACTTGAAATTCATGTTTAGATTCATGTTATGGAGAATTTTGAGGAGGCGGGACAAATCAATAAGGAAGTTCAGAAAGAGGAGGTTCCTATAGAGGTTTCTCAAGAGAAGGATCATGTAAAAGGAGATGATATGTCTACAAAATTATAAGCTAATTTTTTATACTTTGAGGTTGTTCATTGTTCTTTGAATTTGGAAGATAGAAATATTAATACAATGAGTGCTTAGAAAAAATAAAATTTAAAGCATACTGTGGGAAGCCTTTTGCAAAAAGAGGTAATATGTCGAATAGGGACAGAAGGGAAAAAACAATGGCTAAATAAATTGATTCAGGTAAGCAACACTCTATTAAATAGAGCATCTCTCCAAATAAGATTAAATGAAGCTCATTTCTTGGAATATAAGGGGTCTTAATAACCCCAATAAACATAGTATATTGTCAAATTTTAGAAAAATTCATAAACCTGATATTCTATTGATACAAGAAACCAAGATTAAAAATGAAAAAATGGATGATATCAAAAATAAGTTGTGGTTTAGTTCAGATATGCAATGTGTGTCTTTTATGGGTGCCTCTAGAGGAATTGCTAATTTTTGGCTTCAAAAGGATAGAGAGGGTTTGGTTATTTATAATTCATCCCATCATCTTGTAATTATGTTCAAAGAAAAGGTAAATGATTTTTCTTAGATATGTTCTAATGTTTATGCTCCCAATTCTATGAGTGAGAGAAGAAAATTGTGGGAAGAAATTGTGTAGTTTTGTTCTCAGTATAGGGATCTAGATTGGATGATTGGAGGTGATTTTAACACTCCCTTGATCCTCGATGATAAGAAAGAGGGTTCAAATGTGTTTAGTGATAGTATGAGATATTTCATTGACTTTATTGTTGATTGTAATTTGGTTGATATTATGTTGAGGGGTGGGAAATATACTTGGTCAAATAGGAGAATGTGAGATGATCTTATCCAAATTAAGTTGGATAGATTTTTAATCAACCCAAGTTGGTTCTCGACTATGGGTGGTTTTCTTATAGCTTTACCTAGAATTGGGTCGGATAATAGTCCTATCTGTTTTCAATCTAGTAATAGTACAGGAATGACAGGTAGACCTTTTAGATTCTTTAAAATGTGGTTGTTTTATCCTTCCTTAAAAGAGGAGATTCAATCTTGTTGGAAAATTAGTGCTTAAGGTAAAGCTATGTTCAAACTAGTGTCTAAGTTGAAAAATCTCAAAGTAAGAATGAAAATATGGAATAAGGAATTTTTTTAAACATTTTTTCCCAAAAAGCAAAATTTCTTGAGGATCTAAAAAGGATTGAAGAAGTATTGGAAAGTGGGAGGTATGATCAGGAGATCAGGAACAAAGAAAAATTGCTTTTGGTGGAGTATCATAATTTGGAAGCAAAAGAAGAATCGTATTAGAAACAAAATTCAAGGTATTTATGGTTAAAAGAGGGTGATAGGAATACTAAATTTTTACATCTAATTGCTTCTATTCATAAACAGAGTAATACAATAATGGAAATTTAGGATAGGAGAGGAGTGAGGTTGAATAATTAGGATGAGATTTCAAATGAATTTATAAGTTTCTTCAATGATTTGTTGACTGTTAGAGGTCAGCCTGATCTTGTTAAGGAGAATAAAATAGCTGATTTCTTTTAACCTGTTATCACTCTTCAGGAGAATGCTAGGTTGGTCAAAATTCCCTCTCCACAAGAAATAAAAGAGGTTTTTTTAATTTAGAATGGGATAAGTCTTCTGGGCTAGATGGTTTCCCTTATTTTTTCTTTCAAGAATTTTGGGACATTGTTCATGATGATGTGAAGGAATTTGTCCAAGATTTTTTCATGAATGGTAAGTTACTGAAAGAGGTTAACACTAATTTTATATCCCTAGTGCCTAAGATTCCAGGTGTTAGTAAAATTACTAACTTTAGACCAATTAGTCTATGTAACAGTGTTTACAAAATTATTACAAAGATAATTTATTTCAGGATCAAATATTTGTTAGATGGTTTTATTTCTCAAAATCATGGAGCCTTTGTTGAAGGTAGACAGATCCTTGACAGTGTTATCACTATTCAGTGGATGTTTCAAAGAGGGAGGCAATGTTTCTAAAACTTGATATGAATAAGGCATATGATAGAGTGTCATGGATATTTCTTAGGATTATTCTAGAAAGGTTGAGATTTCATAATCATTTTATAAAGTTGATTATGGAATGTATTATCACTCCTAAATACTCTATTCTTATCAATGGTAAGTCTGAGGGGTTATTTTTATCCAGGAGGGGTTTGAGAAAGGTTGATCCTTTGTCCCCTTTTCTTTATATGATTGTGGTAGAGAATTGAAGTAAATTTTGTGCTGACCCAAGGCAAAGGAGGATTTTGAATGTTTTAATTATTTCTAATGGTTTAGACCCTATTTATTTACAATAGTTTGTGGATGATACTTTTATTTTGGGTATGGCAACTATTTCAGAAGTTAGGGCCTTCAAGGAAATTCTTCAAGACTTTGAAGAAGTTACTGGTCAATTTATTAATTTTTGAAAAAGTTCTATAATTTTCTTGAATTTGGATGAGGAAGTTTAGAATTGAATTGTGGCTATTTTTTAGTGTCTAACCATTTTGTTGTCATGTTCATATTTGAAAATTACTCTATTTAAGGGAAGGATGGTTCTAGATAATTTGAATGCTCTTGTTAGTAGGTTTTAAAACAAGCTTGCTACCTGGAAAGGTACTTTATTACCACAAGCTGGAAAATTACAACTCCTTCAGAGTTCTTTATAGAGTCTTCTGAAATATCTTATGTCAATATTTAAATTGCCTACAAAGATAAGAACTATGACTACCTAGATTTAGCGGAGATTTCCTTGGTTGGGTACTGAATCAAAAGATAAAATCCCCCTTGTGTCCTGAGATAGGGTCACTCTACCAAAGAATACAGGAGGCTTGGGTTTGAAGGAATTAAAGAGTATGAATATGGATCTTATGGCTAAGGTAGGGTGGATACTTCAACAGGAGGATGGATTGTGGACTAAGATTCTTAAAGCTAAATACATGTATAATAAGTAGATCTCTTTTATTTCAAATGATATCATTCATGAAGGCTCTTGATTTTGGAATGGTTTGGTAAAGTGTAGGGGTTTGTTGATTAAAGGGAGTAAATGGGAAATTGGTGATGATAACAGGATCAATTTTTGGTAGGATTTGTGCATTGATGAAGGACCTCTGGTAAACCAGCCATTATGGAGAAATATTTCTAAGCACTTCATTTCTACTATGGGCAAATTTTTGAGAGATTATTGGATTAAAACATATTAGGGTTGGTCTTGAAGACCTCTTAATTGGGATGGTGAAGATAAGAATATAAAGGAGGCTCTTCAAAATCTCAATACTAATCTAGGTGGTGTTTATATTTTTTCAAGACCTAAACCAAATGTTCTTATATGGCCAGGGAAAAAGGATGGTGAATACTCTATGAAAACTAGATATTGTATTTCTCGTAATGGCCCTCAACCAAATCCATGATGGAAATATCTCTAGGACATTAAACTTATTCCCAAGGTGAATTTATTTTTGTGGCATGCCATTCAAAATAAAATTCTTAAAGTTGATAACTTGTAGGCTAAAGGTATTCTGATTCAAAATAGGTGCATTATGTGTAAATCTGGTAGTGAAACAATTTAACATTTTTTCCTCCAACGTCCCTTTGCTCAAAAAGTCTTCTCCAAAATTATGAGATTATTTCAGGTCTCATGGGTTTATCCAGAAAATTTTGCTAACGGTATGAACAATGGAATTATCCCTTTTCTTTTAGGTGTTTTTCAAAATCCTGGAAGTTAGTGTTACCCCATTTTATATGGGGAATATGGATTGAAAGAAATCATAGGATTTTTCAAGAAAAAAAAAAAACTTCTAATAGAGCGGGGAATATGATTATGGGACATTTGATCAACAACCTTTCCATTATTAGATTCAAGGAATAAAAAAGTGTTCCTAATTGTGAAAGGGAAATCATTCAAGCTCTGGGAGTTGGTAAAATCATTCAGCAAAGCTTGTTATGGAAGAATAATATCAGGGATAATGTGAAGTGGGAAAAACCTATGGTTGGATGGATGAAACTTAACTTTGTTGGTGCTGCCAAAAGTAGTTTTGGTTTAGTTGGAGTGGGTGGTATTATTAGGGGTGAAAATGGTTCTTTCTTTATCACTTATGTTATTCCTATAGGCAATAAAACCAATAATCATGCGGAGGCCTATGCAATTTTGTATGGTTTAAAGTGGGCTAATCATTATCAAATTAGAAAACATTATGTGGAAGGGGAATCTTTGTACATTATTAATACAATGAAGGGTAAATTGAAATATCATGTTAATTTGAATGCTATTATGGAAGATATAAGGACTTTATTATTCAATTTTGAGGAGATTCAAATTGAACATGTGTACTAGGAAGTGAATGCTTATGCAGACACCTTAGCTAATTATGGATTATGAGCTCATCATAATCAAATATGGTAAGATGAGGTGGATCTTCCACCATCAACTAGGGTTTTCCTTCATGCTCAGTTATATTTGTGTCAAGCGTGGGATTTGGATTTGTGTAATCCTTACTCTCATTAGCGTATGTGCGGGCCCAAATTTCTATTATTTTACTTCCAGTTTGGTTTTATATAGGTAATTTTTTGTTTCTTCTAATTTTTTACAGGTGTTGTATAGTTATTCCATCATGGGCGGAAACAAAGTGAGGGTGGAGCCTTCATCCTATTCGGCTATGGAAATGGATACGACTATCTGGGATATCTTTAAAAATGGGGGAGTTACTCATTTCTTTCAGAGGCTTCAGGGTTATGATGAGAATATTTTTAAGGAGTTTACGCAGGTCTAGGATAAAGGGGTTGTGACTATGCGTGGTGTGAGTCTGTTGATTTTGTTGGGATTAACACACAGGTTGTATAGACAATATATCAGATCTAAGCATACATGCAAATAAAAGCAGATATTCTACCAGAAGAATTATACAAAAAAAGAGACATAAATCAAAACCATATTTAACATGATTAACTCAGTGTGGGATACGTCCACCAAGAAACAAGCCAATCTATTATCCAAAGCTTTGAAAAGATATAAAATGAAGATTTACCATCTTCTACACTTCTCATATGTTTAGTACTTTCTTCCTTCAAGCTTTTTGATTCTTCACCAAGAATTCTCTCTCACATAATTATCTTATAATTATGATTAATCCTCTTACTCTAAACCCTAGATTTATGCTTTAAATAGTCGTTTAAGACTTTAGGGAAAGTAGTAATGTAACTAAATTTAGTAATTCTATTCCACTTGCTAATATTAGAAATAAATCTCGAGAGTTAATCCCTAAAAGCTCATCGCACTTGTGAACCTATTCCAATCCTAATTTCTACTATCACCTAGTTCCATACTTGCCCTGACCAATGTTCGGTCACACTATTACCGATTGCTTCGTCACACATGTGAAGCCTCCAGCAAGTTTTATGTTTCATGCTAAAACATTGGAGGAAAATTGGCTGCATAATCAACATGATCTCCCATTTGGGGGTTAAGTAGTTCACACTAATACCCAAAAAAATAGCTGAGCATTCTGGGATCCTCCTAAGCTATGAAGTCTTCTCTTTCAGGAGTAGTCACAACTTGAAGACTGGGGCAGCAGTGACCACTGTTGGAGCTCATCAACTTCTCCTTTGCTAATGCCTCATTGTTAGCATATCCACAGGGTTCTTGCTAACATGACTGTATTGCAAAGTGTCAATTAGTCCATAAACTTGCCAATACCTATCATTTTGCATTGATGTCTTATCTGAATGTGTTTCGTTCACTGACCAAAATGCTGAGGATATTTGTCTATTGACTGGTCGCACTATGATATTGTCAGAAAACAATTATGGAGTGACTTTTCTCACAATCCAGACTCCGAGCCCATAGCAGACCTACTCATCCATATGATCTCCTATGTGCCTAGCCCAATCAATAGCTACAACATGTTCGGCTTTTGTATTAGGACAAAGCCTACAACACTTATGAGGTAGATACTCAAGGTCCAGGGTAACTATCCATTCCACCTAAATCTGTGAAATGATATGGGCGGTCAAAAGGCATGCTTTTGACCATCCAGATCTCTAGCCAGATCTGAATCAATATGATCTACGTAATGAAATATCTACTACCTGCATGAGGGGAACTTCATCCTAGATGTCCCTTTACAATACATTAAGTATCCATTAGCACAAAGATGACAATGCTCTTTACTTGGAAATTATTCTTATAATGGTACTCGAGGATCAGACAAGGAACTAGAGGAGGGGCTATGATCTGTGTCCAAACCATAGCATACATGAGAGTATCTAACATCTGAAGCTTTTTGCACTCGTGTCCATGTATTTGACTTGCTCAAATAACACTGCAGAATACTGAGATCTTTGGTTCATTTGAAGTGTCCAGCCATTGGTGCTAGAAGACGAGTCAGGGATAATTTTAGCGGCGAATATTCGTAATAATGTGAAATTTTCATTTTAGGAAAATTTGAAAAGGCGAATTATTCGGAGTGGGTCGGTGTCCTGTTCGCCTAAAATATGTAGTATATTTTTTGGGGGGGGGTCGGCTTCGCCTTCATTTGAAAACATCTCCTATAAAAACCTATGTGATTCGCTACGGGTAGTATACCTCAAGTAGCTTACCAAATTACCAATACTGTGAAATTTGAACTCGCATACCCTTGAGCACCAGAGATTCGTATTACTGTTATCCTGTGATTGTTGACGCGTGACAAATGCAGTATTGACGCGCGACAAGAGATATACTGACGTGCGACAAGAGCTGTACTGATGCGCGACAAGAGCAGTATTGACGCGCGACAAGAGAAATACTGACGCGCGACTTGGGCTAAGAAGTGACGCGCGACAGAGGAAGGCTTGACGCGCGACCTGGGCAGTGTTGACGCACGACATCTGACAGTTCACGCGCAACAAGACCTCAGAGACTGTACAGAGTCGCTTCTTGGTTCTTTTGCTGACGCAGGACTCTTTTCAGAATAATGGAAGGTGCCAGCTCAAAGAATACGAATAACCTAAAAGTAAGTAAGAAATCTCAGAAATCACTCTTCAAGTATTTTGGAAACTCTGCGGATACAGATAATGTAAATACCAATCATATAGATGCCACCAAAAAGAATCAGAATACTGACTGTGTGGAAGGCATTATTGAGGTGGACATGCATTCTGCACAGTATCACAGTCAAACAAATGAAACCTACGATAATATGCCAGATCTTGAAGATATTGTTCCTGTTGGGGTGCAACCAGAAGTGCAGCTAGATATCACAGATACAAACACTCAGCAAAATGGAAGACAAAAATCAATATCAAACTCTGGTCCAAGAAAGAGGAAACCAGGTGATTGCGATATTGCTCAAAATTCTACTCAAAAAAGTAAAGCATTGAAAACAAACAAGAATATGTGGACCATTGGCAGGACATACAAGTTTGATTGGGCAGCTAAATTTCCATTTATTGAACCTGTACAATCATCAAATTCTGAAGAAATCCCATGTGAATGTACATGTACAATATGTACGTGGAAATTGGGAAAGCAACAAAAAATGCAACTGAAGCTAGACACAATAGAAAAACATTGTGGAAAACAATATTTAACTGTAACAGGGGCGGATGGCCAGAAAATCAAAACACATAGGTGGAAAACTGAAAAGGAGTGCATGCATGTCAGATACGCAGCGGAATATGAGGAAGAGCAGAAAAAACACAGACATCTGTTGGAAAAGGGAGGAACAATCACATCGCATATTGGTAAGATGAAAGAAACAAATCTACATGCAAAATTCATACAATTCTCTACTCTTTTTCAAATACTTAAAAAAGGAAGAGCGATTTCAGATTTCCTCGATTTCAAAGTTTTGTATCAATTTAACGGAATGCTGAATATACCTTAGTCTCATTGGTCTGAGAGTAGTGGATGGGAAATGGCAAAATGCCTCTCGATGATAGAGAAGGAAGATTTGAAAGAGAATGTAAAAAAAGTAAACTTTATCTCTCTTTCAATTGATGAAGTGACATTAGTCGACAACACCGCTTGGGTATGTATCCACATCTATACTTTAGAAAATCATATAAGGACACCTCATCTGTTGGGTGTTATGAAAATGGTTGAAAAATGCAATGCCGAAAACCTATATAAAATAGTTATTTCTCATTTGAAAGATGTTGCTGGTATGACTGATTATGAAATTGCTACGAAGTTGGTATGTGTTGGAGCAGATGGTGCATCTGTCATGCAGGGTCACCGAACAAGGCTCTATGTTAGATTACAAACAACAGTGGCCCCATAAATGCTACCAATTCACTGTATGGCTCACAGAATGAATTTAGCGTATAAAATGGTAAGCAACCATGAAAATGTTGCTAAATTAGAAGACCTTATAAGAGAACTTCATGCCTATATGTCAAGCAGCCCAAAGCGTTTTCTTGAGTTCCAAAAATTTGCAATTGGAATTACAGATGGCAAAAAACTTCTGAAGGATGTGGAGACTAGATGGATCTCTTTGTATGAACCTACATGCAGAGTTCGTGAGGAGTATCCTTCATTGGTTGGTTTCATGCACAAATACCGTCATGAAGTTGATAGGGCAAGGGACTTGTTGTTCCATTTAATTGATTTGGAGACATTGCTTACATTGGTTGGTATTCTTCCAATGTTAAAGGAGATCAATACACTGATGAAGCATGCATAGGGCAGATTAATCTATATTGTGGATTTTATACGGATGAGGAAAATGGTATGTCAAAGTCTTGATATATTGTACTATTCCAATGATAGTTTTGATGCACCTGTTTTTGAAAATTGGAGAGATTTATTAGATCTTAAAAATCCAACACCTTTTTGAGATTTAATATCCATGATCACCTCTGCATCACTGTTAATGGGAGGGAAATACCTGTGCACATTTTGTAAAAATTTCAAGCTATTACAGGATCGGAACGAGAAGATGTTCCCATGACACGTAATTTGTTTGAGTTTGTTATAGTTGAAACAAGAATAAAGCTTTAAAAATTTTCAGAAACCTTGTCATCAGAAATTAGGGAACGTTTCTGTAAAGATAAAATTCTGGAATCCATGGGTGTGATGAATCCTAATTTTTGGAATACTGAAGGTGGCCGTGCAGACTTTGTCAGTAAGCATTTCCATAAATCAATGGGTACGATAATAGAACAATTTACAAAGACGTCAGAGGTCAAGGGTGTGGAAATCAAAGGTATACTGAATGCTGATTTATTAAAGTCTCAGTCAACAAATTTTGCAACAACAATGAGGAACCAATATAAGAATTTAGATCAACCTTCTGAAAGTGGTGCTATTACAAGGCTGTGGCAAGGAATCTATCAAAGTTATATTTTACAAGAAGATATCAGTGAATATTTCATATTATATGAGTTATGCCAAACATTGATTTTGGGGTCTGTGGAGGATGAAAGGGTTTTCAGTGCATTGTCATTTATAAAATCAAAACTGAGAAACAAGTTGGATAAAAATCTAGAAAGCTGCATGAGGTGTTATGTTTCTCGATACTCCATCGAAACCTTTCCGTTCGACAGAGAAATTGCGCACTGGAATTCACTTTGTGAAAGAAGAGGTGTGAATAATACAGCTACAAGTACAAATATTCCCAACCTTGAGAGTGTAATTGGCTCTTCGTCACATTCTACAGAAGACAACATCGAATTTGATGAAGCTATTGATAATGGATTGTTTCAACTTTAAACAGGTATCTTCTTTATCTATCTTTTATCTTTATCATTAAAGATGTTACAGGTCTATATACTAAAAATGTCAGGCAATTCACCCATCTATCTACTAATACATTTCTCGTGTTGGGTTTTTTTAAAACACAGATCTAGCTCATTACTAGTGGCAATGATGATTTCAACTTTAAGGAGGTATCTTTTTCCCCTTAATCTTATTGTTTGTTACTATTCATTTTTTCAGCTCTGGTTATCATTAAAAATGTTATAGGTGTATGTATTTACATTTAGTTAAATACAATATTTTTACTTTTTAAAAATGTGGGTTGACATCCATCCAAGGAAGCTGTTACTTCTCGGGACTGACAATGTCAGGCAACTCACCCACTTATCTACTAATCCATTTATAGTGTTGAATTTTTTTTAAGACAAAGATCTAGCACATTACCGGTGATGATTTCAATTTTAAATAGGTATCTTCTTCAACATAATCTTATTGTTTTTTACTATTCATTTTTTCAGCTCTGGTTATCATTAAAGATGTTACAGGTGTATGTATTTACATTTAGTTAAATACAACATTTTTACTTTTTGAAAACATGGGTTGACATCCGTCCAAGGAAGCTGTTACTTCTCGGGATTGACAATGTTAGGCAACTCACCCATCTATCTACTAATCCATTTTTTGTGTTGAATTTTTTTTAAGACAAAGATCTAGCACATTACCGGTGATGATTTCAATTTTAAATAGGTATCTTCTTCAACATAATCTTATCGATTGTTACTTTAAATTTTTTCAGCTCTTGTTATCATTAAAGACGTTACAAGTCTAATTCTATATATTTACATTTATTTAAAGATATTGTTGGTCTATATATTTAAAGATGTTGCTGGAACTTCTCAGGAGTCAGGACTGACAATGTCAGGCAACTCACCCCTATATCTACAATGTCATGTAAAACAAAGATCTAGCACGTTACCCTTGATGATTTCACAGCAATCTAATACGCAAGAGGTAAGCTAAACCCTAGCATATTTGCAATTATGTTTAATTTCTTACCAGTGATGATTCTTTCTTGATTTCTCAGAATTATATTTAATTTATTTTTAAATATAAGTCCACATAAAATTCCTCATCATCCATATATATCATATCATCACCATATCATTATCATATCATGAGTCCTGACACTACAATTATTATTAATACAATTATTTATCTAATTTTAAATTTATTAAAACAACTTCGTTTTTAAAAATAATTCATAATCATATCGTTACAAGTGTAGAGAATAATTATCTTAAAACAAGTTCAAAAGTCTAGAGGAGAAGAATTACTGTGCTTGATGATAAATCTACGTCCACATTAAATTGATCATCGTCTTTCATCATCATCTATCATTAATTATCAATTATCATCATTCATCATCTACGTCCACATACAATTCATGACAACTCAAGTAAACAAGAAACATACATATAATTCATGATAATCACCATCTAATGCAATTAAAATTAAAGATTGTATATAAATCCATATAATTAAATTCAAAAACCATAGTACATACTCAATTGTAGAAGTTTTCAAATTCAATATTTAAAGTTTCCTCAATAATAAAAGTTTCTAGTTTTCAAAACCCTCTCTTTCTTTATCCAATTCTACTCTGCACTCTTCCCTAATGGCTTCTTCCACCGTGGCTGTACCTCCTTCCCCAAAACAAGAAATCTACAACAGCAAATTTGGATCAGCTGCAGTGTTCAAACTATCCCGTTGCCAATAATTTTCATAACGACTAATAATCTCATTGATAAGAACCTTAGCCCTTCTCTCCCATTCTGTAAGCTGATTCATATGAAGAAGCATCTCCATCTTTCTTATCAACCCACACAAAATCTTTTTTGTGCTTGTCCAGTTGTATGAAATACTCCTTTCCCTCTTTAGAAGTACTTATGCCAAAACCATGTATGGTCCAAGCAACAAGTGATACCTAATCAGCAAGTGAACAAAACCAGAACTTGAAAACATATAAAGAGAAAACAAACTAGCATTACTTTGTAGTACTATATTGTCCAGCCAGTTATCGATCCACTCAATGATTCTCTCCAAGCTTCATACTCAAGAATTGTGTAAAAAGATAACACATTTCCATTTTTGTGAGTTGCCTACATCAACATGTGCCAAAATTAGACATGGAGATAAATAACATTTGGAGGCTTAAAAACAAATATAAAGAGTCTCAATACACTCAACAAAATATATAGGGGTAACAGTTACCCTGACAATAGGAGTGATAAATTCCACAACAAATGAAGGAATTTTAAGCAGTGATGGCTAGGTATGGTGTATGAAATTGATCAGTAATCCTTTGATGTGGGATCCATCATGGTCCTTTAAGAGACAAAGGACAAGTCAAAGGATCTCACTAGAAAGGATGTGTTCGAATTAAGCAGAAACTAAACAACGCTATACAAAGATCATGTACCTGGTCTGTCATTATCATCAGATGGCCATATCTTAAAGATTTAATGCTGTCATATATTTTATCTTCCTGTAGACCAAGGATTTTTTTTTATATTTACTATCTCTTTATTCTCCATTTGTTGGTGAGTGTTAGCTTCCCTGATATTGAGCAGCTTACTCTGAGAGGAACCACGCCATAATAATATTGACCAACAATAGATATTCCTGCCACCTGATAGAATAAAGATAACTAAAATAACAAAAATTAAATTGGAAAGTGATGTCGAACATGTCACAATACTACCAAATTCAGTATTCACATTTCCCTGATTCAAGGCACAAACACTTACAGCAAGAGCCTTGGCTGAGTCACCCTCTATTAATATTAAAGTACATTGATCATAATTCTTCCCCCTTGATTGATTTGCATCATCAAGTTTGGGAACATCAATTAATTTCCCCTTCTTGGTTCCATCAGTTTTCTTAAGATCTTTTTTTTGTTTAAACTTTTCCACTGCACTCATCAGGTTAATCAAAGTTACAAAGCTCATCTTAGACACTAGCATTGCAAAAATTACATGTACTCAGAAATGTTACATATTAGACACCACGGCCTTTATTTATTGACATGGCTGCAAATGTGAAACAGTGAAAATTACTATAAATTTATAACAACAAATTGTATCAGAATAAAAAATATGAATTAAAAGGAATTATACTTACAATCAACATGGAAACTGAACGTTGATTCGAGAAAATTCTTTTCTTCCACGAGTGTTGCCTTGGTTGTAACAATTGGTAAATTTTTGAACGAAAGGCCCGTAAACCGATGGATGTCATTTGCTTCGATACTGAATTGAAAAATTCAACCATCGTTCAGAGTCACATAAAAAATGCCGTCCTCTAAATTGTAGGATGACAGAAAGTAATTCAAAATATCCGGATCTGTTTCGAAATGGGGCATATTAATAGTATGGATGTGAGGACATAAGGGATTCCTGTAGTTGATCTTGGAAATCGATTGAATTGGATTCTCTTGATTTTTGTTACTGAACTTCGAGTTGGGAAGCATCGAGACCTACAAAAAATCAAGAGCTGGAAGGTGAAAATGAGAAAATGACCGTTGAAGGGTATTTATAGGCTAAATTAGGCGTCAATGGCTTCACTTGACACGCGTCAAAGGTTTTAGCTGACATGAAACAATAGTCTTAGCGACGCGCGACAATAGGAGTGAGCGATGCGCGTCAAAAGCAGAAAGTGACGTGCGTCAATAGAATCCAGTGACGTGCGTCACTAGGTGCCAGTGACGCGTGTCACTAGGTTCCAGTGACGCGCATCATTAGGTGCCAGTGACACGTGTCATTAGGTGCCAGTGACGCGCGTCAATAGCGGGGAGTGTCGCGCGTCGGTCAAGACCATTGACGTTCCATTGACACGCGTCGGTCAAGACCATTAACGTTCCATTGAGAAAGCCTGAGACTACCAAATAATTGATTTCTTAGCCCAAAATTTAATGGAATTCAAAGTTTTCACCTCTTTTCTCTAGAGGAAATCCCTTCATGTTTGCAATGCAGCCAATTGAGATGAAACCTTCAAATTTATCCCCAAACCAAAGAAACAGTGTTTGGTGTGTACTTGATGATGATACAGGGTCTTGTTTGATAAGTTCAAAAAGAAACTTCATGATATATGCTAAGACTGAGTTTGAGATGAAGTACCAGTAAGGCACTGTTGACAAAATTTACACAATGTTACCTTTTTAAGATGATCCAACCTTGCACAGAGAACTTTATGTTGAGCTGTAAATTTTTTTTCCATATTTGAGACACTTGATGTTATCAATTGTACTTCAAGAAGATCATGATTAATCAATTCAAGGCATAGAAATGGGGGAGCTTCAAAAAAATTGTCTTCAAACATACACTTCAACATTGTATCTTCAGCAAAGGAAAACAAAACAAGGTGGTAGCAGGAATTTTATACTTTGATACTCCTTGCAATGGTCAACCAAGTATTTCATCAGCTTAACAATGATAATTAGAAGAAAGTATAAACAACTTTCCGTTACACAACAATTTTGATCACTTTACCCTTAATTGTCATCTTTCAGAACCTCATTCTTGTACTAACATGATAGATAGTAAACAAACCTTAATTGGACTAATGATCAATATGCAAAACCAGCCTTAAAATTGAAAAAAAGAGGAGACAGTATTTTAATTTCAAAACCACTCAGAAGCCATTCCTGACGGAGAGATCCTCAATGTGAAATCCTATACAAACAGATTTTTGATACTGATATCCATTTTCCCCCAAACATTTTACATTACAAAATATCTCAAGAATGTGAATCCTATACAAAATTACTGTCTTGGAAAAATCTTTTGCTAAGAAGACAAGTTTTTTAGGTCTTCATTTCTAAGCTATTGAGTTTTATAAACTTGAATAATTTAATACTCAAGTTCAAAATCTAATTAAATTTGGCATGAAGGAACACTAAAAGACACTCCTCATTTCATGTTTTGGTTACCAGGTTTTCTCTACAGATGTTACGATCTATATACAAAAATGTCAGGAATTCCCCATCGATCTACTAATCCAATTTAACTCTTGTTGGTTTTTTTGCAACACACATCTAGCTCAATACCAGTGCAGTGTGATTTCAACTTAGCAGGTATCTTTTTTTCCCCTTAATCTCATTATTTCTACTAATTCCATTTTTCAACTCGGTTTTCATTAAAGATGTTACAGATCTACTATCTAAACAATCGGCAATTCAAACCGCAGCTATTACTAAGCCCTTTCTCCCGTGTTGGGTTTTTTTGAAACACATTCGCTCATTACCAGTGCGTGATTATTTCAAGCTTTAGGAGAATCTTTTTCCCCTTATCTTTTGTTTTTACTATTTCATTTTTTTCAGCTCTGGTTATCATAAAGCATGTCTAATGTATTACATTTAGTTAAATACAATTTTTATTTTTGAAACTGTGGGTGTGACATCCGTCCAGGAAGCTGTTATTTTTACTTACTTTCTGTTTTCTTCCGGAACTGACAATGTCAGTCACCTCCCCTCTATCTACTAATTCATTTTTGTGTTGATTTTTTTAACAATAATCCTAGTCCATACCATGGATTATTTATCAATTTAAATAGTTCTTCTTCAACTCATCTTAATTGTTTTGTGACTTTTTACATTTTTTCAGCTCTAGTTATCGTGGTTCTTTTAAAGATATTGTGTGTCTAATGATATTTAAAATGTTCTGGCCACTATTTTCAGGACTGAAAGGTTCGGCAACTCACCCCTCTAATCTAAATGTCAGGAAAACAAAGATATGGCACGGACCCCCTTGATTATTTCACAGCATCTAATACGCAAGAGGTAAGATAACCCTATGATCTTTGTAATTTTATGTTGATTTCATCCTTACCCGTGATGATTCTTTCTTGATTTTCTTAGAATTAATTTTGAATTTATTTTTTTATATGTGGAATCCTTTGTAAATATTTTTTTAACGCTGGATAAACTAGTAAACAATACATTATAAAAGTCTATTAATACAATTAAGTCCTCCACTCTTTCCTAAATTCCATGCTTTGTCATAGATCCTCACTTTCTTCTTCTGATGTCTCCATGAGGAAATATATCTATTTTTAAGACTATATATTATATCCTCTACCAACGAAGTTATTCAAACTCACTTCTAAGCTATCCTTCCATCTCCTAGATATATGTCACCACCCCACCCAAATCCGCTGATCACACTATTTAAATCATTACAGATTCTTTATCTATAAAAATCTACCATCTACACACACCTAGTTTTTGCTATGGATCCGGGGTTGTTACAGCCTTCATCTTTTTCGTTACCACTAAATTTTCCAACTTATAATATTATAGCCTCCGTTCTATTAATCACATTATTCTTCAACCCTTATCAATATTTAAAAACTTGATAGGATTCTTCAAAACCTTATATTTTTATTAAACTTTCAAAGTTATATACGTATCTTGACTATCTTTTAAATCACAAGGTTATTCCACTTTGGTTTATCTAAGATTCCATAACTTGCTATTCGAGCCAACTTGTCATCTCTCGACCGCAAACAATATCATGATAACAAACCATATCTTTAAATTTAAAACCATGGTCTTGATGTTTCTATCATTCTAGCAAACGTTGGTTGCTACAAATTGAGTCTATTGATTATTTGAATTCAACAACCTCTCTAATGAAGATTATTGCACTATAAATAGAGGTGATCTCGTTAAATAGAATTTCCCTAACAAATAGGTATAATTGAAGGAGAATCCTAAAGATCTGCTTCAATATCGGTTGCTATTTTTTTTTCCAAAAACATAATTTTTCCAAGATACTAAAGTCTCACAGTATTTAGGCACTACATTTTACATTATAACGCATTAATTGATCATCGTCTTTCAATCATCATCTATCATTAATTATCTTTCATTCAATATCTACGTCCACATACAATTCATGACAATGCGTAAACAAGAAACATGCATATAGTTCAATGTGACACCATGCTAATTCATTCAAATTACAGACTATATATGATCCATATTATGAATCAAATAACCATAGTGTGACTCGATGAAGTTTTCAAATTCAGTATACAAGTTTCCTCCTATAAAAGTTTCTAATGTTTTCAAACCACTCTTTTTTTTTTTTTACATTCCATACTCTGCTCTATGCCAATCCCAACGGCTTCTTTCCCTGTAAATGTACCTCTTTCTTCCCAACATCAAAAATAACCCCTGACTTATAAGATCTTCTGTCAAAAAGCACTGTCCAGATTTTTTCAATAATTCTTTCTTCTTGATTTTTGCATCTCCAGTTGAACAACAAATTTTTTGGATCAGCAGCTGCTTTTGGCTTTTTGGAATACTATGTCACATGGGCGAACCATCTCTTTATTTATCTGCTTTAGTGTATTTTTGTTGTTAACCACAACAATATTTTGCTTTCAATTTTTTTTGCTGTGCTGATAAGTTGTTCTTTGCTGTTTCCTCCAAGTACTTGCAAAACCTTCACCTGACTCTTTCCCAATTTTCTATTTCAACTGCACAAAAAGATTATTGTCCATATAACATATTAATGTAACTTGGTCAAATTTTCAAATTAACAAAATAATGTTTTATACAAATATTAATAGTACTTACAACAGCTCTATCTCTTTCGGCATTTGCGCTGATAGACCACATACCGAAATCTTGTCCTTGTACCATTTGTTAAAATATGCCTGGGGCCTGTGCATAACTATTTTCCAATTTGTTTTTATCCGTATCTACAGTTGTCTTTATAGTTGTAAAAACGTGATAGTCCCCATCTTACTTTTTTGGTTAGTAAGGAAATCTCCATCTTCGCACCTCACTTGATTTTGGACTGCATCGTAAAACTATCCCTTGCCCAATAATTTTTCATAACGACGAATATTTCATTTGATAATAACTTTAGCCTTTTTCCTCCCATTTATGAAAGCTGTTGTATATGAGGAAATCAACTCACTATATGGGATTGACAATTCATTACTCATTAAGTGCTCCAAAGGAAAAACGTGGCAATGGTTTCCATCTGAATCTTATGCCAGATGATCTTGCTAGAGAAAAGAATGGGGGTTTCATTCACCAATCACTGCTCCTTTTTTCTTCTACTACCTTTGGTGGGCTGATCCCTGTTTTTTGAACAAATTAATCATTTTAGATAAATAATTTATCATAATGTAATTCAAAATTGGCAAGCATTTTAACATTGAAATTTTGAAGTATACCTACCTGCTGGCCTTGATCATCTCGTGGTATCAACTGGAAACCGTTGGTTCAATTGCTATAATGCCCAAATATCTTCATCTAAATTTATAATTGTCAAAACAGAATATGCCCATTCGACTGGGCAGCCACCAAGTGATAGATGGAATCGAAATGAGGGGCAGGTTTAGATTGTCCCCACTAGGGCCGGACAAAAAGGCAATGCAGTTTATAACCAATGTTTCTTTTTCTTTGATTCCCCTCTGGTTGGCCTTTTAAAAAATTATGGTTTGAGTGGTGTCGGTGCCATGGTTTGGTCAGGACGACATGTGCTGAAAAGTACGAGAAAAAAGTGAAAATATTTAAAACAATTCAAGCAAGACTGACAAAAAATTACGTACTATCGAAAAGTTGTACCTTTGTTGTCGAGGGTTGTTTTTCCCCCTCGGTGCTACGGGTGGCCTTGTGAGTTTAGCAGTGGCTGTAGAGAGATTGATGCATGCACTGGTATGAGTGAGTTGGGGACGCAGTGCCAAAGCCCTGCAATTCATTCAATTTAATAATGTCAATTACTTTTGTTAAAATTTAAATGAAAAATAATATGCACTTGGGATTTGTAATAATAGGATGAGAATGTATTATACTTACTCTCCTCGCATTTACGAGTTCAAATTGTGTTGAGGTTTGGAGATTAGTGAGCTTCCATTTCAGATTGGGATTCCCTTGAAGCCTCCGCGTTTTGTGGCCTCTTCCTCTCGATCATTTTTCTTTTTTTTTCTGGGAAGTGCTTCAGATCTCTTCCTCTGAAACATCAAATTTACGTTTTAATACTGCATTGGTAGTGTCAAAAATTGGAATACAATTCAACTAAATATTATACTTGTTGTTCGTCAAATTGAATTGAGATTTCTTCTTCAAAGCCTCATCAGAGCAATTAGGAATTTTCTGTTATCTTTAAATTTAAGAAAATTGCCTTCATAGTGAAGCCGAGGAGATATTTTTTTGAATAAATAAGGTTTATCTAAGAGTTTTTAATTTATTATGTCGTTCTTATATGTTTTGGTAGTATGTGCAACCAATCGAAATTGGTGTTTTGGAGAATAGTGGCACAAATGTTAGGCTATGGCCCAATTTGGGTAATATCTTTTGGGTAGACCCGGCAAAACAATTCTCTTGAAAAAAGAAATATGCACAAGACAGTGGTTCAATTGATTGTGTTCTCATACACACGCTGGATTTAATTGACATGGGCTGCAAATGTGGACAGTGCTAATTTACTATAATTTATCAGCAAATTGTAATCAAATGAAAAAAGAAAAAATTGATTAAAACGAATTATAACTTACCATCACTGGAACCGTACGTGGATTCGAGAAATTTCTTTCGTGTCTTCTCCAGGAGTGTTTTGCCTTGGTTGTACAATTGGTAGATTTCTGAAAGGAAGGCCCATAACACTTGATGTATTTTTGCTTCAATGTGAATTAGACATTGGCCATCATTCAATTCACAATAAAATACCGTCCTCTGATTGTAAGCATGACAGAAGGTAATTCGAAGTAATCCAGATCGTTTCGAAATGGCCATATTCACAGCCTTGAAATTCACAACTCTTTGCATCAATCTTGATATTCTAGACATCTTTAAAGAAGCAGTATGGGATGTTGAGGGGCATAATGGATCCTGTAGTGTGATCTTCGAATATCGATGGTTGATTGTCTTGATTTTCTTGCTGAACTTGCCATTTGGGGCGATTAAGTCGACCATTATAAGCTGTAATTGCGTCTTGACCAATGATTTAGACCTCAAAAATTCAGACGAGAAACACAAATAGACAAATGCACAAGGGGTAATTTATTAAGTAAATAGGGGCGTCACAGC
Organism: Taxus chinensis; assembly: GCA_019776745.2. NCBI lineage: Eukaryota > Viridiplantae > Streptophyta > Pinopsida > Cupressales > Taxaceae > Taxus > Taxus chinensis. Next base: position 151,074,806 of record CM034147.1, on the reverse strand, counting down.
AAAGCCCCCTATTGACTTGCATTCTTTCCTCCTCTATACTACTATTACGCGCGTCCTGTGTACTATTGACATCTCTGTCAGCTCTAACTTTTGTCGCGCATCATCAAACTTTGCGTGCGCCACTCCTGGCACTAGTGACGCCTACAACTATCCCTACTTACACCTTCCCGATTCCGCCCCCCCGCTATTTGTCACATTTGCCAATACCTTTGACGCCATCAACAGGGGTTCTAGTTCGCGCGTCGATTAGGGTCACGGTGTCCCTTCATAGAAGCCATGTCCTGTCAAACGGTCGTAAGCTGACCGCACTTCTAGGAGCCAGTGACGCGCATCATTACGGAGCAAATGATGGCGCGTCATCATGGGCTAGTGACGCGCGATAGTGGGGTCGTTCGCCGTGTCATTTACGACCCTGACGCGGACACAGTGTGACACTGTCACGCGTTCGTTACGATCCATGTCGTGTGTCTATACACCTGTGTAGCGCGTCCTTATGACAAGTGTCGCGCTAAAGTGTCGTGCGTCATTAACAAACGTGTCGCGCCAGTGACGCGCATCATTACGAACTAGTGTTGTCGCATCGTAACGATGGAGCCAATATGAAAACCACTGATAATTTTGTTTGTTTGAATACTGTCGAAATCACCTTCCGCTGACTGGTTTTACAGGGTATTCGCCAGGTTTTCCCCTTCATTTATGAGGGGTGTCTTTAAAAGACCCCTGAGTGGTGCTAACACCGGTTTTGCATTCCCTGGCATTTGAACCTTCTACACCTTGTAGATATATCCCGGCCTCCCTGAGAAAAACAATTTCTATTTTTTTTGTCTCTATGTATTTGCAAATGCCAAGGTTCTTTTTATAGCTCCCAATCCCCGTCATTGCAAACCTGTGAGCTAGCTTTCTCTTAAACTCACCAATGTCCTGCTACTATCCTCCGCTAAGAATATCATCCACAACAGGACCAAAATACGATAGCTCTCCCATTTTCAAGCTTCTTGAATAAACACATGGTCAATTCACATCTAAAGTACCATTCCATGCTAAAACTATCAAACTTCAGTATCCACCATTGCCTTGCATCTGCTTGGAGGCCCTATAGGCTCTTTTTCAACTGCACAATAGTTTCTCCTTACCCTTGACTTCATACCCAAGTGGTGCTGCATATAAATCTCTTCTCTTCATCAAATATATCCAAATCAATCATGAGAAAGTCATCTTCACATCTAATTTTTCTCTAAATGCAATCTTCTATTGTAACTAACTCAATATAATACTAATAGGTCACTTAACACAAAGACAATTTTCCAAGTCAATACCCCTACCTTTTGGCAAATCCCTTACTACAAGCCTTGTCTTGTTACCTTTTTGTGTTGTCCACCCTCTTCTTCCTTAATTCTATTCTAATACTCACTTGTTCGCAATTTTCTCCTTATCCTACTTGGCAATTTAAAACCAAATTCAATCTGGTTCTGTTTGCCAAAGGTTCATCTCCTCCTCCATCCATGCTCCCGCTGAACGTGATTTTTATCCCTGTATTGCTTCTTCAAAGCGGTGTCTAGTTCATCCGCACATCATGTTCATATAGATAAAATAAATAAGGTGAAAATGCTTTTATGAAGTTTACTTATACCCCTTTAAAAGACCTTCTCAAGGGTTTGGGGTACGAAGGCTCAATCTAGACCCCTGGAATATAGTATCAAATATCAAATCTGACATGACTTGCCTAGTCACGTCTACCGCCGTCATTCATCAGCTAACTGACTCGGTTTCTATTCTCGGTAACCATCGGTGGTTCATCTTACATATGTCAGTCGGGTTGTATACTGACCACGTTTTCTCTGTATTTCGTGAAGGTGTTCTTTAAAACCGAGAGTTCATGTTCATCATCATAAACTTCTCACTTTTTCTCATCCTTGGTACCAAAATTTGATCTCCCGGTACATTCTCTTTTCATTCCATTCAGCAGCCGACTCCTAACAATTTTAGAATTCGCTAATATCCCAAACAAGAAACCAATCACCACATCCTAACCATGAAAAGTGCACCTCTGGTTTTGCATCAACTTTTTTCTATTTCTCTCTATCACAGGCAACAAAAAGTTTTCTGACCTCATCTTTTCCTCTTTTCTGGTCCAATGCTTTCCTTTCCTCTTGTTGGATTTACCTCCATCATAGTTGAACTTGAAGGGCACGGTTAATCACCAATAAATGCGTATCATCAAGCTGCCCCCCTTCTACAACTGCAAGGGCAAATCCAAATTGTTCCCTACTTCTAGCATGTTCCATGTTGTCCTATTCTATCTTCTCTTTGTAACAACCATTCTCCGTGGTGTTTCTCCTTCTTGGAACCATTCTTTCTCTATTATCCCTTCACTGACACAAATGATCATTGAAAGCATTAATACATTTCACCACCAGTTGTCAATCTCAGGCCACTTTAACTAAATTTATTCATTCTCAACAAGGGCTTTCCCTCTTTTTAAAAGTTCGCAAAAAATTTATATTTGGCGTTTAACTACAATAAACCCTCCTTTTTATTTACATCATCATGACGTAACATAGACTAATCGAGATCCGCCCTGTGAGCTACCTGAGCTGGTCCCCGCACATCTGAGTGTACCCAGCTCCAATTTCTACTCCTTCTTAGTTTGCCTCCGCCAACTTTGTAAATCCAGAATAAAAAAATATGAATTAAACGGGAATTATACGTACCAATGAACATGGAAACTGACGTTGATTCGAGAAAATTCTTTTCTTACACGAGTTGTTGCCTTGGTTGTAACAATTGGTAAATTTTTGAACAAAGGCCCGTAAAACCCGATGGATGTCATTTGCTTCGATACTGAATTGAAAAATTCAACCATCGTTCAGATCCATAAAAAATGCCGTCCTCTACATTGTAAGTATGACAGAAGTAATCAAAATACCGGATCTGTTTCGAAATGGGGCAATTAATAGTTGGATTGAGGACATAAGGGATTCCTGTATTGATCTTGGAAATCGATTGAATTGGATTCTCTGATTTTGTTACTGAACTTCTCGGTTGGGAAGCATCGAGACCTACAAAAAATCAAGCGCTGGAAGGTGAAATGAGACCATGACCTTTGAAGGGTATTTATAGGCTAAATTAGGCCTCAATGGCTTTCACTTGACAACGCGTCAAAGGTTTTAGCTGACACTGAAACAATAGTCGTTAGCGACGCTCGACATAGGAGTGAGCGACTGCTCGTCAAAAGCAGAAAGGTGACGTGCGTCAATAGAATCCAGTGACGTGCGTCACTAGGTGCCAAGTGACTGCGTGTCACTAGGTTCCAGTGACGCGCATCATTAGGTGCCAGTGACAGTTTCATTATGTTGCCAGTGACGCGCGTCAATACGGGGAGTGTCGCGCGTCGTCAAGACCCATTGAACGTTCCATGACAAATACGCGTCGTCAAGACCATTAACGTTCCCTTGAGAAAGCCTAGACTACCAAATAATTGATCTTCTTATCCCAAATTTAATGGAATTCAAAGGTTTTCACCTCTTTTTTCCTAGAGGATTCCCTTCATGGTTTGCAATGCAAGCCAATTGAGATGAAACCTCAAATTTATCCCCAAACAAAGAAAAGTGTTGGTTGTAACTTGATGATTATCAGTTTTGTTTGATAAGTCAAAAGAAACTTCATGATATAGCTAAGACACGAGTTTGATATAAGTACCAGTAAGCAACTGTTGACAAAATTTACACAATGTACCTTTTAAGATATCCAACCTTGCACAGATAACTTTTTTTGAGCTGTAATTTTTTTTCCATATTTGAGACACTTGAGTTATCAATTGTACTTCAAGAAGATCATGATTAATCAATTCAAGGCATAGAAATGGGGGAGCTTCAAAAAATTGGTCTCAAACATACACGTCAACATTGTATCTTCAGAAAGGAAAACAAAACAAGGTGGTAGGCAGGAATTTTATACTTTGATACTCCTTTGCAATGGTCAACCAAGTATTTCATCAGCTTAACAATGATAATTTAGAATAAGTCTAACAACTTTCCGTTACACAACAATTTTGGATCACTTTACCCCTATTGTATCTTTCACACACCTCATCTTGTAACTAACAGAATATGTAAACCCCTTATTAAGCGATGATCAATGCACACCTTAAAAATGAAAAAAAGAGAGACATTTTTAATTCAACCACTCCAAGAAGCAGTCCTGAAGAGAGAATCTCACGATGGTGAATCCTATCAACATATTTTTTAACTGATCCCCTTTTCTTTTTCCCAAAACATTTTTACAATATCTCAAGATCTGAATCCTATACAAAATTAATTCTTGATCTAAGAGGCAGTTGTTTAGTCCTGCATTTCTAAGCGATTGAGTTTTATAAAAACTTGAATAAGTTTTAAATACGCATTTCAAATCTAAATTAAATTTGGCATGAACAAATCACTAAAGACACTCCTATACACATTTCATGTTTTGGTTAACCATGGTTTTCCTAAGATGTTTACAGATCTTATACTAAAATGTCAGGAAATTCACATCCCCCCCTCTATCTACTAATCCCCTTACCGTGTTGGTTTTTTTAAAACACCCATCTAGCTCATTACCAGGGCAGTGATGATTCAACTTTAAATCAGTTATCTTTTCCCCTTATCTAATTATTTATTACTATTCTTTTTTTCAGCTCTGGTTTTCATTAAAAGATGTTACAGATCTATATACTAAAAACATCAGCAATTCAGCATCTACTACAATCCATTTCTCGTGTTGGGTTTTTTGAAAACACAATTAGCTCATTACCAGTGGCAGTGATGATTTCAACTTTAAGGAGGAATCTTTTTCCCTTAATCTTCTTGTTTGTTACTATCATTTTTTTTCAGCTCTGGTTTCATACAGATGTCTATGTATTTAACATTTAAGTTAAATAACAATTTTTATTTTTTGAACAAATGTGGGTTGACATCCGTCCGAGGAAGCTTTACTTCCTGGTACTGACAATGTCAGGGAACTCACCCCATCTATCTACTAATTCATTTTTTTTGTGTTTAATTTTTTAAGAAACACTAGCACATTACAAGGGATTTTTCAATTTTTAAATCGGTATCTTCTTCACAAGTCATCTTATTGTTTGTTACTTTACATTTTTTTCACTCTAAAGTTATCATTTATTTAAAGATATTGGTTTGGTTAGATATTGAAAGATGTGGCTCTGCCACTTGTCAGGACTGACATGTCAGGCAACTCACCCCTCTATCTCCATGTCAGGAAAAACAAAGATCATATCAACGTTACCCTTGATGATTTCACAAGCTCTAATACTCAGAAGGTAAGATAACCCTATATATGTGGGTATTATGTTTAATCTTCTACCAGTGATGATTCTTTCTTGATTTCTTAGAATTATATTAATTTATTTTTATAATGTGGAAAATCCTTTGATAATATGTTTGGTGTAACTGCGGGATAAACTATTTAAACAATACATTATACTATTATAACTCATATAGATTCCTGACCCTCTTCCTAAAATTCCCTGCTTTGGGTCATAGATCCATCATTCCTTCAGATTTCTCCATGAAGAAATAGATCTATTTTTAAGACTTATAATGATCATCCTCTAACACGAAGTTATGCAAAAAACGTCAATTCTAATGCGTATCTTCCATATCCTATAGTCACCCCACCCAAATCTAACACTAATCAACAAACTATTTAATCAACTGACAGGATTCTTTATCTGACCTAAAAATCTACACACATAGTTTGGCTATGAGCGAGTTTACAACCTTCAATATTTCTTACAACACGCAAAATGATTCCAACATTATATCCTCCAGTTCTAATTCCACAATTATTCTTCACCCCCTTATCAAAGTATTAAAAAATGCATAGGATTCTTCAACCTTATATGTTGTAGGCATAAAACTTCAAAGTTATATATCGAGCTTGACCTACTTTTAATCACAAGGTTATTCCACTTGGTTAATCTAGATTCCATAACCTTGACTAGTTGTAACGAGGCAACTTGTCAATCCTACTGCTACACAAAAAACAATATCCATGATAACAAAACCATATCTTTTAAACCAGGGTCTTGATTGTTTCTAGCAAAACGTTATTTTTCTGACAAATTGTCTTGACTATTTTGACTGATCAAACAACCCTCTCTAATGAGAGATTATGCACACACTATATAGAGGGGAATCTCTTAAAAAGAATTTTCCTACACCATAAGTCTAATTAGAGAAATCCTAAAGATCTGCTTCAAAAAATCTTAGTTGCTATTTTTTCCAAAAAACTATTTTCAAGATACACATTAAATCTCAAAGATATTTAGGCACTACATTTACATTTACACAGTAAACTAAGAATCATCGTCTTGCAATCATCATCTATCATTAAATTTTATCAGTTATCATTCTCATCGACTTCCACACAATAACAATTCATGACAATGTCCATTAACAGAAACATACATTAGTTCATGATAATCACCATCTAAGGCAAGTAAAAATTAAAGACTATATAAATCCATATTGAAATTCAAACCCAACCATAGTAATACTCATAGTAGAAGTTTTAAATTCAATATATAAAGTTCCTCAATAATAAAAGTGTCTAACTTTTTCAAAAAAAACCCTCTTTTTCTTCTTTTCTTTATACAATTCTACTCTGCTCTATTCCAACGGCTCTCCACTGTAGATTACCTCTTTCCACCCAACTCAAAAGTAACCCCTGAACGTATAAGATCTTCCTTTTCAGCATCTGTCCGAGATTTTTATAATTCCTTTCTTCTTGATTTGTTTTGATTGGGGGGGCATCTCCATGTGACAACAAATTTGGATCAGAAGCTGCTTTGGCTTTGAATAATATGTCAGGGTCGAGACATGGCGGTCTTTAATGTCTGCTTTAAATTATTGTTTGTTTGTTACCAAAACAATATTTTGGCTTCAATTTTTTGCTGCGGATAAGTTGTTCTTGCTTTTTCCAGAGTGAACTTGCACAACACCTTCAACCTGAACTCTTTTCAAATTTTCATATTCACTCATTCAACTGGCACAAAAGAGTAAAGTCATATAAAACATGTAATGAATTCAAATTCAAAATTAACAAAAATAAGTGTTTAATGTAATATAGACTTACAACAGCTCTATCTCTTTCGGCATTTGCGATTGATACCAAATCCTTGTCCTTGGACCATTTGTTAAAATATGCCTGGGGCCTCGGCACTAATATTTTCCAATTTGTTTAGTGCCTTATCTACAATGTTGTCTTTATAGTTGTTAAACGTGATAGTCCCACATCTTACTTGGGTAAGTAAGGAATCCATCTTCGCAACTTGATTTTGGACTGCAGCGTATAAACTATCCCATTGCCAATAATTTTCATAACGACTAATAATTTCATTGATAATAACTTTAGCCCTTTTCTCCCATTCTATAAGCTGTTGGATATGAGGAATAATAAACTCACTGATATGGGATTGACAATCATACCAATTAAGTTCTCCAAAGGAAAACGTGGCAATTGTTCACTATCTGAATCTGATGAAGACGATCTTGCTGGAGAAGTATGTGGGCTTTCATCAAGATCAACTGCTCCTTGTTTCTGCCTTTGGGTGGGCTCATCCTATTTGTGAAAAAATTAATCAAGATTTAGATAAATAAATTTAAATCAGAAATGTAATTCAAAATTGTAAAGCATATTTAAATTGAAATTTGAAGTATACCTGCTGGCCTTGAATCATCTCGTGGGTATCGAAAAAACCAGTTGGGTCATTGCTATCAATGCCCAAATAATCTTCATCTAAATTTATATTGTTCAAAACAGATATGCCCGTTGCACTGGGCAAGCCACCAAGTGAGAGAGTTGGAATTCAAAAGGAGGAGGCAAGGTTTAGTGTCCCACTAGGGGCCGGAGCAAAAGGCATGCATTTACCAATGTTCTTTTTCATTGTTCCTCTGGTTGGCATTTTAAAAATTATTGGTTGAGTGGGTGTCGGTGCCGTGGTTTGATCAGGACTGACATGTGCTGAAAAGTACAAGAAAAAAATGAAAAAGAGGAAAACAATTCATAAAGTCAAAAATTTCAAAATTAAAACGTACTATAGAAAAGAGTTGTACCTTGTTGTCGAGGGGTTGTTTTTCTCGGTGCTACGGGTGGCCTTGTAGGAGTTGTACTCAGTGTCTGTTCAGAAGATATGAATGCATGAAACTGTATGGAGTGAGTTGGGGAAGAAGGTTGAGTTTGTGAACAGTTGTATGTTCCAAAGTCCCTGCAATTCATCAATATTAAATGTTATCAATTCATTTGGTTAAAATTTAAAATTCAAAAAAAAAAATGCAACTTTGGAATTTGTAAATAATATATGAGAAGGTATTACTTCTCTGGCGTTTAACGAGTTCAAACTGTTGAGGGTTTGGAGAGGAGTGAGCTTCCATTTCAGATTGGGAGTCCCCCGAAGCCTCAACGTGTTGTTGGCCTCTTCCTCTCGATAACACCTTTTTTCGGGGAAAGGCTTCAACATAATCTTCTCTGCAAAACATTAAAATTTAAGTTTTAATAACTGTGCACTGTAATGTCGAAAATTGAAATACAATTACAAACTAAATAGTTTATACCTGTTGTTCTTCAAACGGAATTGACAACTTCATCAACTCCTCATCAGTGCAAGTAGGAATTTTTTTATCTTTTAAATTTAAAAGTGCCTCATAATAGAAGGCCGAGGAGATAGTTTGTTGAATAAATGAAAGGTTTTTCTGAAAGTTTTGAATTTGTTATGTCAGTTCTTATTTTTTTGGATAGATATGTGCACCAATCAAATTTTTGTTTTGAGATAGTGGCACACAATGTATGCAATGGCCCAATTTGGTATATCAGTTTGGCGACCCTGCAAAACAATTCTGGATTGAAAAAATGAAATAAGTGCAGCAAGAAAGTGGTGTGCAATTGATTGTGTATCCACACCATGCCTGGATTTATTGACATGGGCTACAAATGCGAAACAGTGAAAATTACTATAAATTTATAACAGCAAATTGTATCAGAATAAAAAACAGAATAAAAATATGAATTAAAACGAATTATACTTACAATCAACATGGAAACCGAACGTTGATTCGAGAAATTTCTTGTCTTCTTCCACAAGTGTTGCCGTGGTTGTAACAATTGGTAAATTTTTGAACGGAAGGCCCGTAAACCAATGGATGTCATTTGCTTCGATACTGAATTGGAACATTTGGCCATCGTTCAGAGTCACATAAAAAATGCCATCCTCTGAATTGTAGGATGACATAAGGTAATTCAAAATATCCGGATCTGTTTCGAAATGGGGCATATTAACGAGCCCTGTAAATTCACACGCATCCATCAAATCTTTATATTCTGAAGACATCTTTAAAACAGTATGGATGTGAGGGCATAAGGCATTCCTGTAGTTGATCTTGGAAATCGATTGAATTGGATTCTCTTGATTTTTTTGATGAACTTACAGTTGGGAAGCATGTGAAGTCGACATTATAGTTGTACTTGCGTCTTTGACAATGATTGAGACCTACAAAAATTCAAGAGCGGGAGGGTGAAAACATGAGAAAATGACCGGTTGAAGGGTATTTATAGGCTAAATCAGGGCGTCACATGGCTTCAATTGACGCGTGTCAATTGCCTCTAGCTGACGCGCGTCACTGTGTACTATTGACGCGCGTCAGCTCTAACTTTTGTCGCGCATCATCTAAGACATTTGACGTGCGACACTGGCACCTAGTGACGCGCTACACTATCCCCTACTGACACGCGTCACTTCCTCCTATTGTCACATGTTAGCTAATACCTTTGACGCGCGTCAACAGGTTCTAGTGACGCGCGTCATTAGGGTACAGTGTCGCGCGTCAATAGAAGCCAGTGTCACATGTCAAAGGTCATAGCTGACGCACGTCAATAGGAGCCAGTGACGCGCATCAGTAGGAGCAAATGATGCGCGTCATCAGGGGCTAGTGACGCGCGATAGTAGGAGGTAGTGTCGCGTGTCATTAACAGACACTGACGCGCGACAGCAGGTGACAATGTCACGCGTCGTTACGATCCAGTGTCGTGTGTCATTACTAGCCTGTGTAGCGCGTCATTATGAACTAGTGTCGCGCTAGTGTCGTGCGTCATTACAAACTAGTGTCGCGCCAGTGACGCGCATCATTACGAACTAGTGTTGTCGCACGTAACTGATGGAGCCATGAAAAACCACGTGAAAATTTTGTTTTTGAATACTGTCAAATTCACCTTTCGCTGCAACTGGTTACAGGGATATTCGCCAGGTATTTTCCACCTTCAATTTTATAGGGGTGTCTTAAAATGAACCCTGAGTGCTAACAGGTTTTTCATTCTGCATGTTGAACCTTTCTAACACCTTGTAGATATAATCCTCCTGAGAAAAATACAATTTCTTATTTTTCTTGTCTCTATGTATTTGCATGCCAAGGATTCTTTTTATAGCTCCCAAATCCTTCATTGCAAACATGTGAGCTAGCTTTCTCTTAAGCTCACCAATGTCCTGCATACTAGATCCTGCAATAAGAATATCATCCACATACAGTAACAAAATAATATAGCTCCCATTTTCAAGCTTCTTGAAATAAACACAATGGTCAGATTCACATCTCAAGTAACCATGCTCATGCATAAAACTATCAAACTTCATGTACCATTGCCTTGCAGCTTGCTTGAGCCCATATAGGCTCTTTTTCAACCTGCACACTAATTTCTCCTTACCCTTGACTTCATACCCAAGTGGCTGCTGCATATAAATCTCTTCATCCAAATCATCATGAAGGAAAGTCATCTTCACATCTATTTTCTCTAAATGCAAATCTTCTATTGTAACTAAACTCAATATAATACGAATAGAAGTCATCTTAACAACAAGAGAAAATATTTCACCAAAGTCAATACCTACCTTTTGTGCAAATCCCTTTACTACAAGCCTTGTCTTGTACCTTTTTTGTCCACCCTCTTCTTCCTTAATTCTATAAACTCACTTGTTCTGCAATATTCTCTTTCCTACTGGCAATTTAACCAAATTCCAAGTCTGGTTCTGTTCCAAAGAGTTCATCTCCTCATCCATGCCATGCTCCCACTGAACGTGATTTTTATCCTGTATTGCTTCTTCAAAGCTTTCTAGTTCACCACTATCAGTCAATAATAGATAAAATAAATAAGGTGAAAATCTTTTTGGAAGTTTACTTACCCTTTGTGACCTTCTCATAGGAGTTTGGGGTACTGAAGGCTCAATCTAGACCTCCTGGACATTAGTATCAAATTCTGACAGTGACTGACATAGGTCACGTCTAACCGACGTCAGTTCAGCTAACTGACATCGGTTCTGATCCTCTGTAACCATCGGTGGTTCATCTGACAGATGTCAGTCAGGGTTTAACTGACCACGGTTACTCTGTATTTCTGAAGGTGTTTCTTTAAAACCCGAGAGTTCATTTTCATCAATAAACTTCTCAATTTTCTCATCCTTGGGTACCAAAATTTGATCCCTGTACATTCTCTTTTCATTCCATTCAACATCACGACTCCTAACAATTTTAGAATTCTCTAAATCCCAAAAAAGAAAACCAAAATCACCACATCCATAACCAATGAAAGTGCACCTCTTGGATTTTGCATCCAAATTTTTTCTATTTTCTCTATCAACAGGCACAAAAGTTTCTGAACCTACATCTTTTCTGGTCCATGCTTCCTCTGGTATTCCTCCATCTAGTGAACTTGAAGGGCCACGGTTAATCAAATAAATTGCTGTATCAACTGCTTCTACCCAAAACTGCAAGGGCAATCCAAAATGTATCCTCATACTTCTAGCATGTTCCATGATTGTCCTATTCATTCTCTTTGTAACACCATTCTCCTGTGGTGTTCTTGGAACCATTCTTTCTCTATGTATCCCATTCACTGAACAATGATCATTGAAAGCATTAATACAATATTCACCACCATTGTCAGATCTAAGGCACTTTAACTTAGAATTTGATTCATTCTCAACAAGGGCTTTCCATCTTTTAAAAGTTTCAAAAAATTTATATTTGCGTTTAATACAATAAACCCATACCTTTATTGTAGCATCATCAATGAAAGTAACATAATACTAGGATCCACCATGTGAAGCTACCTGAGCTGGTCCCCACACATCTAAGTGTACAAGCTCCAATTTCTACTCCTTCTTAGTTTCCCCAACTTTGAGAAATCTCACTCTCTTTTACTTTCCAAAGATACAATGCTCACAGAGATCAAGATCTAAATATTTCAATTCTGATAACTTAGCCTTAGCCTTTAAGATCTGCATTCCTTTTTGACTCATATGACCCAATTGATTATGCCACATGCACACATCTAAATCTGAAGTAGATAATTTAGACAAGGAATTAGTAATACAGGTAGATAAATATAACGTTCCTACCTTCTTATCTCTTTCCACAACAAAAGCACCCTTGGTGACTTTCCAAGAGTCTCCTGTAAAAGTAACCATGTAACCATATTCAACTAGTTGCCCTGCAGAAATAAGATTCCTCTTGAGGCTTGGCACATGCCTCACATATTTCAATACCCATGTATTTCCATTCTGTAATTTTAGATGAACTTCCCCTTTACCAGTAATACTACAAGGTTCATCATCACCCAAACAAACATGCCCAAAATTGCCTTGGACATAATTTCTGAAATAACCCTTATTAGGGGTTGCATGAAAAGAAGCTCTTGAATCTAAAACCCATGATTCAATTATACTATCTAAAGAAAGAATAAGAGCATCTTGCATTACCTCTAATGCAGCAAAATTCACCTCTTTACCTTTTTCTGGTTGTTGGTTCTCTTTATTCTTAGACCAACAATCTTTCTTTGCATGTCCTTTCTTTCCACATTTCTAACAAGTAATTCCCTTACTTTTGGATTTAGATCTGCTATCCCTTTACTTTGATTTCCCATTACTCTTACTCTTAGATCTCTCCTTCTGCCTGCCCCTGCTTTCTACATTCAAAGCATTTCCAAATGATTTTTCCTCTGTACTTTTCCTATGAATTTCTTTATTCAATATTATACTAACCACATCATCAAACTTTAAAAATACTATTAGCAGATGTTGTATTACTAACAGCCATTACCAAGTTATCCCAACTATCAGGAAAAGAACATAAGAATAAAAGTGATTTTACTTCATCATCAAATGGTATTGAAACCAATTTTAACTAATTTACAATAGATCGGAAATCATTCAAATGACTAGAGGAAGATTCACCTTCATGCATATTAGAACTAAAAAAATTCTTCATCAAATAAAATTTATTTGAAGCACTAGGTTTTTCATATAAATTAGCAAGAGATTTCATTAAGTCTATCGTAGAAGCTGCTTCTGTAATATTGGAAGCCACGGATGCTTCCAAGCTCAATCTTATAGATCCCAAAGCCTTTTTGTCAAGAATCTTCCATTCTTCATTAGTCATCTTCGTAGGTCTAGACTTCTCATCCAACGGTAAGTACAAATCTCTCTAATACAGATAATCCTCAATCTTCATCTTTCATAATTGATAATTTCAGCCGTCAAACTTCTCTACCTTGTATTTATTATCTTTTATCATTGTTGTAGCTCCCACTCAATCAGAAAACCCTCTGTGAGTAAATCTATCAACACACAAAATCCTCAAACAAAGCTTTGATACCAGTTGTTGGGATTAGCACACAGGTTGTATAGACAATATATCAAATTTAAGCATACATGCGAATAAAAGAGGATATTCTACCAAAATAATTATACAAAAAAAGAGACATAAATCAAAACTAGATTTAACGTGGTTCACCTAGTGTGGGCTACGTCCACCAAGAAACAAGCCAATCTATTATCCAAAGCTTTGACAAGATATACAATGAAGATTCACAATCTTCTACACTTCTCAGATGTTCAGTACTTTCTTCCTTCAAGCTTTTTGATTCTTCACCAAGAATTCTCTGTCACATAATTATCTTGTAGTTATGATTAATCCTCTTATTCTAAACCCTAGCTTTATGCTTTAAATAGTCGTTTAAGATTTTAGGGCACTTATCCATGCAATTACATTCATTAAATATATTCCAATGCTAAAAATAGAAATAAATCCCAAGAGTTAATTAAAAGCTCGTCGCACATCTAACCAATGCCGGTTCTACCCAACTGTCACCAGTTCCAACTTGCCCTGATCGATGCCAGTCACACTCTAACCGATGCCGGTTACTGTCAACTTCTAGCAAGTTCTATTTGCATGCTAAAACATGACTAATTTAGCTCCATACTCAACAGATTTCAGTGGAACTGATTGGAAAGGTTACTTATATGGATTGTAATGGATGTAAGGGTTTTAAGGACAGAAAGCGGTTTAAGGAGGAAGTTTTCAATTTCCTTGATATTGATGAGAATGTTTTTTATATGGAAGATGGTATTTCCTGAAACTCTCTTTTATGGCATTGGCATGAGATTTACTTTATTATTATGAATTATTTCACTTTTGATGGGAAGTTTAGGAAGCTTCGTACCCAACATTTCATGTTGTTAAATCACTTTCGTAGAAATAGGAAGGTGAGCATTCCTTTCTATTTGTTTAATTCCCTATAAGCTTCAGTGAAATATTTTCAAGAAAAGACTATGGATGTTTCGTTGCACCAAGGTTTAATTATTCTATAGTTAAAAGATGGTACCCAAATTACTGAAACCAAAAGTGTTGGAATTAGGTATCATGAAGATTGGGAAGAACATTTGACTCTGGCTGATAGATTGAGGCTCAATATTTTGAAAGAGAAGGATAAAAAGCAACTCAATGTGGCGTCTACTCTTCAATTTATTACACGGCAGAATCCGGATATGAGTACTTCAGAAGGTTGGATTGAGGGAAATGTTTTCATAAATTTCCTTTCCAGTAAAATTGAAAGCCTTGAAGATATGGTTACTCGATTGAAAGTTAAGAATAAGAGTTTAATTAGAGGAGCTCAAAATTATGGTGCAAAGCTTCAGATGCTTAGCAATAGGGTGGATATCCTTCAGGAGATGGTAGCAGTTGAGAAGGGGAAGAAAAGGATGTTGGAGATTAGCAGCTCTGATGATGAAGATGAATGTGCCTACAAGGGTGGGGTAGTTGGACTGAGTTCGAGGACACGGGCCAAAAGTACATGAGGGGTAATTTGTGGCCTTGTTGCTGACCTTTGTTTTTGGTTTTTTTTTTATGGCTTGGGTGGTTCTGGTTGTTCGTGGTACTACTCTTGTAGAGTCAAATCCTTCTTGACTAAAGCAGGGTTTTTTTTTTTGCTAGGGTTTTTTTTATAGGTGTATTTAATGGTTTTGATCTCTCATTGTAATATATTTTTGTATATGGCCCTTAGAGCCTTTCCAAACTTTATCTATATAGAAAAAAGATAAAATCGCCAAAATCGATTCCTTCTACCTGTGATAACCCTTTTTCTATTAGGAGAGCTTTATACTTCTCCATTTTCCCTTCTACAATGTACTTCTTCTTAAATACCCATTTACAACTAACATGTTTTCTTCTAATAGGAAATCTTATCAAGTCCCATGTATGATTCTTAGTTAAGGATTCCATTTATTTTCCCATAGCATTTTTTTCCAAGAATTCTTTTCTTTTGATCCAAAATTATCATTTACAGTATTTGGATCATAACCAATAATAAACAAAATTGATAAAACAAAAGTAGAATATAAATTAATAGGGTTATACCTATTATATTCCTTCTCACCTAAACTAATCTTCTTAAGACCAGATTTTCTGGTTCTGCATCTTTAGTTCCACCTCTGCTACTTCACTTGAATCTTCTTATGGCAACTCTATTTGGTTCCTCTTCTCCAGTTGCATCAAACTAAAATATAGATTCACCCTCTTCTAGTTCAACATAAGTTTTTTTTTTCACCCTTTGGTTTTGCTTCCTACTCGGGAATCCCCTTAGATTCTCTAAATATTACATTATGATTGTAAAATACCTTTATGTTATTTTGAATTCCATAGATTGTATACTTTTACACTGTTAAAATATCTAATAAATATCCATTTAGAAAATTTATCATCTAAATCTGTTCTTTTCTCTTTGGAGATATACATATAAGCAATACAACTGAATACCCTTAAATTTCAAATAGAGGGTTTCTTAACAATCCATTCTTCTTATGAAGTTTTATCTTCAAGGTCATATGTGGGAAATCTATTAATTAGGTAACAAGTATTTTTCATTTCTTCTACCCATAATTTATCGTCAAAACATGTACCACTGAGCATACTCCTTCCCTTATCTAGAAGAGTTATGTTCATTCTTTCTACAACTCCATTTTTGTTGTGGTGTATATGGATTTGTATTCTGTCTTTTTATTCTACATTGTTTACAACACTACTCAAAGGAATTAGAGAAATACTCCCCACCATTATCAATTCTCAAAGTCTTTATTTCTTTTCTATCAAATTTCCCACAAGATCCTTAAACTCTTTGAACTTATTGAAAACCTCATACTTATTCCGCATTGAATATACTTAGGTATTCCTTGAGAAATCATCTATAAATGTGACATAATAAATATTTTTCCTAATAATGGGACATTCATAGTTTACATCGTTATGTATTAAATGTAGAATCCCTTTTGAACTTGTAACATTGCTAGGAGAATTTACCCTAGTTTGCTTTCTAAACACAAAATTCTCATAGAAATCAAAATCTAAAGGACAATAAAATATTTTTTCAACCATACCTTTGGTATTTAATACACGAATGCCTTTCTATCTAATATTTCCCATCCTTTGATGCCACAACATCATCTTCTTTTTAGGAGATGAAGGAGTTATATATGTAAATTTCTTATCCTCCATAACCAAAGAGCTATTGTACTCATCACTCAAAGTGCTTACCTCAAGCTTGATCAATGTTCCTATATGGATTCCCCTTTCTATGAACCATATTCCAAATTTACTTAGTAAATAATACCTACATCATTCATGTTACTTGCATATATTAGGTTTTTGGTCAAACCCGAAAGGTGTAGAACACTAGAGAGGGTTTTAACCCTTCCATCTCTAAACTTGAACATGAATATCTTGTAACCTATGATCTTATACATCAAGTTGTATCCTAAGAATAATTCACCTCCATTAATATTTTCATATTCATATAACCACTCCCGATGAGTTTTTATATAACAAGAGGCACCTGAGCCAATCGACCATGCTCCATAACATGCATACAAGCTAGAAACCACCAAAAATAAATCTCCTAAGTCTTCATTAGAGGGTTTTGTACATGAATATTCAACATAATCTTATGAGTTATCATTTTCTAATTTTTTCTATCTAAAATATTACTTTAAATGCCTCGTTTTACTACAGTTCTAATGTTTCCTGTTATCACAAAGAGTTAGCACCATCTGCATTTTTCATGGAAGAAGAACAAAAATCTTATGCAACATGGATTTTTCTCCAAGTGTGGGGCCTTGCAAGTGAGAAAAATATATAGAGGAGGATGGTTCCTTCTCTTCCATCCTAGTACAACTAAGCTACAACTCTAAATTTGTAACCAAACTAAACCTAAACTAAAATTTATAGGTACTAAGGTGAGAAAAGTAAGAAAAATTATGGAATAGAGAAAAGGGTGAAGCAATAGAACTAAAAGAGGGTCTGAATATGGCCTAAAAGACACATGATAATTATACTCGTAGAGATTTTTTGAAAGAAAAACTTGTAGATCATAAAATGAATGAAAATGTAATGTTAAATGAAAAGACAAACATCCATAAAAAACTTGAACAATTTGAAGGAGGAAACAACCAAAAAAATTGTATTATAAGTCTTACACCATGGTTACAGAGCTAAGGTTTGATATATTATGCAAAATGTGAATTATAGAGGTCTAGAGATAAAGTATGGTAAAAATCTAAGTTAGAGATTCCAAACGAACATAAAAGGACCCCTCCAATGTGCTAAACACTTACATTTTATACCAAAACGGGAAAAGAGAATGTACATGACATTTCTTTTCCAACCATTGACCAAAAGCCATTAATCCACTTGTAGAGCACATGGGTGCCAATCCAAGCCATCTCTACATGTTATTCGACCTAAAAATGGAGAGCAGGAATTTGTTCTTCATAAATCTTGGTGGTTGGGAATGATTTGATGACTTTGCCTGTCTGACCATAATTTATACCATAAAGTTGTGTTTGCATAATTAATCTCTAAAAATTGATCCCAACTGAAAATTCATGATTCAAAAATGAAGGTGGGGAGAAGACCTTTCCAATAAGACCGTTTTTACTCCATTTGGTTGACTGCATCAAAAGTTATGGAAAAAAACCTCCATCTCTAGCTTCGTGGGTTCTCTGTTTTCTCCCTTTACTTTGTGGAACATTTTAAATGTTCATCTCCTATCTTTAGAGGGTTCCCCAATGTATCCATGGCCTTTTGCAACCCATCAAAACTCCATGGAAGCCTTGGTCTTTGTTATGCATCCTTTTTTCAATCTTTGTTGAGTCTTCCAAAGACTACACCTTTCCCATACCCACACAAGATTACCTCTATTAGTGTGTGGATTTATAGACTAGAGATTGAAAACCTTTGTTTCAAGGACTTTGGAAAGTTCACAAAACATTAAAAATTCATAAATCCTGTGGAATGAGGCTTCTATGTTCTACGGCTTTTGAACTAAGCACCTCCCCTGCAAACTTGGTCATTCCACTTCCTTTTTCTATGGGTTAGGAGAACCCATGGGACACTTGGTTTCTGAAGTATGTGGAAAAATACAAAATAGTATTTCGTGATATTTCCCCAAAATTTCACTAAGCCCCGAAATGAACATTGTTAATACAAAAATAACCTTTGAGGGTATTTTGGGATAAAAATTTGGTGAGTCAACAAGTTATTTTCCAGCTAAATCAATGACTAATTGCCTTGAAGCATCCATTGGGCATGTAGTTAAGCTTAAAAAACCTACAAAAAACTAATCAAAACTTCAATTCTTGCCCCTTGAATTTGCATGAAGTGCAATATGAACTTAGTTGATATGGAACTCCCAAATAACATATGATTTCCCCTAAGGAAGGAAAATGGGGATCAATGGTTTTGATCTACTTTGATCCCTAATGAGAGTGGAAAATTATCCTAGCATTGGATCAAACATTGATTCCCACCATCAAATCTACTCTAAATATCAGGAAAGAGATAACAGAGTCCACAAAACTATGTACAAACAAGGAATATCATACATGCCTCAAGTAAAAGCATGTAGAGTATGCAAAAAGCACTTGTTCAAAACAAGACTATACTACTGTTGGAGCTCAAAATTATACCCATCCTAGATCAAGATGAACTAGGGCTTTGAGGAAACATGGGACTGTCTCTAAGTTATGGGACATGACTTTGAGACAGATCTCCGAAGAAGGCCAAATTCCTCTATCTATTTCTATTGCTAAAACTACTCCTATGTAGGGAAATGTAGCTACCTATCACTACTATATGATTCTAAGGGACCAGGGTGAGAAGGAGATGCATGAAAGGGAAATCCTAAGCTAAGGGAAGGTGATAACACCAGAAAGAAGGGGATGAAAAGACTTGGTTTGAGTGAAAATGAAGGAAAATGCATGCAGGGAGGGTAGACAAGTGTGTCATAGAATGAAACACATTCACACACCAATTTTTGTGGAGCACAACAGACGAGGAACCTACAAAAGAATTGAAAATGCACAAAAAATTGTTAACATAAAGGGAAATGAAATAATATGCAATAAAAACAAGATAGGGAAGAAAATAGCCACAAAAAAAATATTTCATTACTTCCAAAAGCAGCATAGTCAATTACAATGTTGGAAGAGGCAGGTATCTACATACAGAAAACTAGACCTGAGGCCTACAATTCAAAATACAAAGGCACAACTCTAAATAATACCCATGCAAACTAAAAGAGTCCAACCAAGAATTTCCAACCCTTTTCAATGAGCAATGCTCAACTATTTATAGAAGAAGCAGATAAGATGAGGATAAAGAGAGGGAAAATCGGATTCAAACTTCTAACCACCAATAACCAACAATAAATTCATATAAATTTGTTTGGAATGTTGTCAAATGCACCTCCCTATGTCGGTTTTGCTTGTATAAGAAGGAAGGAGACCAAATCGGATCAAATATAGGTGGTTCGATGGACTGGATGTGTGCATTAATGGCCCGAATAACATTTACCTATTTTCTTCCTACCAAATCCCACCAAAATTTGACTATGAATAGCCTAGAGCATAGCCCATATCATCATCTTTCAATCAAGCCCATGTGCATAGGAATCCAAGCTCTGTAGCAGAACTTATGGTGATCATGTAGTTCTGCAGTGCAAACTGAACATGACAATGACACATGGTGCGTTCTGATTATGCTGAAGGATTCAACTAATTGTTGATTTATTCGTTAGTTTTTTCTTTTCTACCATGTGTCATGCATCTCATTTTATGTGAGGATTCAGACATGTACAGCTGGCACTTTCTGATAGATTGTGTATTTTACACTCCAATCTAATGAGTTAACACGTGGCACTTGAATGAGTTGACATGCGAAGGACTGCACTTGGGTGCATGTGCATGAGAGAAAGAGGTGTGAAAGGAAGAATGTAGAGATATGCGAGCACGTAGCACAATTTCTGCACGTGAGAAGTGTGAATAAAATGTCACATATCTACAGAGGGTATGATAAGTATGTAAGAAAGAAGCGTAGCAGGTGTGACAAGATAAGGATGCATGAAAGCATTTACGAAGCACAGGGAAGTTGTGCAAGATGAATAGTAGGAAGAGGAAATGAGTGTGACCATGAAGAGGTACGTGAGATCTCAATGAAAGAAGGGAAGCATGGGAAAGGGCATGCTAAGGAATTAGCCAAAAGTGGAAGAAAATTTCTTAGACAGGCGCATGAAGAAGGATGTAAAAGACTGATTGGAATGGTAGTGGGCATACGAAGGGTACGCACATGAAGGGAAAAATGAAAGGAGATAGAGGAATAAAAGAGGAAGTGGAAGTAGACAGAATATGATTGGAGGAAAGTGGAGGAAAAAGAAAGCACAAGCGGACTAGAAGCGGAAAGGGTGTACTAGGGTGCACGTGAATGAATTCCAGCTATGTCCAAAGTGCACCAAAGTATACAAGTAGGGGAGCGCGCAACCTGAAAAACTTGAATGTCAAAGCCACCACATGGAACTGCAAGTTGCCTCAATAACTAGGGGAGTTATTTTGGACAATACTTTGTCAACTTTTGAGGCCATTTTCCTGCTAGATGAAGGATATTAGTGGCCTTAGAAACATCCATTGGGCATAGAGTTAACATGGAAAACATGAGTTTATAATCTGTAACTCGAAGGATATCCCATAAAGTCACTTGAAAATATTGTCATGACTTCTGAATGGAGCTATTGCCAACTCTCATGTAAAGATGTTCTATTTTGAATTTATGGGACCTGATTTTAACTTTGAAAACTATTGGACTATCATCCCTTAACCAAACTGACATCACTAGAAGTAAAAAACGAGCATGCATAAGGGAGGTGCGAACTATGTAGAGGAAAAATAACTATGTATAGAGCACACTAGAAGGAATTGAAATTGCTCTAATATGTACAATGATGCAAAAGAACTTAATGAAAATGTATTGAGAAAGATCCCATTGATTGGGATTGATAGCACATTTCCATCAAGATCAGACAATTCAAATGAGTTATCCTCTTTACAAAAACTGATGGTGATGAATGGGAAAATCCAAAGTGCATGAAACTTTGAATGGCGCCCATAGTTTAGTCTCATATCAAAATCCCATTTTAAGACCAGATTGACTAATTTTGAAATCATTGAGGTCTAGGTTTCCTATCAAATGACTACTTTGATTGATCTATTGATGATGTTCTAACTTGATCATGGTAGAGTTTCTCAATTCTTTAATTTTAACCAGCTCTGTCCATTCTGATATTCTCATCTAGATCTACACCCTCAAACTCCAGTTGCTAGGCTGAGCTCGAATGAAGGAAACTCTAAAGATATAGAGGAATCCTAGCTTCCTTACCATAAAAAATCTTGTATAGGTGAAGTACTCTATTTCCTTCTTTTACCATTATTCTATCTTACCTAGAGCGCACGTGTAACACCTTTGTGTGCCACTTCCTCTGGTTTATATCCATTTGTTCGCTTCATAATTCTAATCAGGTTTCTTATTAATTGACTCTACCAAGACCATTTCCATGTGAGGCTAGTAGTTGGAAGAAGTATTTAAATATAATCCAAGGGTAAGCAGCCCAATCATAAATTTTAGTACCAAGGAAGGATTTTTCATTATGAGAGATAATGGTCTGAGAAACGCCAAACCTTGTTATAATGCATTCAAGAAAGTCAAGGATGACTGACTCAGTCTGATTTCATTGAGCATGTGATAGCTTCTTATCCATTTGGTGAAGTAATCTGTAGTTGTTAATACCCACTTATAATAATTTCTTGAAGGTGGGTTGATCATGCCTATGAAGTCCAAGACCCCATTGCATACAAAAGTATGATCCACTTGGGGTTGGTCAGAGGGGAAGTGCTGCTAGTTTATTTTTACCTATAAAGAAAGTGCAATCCTTGCATTTCATGACCCACTTGTGTGCATTTGCAAAGAGGGTAGACTAGAAGTATCCTACCTTAATGATATTCATTTTTGTTTCTTTGGCAGAGAAGTGTCCACCAGAGAATCCATCGTGAAATTCTACTAACACTTTATTCACATGTGAGTGCCATCAATACATCTCAGTTGCACGCCATCAATATTACTTTTTGAAGAGAACACCATCAATCAGCATGTATGGAATAAATTGCAGCCTTAGATGTTGTCTCTTATATTTACTTAATTCAGGAGAGTATTCACTAGAAGAGATAAAATCCACCATGTTCTCCATCCAAGTGTACATGCTAGGATCTTTTTTTTGTTCAATTTCCACGTGCGCGAGTCCTTCATCTAAAAAAATTGAAGTATGTTGATCGTTTTGTGCATCCTCAGCAAGCTTCCTACAAAACACATTGCCTCTAACAAGATTTTTGGCCTTGATATTCACATCATACTCCATGATTTTGGTCACCCATCTAGATATTTTATCATTGATTTCTACTCCCATGATGAAGTCTCTCACACCAGAGTGTGAAACTAGTACCTTGACATGATTTTTGGAGAGCATACTTTTTAATTTCTTTAGAGTGTGCATGATGGCAAAGACCTACTTCTCCATGTGAATTTATTTTAATTCCTAATCCTTTAATGTTTGACCAAAGAAATCCACTGGCTGCTCCAGTCCTTGTTGATTTTCTTGTGTCAAGACAACAACAACACTCACATCAACTCCATAAGCATAAAGGATGAAATCCTTGGAGTAATCCAGATTGATGAGTGTTGGGGTGCAAGAAATTTCTTGATTGATTTTTTTGAAGCTCTATTTCCTTCTACTATCCACTTGAAGAGTGTGTCCTTCTTGAGCATGAGGGTGATGGGCCTAATCAATCCTAAAAAGTTGAGAATGAATCTCCTAATGAAATTAATCTTTCCTAGGAATGATTGTAAGGCCTTATGAGATGGAAAATAAATAGAGAGGATGGTTGAGACGTACTCAGGAGAATTGTCGATGCCATTCTTAGAGACCACATGGCCCAAAAATTTTCCTTGCACAACAATAAAGTTACACTTCTTGGGGTTAAGAGATACCCAAATCTCTACTGCATCTCTCAAAGACTTTCTCCAGATGACTGATGTGATCTACACTCTATCTTTGAGAAGACATAGTTATATCATCCAAGTAAACTAGGATGAACTCATTGATATATCCTTTGAAGGAAATGTCCATTGCTCTTTTGAATGTTGCACCTGCATTTGACAAACCAAAATACATTTTTTGGTAGGCATATGTTCCCCATTTGGTTGTAAATGTTGCTTTGAAATAATCCTCTTCCTTGACCATGATCTGATTGAAACCAAAGTACCCATCCAACATGGAAAATATTTGTGTGTCAGGCCACAGTCTACAGAATCTTCTCCATAGAAGGAAAAGGATAATGATCCTTCAAAGATGCCTTATTCAAATATCTAAAATCAACACAAAGTCTAATTTCACCATTCTTCTTGCGCACTGGAACAAGATTCACCACCCAAGTAGAGTACTTGATAGGGAAAATAATTTTTTTCTCAATGATTTTGGATAGCTCCTTCCTCATAAGGGGTTATATCTTAGGATTGATAGGCCTTTGATTTTATCTAATGGACTTGATGCTTGAATCAAGGTTAGTGGAGTGTTTAGAAACACTTGGATCAAATAATTTTATATCTTCATACTCCCATGAGAAGATATCGACATATTTATGAAAAAAATACATGAAATTTTATTTCTCATCCTGCATGTAGTGTTTACCTAGAAAACACTCCCTTCTGCGTGTAATACTGACTAGAAGGCAGTCCTCTTGAATTGTGTGTATGTT
Source organism: Taxus chinensis (assembly GCA_019776745.2). Classification (NCBI taxonomy): domain Eukaryota; kingdom Viridiplantae; phylum Streptophyta; class Pinopsida; order Cupressales; family Taxaceae; genus Taxus; species Taxus chinensis. The sequence goes on along the minus strand of CM034147.1, from coordinate 151,050,298 downwards.
TTTGTCTTCACCCTTGAAATTTTCATTAGGACTAAAAATGTTCTCTAAGGTGACCATCCCTTTAGGAAACTTGTTTATCTTTAGTTACATCACTTGGTCACCATAGCTATCACACAAATCAACTTGCATGTGTGAAGAGAACTCAACCTCATTATGAATGAATTGGATGATATGTGCATCATTGTTAAACACTTATTAGCTAATTTCATTTTCTAGGATGGAGGGCATGACCACCATCTTGATATATTGTGTGTTACCTTGGACAAAATCCTCAGATGGTGATAATTGTGAACCAAGGTCCACCATATGATCTACTTCTTTGTTCAATTTTCATAGCACCACCCGCAAATTTAGAATTTCAAATCTCTCCAAGATGTCACAAACTCTATGTTTGTAAGCTTTAATAAGCTTATTATTTGTTGTGCACTTGTTGTTAACATAATGGATAACTAACTTAGTATCCCCAAAGATCTACAACACCTTAATTTGGATCTTCTCAATAATAAGAAGACCATGCACCAATGCTTCATATTATGTTACATTGTTGGAGTATGCAAACTGCACCCTCTGTGCTAAAAAATATTTCTCATCTCTGGGGGAGATAAGAACAACACCTGCGTATGTGCCATTTTTTCTTCTGGAGCCATCAAAATACATATTCCACAACCCAAAAGCATCATTATTTTATTTTTTGAGATTTTTAGGCAACACACAATCTTCTTCAAGGATGCAATATGTACGAAGACCAGTTTCAATGGTTATATCATAGGGATCAAATTCATAGTGCTTCTTATCCTATTCATCTAATAATAGATCAGGTATGGAGGGAGGACTAGGTTGCTCTTCTGAAACTCAATCTTGTTCTTGGCCTTCTTGGATGAGGAAATTGGCTTGGAGAGGGGAATGGTAATATGACTCAACATGATAGGAAAATATAGGCCTAGCTTGTATGGTAAACTAGGTACCATACCTTGTTTTTAGCAACATATGAGGCCAATCAAAAGACACGTAACCACCTACCTTGGCAGTGAAATACCTTGATAGGAAAAGGGAAAAAAGGGACGGCTAACTCAAGATCCTTGATGACTCCTAGAGTGGTGATGGTCAAGCCATCAAGTTACAAGACTCATGTAGACAAAGGGTTGTACTTGAGACCTGGGACATCAAAAAATTTCTTAGGAATGATAGAAGTACTAGTACCTGAGTCAATCATACAATTATGCACACGATGTTTGCATATTATTAAGGACATGTAAAAGGGTTGGGTTTTAACAACTTTTCTTACTTTCTTATTTCCTACTTAATAGATATTGATAAAATCATGAGGTCTTTGGATATCTGGATCAATGCACAGGAGTTGCATCAAACCATCATGCAACAGGTCTTACTGAGATGGAATGGACAGGACATTCCACATTGTGACATTCACATGTATCTTCTTCATTTGGTCCACAATGTTGAATGGATGTCCCATGGCCTTGTGCATATGAGGCACAACAACATATTTTCTTGATTGTTTAGGTGTTGAGGTAGGGGCCTTAGCTTGAGCAGAGGCTTGACGTACCAAAGGAAGGGCATATGTTTCTTCTGTTAGAGCGTTGTGTGGAACCTCGTACCCTAAATTTTGTACACCATAACTATTGGATGCATGAGCTGCATCATTTTTCTTTTGAGGATTGACTTGGATGACAAGATTAGAAGCTTGTACAGTTGACTCTAACATTATCTTCTTGGACCTTGTATTATCAAAAACCTATGCATGTGGCCTATTTGAGTTATTCATAGCTTGGTTTAGTGCACAAAATTATTCAACCCCATAGAACATAAGGTTGGTCTTAGGAACAACTTCTAGCACTTCTTTATTTTCTTGTTCACATGCGCTGGTGAAAGGATCATAAATTCAAGCAACCTGAATCATATAATCTTATGCACGTAAGGAATTGGAATAATTACATCGACTATGAGGAAAATTGTAAGGAAAACACCACTCTATCTCCTAGGCCATGTTATTCTATATTGGAACTAGTGCTTAGCTTATGTTGGGCGCTAGAAGGGGTTGCACAAGGGGAATTGTTTGCAATGGAAGGTGCACATTGGTATGCCATTTATCATTCTACTAGCTCTACCCATATCTCTGATTTGGATATTGATTTCTAAAGGGTTGATGGCTTTGGTTGGGTCATTGAATAGAAATATTTTTGAAGGCTTGCTCCTACTACTTTTCTAAGGATATGACTTTATTGGAAAAATTTATAATCAAGGCCTTCATTTCTTCATCTAAATTTTACTGCTAGGGAGAGTAGGGTGTGGAGGAAATTGGTTGGGATATTTTCTCAAGAATGGGAACAAAAAAGGACTGAGGCACTTGAGGGATTTTAGGAAACAAGGGTGTAGGTGGTCTAGGGGCCAATTTACCAGCTTGGATTAGACACTTTTTTCCCTAGTGGCTATAGCATAGGCATCAAGGAGTTGCACGCCACCCATAGATTGTATCATTACTACAATATCAAAATTCAGAGCTCTTAAGAAGTAAAGAAATGCACCTTGAGGAGATGTCTTAAGAGGGCTGGAATTATGTCCCATGTCTTTTAAAATCTGAAGTTGAAATCAGCCATGAGCTCATTAGGATATCTGTTGATCATTGTGAGTTGTTCTAATAAGGAGATGTCATCTTTCTCTTCGGACTGATTATAGAGCATAGTTCCAAGTCCATCCTAGTTAGTGATAGAGGCAGGTCTCAATCTTCTATACCACTAAAGCACTTTTCCTTTGAGTGAAAAATCAAGCATCCTTACAGCAACATCATCTTCAATAATTAGGTGAACGAAGCATACGTTTGTAACATCTTGAATGTGCTCAACAGGGGTAATTTGATTCTCACCAGTGAAAAAAGGAATAATTTTAAGCACAACCATTGGTATATCATGTTGTGTGGAAAGAGCCAAAGGACTACCATTGGTGAAACTGACAAAGGGCATATTTATCTGTACCATGGCTAGAAAGGGTCTGAATACCCTCCTAGAGCGTGTAAAAGGTATGACATGAGGGGAGAATATTATGCTCTATGTATGAAATATGGAGATATGCATGGTGAATTTCAGCTACTACTTCTTCCTGGAGACAACTCGAGATATTCAAAGGGTCTTTCAACTACTATTCTTTATCTAGTTTTTATTCTTCTCATGAATAGGGTGCGTTGATTGCTGAAATCATTAGATCTGGATGTTGGGATTTTATAGATGTTTTGTAAATAAGCCTCCAAAGGATGGAAATCACTAAGTCACACATGATAACTTAGCAACGATGAAATGTAAACTTTCAATAATTGTCCCACAAGGCATGCCAAAAACTATTGGATCTAAAAATTACACACCCCCTAGATCAAGATGAACTGGGGATTTGAGGAAACATGGGACTGTCTCCAAGTTGTGGGACTTGCACTTTGAGACAGACCTCCAGAGAAGGTTGGATTCCTCTACCTATCACTACTCTAAGATTCCAAGGGACCAGGGTGAGAAGGAGATGCATGAAAGGGAAATCCTAAGCTAAGGGAAAGTGATATCACCAGAAAGAAGGGGATGAAAAGACTTGGTTTGAGATAAAATGAAGGAAAAGGCATGCAAGGAGGTCATACAAGTGTGTCATAGAAAAACACATTTAGGCACCTATTTTCATATAGCACACTAGAAGAGGAACTTGTAAGAAACTTGAAAATGTACAACAAACCATAAATGCAAAGGGAAATGTAAGAAGATGCAATAGAAATTAGGGAAGAGAATATCCACAAAATAAAGCTTTCATTGCTTCCAAAAGATGCAAAATCAATTACAATGGTGGAAGACGTAGGTATTTACATGTAAAAAACTAGATCTGAGGCATGTAACTCAAAATGCAAAGGCACTACTCTGAATAATAACCTTACAACCCAAAAGAGTCCAACCAAGAATGTCAAACCCTTTACAATGAGCAATGCTCAACTATTTATAGAAGAAGGAGAGAAGAGGAGGAGAAAGATATGGAAACTCATATTCAAACTTCTAACCACAATAATCAGTAATAAATACATGAAATGATATCAGATGCACCTCTCCATGTATGTTTTGCTTGTATAAGAAGAAAGGAGATCAAATCGGATCAAATTTGGATGGTTGGGTTGATTGGATGTGTGCATTAATATCCTGATTGATGCTTCCATATTTTCTTCCTACCAAATCCCACCAAAATATGAATTTGAATGACCTAGAGCATAGCTCATGTCAATAGGTTTAAATCAAGCCCTAGTGTGTGGGAATCTAAGCTCTGTAGCAGACGTTATGATGATAAGAAGATATGCAGTGTAAAATGACACAAAATGACACATGGCGTGCTCTAATTAGATGGAGGATTCAGCTAAAGGTTTGTTTGTTTTGTATTTTCTACTACATGTCATACACTGGTTCAATGTGAGGATTTAGCACACACCTAGCATTTTCTAATAGATTGTTTATGACACACTCAATTTGATAGGTTGACATGTGGCACTTGATTAATGGCACAAAATATTGTGCTTGGTGTGTGCATGATAAAAAGAGGTGCGAAATAGAAATACGGGTACACAAAAGAAGTGCATGCAAAAGTTGGAAGAAAAGGTCTATATATATAGAAGTATAAAATTATGAAAATAGGACGTGGGAACTTGATAAGGAGAGCACAGAGAAAGGAGGGAAGAAGCACGCAGAAGGTGTGCAAATCAGAAATCTGAAGAGAAAGTAGTGCACATGAACAAGCGTGCGAGACTTGGGAAGGACACACACATGGGGTGTGTCGTGGACTTAGCCAAAATGAAAGGAAAATTCATAGAGGAATGTGATAGGTAGTGCAAGATTGTTGGAATGAAATTGGGTGTGCAAGAGTGCATGCAAGGTGGAATGGAAGGAGATAGAGAAATAAAGGAGGAAGTGGAAGGGCAAAAAAAATGCTTGAAGGAAAGCGAAGGAGGAAAAATCACAATGAAGAATTGAAAAGGGTATGCAAGGATGTGCACAAATAAATGTATTCATGCCAAAGTTCCAAGTTCTACAACTAAGGGCACGCACAAGCTGAAAAACTTTAATTTTAGTGTCAGCGTGAAACTATAAGTTGACAAAATAACTAAGGGAGTTATTTTGGACAACTACTAAAAAAACATGTGCTCAACATCACTTGGAGGAATTGAAAGTAATATAATATGTACAAGGGAGAACCTTTTTGAAAAATAAATGCTTAAGATAGATCTCATTGATTGGGATCATAAGATATTATCCATTTAGGCTTGACAATTAGAAGGTGTTGCTCATCTTACATTTGGTGATCACATAAGGACCTCTCTAAATGGTGTTAAAATTTGAATGCCTTCCTCGTTTAACTCTATCTTGATCTCATTTAAGAATAAGATCTCCTTCTTAGAAACATGTGGCTACCACTTTCTTATCAAAGCGCTTCTTAATTTAAGTTTGATATTTTTCTAAGGATTGCATTGCTCGATCCCTCAATTATTCTATATCTATGAGCTTTGTGTACCTAACTTCCATGGCCTCAAATTCAAACATATTTAGTTGATTGATGAGCTCCAATGCTAGAAATTACTGAGTTATTGGAAACTTAGCTTCTTTTATAGAACACGCACTTATATTGAGTGTGGGGGGTGAATCAATATAATAAAAAAAATTCTTCTTTAATCATTAACATTCATAACATCAAAAAAGACATAAGATATAAAAATTGTATAATATAGGATTTATGTGAAAACCCTTTCGAGAGAAAACCACGTAGAAAAGACTGTTTGGAGCTATTATCCAAATCCAGCCACAATTAATTATTTCATAGATGTTTGTAGGCACCAACAGATTGGAGAAAAAAATACCCAATGCTGAACACCAACTCAATTCAATTTATGAGCACTAAATCACTCAAGATGCCAAGCCCCAATAATTATCACTAACTCACCGAAGACACCAATCCCCAATTTTATGAGGCACCAACCTCAACAATACAAAATTCCACTTACTATAGTCTCTTCTTCAACATGATGATGACAGTTAGATAATTATTAACTCTCCTTGTTGTATTTATACACCCGCACTTTACACTTTTCTTATGAGCTTATCACTCTTCATTCTTCTTCGACAAATTAGCATTCTATTTTTCTTGAGTTTGTTCTTCCTTCCTCTTCATACATTCTCTCAATATATCTTCATTAAATGCTGCTTTCTTCTTCTCTTATTTTCTCTCTTTCTTTTTAAAGATTTTCCATCATTAATCCTTTAACACTCTCGATTTTTCAATTAAATCCATTTATATACCAGGTTCATCTCATGAAAATATGTAACTTTTCCCACAAGTTGACAAGATAAGTATACTTTTGAAAATTCAGCTTGAGTCGGCCCTTGTAGAACAATATTTCAATATATGAAATTCTTCTAAGCACATGCAAACTTCCCCTATTTTCTCTCGGTCCCATGGTATTTCATGACCATTGCAGACTATTCTTTACTTTCACATCATTCCTTGAATTTCATGGGATTCCCTTGAATTTTCCTTTGTAACATGACATCCCTTGACTTCTGTAGCTTTCTCTTCTTTGTGTGGAACTCCTTTGTATCACGGCACACAACCTTTGTTATGTGGTATTATCTTGTGCCCATGAATTTTTTCAACCAACTCGCAGTATGTTGTTGATCATTTTCAAATCTGTGATGCACCACAACACACCCACTGTGCATTATAAAACTTGCAGAACTCTACAAAACCCACAGAACACTACAAAATATTTTCCTTTTTAGCATAACATGCAAGATTCAAACTGCATCAATTTTTTCATAAATGACACACTCCTAAAAACAACGATAATGATATTTCTTAATTTAGGAAATACTCAACAACACACCCATGATACATTATAAAACCCGTATAACATTACCAAACCTGTGGAATACTACATAATATTTTCCTTTGTTGTGTGACATGCAAAATTCAAATTGAATCATTTTTTTCATAAATGACACTCTCCTAAAAACATCAATGAAAATATTTCTTAACTTATGAAATACTTATTAGCATTCTTTTGACATCAATGAAAATACTTCCAACAATATCCCCCTTTTTTATTTATGGAAACCAATCAACTTGGAGCACCTTCCATCTTGTATGAAACCTTTTTGAAAAAATTTCCCTTGGCTTTACCTCTCCCCTAATGTTTTACTTCTCATGTATTTTAATTCTCCCCCTTTTACATCAATAGAAAAGGAAAAAATCTCATAACACTCTGCCCTAAAGTATAAACTTTACTAAGTTAACTGCATTAAGAATGTACATGAATTATGTAAGTATTAGTCCCCCTAATACTTATGTTTCCTTTTAATGACATTCTCAAAGAGATGTCACTCCTGAAATTTTTCTGAGATATTCAAATGTTTCTTTTGGAAGAGGTTTTGTAAAGATATCAAAAATATATTCTTTTATAGCAATGTATTCCAACTTAACCTAATGATTAGTAAATTTCTCTCTTAAGAAATGATACTTAATGGGAATATGTTTTGTTCTGAATGCATTATTTTATTCTTTGAGATATTTATTTCACTAGTATTATCACTAAGTATGGAAATAGGAGAATCAAATTCTATCTCGATGTCCTTCAGTGTCTGTTTCATCTAGAGAACTTGTGTGCAACAAGATACTATAACAATATATTCTGCCTCTTCTGTAGATAATGAAACATAAGTCTACTTCTTGATCAACTAAGATGTTAAACTGTTATCACAAAAAAATGCACCTCCAATTGTACTTTTTCTATCATCAATATAGCCAGCCCAATCTACATTTGTATATCCTATTAAAGTGAAATATTCACCTCTTTGATACTAAAAACCATAATATAATGTACCTTTTAGATATTTGAATATTCTTTTTTCATCTTACACATGGGTTTTCTTTAAGAGCCATTTAAAAATATGTTTTCATGCCTATTGCTTGCAATATATTTGGTCTTGATGTAGTCACATATAATAAAATCATGATAATTTCTCTATAGAGAGTCTGATTTACTTCAGGATATTCATCATCCTTAATCAACTTACAACATGTGACCATGGTTGTACTTACCAAATTGTAATCTACATTCCTTTATATACTTAGTTTGTGAAAACAATATTCCTTTATCAAATTGAGAAAATTATAATCCAAGGAAGAATTACAACTCACGAATAATGGAAAATTTAAATTATTTTTGCATTTCCTCAACAAAATCTTAACACATCTTATCATTACTTCCTCCAAAAATGATGTCATCAACATAAAAAACAAACAATCAAATGATTCTCACCTTCAATTTTGATGTAAATATTGTTGTCAGCAATACCTTTCTTAAACCCTTATTGTTGTAGATACTTGTCCAGTCTTGAATACAAGGCTCTGGGGGCTTGTTTTACATGATAAAGATATTTCTTTAGCTTGCATACATAGTCATTATCATATGAGAATAGGAATCCTTGTGGTTGTTCAATGCAAATTCATCTTCCAAATTTCCATTCAAAAAGGTTGATTTGAAGTTCATTTGATAGAATTTAACATTTTTAAAACAAGAAAATTCCAAAAACATTTTAATGGCCTATAACCATGCAATAGGAGAAAAATTTTCTTCAAAATCAATACCTTCAATGTGTGCATAACCTTTAGATACTAACCTTGCTTTATTCTTTACTACTTGTCCATATTCATTCAACTTGTTCCTGAACACCCACTTTATGCCAATCACATTTTTGTCCATAGGTTTTGGGATAAGCTCCCAAGTCTCATTCTTCTATATCTGATCAACTTGTTCTTCCATATCTCCTATCTCGTGATTTTTTATCTTGCTTTAGTAAAGTATTTAGGTTCTATTTTGGACATAACAAAAAAATTTGCATGCTCAGTTCTATTTTATAGACTTCTTCTAGTTTATACTCCAATGTTTTTTTCATCTATGATTTGAATTTCTGAATGATTATTTTGGATAGATCTGTATGGTGCTTTTGTATGTTTTCTTTCAACTTCTTCCTTTTCATCTTCATCCTATTTTTCTTCTTCGATTTTGGTTTCATTCGAATAATCAATTTTTTGTATCATTCTCTTTTTATACTTGATATCATCTACCTTCACAATTGCACTTTCAACAATATTTAATTTTCTCACATTGTAACATTTATAGGCCTTTATTATTGAGGAATAACCAAGAAATATACCTTCATCAGATATAGAATCAAACTTACCTAATTCATCACCATCTCTTTTAATATAGAATTTCCTTCCAAATTTACTATAAAATGTTTGACAATTTCTGGTCTACCCTTCAATATTTCATAAGGTGTCTTGTTGTTGTTTACTTTGATCTAACTTTTGTTTAAAATATAAACTGTTGTATTGACTTAGTCTCTCTAGAATTTTTTTGGTATCTCATATTCATTCAGCATGGCTCTAGCCATCTCTTTTATGGTACTATTTTTTTATTTCTATAACTCTATTTTGCTATGGAGTTCTTGTAGTTAAATGGTGTCTTTTTATTCCATGGCACTCAAAATACTCTATAAATTCATTTGAAGGAAATTCTCTTCCTTGATGAGATCTTAAAAACTTGTTTTTCATATCAGTTTCATTTTCAACCAAGGGTTTGAATTCCTTAAAATTTTCAAATGCCTTATATTTTTCTCTTAAACATGTAACCCAAGTCATTATAGAATAATCATCAATAAATAACATGAAATACCTCTCACCTTGCATGATTTGAGTTCTTGTAGGCCCACAAAGATCAATATACACAAGTTTCAATAACCTTGTGGTTAAGTAATCTTTTGTCTTGAATGAAGCTCTTGTATGCTTGTCAAACTGACATTATTTGCAAAGAGTATTTGTTGGTTTAGTAATATTTGGTATGTCTCTAACAAAATTTTTGGAACTGATTTTTACTAGATTTTCAAAGTTCATATGACCCATTCTTCTATTCCATAACCAACTCACATCTATTTTTCCCATGTAGCACTTTTCACCTTTAATATTACTAAGAATTTAAAGATTATTTTTTGTCCTACATTCATCAACAACAACCTTTTATGTACTTGTCTTTCTAGTTTCACAACCTCCAACATAAAATGTTATTGTGTATCCTTATCACTCATTTGAATCGCACTCAAAATATTATGCTTTAGTCCTTCAACATACAATACATTTTCAGTTTTTGATTTATTATTTTTCAAGCTAATGGCGCCCTTACCTAAAATTATGGTAATGACATTGTCTCTAAACTTTACAGTGCCTCAATTTACCTCTTTCAAAGTGAGAAACTTAATCTTATCTCTAGTCATGTGGTTTGAGCAACCACTATCAATGTACCACTAAGTTTCTTCATTTTGTGCATGAAATGTTATTTGAACAATCATGGATTTTTATTTGTTTATTTATTTCTCCTACTCATCCTTCTAATTCTTCCTAGTTTCCTCATTCTTAAAATGTCTGGTAGATTCCACAAGCCAAATTCTATAAAAGTGAGCTTTATGCCCAAAGTTGTGGAACTTATAACATTCAATATTAAAATTCATCAAAGGATCAAATGAGTTGTAGTTTTTAATTTGAGGACACATAGTTCACATTTGTATTTTTACTCCTATGAAAACTCCTTAAATGAGATCTATAGTTTGTTTCCTTGTGACCAAACTAATTACATGAAAATAACAACCATAAAAAGAATTTTGAAACCTAATATTGTAATTTTTCCTTGGAGGAAATAATATTCTTATTGTATCCTTGTTTCCCTTTGGAGGAGTATCAATATTTTATCTAACATGAATTTATTCCCTTCTACAACTTTCATTTGAAGTGCTTGTATATTGAGGTTCATGTTCTTCTTTCTTCTTATTGTTCTCATTTCTGACGAAACTTTTAAGAGCATACACATAGATTTTTTCCTTGCATGTATTTTTCATATTTTTTGACTCTTTGGGATCTTATTTTGTAGACTTCTCATTGTATCAAAGACCTATTTTGATAAATGATAATATCATCTAAGACTTCAGATATCTTCTCAAATTTGAGACATCTCTTCAACTTGGTAGTTGTTTTCTCAAGTTCCTTTCTTAAGTCAACGACATCACATTCAAGCTTCTCAAAATCTTATTCCTTGCGGCTTAGCAATGTTCTTACATCTTCATCCATCTTCGTATTTTCTTCCTGTTGAATCTTTAACCCAATGATGATATTATTAGATTCTTCAATATCTTGTTTCATATTTGATTTTAAAGCATCATCCTTATCTTCAAGTTTTTAAAATTTTTGTTTTCATTTCTAATTTTTCTTTCTCTGACTCTTGACCTCTTTGAGGGAATAAATAATATTTTCTTCAAGATCCACTTCTTCTTCAAATTCAATATCTTCTTCATATTATGAATCTATCTCATATTTTCTTTCTTTGATATCTAATGCCATGAGAAGTGATTCTTGTAGAGATACTTTCATCACTATCTTCAGTTGAGTAATTTTCCTCCTTGGTATAGATTTTTTTCTTACTTTCAGTTTTTGTTTACTTATATTTCTTCTTAGATTGATAATAATTGTTAGTTTCCTTCTAGTTGTGATTTTCTTTATCCTTATTGTTTTTTTATTTCTTACATATGGGAATTTTCTGACATAATGTCATATTTCACCATAGTAAAAACATTTTAATGACAACATAGATTTTTATTTCCTGGACCATTTCTTCAATATTTTGACAAAGTGAACTTCTTCTTCATCTGAATCATTGATGGAGAAATCATGTGGATCAAGTTTCTTACTTTTCAACTTCTTTGATGCTTTGAATGCAACCTCTCGCTTTGATGATTTATCATTTTCAGTTATATCTCATATGCTATGAGAATCTCATGAAACTCATCCAATTTTAGGATGCTTAAGTCTTTCAGTTCTTCAATGACAGATAATTTCACATAAAATACCAAAGGAAGAGATATTATCACTTTTTTGCATAATAATTTCATCCTTAATTTCATCTCCAAGTCCTCTAATAGTGTTAAAAACTACATCCACACGAATAAGGTAGATTGTAATATTTTTTTCATCCTTCATATTTAAACTCTCAAATTGAGCTCTATGAGTTTGGGGTTTGTCTTTCTTCACTTTACCATTGCCTTCATAAATGTTCTTTAGCTTATCTCAAATTTCCTTTGTTGAAATACAATGCATTAATTTTATAAATTCTTCCTCACACAATTGGCTCAATATTGCATTCATAGCCTTTAAATTACCTTCACTTGCCTTCTTTCCATCTTGATTTATTGTAGGATTTGTTGGAGTCATATATCCACTAAAAATAGATAACCATATGTCAAAACCAAAATCCATTAGATAGGTGTGCATTCTGATGCTCCAGAAGGCATAATTAGTTCCATCAAACAATGGTGCTCTGTTTGAGGAGAAACTTTCTTGACTTGTCATGTGTGCTTATGTGATCTACCTTCTAGTAGTTAAGCTATTCTAAAGGAACCCACTCTAATACCAATTGTAGAACACACACTTAGTTTGGGGCTGAATCAATATAATACAAAATTTTCTTCTTTACTCATTAAAATTCATAACAACAAAAAACACATAAGATATAACAATTACATAACACAATATTTATGCGGAAACAAGTTCAAGAGAAAACCACAAAGCAAAGACTATTTGTAGAAACTGTCCAAATCCAGCCACAAAATTAATTGTTTTACAAATGTTTGTAGGAATCAACCTATTGGAGACACCAATTCCAAATGCCAAGCACCAAATTAGCTCAAGTTTTTATCACCAACTTACTAGAGACGCTAATCCCCAATACTGAGCACCAACTCACTGGAGACACCAATCCTAAATTGTATGAGCAACCGACCTCAATAATTTAAAGTTCCACCTATTGTAGTTGTTTCCTCAACTTGATGATGGAATTTATATTATTCTTCACTCTTGATGTTGTCTTTATACACTCACACTTCACACTTTTCTTATGTGTTTCTCGCTCTTCATTATTATTCAACAACTTATCATTATAGTTTTCTTGAGTTTACTCTTCTTTCCTTTTCATACATTCTTTTGATATATATTCATTAACTGCTCCTTTCTTTTTCTCTTATTTTATCTCTCTTTATTTTTAAATATTCGGCATCAACAATCATTTAACACTCTTGAATTTATAATTGAATCCACTTATATACTAGGTTCATCTCATGAAAGGATGTGACTTTTCCCACGAGTTGGAAAGATAAGTATACTTTTGAAAATTTATCTTGAGTCAGCATTTGTAGAATAATCTTTGAATATCTGAAATTCTTATAATCTCTAGTGGACTTCCCCTATTTTCTCTTGGTTATGTGGCATTTCATGTCAATCATGGACTGTTCTTGACTTTCAAAATATTCCCTAAATTTTGTGTCATTCCCTTGAATTTTCCTTCGTAATGCGGCAGTCTCTTCGTTGTGATGCATTCCTCCTTTGTATCACTACACATAAAATTTATTATGTGGTATTATCTTTTTTCCTATGAAATACTTCAACCAAATCGTAGTATACTGTTGATCATTTTCAAATCCACAATACACCCATGGTAGATAATAAAACCCACAAAACACTACAAAATATTTTCCTTTATTATGCAATATATAGAATTCAAACTGAATCATTTTTTTCAAAAATGAAACGTTCCTAAAAACATCAATGACAATATTTATTAACTTATGAAATACTTAATAACACACCCGTGGTACATTATAAAATCCAAGGAACACTACAAAACCCACGGAACACTATAGAATATTTTTCTTTGTTATGTGACATTTAGAATTCAAACTAAATCAATTTTTTCATAAATGACACACTCCTGAAACCGCCAATGATAATATTTCTCAACTTATGAAATACTTATCAAAATTATTTTGACATCAATGAAAATACTTCCAACATATTTTCCATTGACAAGCTTGAAATATAAGCTATGAGTTATCTTTTAGGGCTAATTCTATCAACCCAAAAGACTGACTTTAACTTGTGTGCCAAGTCCTTTGATTTCCCTCTAAGGTCCTTTTAATGATTCACATGAGGTTATTATTTGTAGACTTGTCTTTTCCATTACAATGTGGGTAGTAATTTTAATACATACTCAAATATATTCCATTTATTACACCCCAATCAGATATATTTGTACTAAATAAAATTAGAGAATAATAAAAAATTATTGTGGAAGGAACATGAAACCTAACCACAATACCTTCATAGAAATACAATATGCTTGCTTCATTTACTTTCTCTAAATAAATTTCCTTTATACATTTGGTGAAGTAATCAGTGGTTGTGAGGATCCACTTGTGACCCAAGCTTAAGTGTGGATTGATTAATCCAATAAATTCCAACCCCCATTATATGAATGGTTGATTTACAGAGATGGGATGGAGTGGGAGAGCGACTAGCCTCTCTTTTCCTATGAAGAAGTCTCATTTTGTACATTTCTTGGCTGATGCAGAGAAAAAAAATTCAATCATGTAGTTCAACAACCAAATGTTTTAAATTCCAAAATTATCACCCTTACTCTGCATTTAAAGATCCACAACAAGCCTAGCATGGCTAAAATCTCAAAAAATGACAATTTTTCACCTATAAGGATCTTATCATCATCATACCATACTCAAAATCTTCATTCAATGCATATTTATCCATCATCTCATCAAAACTTCATTAAAGTTCTCTACACACTCACCTTGCAATTTCTTGCTCAACTTCTTGTCTCACTAGCTCTCTTGCACAAGGATGTAATTTTTGGACTTTTTCTTCTTTAATGCTTCCTAGGTTTCTTCCCCTATTATACCGCTGAAAAAACATGTTAAGTAGCCTTCATTATGATTCAAAGGTGATTCAATACTTCACTCTCTATACTATAATTTAATCCCTTAAGACAAGTTAGTTTGGAAAAGCCATTTATAGAGACAACTATAGTAACCCAATCAATTATTTCAACCCCTTCCTAGATCCATTTCCATGCTCATGATGTACCCTAAATTTCATCATTGGATTCCTTATGTTTTTCTAGCAAATCTACTTTCCTTCCTTATAGCTCGCTAGCTCTCAATTAGGCCTGAGACAATCAATTTTCTCTCATAACTCCATTCCTAGAAAGCTTCATGACACAACTCTCACCTTTTTAGATACCCATTTTAGGGTTTATTATGTCTGTAAAGTATTGAGATTGAACTCTATTGGCGAGGAAATTTTTCAGGTGGACAAATTAATGAATTCCTTTCCAACGCTCTAGGAATCTAAGTCCCTCTACTTAACCGATGTAGCTTCCGTATATGCATGCGAGTGAAAAGGTGGATTTCTATGGTGGTATTTTGACTAGGGATCCAACAGGGGCACTCCATTGACCCTACGGTAAATGCTTTTAGCTATCTAAAAGGGGGTAATTTTCTATAAAGGTGGGAAAGGGAGTGAGAAAAAAGGTAGGAGAACTAATGTTGTGTGTAGAAAATCATATTCCTGCACACACTAGTTAGAAACTTCAACACATGCATTCGTGAGAAGAAACAACTCTGCAAATAACAACAAGAAAAAATAGAATTCATCGATCACAAAGTATTAAGAAACCCCTTAGTAAAAGAAAGCAAGAAACTCCTTCTTCTTGTATTGATTATTTAAACACAAGTAGTACATAGTGGAGAAATGGAGGAAATTGAGAGGGGGGGAATGGAAGAAAAATGGCTATCTCCTTTGCTTTCTCTAAGTACAGTGCACTCTCGAGTCTACAAGATCAATCGCCAACCCATTTACAATGGCATGAAGAAGCCATTAAATACCTTGCAAGAAACGGTTTACAATCTTTTCAATCATTTGCGTCCGTTTAGATTCTTGATTCACAAAGAAACACCAATGATGGAAAAACAAAACTTTTCATAATGTAGCCATTACACTCATTTTGTAACTTTGAATTTGAATCATTCATCTTTCCTTTGAAACTTTAAACCAGAGTCATCCACGTGGGAGAAATTTACTGGAGCAGGCGTGGAGGATGCCTTTTGCATTTTGTGACTTTATAGAGATTTGGAATTTTTTACATTTGTGGTCTTCCCTTCCACTTTTGATATAAGCCTGACACATCACTTCACTTGATTGGTGAAGGAATCATGGCTCGCTTTATGACGTTTAGCCCTTTTTACAAAAAGGCTCAAAACCTCAAAGTTCTTTGCCGACCCATTTCCCTGCTTTGACTTTCAATGCGGACTCAACATTTGACTTTTTCCTTGGTGTGGGTGGGGCTATGGGTCTCTTTTTAACTTTAAGCCCCTTTAATGAAAACAAGGCTCAAATTCTCAAATCTCCCTAATGGCCTGCTTCCCTGCCTTGACTTTCTATTCGGGCTTAATATTTGACTTTCTCCCTTTTGTTTGGCGGGGCTGTATATCTGACCCTAGACACGTGGAGAGCTAGCGCTCATTTGGAACCTACCTTTGGATTTTTCCTTTGAAGTTGTGTCAGGTTGAAACATGGAGAGCTCTGCCAGTTCTTTTATACTTAGTCGATTCGGGCTTGTTTTGTCTTCATTTTGGACCCTAGACACATGGAAAGCCTACACTTAGGGCCCTGCCCTTAGAGTTACACTGCTTGGACATGTGGAGGCTTCTGCTATTACTTGAAACATGGTTATGCCACATCCAATCAGAGATATCCACCTACTCATGGATAATGGGGCCAAAATTTGACGGGGAAGAAAATGCCCATCATTCACGACTGTGGAAAAATGCAGAGAAGAAGAAAACTCTGCCATTTCGCGCTCGATTTTCAAATTTATTTTGTGAACCAAGGGATTGAAAATGATAAAAGGGTTGATGATGCATGGCCATAGAAATATTGAAAATTTCATTCAAATAAGGACAACAACAAAATTTTCATGTGTCCAGATAGGAAAACGGAAAATTTATCAAAACGTGCATAATGGAGAGTTTAAACAACTTCAAAGCATGAATTTATCTATCTTTTCAGACTTTCAACTTTAATTGAACACTTTTAGAGGGCATGAGCTCAAAATTTTCAAATTTGACTTAAAAAATGAGGGGGGGATTTTGATGGCAACAACAACTGGCTCTAGCTTGGGGACATGACTTGGGAATCCAGAATCTCAATCTCTAGACCCTGTAATTCATTGACCAATGCCTTATCCATTGGGCCTTGCAGAGTCATGCACAAATTCAAGAAAGAAATATTAGAAGAATAAAACACACAAGCACACAATGGGAAGGAAACACATGACACACAACATAAGGGGAAACCAAACCACACAACGGAAAGGGAAACACACATATGGTACAAGGCAGGGGAACAACCCGCTTTAACTAATGATACAATTTCAAGTGTTTCCCACTCTGAGGAAATTCCAGTGGCATTCCATCCAAATATGAGAGAAGAAAAGCTTTCTCACCACAAGCTTCACAAATCTGGAATGGGCCGAGCCATAATGAATCAAACTTTCCATGGCTGCCTTTTGGTTCTCTTCTCTTGTCCCATAGTAAGATGAAGTCTCCAACTTTAAATTATCTTTCCTTGGCCTTCTTATCAAAAATATTCTTTACTTTCAATTGGTGCTCCTTAATTCGATCCACCACTTGGGTTCTATTTTCTTCTAGCTTCTCAAGAAAGAGGATCCTCTTGTCAATGGAATCCTTGTACTAACCATCTTCTATTTCCTATAGCAGCTTGAGAGCTGGTATCTCGATCATGAGAGGAATTTCTGCTTCAACTCCATACAACAGTTGGAATGGTGACATAGATATTGCCTTCTTGGGAGTGATCCTACCCACCCACAATGTGTCATACAACCTTTTGTGTCAATTCCTTTGATTCTTGTTTACAAGATTGTGGACAATGGTCACAATGTTCTTGTTGTTTGATTCATCCTGTCTGTTTCCTTATGGATAGTAGTCAGAAGAATGAGATAGGAAGATTCTGTAGCTATAACAAAACTTAGTTAGATATCTTGAAGAGAAATAGGTAGCATTATCTACTACAATCTTATGTGGCACTCTGAAACGAACTATGATATTCTCCTTGATGAAGTTGCATATTGTTTCAGTGTTGGCTTGTTTGGCCAGAATGGCTTCCACACATTTGGTGAAGTAGTTTGTTGCTATGAGTACATAGGTGCACCCCGCACTTGAGTGAGGGTTCAAAACGTCAATTAATTCCAGCCCCCACTATTGAAATGGTTCTTCAATAACCATAAGCATGAGTGGTAATGTAGAGAGTTGTGGTCTTCCACCGAACTGTTGGCATGCTTTGCATTTAGAAACCAAATCTTGAGTGTCTGCAAAGATGGTGGGATAATAATACCTTCCTCGGAGAATATTTTGTGTAATGAACATTGCTGAAAAATGTCCCCCACATGCTTGGTCATGGTATGCTTTAAGAAACTTTTCTTGTTTCTATTTATCTATGCACCTGAGGAAACAACCATCCAGGCCTCTTTCGTAAAGCGCATGATTCCAGATTACAAATTTAGTTGACATCATCTTGAGTGTTCTCCTTTGTTTGTAATCAAGATGGGTAGGGAATTCTCCATAAGTTAGGTAATAGGCAATATCAGCATACCACTCATCAGTAGTGGTGCAAAGAGAACCTGTGGGTTGTCTTCTAAACAAGTTGAGTAAGCACAGTTTTCTTCACCATGTTGAACTTTGAGTGTTTCATCTTCAGCAATTAACCTGTACAAGCCATTTCCCCTTACCATATTGGAGGGTCGAATCTCCAAGTCATATTCTTGAGTCTTTGCAATCCAATTTCCTCTTTTAGCTCTAGAATTCTACTGTGTCAAGACGGACTTGATTGAACTGTTGGGGACCATCACCACCATATGGAAATTAAGGATGTAAAACCTAAATTTTTTTACAACCTTGACCACTACATAGGCATGCTTCTCTAATTGGCTGTATTTTAGTTCATGCTTTTTCAAAGGAAAACTCATGAAATCAATAGGTGCTTCCACGCCTTCATCATTTTTCTAAACAAGAATGGCAGAGAGTGTATGTTCTGATGCATAACAATACATGATGAATTCTTTGTTAAAATATAGAGATACAAGAGTCGGAGCCTTGGCAATGGATTTATTGATCTCTTCGAATGTTGCCTTCCCTTCATTGTTCCATTTGAATTTTTCTTGTGGTTTCATCATGGAAGTGATGTGCTTCGTCAACTTAGCAAACTTAGGCACAAAACGACGAAGAAAGTTCACCTTTCCAAAGAATGAATGAACTCCTTTCTTGATTGTGGTCAGGGCTAAAGCTTGAATGGATCTAATCCTCTCAGGATCAATGTGTGATCCATGTTTGTTCATAATGTTCCCCAATAACCTACCTTCTGTGACTCCAAAAATGCACTTTTTTGGATTTAGTGATATTTTATGTTTCTTACACCTTGCAAGTACCTAGTCCAAGTGATAGATATGATCTCCCCTCTTCTTTGAAAATATGGTGAAATCATCAAGATATATGAAAATGCAATACTTCAGATCTTTGAAGGCCAAATCCATCGCCCTTTGGAATGTAGCTCTTGCATTGATTAGGTGAAAAGGCATTTTGCTATAGGAAAAAGTGCCCCAAGGTGTTGTAAAGGCTATCTTGGTGTGGTCCTCCTCTGCCACTTTGATTTAATTATATCCTGAGAATCCATCAAGTAATGAAATTATTTCAGATCTAGTGCCTACTTCCAGGATATGGTCCATGATAGGAAGAGGATAATTTTCCTTTAGTGATGTCTGGTTCAAGTTGCGAAAATCTACACATATCCTTATTTCACCATTCTTCTTCCGCACTAGCACAATGTTAGCCACCCACATTGAATAGTGGATGGGAAAGATGATCCTTGCATTAAGCATCTTTGTTACCTCCTCCTTGATGGTATCAACAATATTTGGGTTGTACGGCCTTTGTTTCTTCCTGAAGGGCTTAACACCCTTCTTTAAAGGAATTGAGTAATGCATTTCCTTTAGCTCAAAGGATTTGAGTTCATCATAAGAGTAGGCCAAGACATCTGAGTATTTCTTAAGTAATGCAAAAAACCTTATTTTTTCTTCAGGCGAACAACATTTTCCAATATTGACCTTCCTTAGCTCCTCCAGGGTACCAATGTTTTCTTTATCAAAATCAGCTGGGCACCAAGAAGATTGCTTTTATTTCTCTTGAATGAATCTGTCATGTTTTTCAAAGAGGTCTTCCAAAGAGACTAGGCCTTTGGAAATTTTGTTCCCTTTCAATTTGATTACTCCCTCATCATCAATCCCTTCAATTCATTCTTTCCCTTCTTTGGGGACCGCTTCTTGGTGTGGATTTTCACCTCCTTCAAAGAAGAGATTAATGAAATTATCCCTTTTCTCTAAAAAGGCTAGAATTTGGTTATCATCATTGAATACTTGCCAATGATTTGCATTGTCTAGTACACTAGACCTGAATACCATTTCAATGGTCACTTTTTCTTTACCAAAAGAAGGATGAGGTTTCACTAGGGAAGCTGACACTGCAAGATAATAAACCTTTTCATTATGTTCTCTTGGAATAGCTTCAATGGAAAATTCATTAAAAGATTCAATGTAGTCCCACACTCTATTTCTATAATGCCAGAGTCTTGGATTCTTCACTTGATATTGTTGGTGGACCTGCTTTACTACAACCTCTACATCACCTCAGTGTCTCAATTTCTTGATTCCCATGTCCTCTACTGCACTCATGCCTAAGAGTAGCGCTTCATACTCTGCAGTTGTTATTTGTATTATCAAATTTCATCTTGTAGGCAAATGGTTACAACTCATTGGAAGGAGAGTACAATATTACCACCAGATCCCAAGCCCACACTCGAATGACTACCATCAAATTCCATTGTCCAAATTTAATCTTCCTCTTCCTCCATGAGAAGTGGCAAGTTCTCCTCTTTTCTTGATGTGAGGAAGTAGTTTCCTATCCCATAATCTTGAAAGATAATGTTTGCTTTCGGATCATCAGAATTTCGTACTAGGAACTTCATCTTTCTTACTGGTAGCAACTTCTTCATCTCACCTTTTACTAGGATAGTTACAGATGATAAATCCATTTTTATCTCTCCATATAGTTATCTATAGAAAATCCTACTCAACAGCATACTAAAGGATGCTAGGATGTATGCTACCAATATGGTTAGGAGCACCTTCTTGTCTGGAAAATCAGCTAGTGTTACATGTGAATATTTGATTCTTCCTAACAATGGAACTTGTTTGGATTCCATTGAGTAGCAGGTTCCATTTACCAAGGTCAAGGTGAGTCCTAGATCAATTTGCAACTTTGGCTAGCATCACATTGTCTGAGGCTCCAAAATTTATGATACAATTATTTAGCTTGAAGCCTTTAATGAGGAGTGACAAGTAGAAAGGTTCAACCCTATTCGTTTTGGAGGCACTGAGGGCTAGCATGTTTTGGGAAGATGGTGTGGATGGTGTGGGTAGTAAGCCTTCAAAATTACTGAATTAGGACTCGAGGATACAAGGTTACCACCACGAACTACATTAATGAACATGTCAAGTTGGGTAGGGTGTGTTTGTAAGTATTCTATTTCTAAGAGCTATACTTTGGTTTTGATTGTATGTTCCACAAAGTCAAATGGGGTTATGGTGAGTGAGGAAGAGGTTCCAGAAATAGAGGAAGATTTAAATGGTAGAGGATCTTTTCTACTTTTAGTGTTGAATTATCCTTTTCGAGTGTAGCAATTGGCTTGGAAGGGGGTGAGGGTGTAGCTTTTGATTGAACCTCAGATGTTTTTGTAGAAACAACATTTAAATGAGAATTGTTCTTAGTAAACTTTTGAGCTGGGAGAAGAATTATATGACTTACTTGGCATAGTAGCATGATCCCTGATAACCAAGTGAGTATATTTTTTCTTTGGCCGACTCCATAGAAGGTGGTAATGGTGATCCTCTGCTGATGATTTTATTTTTTGTGACCTCTAGAGTAGAATCTTATTTATTCTTCTTATCCTTTACCACAACCATTGAGGATGAAACACCTTTCTTGGATTGTGCACGAGTAAAAACAACACATGAAAAACTTGGAGATTCTTCATTATCCTCATCTTCATCAGCAATGTACTCAATTAGGCCATTGTGCATATCAACTTCCTTGACCTCAAGATAGATTTCATAGTCCTCCACATTTTCTTCTCCAAGTGCTTCAATTTACGCTTCCTCCTCTGGTTCTTTGGTTTCACAGATGGCATTGACTGGTGGTGTTTCAAGAACAATCTAGTGAGGAGGTGGAGCAATCCTTGGCCTATTTGGGGAGTTCAGTTTCCTTGGAGCGCTCCACATTGTGATCTGAGATCGCTGCTTCTTCAAGGCAACCAAGTCATTTACCATTTTTTGGAACATCGGATCTATGGTGACAGAGTTTGAATTTTGACCCTTTTGCTTCCCATTTGGGCCTTTCACTTTACTAGACAAGATTAGATCATCATCAATTTTTATTGCATGGTATTGATATTCCCTTAATGTTCTTGGTAGGGTTCTTATAAGGAAGAAACCTACTTCTGATGGCAAGGTGCTGATGAAGAATCTCTTCAAATTATTTTCAGGAGGCACCACATCTTCAGGGATTCTTATTATCACTTTGTTATATCTTGCTACAAAGTCTCTCATTGACTCAGAGGTTTATTTTTTTCATCTGTACCAATTGGACCAAGAGATCCTGAAAATATTCCATGGTCTTGAACTTGTGTTTAAATGCACTTCTTATATCTTCCCAAGAGGTGACAGACCTCGAGGGTAGCATGTAGAACCATTCGACGGCCTTTTCTTGAAGTGAATCCACAAAGAGTTAGACTGACACATATTCATCCTCAACACCCAACACACCACAAGTGGTGATAAATGCTGCTACATGATCTTCATGGAGCTAAGAACCATCCCCTCTTAATTTTGGGAAGTTTTTTCTTGAGCCTCTCGATAGCTCATGGAGTGGTTGAGCAAGATCCAGTGGACCGGTGTTTCCTCCCCATGGTACATTAGGCCTATGGGCCTCACGATCACGTTCATGCTCATGATCACAATCCCCCATTCTATTTTTGTGTCTATCTTCCAACCTTGCTAAGGTTACGGCTTCTGCTACTGTTGTTTCGTTTACCTAGGATTGAAGTCTCTTGATTTCTTCGAGTTGAGCTCTTATTTCTTCTTTGGCTCTCACCTCTCTTTCTCTAGCTTCTTCTTCGGTCTCTAAGTTGGTGAAATATTCAAGGTTCTTGTTGATGTATGGAAATTCATCATCTAAAGTATTGGCAACACTCAGGTTCCCAACTTGACCGGTTGCTTGAAAAGGAGGCCTCTGGATTCTGAGTAGCTCTTATCTCCTTTGAAGTTCCTAAAAAATGGGATCAGTTTGTCCTCCTTGTCTCTGTTGCCAAGTGTATCTTCTATCCGCCAGCTTAAAAATATATGCTATTCTTTGTGGTGCTAGAATTTTTCTTTGCCTCTCTAATTAAGGAGCACGTTCTTCTTCAAGGTCTGAAATTCTCATGGCAATGAAGTAGTGATTGGCACTTTATCTATTATGCCAGATAACTTCCCTCAAATCTAAAGCAATGTCTTTTTGGATGTGGAAGAGAAATTCAAGTCTTTCAATAGGATGGTTTATGAGAATAACCATGATTTGAATCAATGTGGCTCATATAGCCATTCAAATTCCAGAAATTTTTCTCTTTTTTGAATTTTAAATTTTCTGACCGTACGATCACATTCATGTGTAGATGCTGCTAAATCTGCCCCACGGTGGGTGCTAAAAATTGTTGGCAAGGAAATTTGTCAAGTGGATAAATTTTTGAATTCCTTGCCAATGCTCAGGGAATCTAAGTCCCTCTACTTAACTGATGCAACTGTTGTTTATGCATGCATGTGAAAAGGTGGCTTTTGTGGTGGTCTTTTGACCGGGGATCCAACATGGGCACTCCACTGACCCTGTGGCGAATGCTTGTAGTTATTTACAAGGGGGAATTTTCTATAAATATGGGAAACGGAGTGAGAAAAAGGTAGGAGAAATAATGTTACAGGTAGAAAATAATATTCCTTCACGCACTAGTTAGAAACTTCAACACATGCATTCATGAGAAGAAACAACTCTGTAAATAACAACAAGAAAAAATAGAATTCATTGATCACAAAGTATCAAGAAACCCCTTAGTCAAAGAAATCAAGAAACTCCTTCTTGTATTGATTGTTTAAACAAAAGTTGTACATAGTGGAGAAATGGAGGAAATTGAGAAGGGGGGGGGAATGGAAGAAAAATGGCTATCTCTTTTGCTTTCTCTAGGTACAGTGCACTCTCGAGTCTACAAGATCAATCACCAACCCCTTTACAATGGCGTGAAGAATCCATTAAATATCTTGCAAGAAACAGTTACAACTTCTTCTTTGTTAGCAAGAAATATTTTACAATATTTTCAATCATTCGCATACGTTCAGATTCTTGATTCGTGAAGAAATGCCAATGACGGAAAAACCAAACTTTTCATAATACATCTGTTACACTCATTTTGTAACTTTGAATTTGAACCTTTCATCTTGCCTTTGAAACTTTAAACTAGAGTCATCCACATGGAAGAAACTTAATGGAGTGGGCATGGAGGATGCCTTTTGCATTTTGTGACTTTATAGAGATTTGGCATTTTTTACATTTTTGGTCTGCCCTTCCACTTTTGATATAATCCTAACACATGCTTCACTTGATTGGCAAAGGAATCGCGACTTGCTTTATGACTTTTAGCCCTTTTTACAAAAAGGCTCAAAACCTCAAAGTTCTCTACCTACACGCTTCCCCACTTTGACTTTCAATTACGGGCTCAACATTTGACTTTTTCCTCATAGCATGATCGGGGTTGCGGGTCACTATATGCCTTTTAGCCGTTTTTACAAAAAGGCTCAAAACCTCAAAGTTCTTCGCCTACCCATTTTCTCACTTTAAATTTCAATGCTGGCTCAATGTTTGAATTTTTCCTTGGCGTGGGCTAGGCTGCGGGTCACTTTTTAACTTTAAGCCCCTTTAATTAAAACATTGCTCAAATTCTTAAATCTCCCTGATGACCCGCTTCCCTACCTTGACTTTTTATTCGGGCTTAATATTTGACTTTCTCCCTTTTGTTTAGCGGGGCCATATATCTAACCCTGGAAACATGGAGAGTTGGTGCTCATTTAGAACCTGCCTTTGGATTTTTCCTTTGAAGTTGCACCAAATTGACACATGGAGAGCTCCACCAGTTCTTTTATACTTAGCCAATTTGGGCTTGTTTTGTCATCATTTTGGAACTTGGACACATGGAAAGCCTGTGCTTATTTGTGGACTGTCCCCTGGGCCCTGCCCTTGGAGTTACGTTGCTTGGACATGTGGAGGCTTTTGTTGTATCTTAAAACATGGCCATGCCACATCCTATCAGAGATATCCATGTATTTATGGATAATGGGGCCAAAATTTGATGGGGAAGAAATGCCGGTCATTCACGACTGTGGAAAAATGCAGAGAAGAAGAAAACTTCACCATTTCACGCCTGATTTTCAAATTTATTTCGCAAACCAAGGAATTGAAAATAATACAAGGTTCGATGATCCATGGCCATAGAAATATTGAAAATTTCATTCAAATGAGGAAAAAAATAAATTTATTCATGCATCTAGATAGGAAAACGAAAAATTTATCAAAACATGCAAGACTGAAGAGTTTAAACAACTTCAAAGCATGAATTTCTCTATCTTTTTAGACTTCCAACTTTACTTGAACACTTCTGGAGGGCGTGAGCTCAAAATTTTTGAATTTGACTTTAAAAATGAGGGGGGGATTTTGAGGGCGACAACAAACTCCAAAGGTAATTGTTACTTCCTTTATTAAGTACCCCCTCTAATTAGCCCTGGTGATTATGACTAACAATCCTTTCCCTAACTATCATGCATAACCCTTATGAAATAGTTTATTTTGACAAAAATCCTCTTTTAAAACTTAAGATAAGTCATAAAAAATCTTTCTACAAAGTTGTGATCATTTCTAACGATGCATTTAAAAGATAATGAGGTTTATCTCTCCAAAGGCTTATTGTTGGAATGTATAAGCCTAGGAATCTAAAATGTGTTATAACTTTCACCAAACTATGATTTAAGGCTTGAATTTTGCTCCAAGGCTTGTATTAATAACATGTAGAAGGATTCCTTACCAGTACAGTCAAACTATACCTTTAAACTCTTGAACTCTTACTTGATCTTTCTAAGCTCGATTGTGTAGCCAGTAAGTGGGGGTTTACAATTTTTCAATACATGAATTTGAGAAAAATAGATCACATTCACTTCATACTCTCATTGGAAACCATGTTACTCATCTACTCTAAGGGAACCAACATAAGTCTTACAAAAATACCTCTCGTAGATCTTATTATAGTCCTGCCTATTTTACCCAGTCCTTTGCTTCTTCATGTTTAACTAAAACAAAGTAACTCTATAATCTAACCACCAAATCCTTATGATATGAATTTCATAAAATCCCCATGTAAATAACCTTCATGTATTAAGCAATGGAAATAAGAAAGGTCTCTTTATAACATGTATTTAACCAAGCACTTCGTAGCCACCTCCTAGCTTCTCACAATCACAGTTCTTTATTGTGATTATCAACATGCAAAGGGGAATATTATGAATATTTCACTACTATACCATAAAAATATCTTCAAGACTAGTAAGAGAAAAAATCAATCAACAAAGTCAACATTTACCTCTATCCACCTTGTCACAATCATACTCTTTCTTCATATTAGTCAAGGAATCATCCATACATCAAAATAGAGTGTTTAGTTTATCACATCAATCTCAGAGTGATGCATGCAAAGATTTACCAAAAATAATCTAATGGATTCATCTTATAATTACAAGGAGGAAATATCACTTACTAAAGCAAAACTTAGCAACACTCCTAAAAGGCCATATAAGTACACTAAAAACTAAGCTCACATTCATATATTATTGTATTTCTTCAACATTTTTAGTTCTCCTTCTCTCCAATGTTCTCTTCATCCTCCTACAAGAGGAATGAATCTTAAAAAATCTTTCCCAATCCTTCTATATTTGAATTTCCTACTTACATGTAACTCCTACCTAATGTGTAATTGCCCTTCCAAAGCTATGATGACTCATTATAGCTTTTATGACCTTTTTTGGAATTTTTACATCATTTTCACATATTTTATAATTATCACCCTCACATGATGACTCACTACACACACTATGATTCAAAAAAACACTTACTAACCTTTAATCAACCCGTAGGACCCTTTATTGGGCCTTTACAATTGAATTACACTTTTGGTGGGAATATCTCCGATTTGAATTTTCAAACTCCCTTACTCTTATCTCTCTCTCTCTCTCTAATGAATCCATAAGGCATAGAACAATCCATTGAATTCATAGTTATGAATATTTTTATTTGAGTGGCTCCTTGATTATTCTCATGCATCATACTCCCAAGGTGGAGAAAAATTTTCCATACACTTTTCTTGCTTTTTCATGTATTCATCTTCATTATTGGTTCTTAGTATTTTCTTCTTGCTCCCAAAGTCCTTAACTTGCTCACATCCACCTAGGTTCCATGACTTTTCCTTAGCTTCAATCTTAATTTGGTCTTCAATATTTGTCTTCATCCTCTTCATGTTCTCTTTACCCTAAAAAATGAGGTTTTCAGTATCTTTTCTCTTCATTTGAGCTCTTAAATGAGATTTTGTTTCAATTCTTTTGATCATACCTACACATTCACAAATACACAAAACCTTAGATTCAAAAACAAGAGATTTTTGAGCATCTTCATCTACTTTTTCTTCAGTTTCTTCCTCCTTTTTCAATCTTCTCTTCCATGTTTTCAAATTCCTTTTCACCATACTTTACTTATTCACCTCTCAAAGCACACTCAAGTACTTGTATTTTTGCCTCTAGCTGATCTTGACTCATGTAAACTAACTGAAAAATTATTTTTTCCTTCAAATTCTTCTTCAACACTAAATTCTTCATGGATATCATCTTTAACTTCTTCCCTCTCTTTCTTGTTTTCCCTATTTTCCATCATTTTTAAATTTTTTGCTTCCTCTTTTATCTTCTTCATCATTTGTAATATATTCTCTCTCTTCATGAGTGACTTCAATGGCCACTTTACCACATTCCTCAACACTATTTTCATCATTGTATTATTTTCCTTCCTTTGCATTTCTTTTATTTTTGTCTCTAACTCATATAGTTGCTCCAAGATTATTCTTATCTCTCTTACCTTTTGTTCTTCCCACAACTATATTTTCCTCTCTTATTCTCTCATTCTCTCTTATTTATTTCTCTTCTCATTATTCTTCATCAACCTAAGAATATATTTTTCCAAATCATCCTCCATATTCTCTTCAGCAATTCTTTTTCACCTTTCCAAGTCTCACAAAGGTTTGCTTGCTTACCTAGTATTTTGAATTCTTTTCCTTTAATCATTGTCTCTTTTATTTACTTAAGTTTTATTCACTCTTCAAAGGATAAAACCATCACTATAATTCACAAACATGTTATTAAGAAGGCAATTAGTCAATCTCATTCAGCTTCAAATCACCAAACAACTCAAAACTCACATATACACAAGACTTGTATCTAATAATGACTTCCTCCAATAACAAAAGCAAACTCAAAAAATTTATTATCCTCTATTTGATACCAAATGATGCAGAGAAAAATAAATTCATTCATGTGATTCAACAATCAAGAGGTTTAAATGCAAAAAAAATTTCACCCTAGATCTGCATATAAAGATTAAACCAAGCCTAAAAAGGCTTAAAACTTGCTAAAATTTGTAAAAATCATTTTGAATGATCTCTTTAGCACCATACCCTTCCTAGTAAATTTAATCATTTCTACTTCAATCATTAAAAGCATCACATTCCATGCAACTTCTCTATACACTTACCTTTCACTCCTTATTTAACTTCCGATATCTTTAGATCTTTGCTTAAGGATGAAATTTTGGGTTTTAGCTTATTTAATGCTCCTCCACTTATATTCCCTTATTAACAACTTCAAACACTATTATTTTTCTCACAAAATGATCTCAAAATAATCAAAACACAAAACCCCATTGTTTGTTAAAACTAGCTTCTCGTGCCCTTAAGACAAGGGTAACTTAAAAAATTCATGGATAGAAGAATATAAAGACACCCAGAATATCTTATAAACCCCATTAGTTATCTTTCATCATATCTAAAGTACATGCAAGATCTTATATCCTAACTCTTTGACGTGTTCCTTCTATTCCACTTTTACTCCCTAGGCTCATTATGCCCACACTAGGTCTGGAACAATCATTTTTCAACCATAACTTCATTTCAAAAATGTTTCATGACTCACACTCCATTTTTTGTGGCACCCATTATGGAATTGTTTCTTCATCTAAATTTTCAAGCTTTAACTCAAAATATAAGTGTGACTTCCTTTGTAGATGGCTTCTCCAATTAGCCTTTGCAATTGTATCTCACTTTTTTATACCAACTATCAATATTATATCATATGTGGGTGTTTGATTCGATGTAAAACCTTCACTAATAGTTAGCCAACCTTAGGGCTTACATTACTACCAAATTTAATGTAGTTTCGACTGTGAAATCAAAAGATAAGGGCCTTTCCTCTAAAAACCCTAGTTACAGGCTTGGACTAGTCGAAGAACCCAAAACATGCTATAAATTTCACTAAAATCCAATTTCAATCTCTAAATTTTGTACATATCTCTATAGAAATGACATGAAAGATGTTAACTTACCAGTACATTTGTTCCATGCATTTAAACTCTTACCAATTACTCATCTTGATTGTACAACCTGTAGGTGAGGGTTTGTAGGATTTGAACACATTCATTGAGAAAAATATATCATTTCCACTTCATTTTCATATTTTAAAACGTTTTAATCATCTCCTCTTGAGAGTATCAATCATAAACACTTACACAATACCTTTCCAAGAGTTCACTATAGTCATACACATTTTCACTCAGTCTTTTGCTTCTTCATGTTTAACCAAAATAGAGTAACTCTAACATTTAACCACCAAATCCTTCTAATATTCCTTTCATAAAATCCCAATGTAAATAACATTCATGTCTTAAGCAATGGAAAAAAGTAAGGTCTCTTTCTAACATGCATTTAACCAAGCACTTCACATCCACCTTGTAGTTTCTCCCGGTCACAGTTCCTTATAGTGATTATCAACATGCAAAAGGGTATATTATGAAGAGTTCACCACTATACCATAAAAAGATATTCAAGACTAATAAGAGACAAAATCAATTAAAAAACTCAACATTTACCTCTATCCAGATTGTCATAGTCATACACTATCTTCATATCAGTTAAGGAATCCTACATACATCAAAACAAAGTGTTTAGTTTATCACATCAATCTCAAAGTAATGTATGCAAATACTTATCAACAATCATATAATGGATTCATCTTAACATTACAGTGAGGAACTATCACTTTCTAAATAAAAACTTGGCAACAGTCTTAAAAGGCTAGATAAGTACACCAAAAACTAAGCTCACATTCATATATTACTGTATTTCTTCAAGATTTTTAGTTCTGCTTCTCTCCAATCTTCTCCTCATCCTCCTACATGAGGAATGAATCCTAAAAAATCTCTCCCATTCCTCCTATATTCAAATTTCCTACTTGTATGTAATTCCTACCTAAATTTTAACTTCCCTTCCAAAGTTATGATGACTCATTATATGATTCTATGAGCTTTTTTAGAATTTTTACATCATTTTCACATATTTTATAACTCTCGCCCTCACATGATAACTCACTACAAACACTATGACTCAAAAAAACACTTACTAACCTTTAAACAACCCATAATACCCTTTATTAGGCCTTTATAACTGAATTACACTTTTGGAGGGACAAGCTCCAATTTGAATTTTCAAAATCACTCACTCTTAACTCTATGTCTCACAAATCCACATGCCATATACCAATCCATTGACTTCATAGTTAGGAAAATTTGTATTTTAATGGCTTCTTGATGATGCTCCTACATCATTGACCCATGCATGGTAGTCATTGGAGAGATGGGGCCAATAATAACCACCCTTCATGATTCTAAGGGTTTTTTTTCATGTAGCAAAGTTTCCCATGATCCTCCATCATGAAACTCAGGAAGAACTTTCTCTACCTGATATGTTCTAATGCATCTCAAGAGGGAACCATTCATATATTTTCTAAACAATAACCTAGCAACCAACACATATGGTATGTATTAGAGTTTAAAGTATGTTCTTTTGGATTTACTCAGGAACTGAGGATTCTGACATTCTTGGAGAAATTTTACTATAACATGAATCAAACAAGGAGTAGGAAAGGCATTAACTAGTTATTATTGATCATGTTGGGACATGAGGACAACTTATCCATTGATCTGCTAGTCTGAAACTAGTTTCTCACACAACCCTTTACCCCTAACTAACTTAGTTATCTTGATGTTCACATCATACTCAATTACCTTGGTTATCTAACTAAGTCTCTTCTCATTTAGATATGTTTTTAGAAGAAAGTGTTTCACCCTATAATGAGATACCATGAGTTGAATATTATTATTAGACACCAAATGTATGATTTTTTTCAAAATTATTATAATAACCAAGGAATGTTTTTCAATGAATGAATATATCACCTCATAATACTTTAGACCTTGTATGAAAAATGGAATTGGCTATTCTTGAACTTCTCTGTTTTCTTGTACCAACATGGAAGATATTGTATCTATGCCATCAAAAGCATACAAGGTGAGTCTTTAGTAAAATCAGGGTTAATAAGAGTTGGGGCCTACACAATTTCTTTCTTAATATCATTAAAGCTAATTTTTCCTTCAATATTCCATTTAAATTCCATATTTTTCTTCAAAATTAGTGCCAACAACTTGACAAGGTCAGAAATAATTGGGACAAACCACCTAAAAAATTTATTCTCTCTAAGAAGCTTGGAAGGACTTTATTGTGACTTTATAAGGGAAATGCAAGTATGACACCGACTCTTTTTGGGTCAATGGATAACCCTTCCTTAGAAATAATATATCCAAGGATTTTACCTTCATGAGCTAGGAAGATGCTTTTCTTGGGGTTGAGAGATGTTTTAAACTACCTACATCCCTCAAACACTCCCCTGAGATGAAGCAGATTATCATTTACATTCTTGGAGAACATCTTGGTTTCATCCAAATACACAAGAACAATGTTATTGATCAATACTTTTAATTTTATTTCCATATTCCTTTGGAAATTTGATCCTACATTAGATAAACCAAATGAAATTTGTTTGTATGCATAAGTACCCCATTTTTTGGTGAAAATTGTCTTAAACTGGTCTTCTTCCTTCACCATGATCTGGTTGTAAGCTGAATAACCATCTAGTAGGGAAAATATCTCTAAACATGCTTCCATTTTTAGAAATTTCTTCATAGAAATTAGGGGATAGTGATCCTTCAAATATGTTTTGTTTAGATCCTATAAATTAACACATAGTTTGATCTCTCCATTTATTTTCTACACTAGAACTATTTTTACAGCACATGATGAGTGTTTAATGGGAAAAAAAATATTTATCTCAATCATTTTATTTAGTTCCTTCTTCATCAAGGGTTTAATGCATGGATTGATATGAATTTTGTTTTCCCTTATAGTCTTATCCATTTGATCTAGTTTAATAGTGTGTTGGGATATATTAGTATCAAAACCTATAAGATCTTGATAACCTTAAGAAAAAATATATGTAAACTCTCAGAAATGTTCTATAAAAGCATGCTTCTCTTGTGGGGTATTCACCTTGCAAATCTTAAGAAATTTTTTCTTGTCAACTCAAATGGGTTCATAATCTTCAACTTTTACTATCATGTTTTCCTTCTCTTTCCTTAGCTTTTTATCATATTTTAAGATGGATTCTAAAGTGACTAGGCCTTTTGGAAAAAAAATTGATCTAAGTTAGATGACTTGGTTCCCATATTGTTGTTCCAACTTATCCTGATCATTTGAAGAAAACTTAGCCTCTTCCCTGATGAAATTCACAATATTTTGATCACTCTTAAACACTTTCTTATTAACTTCATTTTCTAGTATGGAAGGACTTACTAATATCCTAATGTGTGATTATATTTTATTGCTCTTGATATTCTCAACAATATCAAACTGTGCTCCAACCACATCCGGTTTGTCAACAACTTCAATAATTTTCCTTGGAATGGTGTGGATATTGAAGGATTTAAGATCCTATAAAAGGTCTCATACTCTATGCTTGTAATCTCTTAGCAATCAATTCTTAGTTGTATTTGACCTTATGACTTAGTTCACAATAATTTCACTGTCCTTAAAGGTCTGCAATTTTTTGATGTTCTTATTTCTATCCCATTGTAATCGCTAGATGAGGGATTTGTATTTTGATGTGTTGTTAGAATAACTAAACTAAAATATAAAAAGAGATTAATACTTCATGATGGTAGGGGATATGAGGAATAAACCTCCTCTTATGCCTTATCTACATCTTTATCCATCAAAAAACATCTGCAAAACTCCATCCTCCTCTTCATCATTTGATTTGACAACACTAGGAAGAGGTAAATTATCCCTATGTTGATAATAGATACCAAGACTAGTTTCTTCAATCTGTTGATATGGATCAAAACCATAATATTATTTCCCCACTTATCAAGTATAAAATTAGGAATTCACTCAGTTTGAGTATCTGCATCTTGGGAAATTAGACAATATTCTTGATAAAAAATGGTACAATTTACATTGATAGGGATGGGTACATAAGGATCTATATGATATGTAGTAATTGGTTCATATTTGATGGTAGCCTTAGCATCATACCTAGTCCTAAATAACATATGAGACTAGTTAGCTGATAAATACCCTCTAATTTTGGTGGTGAAGTATATATATAGACATAGAGTAAATAACAAAGGAAGACAAATTATGAAGATATCTCGGGGAATAGAAACATTAGGACATACATGCAGTGTGAGGTCTAAACCTCTAATAACTCCAACAGTCCCCACTGCCATTCCATCTAGCTTTATCACCCTTTAGAAAGAGACTCATATTTGAGACCTAGTTCAGATCCCTAATATTCTTGGGCATCACAGAACAATTTTCCCCTAAGTAAATCATGTAATTGTGAACTAAATGATTTCTAGTGATCGGAGATACATAGAAAGGTGGCAGTTTTATGGATTTACCCAACTGATCATCCTTCTACTAAATTGTATTGGTAAGTTAAAATCTATCATTTTCTTTTGGTATTTCACACGACACAAGAAGATCAGCGATGATGTATTGGAGAATATTTCTCTATATAGGAATGGCTAAGGATTCCCACCTTGAAATTTTTACATTGAACCTCTTTAGGTGTTCATGGATATTGAAAGGAGTACCCAAAAACTTATGTAATGGTGGGTAAACATGTTCTCTTCTTATTTTTTCCATCTGTATTCCTTCTTTGAAGATTATATGTTCTCCACTACACCGGTCCATAATGTTGTGCGGATTTTTTTATTTTCAGTGGGTTTGCAATATCTCACAGTTCTCTTATAGGATCCTAGAATGCTCTTAAGTCCACGAATTTCCTGATTTTTGGGTGTATATTTTGGGGAACAATGGTTGGAATATTTTCTTCCACATGCCTTATTTTTTTCCTGGCATTCTTGGCTACACTTGATGAAGCTGCTTGATTACTTTATTGTAGCTGACTGATTCTATATAATTTTTCTATTTTCCAATTTACAAGCCAAGTATCACTTGGAAACATTTCTTGATTGATATGTTTATTTGTATTTAATTTCACAGGTTTATCATTTGGGAAAAAATAATTTTTTACTTCTATTTCTTGGTTTAGGATACCATTAGGGAAAATTGCTTGATTGTGGGGAATATTGCAGGGGAAACACTATTGATAATCTTGTACAAGATTATTTTGCACTAGGACTAGAGCTTTAGATGAACTGGTCGTATTAGGATTGTATGGTTGAAATAGCCTTGAGGAGAGAAACTAAATTTTATTTTAAGGAGCTTAGAATGATTGTTTTTTGTGTTGATATGGGATATGTTTTGGTTGGTATGGATGTTGGTAAGGTTTGAAACTTTGAGCTTGCTTCCTTTTTAATGATACCAAATCATTCCCAAATTTTTTAAATTATTTTATTACCTATTGTAGTTCATTTGAGGGACTTACAAAGGTGGATGTTTAGATAGAAATCTGAATTCTTGGAGATATAATAGGAGAAAATTTAGGATTATTATGAGGATAAAAGATTTGTACTTCTAGGAATATGGGAATTAAATTTAGGAGTTATTTTCTCATACTGAATGAGATTATTTTCAGCTCTTATGGAAATTACATAGGAATCTGATAAGGTTATTGTACATACCCAAAAATGTAGGTATTGTACTACCGGAAAGAGGTTACAGAAGCCCAAATGATGATTCAGGTCTCTTCGCAAGGTGTTTGGAATCCAGAAAAGCTCTCCGAGTATATGTTTACATCCCAAATGCTCTATCCAAGCTTTGTGTGCTTTGTTATGTCCTCTGCCCCCTTTTTCTTTGCATTTTCATCTTAAGTGACAAGATCGCCACCCTGCCTGGGCGGCGGTCCCATGACCACCGCCCAGGAAAGGGTGGCGGTCCTATAACCACCACCCTACACAAGGCAACGATCCTATGCGCATTTTACAAAATGTTCTGATGATTGCGTCAAATGTAAAAATTCAACTTTCACCCGTATTCTTCAACCACTTTGGCTTGCATTAATGTTTTGGCCACCTAGTAAATAGTGTTTTCCCTTTGTTTATAGTAAAGGAGATCAATTCCAAGTTACCCTCTGGTAAATCCAAATGTTATAAATAGCCATCTTTTTTTCAAATAAATGGCCCCTCTCCTTCTGTGTTTGATTATTCAGTTTGTTTGAAGTTCTTGCATGAGTTTCAATAGTTTCATATTTTACATGAATTATCAGCCTCTCCTTTCTGTTTTAGAGATCATTTGATCTTATTGATTTCATCTTACTTCATTTTTTTCCCATACAATTAGTTTAGCATAAGATAGTTTCATTTTTAGATTAGAATCTATCTTAGAGTTGCAGGTTTTGTTTGTCACAAGAGATAGATCGTGGAATTTTCGGTGTATTTACATTGTATCCCCGTAATAAATCTTGCTAGGAATTGCATAGTCAATCTCTGTTCACTTGCACTATCCCTCTCTTGCATTGTATTTGGTTTATATCCAAAGCTTCCATTATTCAAATATCTTCTAATGCTGACACCATCACATAAACACTTTTTTGGATTCATGAGAACATGAAGGAATGAGGAGATCACACTGAGGGGAAAAGTCATGACACAACTAGATTTACCACTATTCTGTAAACTCCAGGTTTGAGCTATCAAAGTTATAGTTACAATATATCAAATAGAGTAGTAAATTATTTCATTTCAGTTAAATATCACTTTCGATATTGCCAGGGAAGCTGTGGGGAATGATAGTTTCTAAGAAACTATGATTCATTCCTCACTTATGAGGTAAGATTGGAGGTATTTCGATTAAGATAGTTAGTTCTTTAAATATTTAGGATAAACTCACAACTGCACAGGCAACTAGCTATACCAGGCTACCTTGCTTGTTTTGATTCTGTTATTAGATTAATTGTCCATTTTCTGAATACATTAGAATAGTTGTTCTTTTAATTTTGTTAAAATACTTCATCGAAAATACAAAAATAAAAGAATATATGCATAGTGTAGATATATCTTTCATAATTAGTTTATTCATTTCAATTAAAGTTGAATCATCTTTACATGAAAATCACAGGACCTAGAGAGCCTAGGGATTGCATTTTCGAACCGGTGGTACCTCAACCAAATATCTCCACAACACTATCTGATATAGATCAAGACCTTAGGATTAAGGTTTTTTGAACGAAAATAAACCTACAAGCAATTAGTGAATAATTGATAGAGTTGAATATTGAAGACGATAAGGCATACACATTCTAGTCAAATCAACCCAACTATAGACTACCTTGATAGGATATCCGCATGACCATACAAGAACTCGAAAGAGAACAAATATTTGGTTGTGATCCTTTAGTTCCATAGCCCAACACAGGAGACCTTCTCATCGACATAGATACTAGCTTACGTATTCAAGTTGTCAGAACACCTGTAAGGTATTCTAAGAAAATCATTCAACTTCTAGTTCTAAACATAGAAGTTGAAAAGGCTTATGACTATTGGATAGTCGAAAGAAGAGATTGACTCCTCATATGACCATAGGAGGTTCTCCACAACCATGAAGTTACGGTTGTGATCCACAGGTCCCAAAACCCAATAGGCCTACTAATCAATCAAACATTGATGCTAGTTTATGCACACTAATATTCAGATCCTCGCCACTTCCACCAAACATCATTACACAGTTCTCTGTATTAAACGTAGTAGCTAATCAGGCTAGGGATTTTTGGACTAGACCAAAGAATCATCCATAAAGCTCCAGAGGATCCACTACACCTCTCATCACCATTTTCCATGACCTTGGCTGGAAATATACATGAAGCACCTACAGGTCATTTTCCACATATCCAACAGCCAATAAATAGGATCTTGACAGAGCTCAACATTGATTGGAGCCTCTGAGAAGCTATTATATCTGAATGATCCATTACACCAATTCAGGTTAGGAGAGCCTTCTTTACCCTAGATTCAAAGATTCCATTATTGCGTGTTGAGGATATAAGACTTCCCAACTAGTTTTTCTGTATCCACATACATTTCATTCTCACCGGCTCTCTCGACACGACCTCGAGAGGTCGGGTACGAAGAAGAGCTGCTTGTAGATTCTCATGCTCGCATGTCACTTTTCTATCATACAGTTACACCTCCCATGGACTAAATCATGAAAAATATGTCACTATTTAAAGCTCTTAATTAATAAATGAAAGTATAGTGTGATGTAGGTATTACCATTAGTGGGATTCTATCCCAAGTCTTCTGAAATGTGATATTAAAATAAGCCATTTTCTCATTTGGTGCCCTCTTTGTTGTGGTCAATTAATCCACCAAAGATAGATGATCTGATTATCCTCAAATTAGTTGTAAAGAATAGTATTGAGTTCATATCAATTATGGATTGTAGTAGGTATCAAACTCCTATACCATTGAAGTATCTTTCCCTTGTATAATGAATCCAAGATTCTAACTAGTACATCATCTTCAGAAATGAATTATATGGATCAAACATTGACGATATCTTGGATATCATTAGCTAGATAGTGTGGTTTTCACCAATGAAGAAAGGAATACTTATAAGAGTAGACATTAGTATATCATGTTGGGTAATTAGTGCTAAGGGACTACCACCATTGAAATAGACAAAAGTTAAATTTATTTGGAGTGTCATGAAAGCAATGGGTCTTAAGACCATAGAGGAAGGTGAGAAAGCTCTACAAAAATGAGTGGAAAGAGTTCTACTTGGAGGAGATGGTGATCCGCAAACTTCTCTACCTCTTCATTTTCTCATTGGTGATAATTGCAAGTAGTTAAAAGGTTCTTCTCTTGCTGCTCTTGACCTTTTTTGAAATTTGAATCCTTCTTATAAGAAGTAGACACTTTTCTACATAAAACTAGTAGATAAAATTCTTGGATTTTCCAAATGTGCTTTTACAAATCCTCCAAAGGATGAAAATCACTAAAACACACACCAAAACTTAGTGAAGTAACAAGAAAACTAGTATTTGTCCCATCAGGCGTGTCAGGATGATTATCACAAAGAGTTAGCACCCTCTACATTTATCATGGAAGAACAAAAAACTCTTGTGTAATATGGATTTGTATCTAAGAGTGGGGCCTTACACATAAGGTAAATCTATAAATGAGGATTTTTTATTCTCTTCCATCCCACTAAAACTAACCTATAACTATAAAACTGCAACCAAACTAAACCTAAACTAAAATCTACAAGGACTAAGGAGAGAAAAGTAAGAAAAGTTACAGAATAAAGGAAAGGGTGATGCACTAGAACTTAAAGAGGGTCAGAATCTAGCTTGATAAACACAATATAATCACTCTTGAAGAGATTTACTAAAACATAGAAAATTATATATCATAAAATTAATGAAAATCTAATGCAAAATGAAAGGAAAAACATCCATAAAAAAATTGAATAATTTGAAGGAAGAAACAACCAAAAACATGTGTATTAGAAATATTTCACCATGGTTACAGAGCTAAGGTTTGATATTTATGAAAAATGTGAATTATAGAGGTCTAGAGATTAAGGATGGAAAAAACCTAATTTAGAACTTCCAAATGAATACAAAAGGACCCCTGCAATGTGTTAAGTACCAAAATAGGAAAAGAAAAAGGACAAGATATGTATTGCCCAACCACCGACCAAAACTAATTAATCCACATGTAGATCACATGGACACCAAGATGATCCATCTCTACATGTCATTCAACTTGTAGATGGAGAAAGGGAAGCCATTCTTCATATATTATGGTGGTTGGGAATGATTTGATGAATTTGTGTGTCCAAGACTATCCTTTCTACCCTAAAACCATGTTTCAATAATTAACCTATGAAATATGATCCCAACTAAAAATTCCTAATTCAATAATGAAGGTGAGTAGGATACCTTTCCAATAAGACCTATTTTACCTGATTTGGTTGACTGCATCAAAAGTTATGGACAAAAACCTCCATCGCTAGCTCCACAGGTTCATTGTTTCTTCCCTTTTGCTTCATGGAACCTTTTAAATATTTGAAAAAATTTAACGTTCCGTGGATTTTATAAGTGTTTGGAATCATATTTTATTTATAGGTGGAGTATCTTGTCTTTGGTGGGTTCCCTAACCTATCCACGACCTTTTGCAACCCATCATACCTCCACATAAGCCTTGGTCGTTATTATGTGGCTTTTTATCTATCTATGCTAAGTCCACCAAAGACTACACCTTTTCCCATACACACATAATATTACCTTTGTTGGTTCATTTATTTAGATACTAGGGAGTGAAAACATGTATTTCATGGACTTTGGAAATTGTTGGAATACTACAAACTCACAAAGCTCATGGAACGAAGCTCTTGTGTTCCATGGTATTTGAATTGAGCCCCCCCAAACTTGGTCATTTCACTTAATTTTTTCACAGGTTAGGAAAACCTGCATGACACTTAGCTCCTAAATTCTGCAAAACACTACAAAATATTATTCTGCAACATTTCACCAAAATTTTACTAAGTCTTGAAATGGACCTTATTAATGCCAAAATAGCCTTGGGGGTATTTTGGGACAACATTTCCTCTTATCTTTTTTGTAGTATTTGATTTACTTCTGAACTTTGATTGTCCTTGCTTCATCTTGCTTTTATCTTGGGCATGGCCTATCACATACAAGGCATCATTGGATTCATAATATTCAATGGATTTTCACCTCATTTATTTTAATACTAAAGCTGCAACTATATCCTTAACTAATTTTTTTTTGTAGTACTAGTAATAGCCATATCTAGATTATTCCAATATTCAAGTAAAAAACAAAACATAATTATACATTTATCCTCTTCTTAAATTTTAATATCAACATAAATCAACTGAATTACCATAATATTGAATACATTCAATTATTCTACAAAAAATTCATCGTCATTCACTCTCAATGAATATAAATTCTTTTGGAGAAACAATTTATTCACCAAATACTTTGTCTTAGATAGAGTCCCAAATTCTCTTATAGTTCTTGAGTGGATTCTCATTTAACACATTCATGAAAATTAAATTTGATAGAAACCATATGATTGAAATCGTTTCCTTCCCATCAATATTTGCCCATTCATATACCTTCATACCTATAGGCATGACATTAGACACATCATTCCACTGGTCTCTATCCACAATAAGATCTTCCATCTTGAGCTTCCATAACTCAAAATATTGTCCATTGAAATTTTCAATCTTGATCCTTGCACTTCTAGTAACTTTACTCTACTCAAAATGATTCACACATGTAAAAATCCCACTCAAATAAAATCCTATCAAAGGATGAAGAAACCCTATCTCTTTTCACAAAGCTATAACCTCGCTTTGATATGAAATGAACATAATATGATATGATAATCAAATACCACAGAAACAATACTTCACATAATATTTAAGATAATCAGAAAAAGAGAAATGACATATAAAAATTAATATAGTATACAAGATATATCATGGTGATTTTTTTTAGAAGAAACCCGATGCAATAACTTATCTCCTTATTGTATTAACTCAATTGTTTTACCATACAATAATGCACTTCCCAATTTTGCTCTTTCCTACCACATGTCCAATTATATGTAGGAAAATCAATAGGTAACCATCACAATGGTCTTACAAAATAATGGGTACCAAAACCATGGGTTGAGAATTCTCCCCATAAACACGAGTTATTTAACCACTCATAATTGATATAGGTTAAAATTACTTTTATGACCACACTGGGTTGTACAGTCTAGAAAAGTGTAACTCGTGGAAAATATAAATTGCATTTCCAACACTATTTATTTCATTTGTGAATATAATTCTTATTTTTCACTTTTTTCAATCTATTTTCATTTGATTCCATGCTTTTTTTACTTTTAATTCTATTCATTTTGTTTTTTAGTATATATTATAAGGACAATGAGGTGTGAATATTGCACAATAAGCATTCTTAGTTTTTAATTTTGTGAAGGGTTCATATACAAAATTGTTCCATGCTTATTCCAACAAGAGAATTGTTAGGTAGAAGGTTAGAGGATTGCAAAGATCATCAATCTCTTTTTAAAGAGTATATAATTACACATCATAGGAATGTAAATGTTGGACATTGGAACCAAGGTTCCATAGTTGAGGATCTAACATAGCTAATGAGGACTATAAAATATCACTTATAATTAATGGAAGTCATACAATGTTGAGGTGTGTTTTTTTTATATGTGAGTGATAATGTAGTAGATCCCTTATGATAGGGATCAGAATCCATGAATGTAAGTATGAATGAATAAGAAGAGTAAGTGCAATATGGTCCCGAAGAAAAAATGTTGCATGTAATCAGTAGAATAAAAAGTAATCTTAGGTTGGATACCCCTTGTTACTCAAGTAGTTTGGAACCAATGAATCTTGTTTATTAGATTGAAAATCTCAAGAAGTATTTTAAGTATGAAGATAAGGAATATCTAGGGAGATTTACATGTTCTTACACAAAGCTAAAGGGTCATGCATCTATATGGTGGGGGCATATCTAGATAGGCCAAGTGAAAAAATGAAAAAAAATATCATGACATGAGATAGGTTAGTGAAGAAGTTGAAGGTGAAATAATTGTCTGTATGTTACCAACTTGATTTATCGAAGAGGTTTCACAATTTATGACAGAAAGAGCTCAGTGTGAAAAAATACATCAAAGAGTTTTACTAATTCACAACTAGATTAGGAAATGTGGAGGATGATTTGGGGAATATATATAGATATATGAATGGATTTCATACAGATATTTAGGATGAAATTAGAATGATCTAAGTGAGGTCAATTAAGGAGGCCTACTATATGAACTGAAGGTGGAGGAAATATAGGTGCATAAGAAATAATGCATCTTATACAAAGGGAAAATTCATGCAAATATGTGAACAAGGTGTTGGAAGAGATAATTCTACACATCATTGAGGTGAGTTTAATATCATGTAATGAAGGAAAAATTAGAGGAGGAAATGTTTCTTAAGAAAGAGGTCACAGATTCAATGGCACATGATATAGGTGTAGAGAAATATGGAATAGATAATATGAGTTCCTACATGCCTAGAATGAGGGTAAGATAATTTACACATTGGGAAATGAAAGGAAGATGGTATGTATAGCCATGAATAATAACTAGAATTGGGAAAAGTGTCGATGTTAAAACACATTATTTTGAAACCAACCAAAGAAGAAGTTGGTCATGAAAAAAGGAAGATTATATTTAGAATGATATGTAAGTTTGGTGATAATTTGTGTAAATTAATAGTAGATCATAGAAGCACTATTAATTTGCTTTCATAAGAGATTGTTGATAAACTAGGGTTAAAGATAATTGGGCACCTAAATTCATACAAACTCTATTGGTTGGAGAAGGGATGCTAGATTTTGGCATTGGGACAAAATTTATATATTCAGAGGTATGAGGATGAAGTGATGTGTAACATCATACCCGTGGATACATATCACGTGCTACTTAAAACTACTTGATAGTTCAACTATAAGGCACAACATGATGGATGTAGAAACACCTACAATGTGGAGAAAATGGAAATAATTATATTTTTTAACCCATTGTGACATAGCATTGTGTTTACACCCTAATAAAATGTATTTTATGGATGTTCATAAAAAAAGAGGATGCAAGGGTTTGTATCATGTGATTATTCTCATATAATAATTTAAAATTAACCATTCAAAACCATAATATTGTATTAATACTTGTAATGATTTATAAACTATAAATGATAGCTCAAGTAGATAAGAGGAGAAGAAAAATTAGTTATATAGGTCAAAATAGAGGAGATCCAAATGTACAGATATGTAGAAAAGGAAAATTAGGAATTGTAAATGCTTTATTATGATTTATGGAGTTGAAAATTTACAAGAGACAAGACCATATACCTTATATACAATCCAAACCAGAAATGTATGGTTTTGATATTGATTATATAGTCTTGGACCCTCTGGTAGTTGGGATCTAAAACTTATTGAGTGCTTTTATTTCCTATAAATTCCCTTTTTTGTATGTTTCTCCTTCTCACATGACTTTGGGATGACTAGTAATCACCTGTAACAGAGTAGAAACCATTAAAACATAAAAAAACCTTCATTAAAAGCATTAGAAAACAAAAAGGAGAAATCATGTGTGTGTAGTGAGGCTAGAATACCCTTGGTAGTCAACCTCACCTATTGAACCAATCCAAGTGTTGAACTACATGCCCTCATGTAGGATCAAGCCTCATGTATTTCTCCTGGGTGTTTTTACAAATGTGAGTGGAATATAATTTGCTAATTGTATAGTATATAATGTACCCAATGTGGTAGTAGTATGATGTGGTGTGCCTTAGCTACATGACCTTACCCTTTGTTTCATGAAACCATTTGAAAATTCTTTGAGTGAATTTTCTCTTGCTAATACATAGATCTATGCCATTTGCATACTTCAAAATAGATGAAGCTAGACTCGTTGACCTAATTGAGTGCTTTATATATATCGTAAGGACTACTCAAATTGATGTGTAATTGATTTGGGTATATTTAGGAGACCCTTAGGTGCTTTAGAAATTATATTTGCAATAGGATCTTGTAAGAGTGTCAGGTGAGTTATAAAGTGACATTTACTTGCTTATATAACATTCTATAGGTGAAAATTTCTGATAAGGTCTATCCTAGGAAGATGAACCAACCCATTAAAGATATTCAAATAATAAAAAAGGGTCAAATATTACAAAGGGGAAGGACTATACAATTTTTCTAAGACCAGATTCCATATCTTGACCATTTGTATGGTTTTGGATAGGAGGATTGCAGTGTGAAATAAAAAGGTGTGTCGTGATGTACAAGGATTTTTCAGT
Organism: Taxus chinensis; assembly: GCA_019776745.2. NCBI lineage: Eukaryota > Viridiplantae > Streptophyta > Pinopsida > Cupressales > Taxaceae > Taxus > Taxus chinensis. The sequence goes on along the minus strand of CM034147.1, from coordinate 151,005,550 downwards.
ACTTTGATTTAATAATATATCTTGAATTAAAAACATAGTAGTGTATAGATAACAAAATCACATAAGAGCTATAAAGACATGTTGATTGGATTCCTAATGTGATAATTTTTATTAGAAAAGGAGAAAAACCAAACTTGACATTGTAAAAGGACACATTATCAAATTTTAGTGCTTACATTCCCCCTTTTAAGTGTGTAACTAAAAAATCGCATGCTTAAGGGGAAATATATACTTAAGTGCGCACACACACTTTGTTTTGTTTAAATTGGTTCTTTAATGTGTTGGTATTGACACACTCCATGATGAAACCTGCCACATAGAGTGTATTCAATGTCTATGATAAAAACCAATCTATAACTCATACTATAGATCATTTTTGTAACTTTGAACTTACAAAATTGAAGTAACAAATATGCAAAAAATAAAAGGAATACACGTGTTCATTTTGAAGAGGGAGGTTATCCTATTATTATTTTTCTCCTAGAGAGTCAGAATTGTTCTTGAGATGTTGGAGGATTGGTAGTGATCAATCCCAAAAAAATTGAAGAAGATACTAGAGTGATAAGTACAACCCAACACTAGAAAAGAGAGAGGAACCAAAGTATCCCTTTTTTGGGAGTTTGTAAAACAAGAAGGATATCCTATGAAGAAATTAGTTGCTTCAATACCTTCCACAAAATACACAAACCAAACCATTGCAGATGGATCTAGGTTCAATTTTGTATTATTGTAACTATTGAGTAAGATAATACCACAAAGAGGAAAGGATACAATAAGCCTCATAAGTTGTTATATTGATGAAACTAATTACATAGATTCTAGAATATCATAGGGGAGATGGAGGTACATGCCCCTAAAAATTATTCTTGCAATTGTGTATGAATAGTATTGAGGTGAAGGAATGAAGTACTCGTGCCCCTTGTATCATTCTCTGAAATGACTAATCCATATCTACAACTGTATAAAAGGTATATAGATAGATAATATAATCTAATAAAAATAAGAAAATTCCTAATAATATGCCCCATTCCTAAGAACATCCATCATGGCTAGGATTGTACCATGGTCCTACTTGTACTATATAGTTTTGAATTTATTTCAATTCTAACATATTTTAGTATTTATGTTTATTATTAAGGATCTAGAACCTATAAAAACCTTTTATTGTGTTTGTAATAGATCTTTGGATATAGAATACATCTTGATGAATTCACCCTATTTTAAGGCACATGTGATAAAACAATTAAGAATTTGGTTCAAAATAATACATGTGTATCCATGTGTAATAAGTCTAGTAATATCCATAGGATCAAATAGAATGTTGAAATAGTGTTCATCATTAGGAACATGTACCTACAAAAGAGGTTTTATATGGTGGAAGCCATGGTGCATAGAAAAAACAACATGCAAAAATTAATAATACATGTAAATAGAAGTAAAAACAACCATAAAAAGTGTTAATCATGTCATAATCCGAATTATAAATAGTATTAAAACATCAAAGTAGAAATCGATCATGTCACAAACCATATTAGTAATAGTATAAAATCATTAGGGTATAAATCAATCATACCATGAACCAAAGTAGAAACATCAATATAAAGACAAATAATCACTAGTTTAGAGGCATAGTCACTTGGAGACATAAAGCCACAATCATGGAATGCCCAAAATATCATAAGAAAATTGAAATATAAGGCATTGTGTTCCAAAGAGAAACAAGTTCATATACGAAAGATAGTCATAGATTCACAAACGTGGGAAGCTCACAATGTCACATTACAATCAAGGTACTTAGGTTATATAGAGTAAACAATCATAAAATTGTAATCACGGAGTCTAACAACATGTAATAATCAACCATAATAAAGTAGTCAAACAAGGAAAGAATATTTATAAGAAATTAGTGAGAATAATATATCAAATAAGTATAGAAAATGGTGAGTGTGAAAATAGAGAGAAATATAGGTTAACTCTACAAAAAACATGTGTTAGTCTTTCCAGATCAAAATATAACATAGAAAATATGTATATAATCAAGTGTGACGAGGAAATGTAAAGTAAATATTAGAAAAAAAACAATCGTGTAGTGTAGGAGATGCCCCTAAATAGTATCGTCAATGGGAAAGAACCAGACTGTCATCTGCCATTGTGTGTTAACCTATATGTGTCCTACATCACACTGTGTAAAGTATATATAGAAATATATTCTATATATCAAACCAACATTAAAAAACATGTTTAGAATAACAAGCTAGTTAATCAAACCATAATCATGTCTTGATTTTGTGATTTTGCACATACATAAATGTTTTGTATAATGTGATTATTTAAAAAAATTAATCGGTTTTGATAATAGATATTTATAGAAAGGGGGATAGACAAGAGATACTAAATAATATCCTTATAAAGAGTTGAGACAACCCTAAACGGTTGATGATGTGTAGGCCTCAAATATGTCATGGTAGAATAAGTATAAGCCTACATAAATTGTAGAGGAGTCATAATATGTGCGATATAAAATCAAAGAGGGATAGACCCATTAGAAATAGTACAAGTTGGATATTGTGGATTTAGATTTGTGATTAGAACATTTTTTTATAATATATTGAATTTTATTGATAGTGATTTTTTGTTTGTTCATAACACCCATTTTGATTGAATTGATGTGATATAACATGTGTAAAGATAACATCAAAAGTATTTAGCAAAAATATTAAAATCAACATCCTTACCAAATTTTTCACGAGCATATATAGTGAAAGGAAAAATATTCTTAGAAAGGAAGGAAGGGAGATCACATATTCCCCCAAGTATTCGATAAGGTATTTTTCATGAGTGAGTGTATCTAATGATTGAATATCAGGAGAAAATTAATAAAGGATTTTAACTAAGTCCAATGATGTGACATGACTGATAAGATAACTAAATGGAGGACACATGATCAATCTATATTATAAATATGTACTCTTGTTAACTATTTGTGGTATAATAAATTTCACTCTCTTTTGAAAACTAAGTGTAGTACCTGGTTGTATATAAGATTTTGTGATTCACACAACTAGATGTGTAGTGACAACTTATTCTATAGTTCATTGTAAAACATATAAATCATTGTCTTAGTGTCTTTAAATACCATGATAATTGCAAAACGATTGACCTTTGATTTTTTCAAGCTAATGGGGGATAGTAATGAGTAGGTAATAGAGTAATCAATCAAGTGTCTCATATAAAATATTTGTTGTCTAGTGTTCTTTTCAAAAAATATCTTATTGTCTAGCATTCTTTTCAAACCAGATAGGTTCTTTCCATTGTGTTTTCTTTAGTATTTGAGATTGATCTTTTGTAACATACACATCATTAGATATACATAACAATTTCACTTCACTTGAATGAGAACATGTATGATGTATATTATTGCATTGCATGTATTTATTCCTAGAACTAGATTGATCATGATGTGTAGAGACATAATTGACATGGAAAATTGAGGAATCATTTAGATGTGTTATCTCATCATTGAGAGACTTAATCTTGGTACTCATAGCTTTAATTTTCTCTTTACAATTACACTTTGGTGTTGTAATATATTGTAAGATAGCCTTGTAAATTTTTTCAATGCTATAAGCATATATAGGGATGAATAATCCATATGATATGGCTTTAAAGGATATTTTGAGCTATTATCCTTATAAGAGTGATGCATACATGAGATGATGATAAATTATTAGGAAAGGTTGACATATAATAGATCATAGAATCATAGAAAATATATTTAAAAAATTGATTACTAGAGATGAATAAGAGTAACCCAAAAACTAGTAATGAATGTAGGCCCAAAAGTGGCATTTTAACAAAAAATGGCAAATGTCAAATTAATAAAATGACCATTTATGAAAATATATAAAAAAATTAAATTAAATAACTATTTTACAATTTTAATATGTGGAATAAACACCTCCAAGGAATTTATAAAAAGTTGTATATTGTTCTAGTTATGCCCTTATTACTAAAAATAGTATTTTTGAATTTTTGAAAATTTTGATAAAAATAATGCAAAACAAATTTTTTTTTTTTGTTTAATACATAAAAATAAATTAAAACCCCCCAAGGAATTTTAAAATATATTTTTCAAGATTGAGATATGTGAAAAAATTTGATTTAACAATTAGGAATACCTAGAAAAAGATCTAAAGGGAAGGACTAACCATGAGATCCTAGGGAAATTTGAGAAAACTAGATTGAGATTATGTGAAAGAAGAAAATAAGGTTTGGATCTGAATATTTAATGTACAGATGAAACCCTAGGGAAACTAGCTTTTGGAACAAGGTGCAAGATTCATTTGTGAGTGGGGTTGACTAAATGTTTATGCCCTAGTTAAATCTATAATATGGAAGTGCAGATTAATAAAGAAGATGTAAGGGTTTGCAACAAGGGATTATTATGATCTAATAATTTTACAATTAACTATTTATAACCAAAATAATACATCAATAATTCTAACAATTGATAAATTATAAACGATATCTCAAGTACATAAGAGGAGAACAAAAAATAAATTGTAGAGGTTAAAACAAAAGAAATTCGGATGTACAGTTAGGTAGAAACAAAAGATCATAAACTTAATATGATTCATTATGAGTTAGGGAGATGTAAACTATGTAGAGATATGATCATATAAATTATATACGGTCTAGACTAAAACTATAAGGTCTTGACCTAGACTATACATTCTTGAACCCTTTCGTAGTTGGGATCCAAAACTTCCTGAGTGCTTGTTTTTCTTGGAAATTCCCTTCATTATATGTGTCTCCTACTCACAAAAATTTAGGCTAACTTGTAACCACCTTCAACAAAGTGGAAACCCTAGAAACATGTATTACCCTTCATCAAAATCATTAATAACCCAAAAGGATAAATCATGTATGTATGTGTTGAGGTTGAACTACCATTTTTTGTTAACCTCAACTACTAATGCACTATATGCCCTCATGTAGGATCAATCCTCATGTAGTTATCCATATTTATTGTGTAAATATGAGTGAAATATAATCCAAACCCTAAGGGTACTCTCATGTCTCTTGACACAAAGATAACAGGCTACTATATAGTATAGTATGTACCCAACATAATAGTAGCGTGTGATGTGGTGTGCATCAACTACGTGACCCAACTCTTTTTCCTTAAGTGAATTTTATCTTTCTAAGACATGGCCCTATGACATTTTCATTCTTATAAATGGAGGAATCTAGACTCTTTGACCTAGTTGAGTTCTTCATATCTATAGTAGGGAATATTGTAATTGATGTGCAAATGATTTGGGTAGATTTAGGAGATCTTTAAGTGAGTTTGGAATGATATTTACAATATGATATTATAATAGTACTGGGTGAGTTATAAAGTGACATTGACTTGCTTGTATAACCTTCTATAAGTGAAATATTCTAATAATGTTGACCCCAAGAAGATGAAATGACCCACTAACTATATTCAAATTGAAAAAATTCAAAGCATACAAAGGGAAAGGACCATACAAGTCATCCATGAACAAATTCCACATCCTAACCATTTATAGGTCCTATATAGGAGGAATGTGGTACAAAATAAAAAGTTTTTTCATGATGTACATGAATTATTTACTACTTTTATTAAATAATATTTCTCAAATTGATAACAGAGCAGAGTGTAAAGATATAAAAAAGTAATTAAAGAGATAAAGATATATGATGATTGGATTCTGAATGTGAAATTTTTTTCTAGTAAAGGATCATAGCCATACTTGGCATTGAAAAATGAAAATTTACCAATTTGTAGTGTCTACAAAGTGAAGAAACAAATTTGAAATTGTTGTTGTTATTAAGAAAGTAGTTCTTAAATGAGGTAAAGCATAATAGTGTATGTTTTACACTTATAATACAGATTGTGCAAAGAGAAGTCATGGTTAAAGGGAATAAGATTAAAGAAACAATGCCACGGGGAGTAAAAAAGACATTGGATGAGTTTTTGAAGATTGTGTCAAGTGAGTTACCACCTCTGAGGGATATTACTCATCACATGGACCTAATTTGAGGTTAAATATTTCCAATCAAGATGGCTTATAGGATGACACTGTAATAAAATGTTGAGATATAGAGACAAGTGCATGAGTTTTTCAATAGATGACTCATCAGGGATATTCTAAGTATGTGAAAAATGCTAGCAATTTTATCTCCTAAGAAGGGTGGTGAGTGGCATATGTGTACATATTTGAGGGCCATCATAAGATAACCAATAGTATAGGTTTCTATTGTCGCATATCCATGATATTCTAGATTTATTGAGTGGATTTGTAATTCCCCACACCATTTTACCAAAGACATGTTTAGTGTGGGATCACATTCATAATTTACTCAATATTATTTGTGTCTCATCTGTGATGACATGAAAATTTGGAGCAAGTTTAAACCTTTGATTAAGTTGGTATTCCAATAAATAAATAAATAATTACATGCCTCGCTAAGTACCTCGAGTACCTCCTTGTAAAGTTAGGAAATAATTTAATTAAACACACATGTTTACATTCAAAGATGATGATGATGATAATAATAATATAATAAATGAAAATAGAAAATTAAATTAATAGATAATATGGGAATAGAATAATAGATTAAACAAATAAAGTCAAAAGATAAATTAAATGATTTTTAAAAAAAAGAAGAGAAAAAGGTGATAAGTGAAAAAATTGAAAGCAAATGGTGAGAAATAGATGGAAGGTAGGTGTAAGGAAATGGTAGGAAATGTAGTGTGGAAGGAGAATCATAGGACATGGACATCCATACAAGCATAATGGAAATCATTTTTTTGATTTGTTGTACTTTACAAGTACCCAAGTAGAAATTTATGCAAGCTTTAGAAGCATGTGGAATGTTTGAATAAATTCCAAGAGAAATGGGGTCTTATGGGCTATATTTTCTGCAATATTTGCACAAAATAGGGTTTCCTTGGAGACTATAAGAAAATTCAATTGGGATGGGTTTTTTCCATCCCTAATCTCCAGTAAGCATATTTCCAACTTGTGTTGAAATGGAAGCTTTAAAATAAAGTATGGACATTCATCAAATCATAATGGAAAGTTGTTTTATTTGATGTAGATGTAAGTTTCCTAGGAGATATGTATGTAAATGTGGAAACATTCATAAGACATATGAATTATTTGAAAAAATCATTAAAAGTAATGTGGTCTCTAGGAATTTTATGATGGTAGAATATACAAAATTGAGTCTTTTAAAAATGACTTGGAAACTTTATAAAAGTGCAAATCCTTAGGTATACATGTGTGTAAAACTTTAGATTTCGTAAAGCACATGAACTATTTATGCAATACATTCATTGTCTCTTCATATCATGATTAGATTTATATCTTTCCTTCTAGGTATGTTTATGTGCATTCACTTCTGTAGATGTAAAAATGTGTAGGTTTTTTGTTGGTGTGTGTGCAAGGTAGAGTATCGTCAATATGTTTTCTTCTTTGATAATAGTAATAATAAATTATTTCCGTGTAGTGAAAACTATCCTATAGAAAACTTTTTATTTTCATGTATACGTAAACCATCTAAACTTACACTTACCTAAATCGATCAATGAAATAGAAATTTAACGTGAAAATTGAGGTTTTGCGTCATAGTTATGTGAATGGAAATCATTTAACAAAACTTGATTTTTTTCAATGTCCCAATTTATTGTGGGATTTTTTACTTCTCAAACACATTTGCATTTTAGTTGAAATTTTATCTAGGATTTTAGAAACACGAATACACTTACCAAGTTTTTAAATAAATTTGTAGGTGCATTACAAAGAAAAAGTTTCACCAAGGATTTTACAGAGAGTTTACTTATGTAAACATGCAAAAAATCCATGCTACCCAAAAATCCTTCAATTTCTTGTGTGGGAATCGAGATTGCTTAAACATGTCTAAACCCTACCGTAGTCTTGAGCAGAGAATTAGATTTTGGAAACATCCTCAAGTTCCACCCAAGTGTAAAGTATAATTTATTGTATCAAAAAAATCCTAAAGTTTTAGGCCTTAGGAGTAAAATGATTATTCATTATGTGAAGACACATCTAAAACCTACCAGAGAGCATATTATTTTAATAATATTTTGTCTCTCTTTATCCTTTTTTGAAATGGTAAATAAGAAGTGTGTTTTGTGAAAACAAAGTTCTCTCTCTAAAATTATAAATGTAAATGAAGAATGATCTCTAGTGAAGATGTTACAATATAATTATCTATTTTGAAATTGAAAATACATTTAATTTATTAAAGTTTGTGAAAATTTTGTTTTCCTCTCTACACTCTAAATGGGTCAAATGGACAATGAAACTTTTATAAGTGATTTTAATACCCATTTTATTTCTCTCACAATTTGAACAGTGTAATGTATGATTTCATAATCGGTTAGGAAGGTTCAATCCATGTCATCATTGAGTTGACCCATGACATTATAGGGATGCAGGTACTACAGAGAAAATCTCAATAAATGGTGGCACCAAGATTTGTAATTTCTATAAATCTATACATTTAAATTTAAACTGGTAAATTCACGCTTGTAGATTCAAACTTGTAACTCCAAACTTGTATGTTTTCATCAAAAAAAATCTAAATGTTAGCAGACCAGTGAAACCAAACCTCAAGGTTTTCATACTTTCTAAGCAAATTTTCAAGTTGCAAAATGCTCCTAAAGTTACGTTTCCAGATTTTCTTCTATTTATTCATTATAATTTTTAATATTCAAAGAAAGTTAAAATTTACATGCGAATTGAATTTGTAACTCCAAATTATCCTTTGTTCTCATTCCTTTTTATTTTGGACTTTTTGACCAAATTTATAACTTAGTTGCAAATTTTTGTTGAAGTCTCAAAACCCCAAAATACACTAGCAAGTGTATGATGGAATTGGACTTTGCGAGAATATCTACAGCTTAGTTTAAAATTTATCCTAGAGTTTTAGAACTTGATTTACACTTGAAATTTTTTTATTGTAATTTTAGAGGTTCGACACACATGTACAATTCACATGCAAATCACATCCTAAAATCTAAAACCTAAAACACAAAATCCCCTTAGCCTACTGTAAGTACAACTTATGGAATTTTCGTGCATGTTGTGTACACCTCATTTTTATGCTTGCTAACATTTTCTCTTATGTAGGGGATACTAATGGATTCTCCTCATAAGAAGGTGCCTTAAGGGTGATCGTACTTGGTCATGTGGACTAGACCACAACATTTGAGAGATTTCAATAGTATGTCATAGTTACCCTATCCTTACCTTTTTACTTCTTTTGTTCATGATTTATACCCATTATATATAATAATATCATTAGGTTCACTTGTTTACACTAATGCATGATTTTATCATCATCTTTCAATTGTCTTGGGACTTCATTATTATATCTATTTATTCATTGGCCTCCACCTCACTTTTTTTTTCACCTTCTGGCCTTAGGTTTTCCTCAAGGATGATGGCATCAACCATGGGAGATTGTGTCACATTTAGCTTTTTCCATGGGCGATGTCATCACTAATGAGAAATTATGTTGAGTATAATTACCCCTCTAATTTTTTCATTTTATCATTACTCATTCATCATTCAATGCACTTCATTTTACTTTTACATTGGATAATTACACATATGTTTGCACCTACTTATTAGACTTAGGGTTTTGAAGCTTCCCTTCTTACATTTGGGCCACCATAGTGAGATTGGATTAGAGGTATTATTCTTAAGCTTTCCCCATCTCCACCCATAATTGAATCTCTCTCATTGGTGTTGTCTCTATGGAGGATTATGCATCAGTAATCACACTTCAGATAATTATTTATAACCTTTATTTTCCCTTCATTTATATGTTTATACCTATGTGGATGGTTGGTCATTCATCACTATAGATTAGGGTAAATACATGTTTACTTTTATCTATTACATTATTTTATTATGCTATGCCCTTTGGATTTATCTATATCTTGATCTAATCCTATTCTGAATCCTATTAGTATACCTATATTTATCTTAGATATATGCCTTAGAAACCTATAGCTACGTTAGGGTTAGGGATACTATCCTTTACAATTATGAAACTACCAATCCTTGAGCACCTTTAGTATTTAAATATTTTGTACAAGCTTACATTTGATCCCCTACAATTGAGAACCAAATCGGGAATCCATCTTAGCATATTATGCATTCTGGTGAACCCGAATAGAAACTTACTTTATCTAAAGTTAGCTCATATTTTATTTTCTTTTTAATTATTTAATTCTTTCCTTATGTGATTGACCACTATGTGAATTTCCTCACATGGATGATCCCACATGCACATAATCCCTCTTGATCTTTTGTCATTCTCCCCCTGTGCAAGAAATTTCATAGTTGATCCCATCTGGTTATCACTAATTTCTCAATTTTTCTATCTTGATGCCATCAAATCATTTGCAAATATTTATGCATGATAGATCTCATGGGAAAATTTTGTCTGAAACCCCTTTTCTTGTCACTCTAGCCTTATAAAATATCAAAATGGGATATTTGACTAGTGGTTCTGCTAATTCTTCTACCAATAAATACATGTACAAAAAAAAATTAAATTTGAATCTATTAAGCTAGTTCCTCATTACATTGACTATTTTTCCATAAGAAATAATAACAATAAGATAAAATATATACTAACTTACAACATTCAAACCAGGTCTAGTATTCATAATCTTATCTTTGACTTAAAAACCCAAGGATAACATGAGGATATCAATGATTCTAATTATCCTCTTGTTATGGACAACAATTCCTTCACCAATTTTGTAAGTTCGTAGGAGATTCACCTGATTTACTACAAAATAACATTAAAGACTATCTATTTATAAAATTAAACTTAGATGTTAACCATACCGAGCCTTCTACAAGAAAATAAAATAATTATAATAATAAAAACACTACCCGTCCTTCAAACACTGATCCTACTCAACTCATTATAGTTGGCCAATAAAAAAGCTACAATAACCAATGAGTTCTTGTAAATGTAAAAATAACTTGTCTCAACTTCCTAGTAAACCACAAATGGTCTCTTGGGGAGTAAAAAACCAGGGTCACTCCCCTATCCTCATGGTTGGAATCAATAGATAACCCGTTTCCCAACCCCCCATTCAAAACAAAATTATTTAATCCATTTAAAGAGAGCCTTTGATTCATAGATTAGTTTCATAGACCTTGGAGGGATCACCCCTTCTATTTATTATCATGGATCTATTGGCCCAACCATTCACATCAAGGCCTTTGGAAACATGTATAATGATTAGGTCAAAGTCAAATATTATACAACTACCAAGCTCTTGGCCAAGATGCCTATAGGATATACTTTAGATTGGTATTATACCCTTCTAACCAACTCTATTACCAAATTCAAAATATTTTTGAATGCCTTAGCAAATGAATTCTAATACCAATATCTTCCTAAAAACATTAATGCCTTCATAAACTATAAACAATATGAAAATAAATATACCCACAGTTTCATCAAGTGATATAAAAAATTATCCACTAAGGTTGAACACAATATACTTGATGAGAGTCTAATTCAACTATTCCTTAGATCCATCAAACCCAACCTTCAATAAAGGTAAGATCCTTTTTTTCCTATTATATTAGATGAATCATTCAAGTAGGAAAAATTCCAAGACCATCTTATGAAATAATTTGAAAATAATTCCGCTAAGAAATAAAAACCTAAGAATATCCACATCCTCATGCATCCCATAAGCACAAATAACATTGATGACAGAGTCACGGTCACTCTTCCTCTAGGAACTTCTTCTAATAGGAATATCTATAACATTGATCATTTCAATCCTAAACCACATCGAGGTTCTCAATCCCATTATTATTCCCATAAGTGTCACCAAAATTTTTATAAGGAGGAGTTGAGACAACATATACCCTAAACATTCACCATGGTTATACACCCTTCTCAACCTCTTCCTCAATGCCATGATGGTTATTTTGGTGACATGATAATTAGGGAAATTCCTATGAAAAATTTCATTCCCTTTAATCCTTCTCCTATATCTTCCTCCTTGGTTATAATTTTGATCATAAATCCATTAATTAGGAAATGTTAGATGAATCTATCAAGGCCCATGATAAATCTCAACAACATAATCAATATGAGGTGGTTAATCAAGCCAATAAACATCATAATGTCTATAATGGCCCACTCCTTGATCACTCCAAATATTACCAACCTAATCCAAGTCCTTACAATAATAATGTGTATACTAATGTTTTTGACACTTCATATCCCTCTACTAGTATATCTATGGAGAACATACTCAACATGTAAGGTATTATGCATATTAATGCTTGTATCGAGCCCAATTTTCCTTCTGCTTAGACTAGAACCTAAAAACTATATACCCATGTTCTCCAATCCAAACATTCTATGAAAAACATAAACTATTTATTCCACTATCCAAATAAATACCATAATTCATTATGATAATTCCTCTACATGATCAATATTTTTTTATCACATCGTCATCATTTTCCGATGTCGTCAGCCCTTATACACTTACACAACTAATCTTATCTAATATTACTTCCTCTATTCCATATGCCATCATATCTCACATAGATTCTTGTATTCTATACAATCTCGTAAATATAAGAAAAAAATCAAAATATGGATCTCTTTACAAGAACCAATCCTATAGAAAACTTTTAGATTGATACCTTAGGTTCAGACTAATATACAAATTATCCCTAAATATTGGAACCACCTTATATAAATCTCTATAATCCTAAGTTAAATCTAATTTTTAAAACTAATTCATACTTCATTTAAGAATCACGGGCATCTTATTTCATACCTCTTTATTATGAATATTCATTTTCAATCTCATTTGGTGTAGGAGTGTACTCTATATGATTTAGAAGATATTATATTATTCCAAAGTGAATAATGATCCATTTTAACTGGCCTTTCTATGGATCATTCATCATATACCTATTTGCCTCTTGATTTTATGACCTGATGAACTTCTCTTTCATTTCAATGATCCTCCCCTCTTTATTTTAATAGTAATTGGCAACACTATAGTTAATATAGCCCTCATACATAAAGGTTATAACACATGTGTTACTTCCCTTGATTTTAATAACATGCTTAGCTATTATATTAATAATTTTAAATATACTAGGATCAGATGTCAAGGTTATGATCACAAAATGATACCCGTTATTGGTTTTATTTGGCTACTTATTACCATGCCTCCTCATGTTATCTACATCAAGTTCATGATATTCAAATTTCCCTTGTCTTATAATATCCTCCTTTTTTGATCAGGGACCCATCACTCGCATGCATGTGGTTGCATATTTTGCCTATTAATGGGTTAAATTTACACATCTATGGGCTATATATGAAGTAAAAAGTGACACTAATCCTTATAAATTTTATCTTTTCCAATAACATGAGACATTTAATATTCCCACACAAGAATATATTCCCACTATCTCATTTCAATACTATCAACACTTTAACTATTTTATGGACTCCCTTCATGGCTATAGTGGTCATCTTGAGGTCACGGGATGTACTTCGAAAAACCTTCTTAACTCAGATGATGATGAGCACAATGAAATAAACCTTAAGATCAATAATTTTGATCTCTTTGATGCTATCATCTTACAATAACCCCCTACTTTATGACCTCTCTCTCACAAAAGGATGTTTATTGGGTGTCAATCACCATTACTCACACTAAGCATCCTCCTATGGAACATCTAGTTCAACTCGATATTATCACTAACTCATACACTGCACCTAATTATGATGATGGCTATAACCTTTATGGCCTCTTATTAGATAACTATTTTTTAGATAGGAATGTAGATATTTTTGGTACCATGTATCATTGCAATCTAACCTTAATCATAAAATTAACACTATCACTATTTCCTCACATGAAAAGACCACTAATTTTGACCCCAAACTAGATGACTTAATGGATGAAAAATGTGATTTATCTAAATTTAAATATAAGGATGAACTAATGAACCATACTCCTTTGATTAGTGACCACATTCCAGAGACACATCATGATCCCTTGGTTAGCCCCTCTAACCCTACAATACCTCTTGGGATATCTACCCCTTATTCACTTTGATGCAGTGTAGAATTTACTAGATAACACCCTAGTCACATTGGCACATCACTCAGCCTTGACTAAGCACTCACCCGAAGCACACAAAGGTACCAGGTACCTCTTTAGGGTTGTTGTAGTAGGATGTTAGCATGATGAAGGAAGAAACATATAGATTCATAACTAATCCATCATTATATAATGCATGCTACCCTCAAATCTATGAAAGAACAAGCTTAAATAGTAATCATGATTGAATTAATAACATGCACTACTCAACTACACTCATAATGACACTTAGATTCAACCAATATCTTCCATCTATTAATAAATACAGAATATCCTTACAATATTTTCAATCTATACCGATGTGCATATGGATCTGATATAGTAATTCAGTCATATGTGTATATCTCTATACCTTCATACATCCATCACACATACATACACATACTTTTTATATTCTCTTTTACCCTCCACACCTCTACTATGTACCTAACATCATATATATAGGGTGGCGACTTGCCCTTCACTACTTATCTATTCCATAAATAGGTCGCATGTTATTGATAGCTACATGCCATTTACAGGCATAGCCACACATGCAAGTGTGCACTCTATATACCTCTTGCAGTTAACTGAATTGTCAATTCTATTCTTAGCTCATCTCCATGTAAAATTCTTCAATCCACTTCTCCAAAGATGGATAATGCATCGCGCGCACGTCTCTGCATCGTTGGTGTGTTCCACACGCCATCTTCTAAAAATAGGTCTTCATGCTCAAAATCAGCTAAGTCCTAAAAGCTGAACTTGTCTTCCGCATGCGGGTCCTTCCTGTGCTTCCGCGCCCTTAGTTCTGGGCATTTTATCCCATGCGAACTCCTTGTGTGATATTTGATAGGTATTCTTTGATCAACATTACCCCACACTAATCTCATTACTGTCCCAACAATGGGTATGTCCAAAAATTTATGTAAATAATAGAAGAATGAAAAGAATAAAAATGAAATAATGTAGATAAATAAAGAATTTCTATGAAGTTATGAGGCAACCTCCTCTGTATCAGTTTGAAGTATCAACTTTGGATACTCCTCCTTTATTTCGGCCTCCAAAACCTGTCATTTAGTGAGTGCTTGTTCTAAATTTTTTTGGATGTCCACAGTAATGGATTCCAACTCATCCCTCACAATCTCTCCTTTCTCATTTTGTAGAACTAACACAATGTTGGACATTGATGTCATTCTCCCTTCTAAAATATCCATTTTCTACACAATTAGCTTCCCAAGCTCTTCCAACCGAGTCTTGTGCAGATCTTATGTTGTTACTAAGGCCTCATGCTTTGTTTAACCATTTCCAATCTTTCTACGTGACCCAATATCTCATCCTTCATCACTTTCTAGACCTCGTTGTTTTCTTCTAAGGTATTTATGTTGATAAGCACCTCTAGTGTTGTGCATATGTTTAAAGCCTGGTCTGCTTTCTTCAATACTTCCTGTAATGCTTGCAATAGCCCTTAATAAGATGCAATCTTTCACATCACCGAGGCTTTCTCCTGTTCGGCATCTTTCTCTGAGCTTCTTGGTGCTGGCATGTGCAGAGGTTCATCTTCAAGTACCAAGTCCACCAACTTTCCTACATAGTGTATCGCTGAAGGAAACGTCTGTGGTACCTTGGCCTCCAAGTGTGGCCTTGCTCTGATGACATTATCCCCAATCTCCTCTATGATGTTAATAAATACCTTGTTTTTCTTTTGCATGAAGTCCCTCTCCTTCGTTATGTGCACTATCTCTACATTCTTTGTATTCATTTCCTCATGCAGTGCTCTGATCATTGTAGATTCATCCATGTTTCTTCTAGTCACCTCAGCAGAAACCTTTGCCAATGCGTTGTTGACCTTATCATCTAACATGATAGTAGGCTTTACTGTCATGTGTCTAGCTTGGGGTGCCTTATTCAATCATCTCAAAATGCATGACTCTTAACATACATCAAATTCAGGCTCATCCATGTGGTTATGCATTGACCACGATAGTCACTTTCGAGTGCACACAATTGCCATATCCTCATCCACTAGCTTCCAACCAAATAAATCATTTTTTGTTATCGTGCTCTAAAAGCGGGCGTGGACAATTTTTCTTGTGTCCTCTGTATACCCCATGGCTGGTGGAATGTGCTCTCCACTTGTTCTTCTAGACTGTTGTTTCTTAGGGACTTTAGCTTCCAAATTTGGGACTTGTGCCTCCATGTCCTGAACATTCTCTGCAGCTGTCTCCTCTGGTCTTTTCTCATCCTCTTCTTTTTCCTTTGATTCCTCACCCTACTCTTCTATGTTCTTTGGAAGTGTAGGATAATTAGGCGTGCTTTCCTCTGACTCTTCTACCTCATTCAACTTTAGTTTCCTCCTTCTTTGCACGGTTGCCTCCTTTTGTGGGGAGAGTCTGGGTGATTTACACACAGTGGTTGGAGTAGCACCTTGGGTCCTTGTTCTCCTAAACACTCTCTTAAACCTATGTTCCCCTTGGACTGCATTCAAGTCCTCATCATCCCTCTCTTGTGGCGAAGGTGGTGTAATGGCGCACTCAGCTTCACCCTTATTTGTAGGATGTCTCCTGCCTCTATGCTCTAAACCGCCACTATCTTCACACTCCTCCTCCTCATCCTCCACTTCAATTGGCCTTGTGGGCTTATGATTTGGGATGTTCTCCATAGTATGCTTTCCCTTTGGTGGTGTTGGAAGTGCAAACTCACCTTCCACATACTTGTTATTCTCCATCTTTGGCTTCAGTTGGAGATACACCAATGCTTCCCCCACATCTGCTATAGCCAAATTTATTGGCTTAATATTCAGCACCTCCAAAATGATCCTCTCTGTATAAGCACTTCAGCTAAGGTACACATACTTCTTCCTCAACGTATGGTAGTCATAGTCTACCTTATCTGCATTGAATACCAGTCAGTGCATGTCTGTAAATCTATGAATAGATGCTTGGAAATACCTTACAGTGAATGTGTAAGGAAATTTACACCAAGGGCTCCAGACTCCATCTTTCATTGGGAAGCATGTGATGTAGAAATGTTGATATATAGAAAACTGGACTTGTTTCCTTGCCAATGCTGGTAGGTCCTTTGGGATGCATCACTCTTCTCCAAATGCTGCATGGATCCTCTCATACCATTTATCCACCTTTTGCTTTATGTCATCTATCATGGCCCCTTTACATAGATACTTGTTGAACCTTTCAGATGGTAGCTTGTTCTCCATGGGGTATTCCCATTTCTTTTCCTTCAGTCTGTCTGGTACTCTAATCTCCATGAATACCAGTGATAGTAGAACAACCCCAAAGCTGATCTTCCCTCATATGCACACTTCTTTGACTATTTGCTCTACAATATAGCCTGTAATGTTATAGATTGCCCCTTCTTACATCTTACACTCCACGTGTAACCACATAGTATTTATCTGTGACCACTGCTCCTAATCCTTCAACTTTGTAACAAGGTGTGCTGCAACTTGCACAATGGGACAGTTCTTCAATTTGTCTATATCCATTCCATGTGGACCCTTAAAGTACTCCAACTCCTGTCTAGTCTTTAAAATCATGACTTTATTTACAAAATCACTTTTTATGTCCTTTCCTGTGGCCTTCAAACATGTAACTGATAAGATAAGTGCATATGAGATTCTAACTCTGTGTCCTACAAATTAGAATAAGTCCTCATGAGCCACTGATACAAAGGTTCATACTTCTCGAAAAATGGAAGCTCATATAATTGGTAAAACCCCAATTCTCTTCAGAAGCTTCTCACCTGCATCATCATAAACTAGCATGTCATTTGTCATGTGCTTGTTCATCCTAGCAGTGAGCAAGGAATCAAGCTCCTTCTTGTTCTCCGAAGTCCTGTGATTTTATTCACTTACTTTTCTCTTTCTGATGGGTGAATCCCATTCCTGGCCAATGATGACTCCTTCTGGATATTGCATTTCTAAAAAATGGCTTTCAGGTGCCATCTCTTCCTCCTCAATGACCACCTTCTTTTTTCCTTTTACTATTGCTATAGATGCCTTCTTAGGTGCCATTTTTACCTTGCAAATGTATCCTCTTTAACTTTGCAACTTTGTAAATCAAACCCTAGCTCGACTCAATCGTGCCCTAGGTGGAAAATTCATAACCTAATTATTTTATGTCTCCCTAATTTTCTCAAACCCTTCACCACCGAGGATGTAAGCTTCTTGTCACATAGATCTAGTTGTCATGCTCGATTTCACACCTTTCGTACCTTAACTTGATCACGCAGCTCTTCACACTTGGCTCTTTCCTCAAATACTCTTATTCACAACGGTAAAAATGAATCCGCATTCCATCCTTATATAATTTTTTCAAATTTTGATGCATTTATTGCTCCTTCACCTACCAAATATCCCCTCATTCATTGACCAAATTCATTCATCCCATGTGGTACATCTTCGTGCCCCAGCTATAACCTTCTAGCACACCTTCCTACCCTCTGGCCACAGACTTCTCTTCAGTGTGCACTCCTTGCTCTTGAGTACCTCATCACTGTACCTTCTCCTAGTAGCTATCATGGCCTCCGCTTACCTCACATTATACTATTCTTTCATTCATCTCCATCCTTGGTCACTTTTGAGAAGTAATCTTCTTTTGACTTAAAGCACACCTTTCAATTCCCATAGTCTTTTACTTGGATAACTATAACCACCCCATATGAAAGATATGTGCAGTCATCTGTGAATAGACATTCTTCATATAGTAATTAGCTTCATGCATGCAAGCACACTTATTACACAAAAACAACTAAATTGACAAATCATAGTGACAATGAAGGAAATACATTAAGGAAATACATAATCGAAAACCTAAATCTAAATGGCAATACTGCCTTATTACAAACACCAAGAAGACTTATTTATAGTAGGGCTTCAGCCTACTCCCATTAAAATAATTAGGTAGCCATGTTCCATCAAGTGCTTCTAACTGGCAAGCACATGATTCAAGTATAGAAGTGATGACATACGGCCCCAACCAATGTACTTTGAGCTTGCCTAGATGGCGCAAGAACTTTGAGTCATAAAGAAGTACCATTTTTCCAATCTCAAACTTTGTATCCCTTATGTTTATGTCATGCCATGCCTTCTGCCTAGCATTTTCCTACTTTTGACTCCATTGTGCTATGGCTCGTCACTCATCCAGTTGAATCATCTTCTCGATACGCTCTTCTAAATCATGTTCGTTAGCTAGACCTCCAGTGCACGCAATACACAAAGAAGGTAACATAAATTCTATAGGGAGAACAGCGTCCGCACCAAACACCAACTGAAATGGTGTGGCTTTGTTCAATCTCTTGTAAGTTGTTCTATATGCCCAAATAACAGCTAACACTTTGTCATCCCAATCCTTTCTTCCAACATCACAATTTTTTGTCAAAGTCTAGCTCAAAATCTTGTTGAAAGCCTCAGCAATTCCATTTTCCTGAGGATGGTAGGGTGTAGTTTTATGGTGTGCAACCATAAACTCATCTAATAGGATCTTGATTTTCTCATTCAAAAAGTGTGTACCTCTATCACTTGTCAAGCTTAAGGGACATCCATATCTTGTAATAACATTCTCCCATAGAAACCTAGCTATTGTAGTTGTTGTACAGTCCTTGGTAGGTGTTGCTTCTACCCACCATGTGAGATAATCTGTGCAAGTAATGATATAGCGTGATCCAGTCCTGTGTGTGGCTGGTGAAATATGTCCTATAAATTTAATGCCCCATTTCTTGAACAGTTCAGCACTAGTAATTGGTCTCAAAGGCATCTCATCTCTTTTCCCTGGTTTTCCTAGGTGTTGATAATGATCACACGCCTTACAATATTCTTTACAATCCTTAAACAATGTCTCCCACCATAATCCAGCAAGTAGGATCTTCCAGGCAGTTGCATCACCTGCATAATGGCCTCTTACAATATCACCATGAGCTTCTTCCATGATATACTTACGCTCATGCTCTAATACACAATAGTGTAATACTTCACTTCTGCCTAGCTTGTAAATTTCACCACTGATTAAAATAAACAGTGCCGCGCATATAGCAAGTTGCTTCTTTTCTAATGCTTTCATTCCTTCTGGTACCATACCTATTCATAGAAAGACAACAATGTCCTCTAATTCCATGGGCACATGTTCTAAACTATATAACTGTGCATCTGGCATGGTTTCTTCAATTGTCTGTGCATCCTCTCCTGAATTGATTCTAGATAAATGGTTTGGTCCAGAATTGCTTTTCCCTGACTTTACCACAACTGTGAATTCAAACTCTTGAAATAGGAGCACCCATCTACATATGCACCCATGTAAGATGGGCTTGTTTACCAAGTACTTCAATGCCATGTGATCTGTATAAAACATAAATGGTGTTGCTAACAAGTACTATCAAAACTTGTGCAATGCATAGATCATTGACAAAGCTTCATGCTCTGTAGTTGTATAATTCCATTCAACAGGAGTCAGCTTCCTACTAGCAAAACAGATTAGATGATCTACAATACCTTCGCTAGGTTGAGCTAACACAACACCAATGGCCATGCCAAAAGCGTCCACATGCACATGAAATGGTTTATCCCATGAGGGAAAGTGTAGAATGGGCATGGTAGTAAGTTTCTCTTTTAATATCTCAAACGCACACTGTTACGGTTCTCCCCAATAAAATGTACCTTTCCCCTTCAGTAATTCTTCCAAGGGTGTAGTAATTTTGGCATACCCTTTGATGAATTTTCTATAATATCCTGTATGACCTAAAAATCCACGCACCTCACTTTGACTGGTAGGCGCTTCCAGGCCTAAAATGACTACAACCTTGGCTAGATCAACCAAAAATCCTTCCTTGCAGATTATATGTCCTAACAGTATCCCAAATGGCATAGCAAATATGAATTTCTTGATGTTCAAAGAGATACTCAATTGTCTACATCGTTCAAACATTAAGCGTAGATTGTCGCAATGATCTTTCACAAGCCCATATACTTTCCAATCATCTAGGTAGACCTGTAAGAAGTTGTGAATAAAATATTTGAATTCCTGAACAACTATGTACGAGAATACATCAGGCACATTTTTCAATCCAAAAGGCATCATAGTATAGGAAAAACTACCCCATTCAGTAGTAAATGTTGTCTTTTCTTGATCCTCCTAAGCAATCCTAACCTGATGATACCTGAAAAACCCATCTGTGAAGGAATATATTTCACGCCCTGCAACTCCTAGTATTTCCTCAATGAATGGCGTAGGGAATGGATCTGTGACGCATGCAGCATTCAGCTCCCTGTAGTCCACACATATCCTAATTCATCTGTCCTTCTTGATACTGATCACCATTGGGCTAACCCATTCTGACTCATCAAGGGGCTTGATAATTCTAGATTTTAACATTTTATCAATTTCTTCTTTTACCTTTTCACACAAATTAGGATTCATTCTGTAAGGTCTCTTTCTAACTGGTCATGCACTGTCCTTAAGTTTTATCTTCATTTCCCCAAGTGATTCATGCACACCTTTAAGTTCATGATACCCTCGAGGGAATAAGTCCTGATAATCCTGAGTAACTCGATGATCTTTACTACCTCCAAGTCTGACCAGTAGCCTCCAATTATGGCCTCCTTAGGCTCAACCTCAGTACCTATATTCACCTTGTTTATCTTCATGGGTTCATGTTAGGTGCACGTATCCTTGTCTACACTATCCAAGACCTCACGCACCCCATGTGAATGTTTAATATCTAGGTTCTCAACTTCCACATCATCTAAAATGTAAACCATATTTCCTTTCTCTTTCTCAAGGCAAGCGGGTTCAAGTAGTATGGAGTCCATTTCTTCTTCCTTTTCAAAACATGCTCTGGAATCTATCTCACCAAATAATTTCTAAATATGCTCTTATGTTTTTGCACTATCTCCCATAGTTAAGTGCTTGACAAATTTTAATGCCTCTTCTACAGGAGGTTTAGTCAAGAAGTAGTCAAAAGTATGGATCATTCCTGCAGTCAAATCTTACCAGTTTCCAGTCTCTCGATGTAGTTCTACATATACATACCAAGCGCGTGTGCATCCTTATAGCATAGAATACAATCTATGCACCCTAAGTGAAGGTGGTAATTCTTCCTATCCTATTGTCCAGATTCTCTCACACTACAAAATGTGATGTTGAACAGCTTGATCACCATGATAAGTGTAGATATTCGTAGGTGCATTGTTCCTTACAAACCTAGTAGACAAAGTGACTCCAATATCTTCCCATTTTATAAGATTATCTCTGTGGACTACCCACCAGCATGCTTCTGTACCGCGTAAGGTATATACTAACATATCTCTCCTCTTAATTTGATATATCCACTATGTTTCTATGACCTTCAAAAAGGCAAGAATATCTTCTGTCCATGTATACCAAGGTATTGTGCTACCTATCCGTCAAATCGAATGAAGTCCATTCTTGCACGCAACCATGCTTTTCACCTCACATTTCTACTAATCCATATGTACCGCGAGCCCAATTTTCACAAGAAATACTCATAGTATCACTAACAGAATGAGAATTATCCCACTGTAGGATGCCTTCTTTTGATGGCTCATTGACCTCTAGGTCCTGAATAACACGCATACATAAACTCTATTTAAGTCCTCCTAACTTAGAGGCTCAAAATATGGTGTAGAATTTCCATCTGTCAAAGGTATCACAACCCTTTCCTCCTTGTTTTCAAAGCTTGATATACCCCTTATTGAATCTCAACTCAACATTATTTGCATAACACCAAGGGTGTCCAAGCAGGGTTAGAAAATTGTCTGCTTCTGCAAGTGCTAATACCTCAAAATCCCCAATGAACTTGGCCCCTTATATAGTTATATATGCATCTTTCAAAACTACTATGGGATTGGCCTTAGTCTGGTTTTCCATAAACAACACATTAGATGATGGCTGCAATAGAGGCCTACCCATTTGTACCCATGCATCTAATGTAAGCACAGTTACTTCTGCACCTATATCAATTAATATGTTTCTCAATAGCCACCCATCCACAACAGCATTTAGAGTAATTTATTTGTCATATTCAATGCTGTCAGGGGAAAGATTTGCATGCAGAATTCTATTGTCCAGTCTCAAGACTTGCACGGGAAGTGTTCCCTTATAACCAACTTCATAATAGTGGAATAATGTTCTCCTAGCGCAACATTTTGCACACTTCTCATAGATCATCAATATCAATTTGGACTGTCTCTGATGCTTTCTTCTGCTCCTTTAGCTAATGTATCTCACCCTAAAGATTCCTTAGCACTTCCATGGTATCCTGTAAACTTCCTTCTGATGAGTAGGATCTGGGTAATCTTGCATGCAAAACCTCATCCTTGGTGATTGTATGCTTTTGGTGCAATGCCTCTCTTGTGTGCACTGCTTCAGCGTGTGTAGTAATCTTCACTATCAATGCCTTAGGTCCTTCTGTTATCTCAGGAATCCACTGATCTTCTATTGCATGTTGGATTCTAACCATCCTGATGCCTTTGTTTTCTTGCTTATGTTGCTTACTCAGTTGCTCCTATAAGTCTGGGCACTCTTCAAAGCTATGGTTCTTTCCACAAAAAAAACATGTAATATTCTGAGGACATTTGCGCCTATAGTGGTTAGGAGATCCACGTGTATAACATGTTCCACAAGGGAACTCACCTCTTCCTCCACCACAATATCCACGTCCCTTTCCATGACCTCCTTCAAAATGCCACTCATTCCTATCATAGCGCTCTTGATTATGATCCCAATCCTAGTGCTCATTCTTACCACTAGAATTATCTATTATACTTGTCTGTCGTACCCCAATGTCTATAGCATCCTGGATCTGAAAAATCAACCAACAATCCTTAGTATCATGGGTCGTGGACCTGTAAATCTTGCAAAATCAAGATACATTCTTCCTTATCACACGCTGTAACAAAGGATAGTGACTAGACTCATGATTCAAATGGAAAATATCACATTCCAACAGTAATGAGCATACAGATCTACGAGGGAAACTATCCTTGGTGTGACCTTCCACTTCACAATTTGTACACCAAATTCTTGAGCGCGTTTCATGGGCTGAATTCACTAATAGCTTCTCTAACTGCTTTGCCATAGCTGCAATCTATGCCTCTAGGAATGGAATAACACCAGTGTCAATGCTCCCAACTACCTCAGCACACAAAGCTGCTTCCAGTGCTTCACGTGGATCAGTTTATGTCTTATATGACAGCGCCCTTCTAAAAGGTGTAATCAATCCTCCAACGAACCATTGTGCATGTTGGCTAGCGTGAATATCATAAGATAGCTTAGATAGAAGTGTCTTAAAATGAACATCATACTCGAATACACTCTCAGTAGTTCCTTGCTTGATATCCTTGAGCACACTTATACTCTTCTGCTCAAACTTAGGGATATGGAACTCTTTCAAGAAAGCATCCCTCAATGCTGCATAATCCATGCAAGTTTGATCAGGGTCAAACTTCCTATACCAGTTGTGTGCACGACCCTATAATGTATTGGCGAATTGACTTGCTTTATGCTCAACAGTCGTGATCCCTTTAGCATGCCACAATATTTCACACATATGAACATGTTCGGTAGCATCCTCTATGCCTCTATATTCTGAGAGACGAAAAGACATCTCCATATATATATTTTATGGTCAATGCGGACCTTGACCACCTAATCCAGAACCTCATGTGTTCCCTCTACCTCAAGAACCACCAGATCCAATAGAACTAGAACAACCTATACCTCTTGATCCTCCAATTGGAGTTGGAATAGGACCTATAGATGTACAACCCTGTGCTCTGATATTAGTACTATATTAAACCCCTATAGTCTGTGAGGTAGTTCCATTTCCAAAGGTGAATCCAACATTCTGCATGCTCACATTATATGTGGATGATGCACCTAAGAATGTTCCTCCAAATAACATTGAAGTTGTTTTTCCTAAAATTGTTGTACTTGATCCCTGACTTAATCCTGCTCTCCTACTTCCCAAGTTAGTTTGTTGGTTACTTATCGTACTAGATACTGAAAAACCAAGTGCAAGGGCTAGGTCATCAGGTAGATTAAGATGCACACCCGAGGTCAAGGTAGTCTCTTCTGGCACACTTCTATGTGAGGCCAAGGGGGGATCTCTATCATGCTTTCCAATATGGGGGAGTTCCTAATGCTCTAGCTCCACGTCTTCTACGTGAGCTATAAATCCTTCACGAGCCATCTCTCTCCTCCACGCCATACTTTATGTAACAACATGTTGCTTCTCTATCTCCCTCTCATGTGTCTCATTATACTTAAGTTGTCTTTCCTCTCTCTACGTCTCTACCACTAGGTCTACCATCTTAAACCAAACATGTTCCTACCCTCACACGTGGTGAAGTTTAGTTAGTCATCAGTTTACTCTCTAGGTTCAAAATTACCATCAAGATCTTGATCGCCACTGGAATACCTTACAAATATGTTCCTCTTGGATACCGCAAAAACTAGAATTCATCTACCACATGGCAAGAGTAAGTTGAAATTGAATATTCTAGAATAGAATTGTTTAGAACACCACAAAACCATGTATCAACAGTGCGATTCCAGACCAGATCAACATCATAAAGGGCTTGAAATTCTTCCTGTCCAGACAAGTGCACGATACCTCCAGTTCCACTGTGATGCATAGGCAATAAGCCACTCGTATAGTTCTACTGGAAAGATAGTGAAAAAGCTCTCATATAAGATGTCATACATATTATTTTCTACCCAAGTGTATGTATTAAACTCAGATCCACTGTTGAACTGCCATGCATATTCTTCCTCCAGATTTTATATCCATTCCTCAATACTTGCTAGAGTTAATTGGTACATCTTCGTCACGAACCATCTGGAAAACAACTGAAAAAAAGGTCCCAGCAACATAACCAATGACGCGGCCTAGAATTTACCAGATAAGACCCTAGTCATGCTAGCACATCACTCAGCCTTGACTGAGCACTCACCTGAATCACACAAAGGTACCATGTACCTCTTTAGGGTTGTTGTAGCAGGATGTTAGCATAATGAAGGAATAAAAATATAGATTCATAACTAATCCATCATTTTATAATGCATGATACCCTCAAATCTATGAAAGAACAAGCTTAAACAGTAACCATGATTAAATTAATAACATGCACTACTCAACTACACTCATAATGACACTTAGATTTAGCCAATATTCTCCATCTATTAATAAATAAAGAAGCTCCTTACAGTATTTTCAATCTATACCAATGTGTGTATGGATCTGATACAGTAATTCAATCATATGCATATATCTCTATACCTCCATACATCCATCACACATACATATACATACTCTATATATTCTTTGTTACCCTTCATACCTCTACTATGTACCTAACATCATATATATATATATATATATATGCTGGGGACTTTCCCTTCACTGCTTATCTATTCCATAAATAGGTCACATGCTATTGATAGCCACAAACCATTTTTGGGCATAGCCACACATGTAAGTGTGCTATCTATAGACCTCTTGCAATTAACTGAAGGGTCAATTCTATTCTTAGCTCATCTCCATGCAAAATTCTTCGATCCGCTCCTCCAAAGATAGATAATGCATGGCGCCCACATCTCTGTATCATTGGTTTGTTCCGCATGCCATATTCTAAAAATAGGTCTTCATGCTCAAAATCGGCTAAGTCCTAAAAGTTGAACTTGTCTTCCATGCGTAGGTCCTTCTTATCCTTCCGCGCCCTTGGTTCTAAGCGTTCTATCCTGCGTGGAATCCTTGTGTGATCTTTGATAGGTATTCTTTGATCAACACACTTCCTCCTTCTCCACATGTTGTTATGGAGTTAACTTCCATGTGATCAACTCCATCTCTTCTTTCCATTATGGCTCCTATCCCATCTAAGAATGAACTATATTGTATATGGCGCGATGATCTAGGATGTGATATTGCATATTGTGAAGCCTATGAATAATATATTAAGAATATGAAAGAAGAGGTTAGGAGAGACAAAAAAGGAAAGCCTTACAAAATTATTTTTCTACACCACTATATTTCTCTCATAATGAATTTTATTCATATCAATGCCACTTATCAGGTTATTTCCCACAAGTGCTAAGTTTGATATTCTTCTCCTTTTATGTTAAAGCAAAGGGCCCTCTATCCACCACCACATCAATCTCCTTTTATGACATCATCTAGTTCTCTTCCTATGCATTCTTCACCCCATACCCCCTTTATGATATATGATGTGACGTTCTCATGCATATCTTTAAAACGATTGAAAATTCTCTATTCACTTCATGATAAAAATTCCATCGCGATATCAACGTTATTCAAGATAATCTAGAGGATCTCATGATCCATACTCAACATGAATTTTTTCATCAAGTAATAAAAATTATCAATTACACATGTCAATATTTCACACAATATGTCTCCATATCTTTCTCACTTAGGTTTATCTCTCCCACTTGGGTCTATATATCATCCTTGGGTTTATTTCTCCCACTAGGGTTTATCCTTATTTTTTCATGTGTTTTTGCAAGGAAAAAATTCAAACTTGAAACATGACAACTTAACCCTAGTGTCAAAAAAAATCTTTAAAACCCTCTTGAACACCTCTCTGGATCAGTCTACCCCCTGTGCCATGTCCATCCTAACCTTTCATGTCCTATTATTTTGTTGTAAATTAATCCCCTAAATTTTTTAAACATTGTGATAAGTTCATTCAGTTCTTTTAGTAAAGTGCTTTCGGTGGTGAAATCTTTGGTAAGCCTAGAAAGGCTATTTTTAGCCTTTTCTAGACAGGTGTGCATTCTCTGGGAATGATCAAAAATATTAAAATCATCTGGGATTTGTTTTGAAGTTTTTATAGAGTAATGGAACTTATTTAGGAAAGTTTATGGAAGCTTCGGAGGTTTAGGGACAAAGGAAATGAAAGCAGGTTTTTCAGGGTTAAGGAGCTTGCAGTCTAAAATGGTACATGAGCTTAAATATATGATTCAGGGAGTTTTGTAGTGATTTGGAAATAAAATCAGTAGTCATTGGAAGTCTTGAATATTCTTCTACATGATTAAACCTTAAACAATTTCACAATACATGTTCAATTCTAATAGAAGCTCAATTTGTGTAGACACACCCTGTTGTCCCGAGAAAAAGGAGAAATTTTAGGGATTTTCATTCCAAAATTGGAGCTTGAGACTCGTATCATTTATCTTGGAAGTATTTTTGGAGTCAAATTCATATAATATTTTACTAAAACATACCTCCTGAAGATCCAGAAACATCTCTCTCTCTCTAATAGAAAATAAGATGATTCCCTAATTTTTTAATGGCATAAAACCCTAGTTTCATGCCCTATAAGCTAAATTTTTAGTTTCCAAGCATTTTGGCAGGCAGATCGAGGTGAAATTTGGAGCACAAAATCCCAGAAGCAAGCTGAATCTAGTGAAGGAATTTTTCGTTGCAACCAGAGAAAGATTATTTCTATTTATAAATATAGTATCTAATACCCTCAATTACTAAAAATAACAACTTACCTAAAAAATTAAGTCCTCTCAGATCGGTGCATTCAGAGAACAATGATGATGATAAACTAGGAAATTTTTTCCAAAAGGAAAAAAAACAAATTTTAAAAAATAGAAACTGTCAAAAATCATCAAAAAATACCAATGAATGTGTTCTTAGAATGTTAAGGGTTTTATAAAATTGAATTCAAGTAAAAGATTACTTTTTCCCAAAATAGCATCTCTTGAACCCTAACTGGTAAAAATAGAAAGTCTCTTCTTCAGTTGAAAAAAGTTCCTATCATCTTCATTTTTACCCATCTTGTTGATTTATGCAAGTATGAAGTACAATTTTTTTGTTCTAGAACCAATTTTAGCCCTGGTCTCATACTACCTAGGTGTGGGTGACAATGATGTTACTCATATGGACTTGGAAGATCTATGGAATTGAATGTTCAGTGGTCCTAACGAACTAGTGGAAGAAAATGTGTTCACAAGTGGATTGTATGTTGTGGGTGGTCATTTTGTATCAGTTCAGAACACGTAATTGGTAGTGGCATGTTCTCATCACTACAAACTGGATACAATAATCATAAAGGTGGATGATAACTCAATATTGGTGTTGCTCACTTCTAAAGGAATTTCTCAATACATGCAAATCTCAACATGAAACAACATCGTTATCATCACAAAGGATTTTTTATTGGGAAAATGGTCTAAACAAATCATATCTTCAAGGCCTCATATTGGAGTCATGGTTGAAACATGGAATAAATCCATCTCGCATGCCGAAATCTCTATCTAGAAGTGAGTTCCACAAAGGCTTTTTAGATGCAATCATCCTAGTGAGTAGGGTGATGGGAGAAGAGGCTACAAGGACTTTTCAAGATTGGATGCCAAAATTAATAATTTATGTCATTGAGGATAAGTAAATGATTGACTATGGGTATATAATCAATGACAACATTCATCAATAATTTCTCTAGTTGTCAACTACAAAAATGTTTTCAATGAAATCCTACTTGGTCTATGATCTTGCGAGCACAAGACCATTCAAAAGCCTAACCATCACTAAAAATAATTCTCAAAAGTATCCCACCTATTAGAAGTATCAACAATTGACCCTGAAGGGGAGAAAAAACCATTTTGCAAGAGTGAATAATGCTTTCACTATGTTTTTCATAAGATTGCTAGTGGGAAATCCTAAATCAAGGTTGTCTTCGCAAGCTACTACTTTCATCAAGAGGTATGGGTCCTTCTTCATGCAAATCTAAAAAATTTCATACATCATAATATATGGGTTTGTTTTCACTGCACATAAGTTTCCAAGGTACTTCAGGGATAATATCATGATGTTCAAGTTGTGTAGGAAGCTTTCTCACATCAATGGAAAGCTCAAGAATCATAATAATAAAATTGTTTCATTCCCTATCATCCTTGGGATATTCTCCTATGAAAATGCTAGTGATGTCACAAACTTGGAAGTTGCCTTCACTCCTTTGAATCTCTACTCATACACACCAATGGTGGATTTTGACATTCAGAGCAACCCAAAAATGTTCCATCTTCTTGATTTGCACCATGTTCCGCAAATAGAGGATTATTGGGTGAATTTCTTAGATGACTTTGAGGTCAAGGAACATGATCACATGAGGATGACAGTTGGATAAATGATCCAATTCAAGTTTGATTGGTACAAGGATGGAATTGAAGATGATGGTACTGAAATTTATGATCCCGAGTATCAATATGTGAATGCCTCATCCCTCCCACAAGTCTCTTGGAGTATTCATGAATCAAGGGAAATAAATGAGAGAGTCGAAGCAGTAATTTGGAGATCCATGGAATGGTCCAGAAATAAGAAATCTTCCCTCATCGAATCAGGAGGTTTCCCAACTTTTAGAAGACTATCATCCCACCTTTTCACTTCAAGGGAAACTGAAAAAACTTCGAGCTCTGCTCACTCAAGAGAGCTCTCAAAAAGGAAGTCAATGGAATCCTAGGCCCCACACTACATGAGACTACACAAAAAGGTAAGAGAAACACAAGATCCTTTAGAAGGTTTGGGATAGGGATAAATTAGTCCATCTTACCCATCAATCTCTCAGTGATCACCCAACATCTCCTCCTCTATAGTTGCATTAGCTCAACTAGTACAAGATGTGTTATCTAACTTAGAGCCAGAAAAAATAATCATGCCCTATATTGAGCTTAAAGAAACAAAAGTATTCCCATGGGTACAGGAGATGATCGGAGGAGATACCAACATAGCTCAACAAGTGGAAGTTTTATATTTTCAAGCCATATACACAATGGTGAAGATGAAGAAAAGAAAGTTATCCCAAGTTTCTTCTTGCTTATTCATTGGTGCTTTAGGAAATAAGTACGTGGAGTTAGTTCGGATGATGGTAATCAAACTTGTTGGAGAGATGAATCCATCCGAATATGAAATTAGCAACATTCCTCTAGGATTGGAAACACATAAGGGATATGCCCGCGTGTTCAAATAATCATCAACTTCCCTTCTTGCAAGAAATGAGGAGTATAAAGAGAAAATTGAAGAACTAGAAGGTCATGTAATAACCCTCACCTTGTATGTGCAAACCTTCATGGATCCAAATGTCATTCCATCCCTTATAAATTAGGACGTAACTCCCATTAGTAGCTTCGATCCAAAATCCATCAAAAAGACTCAAGGCTTCACAATGCAAGATAGGGAAAATGATAAATGGGAAAGCAATATTCTTACAAAAGGTAGTACTTTGCTTCTTGAGATTCTCTCATTGTTTGAATATATTCTTTCAACTACCACAAAAGAAAGGATGACCAGGGAATAAATTGAAAAAGAGGAGCATTGGGACCAAGTGTTTCCATTGGTGACTAAAATGGGAAAATTCAACTCTTCCATACCGGTAAGCAGAAATGTATTCAACTCCTCATCTAAATACTTGTCTCAAGTTTGGGCCATAACAAGGAATGTAATTTAAATATGTAAGAAGATATCAATGTGGAAATACAAAAAATTGGAGTACCAACGGTGGATGAAAACACTTCAGTGGATGATCTAGTGAAACCATTTAAAGAGATGGTCAAGAAGGAAGATGAGATCCATTTTATTTCAATGAATAGACACTAGAGTCTCTTACTGAGATAAGAGTTGTTATATCCAACACCAATAAGGAACATCATGTATGGTTCATGAAATTAAAGGTATAAATGCCACTTCTGATAATTGTCTCAAGGCACTGAGTTTCATACACATTCCCCAAGATGAGAAGGTGGCGCCCACAGTGACTTGATACAGTAAGGAGTTAAAAGGGATTGAGAAATTTTTTAGATAAACTCACCAAAATTTCATCTGAAAGTGAGTCTCCACCTACAAGTGCATCATCTTCATCCAAGTAGTTATCTCCTCTCCCTTCTCTCTTCCCTACCCCTTCCTTCTTCCACATTCTATTTCTTTATTGGGGGGTTTACTTTTCACTTTTGTCTTATTCAGTAAAATGTGATCTATAGTTGTACTTTGTAGTGATTTTCCTCCAATTATTAAAAAGGGACTCAATGTCTTTCCTAGGAATGTGAAAGGTCACATGTTATAAATGTTAGTGAAAATTCATGTGGGGGGTAGGTGAAGAGTCGTTTTAAAAAATTATATATTGTAATGACTTACTCATTTCAAGGGGTTGCCAATTTTGTGAGTTCATAAGTATATAGCTAATGTTATATAAAGAACAAACAAATATAGCATTTCGTCTATTCCCTTTTCACATGTTTCTTCTCTCCCTCTCTTTTGTAGCTTTGTGAACATGTCAATCTTGTATGACCAAAAAGAATGTAGAATATTTTGATGAATGAATGAATGATATTTTACGTTCATGGTTCATTTTTTCTTGTCATGACTACCAAAGTTTTTCCCCTTCTAATTATGGCTTGATACACTCTGGTTAGTACTTGTAAGAATCTACTTTAGTCTACTTGTAATCTTAAGTCCATCTCTTAATTTCTCACTCCCACAATGTCACCTTCCTCATGAATTCTTCCCTTGCATGAGGTAAAAGAATTTTGTGCAGATACAGTGCATTGTACATGTTGGATCCCCAACCTATTAGCCATCTCACCCATCAATACCTTGGTGGTCACCTAAAATCTCTTGCTCTGTAGTTGTATCAACTCAACTACTAAAACATGTGTCATCTAACTCAGAGTCAGAAACAAAAATCATGCCCAGTATTAAGCCTAAAATAACTGAAATATTCCCATGGGTGTAAGATATGATCAAAGGAGATACCCGCATGGTTCAAAAAATGGTGGTTCCATATTTTCAAGCCATATCCACAATGGTGAAGATGAATAAAGGAAAGTTAGCCCAAGTTACTTCTTGCTTCTTTAGTGGTGCTTCATGAAATCAGTACATAGAGGTAGTCTAACCAAAGGTAATCAAACCTATTAGTGAGATGACTCCATCATAATATAAAATGATCACCATTCATCTAGGACTAGAAACACATGAGGGAGATTCCCACCTATTTAAAGAATCATCCACTCACCTTCTTACGAGAAGTATAAAGAGAAAATTGAACAACTTGAAGGTCATGTAAGAACCCTCACCTCATATGGGAAAAAATTTATGGATCCAAATGTCATTATGTCCCTTCCATCTAAGGAAGTTACTACCATTATTATCTTCGATCCGAAATCCATAAGAAAAACTTAAGGTTTCACAATGCAATGCGAGGAAAATGATAAATGGGTGAGCAAGATTCTTGAGAAAGGTAGGACTTTGCTTTCTAAGATTCTCTCATTGTTTGAATATATGATTACAAATGCCACAAAAGTAAAATGGTCAAAGATGAAATTTAAAAATATGATAATCGGGACCAGGTGTTTCAATTGGTGGAATAAATGGGAGAATTCAACTCTTCCATACTGCTAAGGAGAAATGTATTCAACTTTGCATTTGAACACTTGTCTCAAGTTTGGGCCAGAACTCTTGTTGCTTAATATGAGATGCTAAATCATGATCTTGATGAATTGGAATCATAAGAGGAACATACTTGGAAGATGCAATAATATATAAATGTGGAAGTATAAAAACTTGGATTACCCACGGTGGATGAAAAAACTTCAGTGGATGTTCTAGTGTAACCATTTGAAGAGTTGGTCAAGCAAGAGGTCGAAGATCCATTTTCTTACAATGAAAAAAGACTAGAATCTCTTTTTGAGATAATATTTGTTATATCCAACACCGATAAGGAACATCATGTATGGTTCATAAAATTAAACGTATAAATCCCACTTCCGAGAATTGGATCAAGGCACTGAGTTTCATACACATTCCCCAGGCTAAGAAGGTGGTGCTCGCAATGGATCGGTATAGTAAGTAGTTCAAAGGGATCGAGATATTTCTAGATGCACTCCCTAAAATTCCATCTGAAAGTGAGTCTCCATCAGAAATTGCATCATCTTTATCTGAGTAGCTATGTTTTCTCCTTTTTCTCTTCCCTACCCCTTCCTTATTTCATGTTTTATTTCTTTGTTGGGGGTTTACTTTTAACTTTTGTCTTATTCATTAAAAATTGACCTATAGTTTTTCTTTGTAATGAGTTTCCTCCAATAAATAAAAAGGGACTCAATTTATTTCCTAGGAATGTGAAATGTCACATGTTGTAAAGGTTGGTGAAAATTCATGTAGGGGGTAGGCAAAGAGTCATTTTGAAAAACTATATATTATAATGACTTCCTCATTTCAAGGGGTTGACAATTTTGTGAGTTCATAAGTAGATAGCTAGTGCTCTACAAAGAACAAAAAAAGATAGCATTTTCTCTATTCCCTTTTCACATGTTTCCTCTCTCCCTCTCTTTTGCATCTTTGTGAACATGTGAATCTTGCATGACCAAGAAGAGCGTAACAGCTTTTGATGAATGAATGAGATTTTATGTTCATGGTTCATTTTGTCTTCTCGTACCTAAAAAATATTTTTTCCTTCTAATTGTGTGTTGATAAAATGTGGTTAATACTTGTAATAATTTGCTTTATTCTACTTTCAATATTAACCCCCTCTCTTAATTTCTCACTCCCACAATCTCACCTTCTTTGTAAATTCTTCTCTTGCATGAGGTGTAAGCTTTTGTCGTAGGTACAGTGGATTGTTCCTGTTGGACCCCCGACCTATTAGAAAAGCATAGAGTTTGTTTTGTTTACATACAATAAATGTATCATCCCCTTTTACAAGAAGGTGGTAAGTAGTCCAAGAGTGTTGGTGAAAATGAGCTAATTTTTCCTAGCGAAAAATTATTTTGCCAACAATTTTTGGTGCCCGCCGTGGGGAAGATTTTGCTATCTATGCACCACATCAAAATCCGCAAAGTCCCTAAAATGTAAATAGCTAAAAAATACAAAAAAATCAGTTTTTTAACAGCCATAAGAGTATCCATGTATTCTCAACCGTTTTTCCTTCATGGCTATTGCCAAAAACCCTGCCGTGTTCCAACATAATCTCTTGTTCTTTGAAGATACACAAGAAGACCTTTTAGCTGATCTAAGGAATTATATTTGACATAATAGAGAAAGATTTAATCATTACCATGCTGCTTCAAGAATCTATGACCTTGAAGAATAACATGTTCAATCCCTACAATGTGTAATTAAATCTCAAAAACAACAGAGGAGAGCCTAACATAACTTTATTTGAACTGTGCATTCAAGTTGGCAGAAAGACGATATATAAGATCCTCAAGAGCTAGTGGTGTGGTCAATCCTAATTTTGAATAACAATTGCAATTTGATTTCAAACTTCCTATCATTTGAATTACAAGAAGAACATGTCAATAGTACTTCCTAGAATTTGATCCTACATTGTCTCTTGAGTATTCATTCAATGGATCAACATTTCAACCATTGAATGACCATTCCTCTGGAAGGAGAATTTGTTGAAGAATTTTTCAAAAGAGTGCAAGAAGAAGAAGAATAAGCTAAAGAAGAGGAACCATAGATGGTTCAAAAATCACTACTTCCTTGGGTGAAAAACACAAGTCCATTATCTCTCAACCCGACCTTGCATGATTTACTAAGAGGGTCATGAATAACTTTCCTAGGTTATACGGTGAAGGGAAGCAACACCTGGATGACCAAATTACAAATTTCATGACTGCTTGTGGATTTCTATGTAGGATATGAATATGTTACAGTTCGTCTATTTGTAGAATATGTGCAAGATGCAGCTATGCACTTGCTCTACCATTTTCCAAGGAGGTCTATAACCAACTGGAATGATATGAAGACCAAGTTTGAATCCAAGTTCAAACCTGCTGAAGATGTCCATGCCCTTCTGGCCTAATGTTCTCAACCAAAGAAAGATCCATACAAGCCCATGAGGAATTTTATTGCCAAATTAAATTGAATTCTTTACAAAATCCTTGAATTTTCCCATCCTATGGAGGACAAAAAATTGATATTCTTCACAAATGCTAATCTTCCTGAGGTAATTTTCATGTTAAGAAGAACTCAACCAACTGATTTGGATGAGGCAAAAAGACTTGCTGTTGAAGTTGAAGATGACCTAATAATGTCATGTAAAATTTAAAAATTTCCAAGGAGAGAGGTCAAAGTTTGAGTTTTGGAACAACAGACTCACTAGTTCAAAATTTGCATAATGATGTTATCTCCCTTACAAAGCAATTAGCTCAAGCTTCATAAACAATGATTATCCTAAGAGGAACTTTCCTAATCAAAAAATTATTGGTCTTCCACCCCATAGACTTTCTCTTTAAGCACCTCCAATAAATTCAGCCTATGATGCCGAGGAAGAAGAAGAAGAAATTGAATAACTAGAGGAATAAAATGAGGATGGTAACGTCCTTGAGATTAAAGAAGTAGAAGATGAGGTACAAGTCAATTTCGTTGAGTATTCTTCAAGAGAAGATCATGATGATGAAAATGCACCGATTTTCTCGTGTTCCATATTCACTCACTCCCAATCCCAAAAATTATCTTCCTCCTCCGCCACTACGAGAAATAAGAATAAAGAAGATCCTCAGGTGGCGACTCTACAAAATAAAATAATCAAAAGATGATCTCCACTTCCACCTTCTATAGAGTCTGCGAAAGAGAAACCTGACCTTGTGGCAAGAAATAAACAATATATTGTCTTAGGTAAGTCTCAAAATACTTCTCCTAATTCCAATTTTGCTTCTACAAAGGCCAATTCTTCCAAAACTCCAAATGCTCATACAAAATCAGCCACTATTTCCCAATCTACTACCACCACTACTAAAACCATCTTGACTTCTAAGGTAACACCTCCTTCATCCGCCAAAGAATCCACTACCTCTAGAGTATCTACCTCATCTCTTGTTTCTCCATTTGACATCATTGAGCATGTGAACAAGTCCAAGGTTCAGATTTATGAATCTAGGTTCTTACAAACCCATTCGGAGAAACTCAAAATACTTGTCAGCTACATCAAGGGTGGTAGTTCAAAGTCCAATGCTGTAATATCCAATTCTAAAGGATTACTGCCAAAACCACATACCCCTCTATCACATAACATTATTTCCCTAAGCGCATCCAAGACTCACAAAGTCGAGCCATTTTATCTTTCCCTCTTGATCAAAGGCCACTAGTTGAACAATTGCATAATAGACTCAGGTGCCTCAGATAATGTAATGCCAATAAAAGTTGTTAACACTCTTGGACTAACCATGACATGACCAACTGGATCTTGCTACTCTATGGAGTATAAAGAAGTTCCACTAGTAGGATAAATCAAATATGCACAAGTAACTCTCACCGACTTTCTAGACAAAAAGGTTCTATTGACCATCTTGGTACCAGACATGTCGACATCTTTTGGCATGTTTTTGAGCATAATTTTTTGTAGAGACTTGGGGGTGAAATACAAATGGATTTTTCTTTCACCACCATTCCATTAAAAGGAGAGATGAATAATTTGTTTCCCATGAGAAAGATGAATTATACCGTTCAAAAATCGGAGGATCCAAAGGCCAATATATTGTTTCAAGATGGTGGACTTGGTAACTACTTCTTGACTGCTAAAAGAGATGAAAATTTTCCTTTTCTAACAAAAGATAATGAAAATAAAGTTCAACGGAATCCATTCCATTTCCAGCCCTAGAGCTGGTGTTGTTCTAACTTCTCCTTCAAGTGAGTTGTTTCCTTTTGCCTATAAATTGCAATTTTAGAACACTAGCAATACCATGGAGTACGAAGATCTTCTTCTAGGGATGGATGTTCTTGAATCTATAGGTATCAAGAAGTTGAAATGCCTTGGAAATGTTGAAGTGATTGTCAAATAATTCAAGGACCAATATCAGGTCAAGAACCCAAGGCTTAGGCATTACAGGAACCAATTATGGGATTACATCGAAACTTGATCGAATGAAAATTCTCCAAGTCCTTTTCTCATTTCACAATGTCAATATTTTGGTTAAAATTGACAGTCATTAACCAATAGGAATAAGCCTCATGTCTCTTCATTTCCTTTGATGTGTCCCAGTTTGGTTGGTTGCGGACCCCAAACTCATTGAAATTTGGCTCATTCCAGGGACTTCACGTCCACCC
Source organism: Taxus chinensis (assembly GCA_019776745.2). NCBI lineage: Eukaryota > Viridiplantae > Streptophyta > Pinopsida > Cupressales > Taxaceae > Taxus > Taxus chinensis. Next base: position 150,967,239 of record CM034147.1, on the reverse strand, counting down.
AGAGCCATATCCCAAAGGTTTGGCGGAATTCATCCTTGTATCTACCTTCACTCATTCGATCACTGCCAAGTTTCACCCTTGAGTTAGTCCACCTGTCTCTACTCTCTGTCAACGTGTCTTTCCTTTACTGCAGACCCATACATTTCTTGGAATCCAATTGATTTCGGAGCTTTACATCCACCAAACCCCCAAAGTGCCTTTAACTCCTGGAATGCTGACACATAGCCTTCCGTAGCCATCGAGATCTCAACACATGTCTTATCCTGTCACTTCCATTTCTTTACCACGTGTCTTGTATTTTGACCCCGCTAACCACTTGGAACTAAAAATTGTTTTTTTTTGAGTTAACTCTGTAAGCTAGTGTCTGTGAGCTAGTTGTTAATCGTGTTTAAAATGTTAATTAATTAGTTTAATTGTAGTCATGTATGTTTAAATTTATCTCTGATTTTTATTAGGAAAATACGGTTGTAATTTGACTTAGCCTTATCAGTTTTAATAGTATTAGCATTTTAAAAATGTATCAGAATTTTGTTGTCAAATATTTTGTCAAAGTATTATAGAATTTTTTAAGGGAAAAATTTGCATTTCACTAAATATCTACCTATTTTGCTATTGGCGTAACAATTACACCTCCTTTCAGTGCATGTGCTAGTCTAATTGACATGAAGAGGAACCATTAATCTATAACCTATTTTTGAGTGGACTTTGGATATGCTTAAGGCATTAACTACTATTGATTTAACAATTTAGTACCTATTAGAAATGATAATTTTGAAGGTGATAGGGTCTAATGATTAAGACATTTTTAGTATTCATTTTTTCCAAATTCCCATCTCTTGGGATGGTTGACTACCACACTAGATTAGTGTTTAAAAAATAATTTCGAGTTGCATTTGATTCTTGGTGTTAGGCTCAATTGGCTTCAGTCATCGCTTTCAGTGGTCTAGGTCGTGGGATTGATTCTTAGTTTACCCACAACATGTAAAGTGGGGCATTTGTATGTTTCTCCAGAGGTTAATCAGATCTCATTTTTTATTGGAGCCTCACTCTTCAAAGTTATACCACTGAGTATTCACCAGTCCCTTTAGATTAAAAAACAATAATGTTAAAAGGTGCCTTCTTTGGCATTTCAAAAAATAATCTCACATTTCACTAAGAAGAAACCTTTCGTAAACCACTCAAATGAGGGTACATCAATGAAGTGAAGGTAGGAAAGGGCATGTTAATTTTCAGAGGCCATTGGACTTTGGTGGAACATTCTTTTACAACCAGTTCTTTAATCTAGAATAGGGGTTCCTTCTATCAATGTTAACTAAGAGTTTAGTCAGCACAATTATAACCAAATAAGAGTTGCATAGAATGAAGACACACATTCAATGGACTAAGACCATAGGGTGGATGATTAAAATGGATAAGAATAAGCAGGGTCAAAAACTCAGAGAGTGATAAGAGTTAAAGGAGAGAATATAAGAGCTTTGGGAGCCTGAGCGCGGGCTAAGTCGTTGAGGCATCAACCTTCTTATTCTATATTCATTGCTAGACATGGTTTTTCTCCCCTATTTTTTCACACTCTATACATGCATGTAGGTGTTTTGAGCATGTGTTTTGGTTGTTTCAAATGGTATGTAAATATGTACATATTATACGTACACATATGTATGCATAATACACATACAAAGGTATATACGCCATATGTACCTCCTTTGTATTGAATTTTTTAATGTGAGTATACTATTACATCAATGTGGTGCATTATTTTCTTTTCTAGGATTTCTTTCTGTGGATTACGTAATGATGGATGAGTGTTGCTATGATTATTAGATATGTGACAACAAAGTTAAATGTTGGATCCCTTTATATCATGATTTGTAGCTCACTTCCCAATCAGGGGGTGTGGAGGGCAACACCATCCCATGACTTGTTGGTTTTTATAGGAGAATGATTATAGAGACTTTGTGATAAAACTATATGAAACCTTATTTTTTCTTTTAAATTCTGAAATGATGAAATCTGAAAATGAAAGTTACATCATAATTATATAAAATGAGAAAATAAATGTTGAAGTTTTTTGTTGTGATTAATGCGGATATACTTTGATTTATAATAGTATTGTGCTTAGGTATTACTTGATTGTATTATGTATCAAGAATTATTTTGAGAATTAAAAGAAGGAATCTAATTGTGTGCCACTCTTGACATGATTGAAGCATAGGAAAGGTGCATTATCATACAACCTAGATCATTGTTTGGGGTAATATGGAAAAATTTTTTATTAATTGATTGGATTAGGTTATTTGGGACTTGTTATTGGATAGAGAAGCTCAAGAAAGAAAAAGGGTAGTGAATTTATTAAGGTAAATAAGAGAAATCACAAGAACTTTATAGATTGGGTAGAAAGAATGGATGTGTAAATTACTTTTACTTGTATCTCCTAATGGGTTTTGCTTGGAATATGAACATCTTAAGAAGAAAGAATATCAGAATCCGATTAGGAGCATGTCCCATTAGTACCCCATTACATAAAGTTGAATTTTGATTCCAAGGGAGCCATGTTATGTTCTTTTGTACCTTCCTTGACATGAGGCATGAATATAAGGATGGAAATTATAGTACTTGTAGGAGACCTTAGCAGGACATTATAGTCAAATTCTACAAGATATTTTATGTTGAGTATATATTGGGTATGAACTTAAAGCAGATAATACCCAACATGATTACTTGTTTGGGGACCCACTACAGAGCATGAATAAGTGGGTCATTGTATATCTTACTGGATTGAATTGTTTGATTAGTTTAGTTGTCATAAGGTTGAGCCTGTATTATTTTAATATGCTCATGAGGTTGTGGGAGTGGGTGCATTTATTAGTCAAATCTATTCTCTTTAATTAATTTTGTATGCATTGATTGACACTAAGCAAAGTTACTGTCTACCCAGATGGCTTTTACTTCCTCCATAAGTTCTTGGATTATGGAACTCCATCTGTAATGTCCATAATGGAAATGTGTTATTATTACAACTTTTGGTGGTATGTTTCCCTATGAGTTAATGGATGCATTTATAGTCTTGAATGATAAAGTTTTGTGAATACTTTTTGATGCACCGATATATGACCATTTGGAGCATAAACATAAATATTAAGGCTTATTATGTTGCACTCTCAAATTGGAAGTCTATGTAGTTGATGTTGGAATCTGAAATTGTTAAGAGGAGTATGATATGAGTTCCTAAAAATCTTCATTAAGACTTGGATTTTTAAATTTGTAATATAATTTGATTAAAGTTTGAGCTGGGATATGGTTTTTTGACAGTTCCATGCAGTGGTATAGTTAATTAAAATGTATGCGGTCATGTAATGCCCCCCTTATCCCGCAACAATATTATAGATAGATTGATGCCTTGTGTTCTATTGGAGAAAGGTGTGGCAACCGTAGAAGTTCTATTAATAAATATAGTATGTGAAAACAAAAAAAATTCAGAACTTGAGTAGAATAAACATGTATGAAGTCCATTAAAAGTATGAAATTATCTCCACTTTGTCATGGATTCGATGTTGGATAAAAGTCTTTATTCAAATATCTAAATTCAAATTTAATAATATGTCCATTTTTTCATTTTACTTATATCTTATGTAGAGAAATAACATCTTATATAATTTATAGGTATATCACATTATTTTATATATATAAGAGAGTCCATTTGAGAGGGGTTCGTGCACCTACATTGAGCTTCTAAAAGGAAAATAATCATGTGTGACTCATTTTTCTTGGTAGTGTAAAAATACATTACAAGGATAAAACTTGCAAGCTAAATCATTTGTCTAGAACAGTGAAATTGATGCAGGGCATGACAAGTCACCATCCTCTTTGGATGGTAGATTGTAAATGAGAAGGCTGATTTTACGAGTCATGCATCCCAATTTTCTTCCCTTAAATTAGGAGAGAGACATTTTGGGAAAAGTAACTGACCCTCAGCAAGTTATTCCAACCATGGAAGGTGTGGATACACAAGGGTCCTTTCGAAGAATGTACTCTTAAATAAGCTACCTGTTAGACCATACGTTGTGTTTGAGGTAAGTGGACTTAAAATTATTGTAATAAGAATATTTGAAGAGAGAGAATTTCTATTGTTGTAATTAACTAAACCTAAGGCCGAATTAAGGTTTTCGAGGGCCCTAGGTAGTACTCGGAGCGTGTGCCCCCCGTCCCACCTGTGACCAACGACCCACCTGTATGTGAATGTTTTTTAAAAAATTATAGTATAACTCTTGACACATTTTATTAAAGCTATAAATGTTTTTTTCTTGCCTTTGCCATAGCAGAACTATCAATGGCATCATCATAATTTATTTTTGTAGCGATGTCACATTCAATTGTCAAAATAGAAAGGTTATTCAATCTAGTTTCACCCATTATTGACCTTAAATTGATTTTTTCTCTTGTTAGAGTGGAAAATACTCTCTCAGAACTGTAATTTCCAATAGGAATGCAAAAAAAATTCGAATTGCAACATCTAGATTTGGGAACGCGGTGTCTAGTCCACTTTTTCTTAAATATTTTGACATTGATGATATACTTGTCAAGTTTTCACATCTTGCTAATGCCTGGAAATGGATGCATTCAATGTCAAGGGAGGTTTCCAAGTCTTTGTTATATGTTTTTACTAAAGAATTAGAGCATTTCAATATTGTCTCATTATTAAGATATTTTAAATTGTTCAAAAATCCAAACCTATCATTTAACACACTATATGTTTCATTTCTTCTTGATAATTCCCTTATTAAGTTGTGTATAATAACATAGAATACCTCCACCCTCATACAATCCCTCCCTGTTTGTGGAATTTCAACATATCTCATTTCATCAAAGTGAACGTTTCTTTTTCTTTTTCTTTTATTATCAATTTCATACTCTTCTTTTCCACTAATGATCTTAGCATGTTGCTCATATATATCGAAATTCTCTCTAATATTTTGAATATAATCAATCAATGAATTATACTGAGTCACAACCATGGTTAAGTCAATGTCTACCTTTTGTAGATATTTACTAGTTGCATCTATTCTTTCAAGAATACTATGCCAAATACAACACATCACACAAGTTTCTAACTTGTCTAATTTTTCGTGAATACAATTTGATTCATGTCACATGGTAGTTGTTTGATTTTTTTCTTGTTCTATATTTAGGAAAACATCTTGAATTTTACTATATCCCAAGAAAAGTGCTTTAACCGCATCAGCTCTAGCTGACCATCTTGTTTCAGAAAGAGATTTTACAATGGGACAAATTCCATCCAAAAAATTTAATAATATTCCCACCGATAAGTTGAGGCACTTAGGAAAGTGTAAATAAGTTGAAGTACTGAAAAAAAAAATCTATAGTTGTTGTACACCATTCTGCAGCTAAAGATCCAACAAGATTTAAGGAATGCCCTGAACAAGGTACAAACTCAGCCATATAGTTATGATTTTTAATCCTATTTTGTAGACTTGTGTATTTTCCAGACATGTTACTTGCATTATCATATGCTTTCCCCCGACAATATTTGATATTAATGTCATAGTCGTCTAGTGTTCTAAGTACAGAAGCTTCTAAATCACATGATTTGTGTCCAACCAAAGGAATGTATTTTAAAAATCGTTCAATTAGAATTCCTTCTTGAGAAACATACCTTACCACAAATGCTAACTGGTCATTGTGAGATACATCAGGTGTTGAGTCAACAATAATTGAAAAATATTTTGCGTTGTGGAGTTGTTCAACTATTTTGTTTATAACTTTTTGTGCCATAAGCTCAATAAATTCATTACATGTTGTCGTAGATAAATAAGATGGAACTCCTTTTCCTACATTTCCATATTGTGAAATGTGATTTGCCAAAAATGGGTCAAACTCTGCAATAAGTTCTAAACACCCTAAAAAAAATTCATTTCTAGAAGATCCTAATAAATTGTCACCACCACAAAAGGCAATACCTCTAGTAGCAAGGAATTTCATAGTTGCAAGAATACGCTTTAAACATTTCTCCAATACTCTACTTCATTTTGGTATTGACTTGCAAGTGTAGAATCAACTCTTTCCAAAACATTACTTTGAGTGTTGAAATTAAGAATTGAAGTCCTATGATCATGAGAATCCTCATGCTCTCTTAAACTATCAGATGCATTTTCCCAATCATTAAATCCAATTTTGGAAAATGTGGTTGATTTTTCTTGAAAAAGGTGACAAGGAATAAAATAAGCAACTCCTTTTGACTCTGAGTAAAGAAACCATTCTCTTAATTTTCATTCATTGTTTAAAATTTTCCGTTGAAACAAATCTTTAGAAACATATCTAAAACAATCTGAGTATTAACGTTTTGAATTTGAAAAATCAACATTCATATTTTGTTTTGGTGTATTTAAAATTCTATATTCTATTGTATCGTTGTTTATTACCCATTTTTCAGGATCAGGATCAACAATGAAATGTTCATTAATGATGGGTTGAACAATAGTATTTTCATTGTTCTCCTCTTGTTGTGTGTTCTCCTTGTCTTGTGTGTTTTCATCTCCTATTGACTTTGATTGTGTTTTTTTGTCACTAACTGAAGAATAATTCTCATTTTCATTAAAAACTACATTTGACTTTAAATTTTCATTTGATGCTCTTAAAAATATATTTATTTTAGGTATCTTTTTTAAAAGGTTTTTTTCCTCCTCAATTTTTTGTTTAGTTTTTTTTTCGAAATCGAGCACCACTTAATTTTTTAATTTTATCCATTTGAACTAAACAGTTATCAGGTTACAATAACTACTTGAATACTTGTTGATAATGATGCTATAAATTATAATCAATGCGTATTCCAAAAGTGAAATAATATAAATACAATCAATTACATAATAAGAATAATTAAAAATTTAAATCAAAATGTAATAATATAATTGATGCAATTGAGAACAAAATCAATGCAACATCAAATTTAAGATGCTAGAGCAATTAGGGTTTGATCACTTAGCTTTATGTTCTTCCCCCAAGACGAATGATGATCTTCCAGATCCAGTGTTGAACTTGATTTAAAAGGAACTTTAGGCTTTGGACTTTGGAGAAAGATCTGATGTAAGTGCCTATCGAATTTTGAAATCTTCCTCCCACCGGCGAGTGGCGGCCAGGCGGTCTAACTGAAGTCTAAAATTTTAATACCTAATAAATTTTAATTCATGAATCCCTTCAAGCTTCACACACGGTCACAATCTAATATAAATACTACTCTAGATCGATAGACAGTTTAGAGTAAGTGTGCACCATTTGGCATTGATGAGTGAAATTTGGTTTTTATCTTCACCGTTGTGACAGTGACTTCATGCACTCAATGTTCATAGTTCAACATCGCAACGAAGCTCAATTTCCACTGTCCACAACTTACAAGTCAATATATAGTTTTCCTTTCCCAATACAGAAAGGAAAAGCATACAATCGCGATCAGTGCCTCAGCTTGTGCATTTGAAAAGAACTAGATTCTCATTTAACTTTCAAGGTAACCGTAAGTTGTAACCGTAACTCACAGACTACAGCAATGCAAGGAACAACTATTGAGTGGGTGAATGATTTCCAACGATAGTGGAAGAAACATGAATGTGGAATGTGGTGAGTGCCAGTGGGAGATATAACCTGGGGTTGGGGTTTGACTTGAGGCCCGAGGGGAGAAGTTCCAATGTAGTCTGTAGCCTATAGGTCGTTGGACCCTGGTTGATGTAGGAGAACAAAAAATGAATAAGGTACCACGCCGCCACAGAGGAGTTTTTATATTAATATTTATATATGTGAATAGTGATTCGTGAAACTGAAAGTTGAAACTGTAATTTGTAAACAGCGATCAAAATTCACAAATCACGAATGCATAGTGCACTAAACGGTTATGGGTTGTGAGCCTATAGGGTGTGGGCGTTTAATATCAATTTTTTTGGTAAAATTTTAACCAAGCCGACTGCCTAGTCGCTGACCTGGAAATTGTTTTTGAAAATGTGGCACCCTCCCTTTTGTGTGCCCTAGGCAACTACCTAGGTTGCCTAGGGTAAGAAACACCCCTAACTAAACCATTATGTTTATCCATCCAAACTTCTAATTATAGCGACTTAGAATGAAGTCATACTCATATAATTATACGTGGACCTCTTAACTTAAACTATTGGCATATATTTAGAGAAAATTTTGAATGTTGAAGAGAGAAACTTAGTCATCATAAATGAAGCAAATAAACATGAGAAGAGACTAATCATTTGTTCCCCTTAAGGATTATGATGATTATAAATCTTTAATTCTTTGCTAAAACATGAAGTTATAAACATAGAAAATGTAATGAAAAGCTTATTCCTTACCATTTTTACCTAGGCATTGAATGGTATACTAAGCCTATTAAATACATATTCACGATTCTATAGGACAAGTAAATTTATTCATAACATCATGAAATTTGGCCTTGAACTAAAAACATCAGGGAATATGCTAAAATGTATTATTAGTGATCTAATAAGTGCTCAAAGAACATGAAATTATCATGGTGGGCATAACTCATTTAAACTCCACTCTAGAATGAGGATTATCATAATCCAACCATGTTTGGCAGTCATGTTATGATAAATTGACACATAAATCATAATAGTAAGTTGTGTATAAATATTTGTTGTTGAACTCTTTAGTTGATAATCCTTCACTTGACACTCTGAAAGCAGAGTTATCATGTCTTTTGGCAAAATGTATGCAATGATACATTAGTTTGAATCAAAGAACGTTTCAGGGATTTTTTGGGTATGTATTGTTATTTAAAACAAACGTTTAGGGTGATGCTTTGTGCCATAATTATCAAATATGGCAATTTTTTAAAGATTTCTTTTATTTTTTTATTTTTTATTTTTTATGTTGAACTATAAAACTTTGTATTTTCAGTGATAAAATATTAAAATGCAAGATCAAAATTTTTTATGTTATTTATTATTATTTTATACCATAAATGTTTAAATTATGAACACCTCTAAGATTTTATAATCAACAGCTAAAAGGATTTTCATTTTTCAGTATTATTTAGAATGTTTTTCAGTAGTCTTTGAAAGATAAGTGAGATGATATTTTTTCCGTATTTATTGTATTTTTTTATCGACCGTCTTTTTTCCATATTTGAAGACCATCGTTTAATACTCTCCATACGAAAATTGCTATCTTGCTTTGCACTGTGTCATTGAATGGTTTTGGGTAGAATGAGCACATTGAGTTTAGATTGTCCATTGAGACAGAGTAATGAACGGGAAGAGGGCTTTAAAGACAAGAACCGAGATTGAAAGAGCATGTTTTGGGATAAGAACGTGTTCGAGATCAAACCCCCTCAGAAAAAAATCAACAAATAGAATTGAAGGTTTCGATGGTTAGGACAAGCGATACAGAGAAAAGTTTGAAGCATTGATGTAGATCTTATCCAGAGAGCTTTCTTTTCAAAATAGAAGCTGACAAATGCACCATCAAAGAATCATTCAAAACTTGCAACAGCTGGGAGTGTATGGACAACATTCAAATCACAAACAATTGCATTTGATGTATTTCCCTCTATCCTCTCCTCTTTAGATTTTGTAAAGAGCTTCAACTCTAAATGTCAAAACTTGGGGTCTTTTAGTTTACTTTCCTGCTTTAAAGTCTACGAGTCTGGTTTGTCTCTATGTATTCACTTCAGGTAATAGCCTATAGTTGTATGAAGTGCTCGCAGGCTATGTAATGCATCCCTTCAAACCTGTTAGTTGTAAATACAAGTCGAGTGATTTGATAGTGCAGTTTTGATAAGATTATCTTGGTGGTAGTTTAGCCCTCTGATTCGCAAAACTCGATAGGCCATGTAACGCATCCCTTCAAACTTGTTATTTGTAAATGCAAGTCGAGTGACTTGATAGTGTAGCTTTGATAGGATTATCTCGGTGGTAGGTTATCCCTCTAATTCACATAGGTCATGTAACGCATCCCTTCAACCCTGTTAGTTGTGAATGCAAGTTGAGTGACTTAATAGTGTAGTTTTGATACAATTATCTTGGTGGTAGTTTATCCCTCTGATTCGCAAAGGCTCAATAGGCTATGTAACCCATCTCTTCAAACCTATTAGTTGTAAATGCAAGTCAAGTGACTTGATAGGGCAATTTTGATAGGATTATCTTGTTTCTAGTTTAGCCCTCTAATTCATAGAAGTTCAATAGGCCATGTAATGCATCCCTTCAACCATATTAGTTGTACATATAAGTTGAGTGACTTGATAGTCCAATTTTGATAGGATTAACTTGGTGACAGTTTAGCCCTATGATCCCAGCGTATTACTCCATGGAATGGAACTCACCTTCTGATAAAAATTAATCAAAGTGCTCATAATTGAACCTATCAATTAAGTCTTACACGAGTGAATACAATATTACAAACATTTCATTTCCTTCATGATACATCACACTCCTTTTTAAAAATTTAATTTATTTTCATTTTAGCACTTTCCCTCTTAGCAAGTAGATTGTGGTAATTTTTGGGTAGCGTTTACACTATGTTAGGAACTCTAAATGTTTGTACTCCGAAAGTGCGTGTATTTGTCCAACAAATAAAAGGGCAAAAAAAACTTTAAAATTTGATTCCACTAGTACATATTTTATTCAATCTACCTTTTATACGAATATCGAGCTGTATGACCTTCTCTAATCGTGTACATTTTCCACTTAAGAGTTGACCAAATACTATTTGTATTCCTTGTCTTGTTCATGATAGGCCAATCTAATTTCAATTATGAAATATTAAATATTTTGGAGCCTAGTGGCACGAGGAAGAGCAACACGTAATCATATTTTTGAATAAGAAGAAGACAAAAAAAAATTATATTCAAAAAATTAAAAAGTTGCTACCTTTAAATATTCTTTCCAATCATATTTAACCTAACCAAATGGTTTGTGTTGCCTACGAGACAAATTAATGTTGGAATTCAAGCATTATCAATCACACCCATGGCATTCAATAGGTCAACTTTTTCTTTTTTCCCTTTTTTTATTGCAAACTGATATATATATATATATATATATATATAATCTTGAAACTATATAGGTTTCGAGAAAGTGGGGTGACAAATTAGATAGTCCTTCCTTGTGTTTTCATTTTCTAACTTTGTTCTCAATAAACCAACTTAACATAGGATATATTTTAACTTTCATAGAGAAATAGTACTTGTATTTGTAGGTGTAAGTATATATTGAAGTTGATAAGTTGGAAAGTATGCAATTGTTTGAAAATTAAAGCTCTCAATTTGATATGTTTAAAAATCTTAAACTTCAAAATTTTAGAAACACAAATATTATATTTCTATAAATTATGATTATTTTATTCAAAATTTAAAAATATAAATTCAATAATTTTGAAAGATAACTACTTAAAATATAAAAAAATAGAAAATACGAAGAAGAAGAAAAAGTTTGATATAAAACATGATTGTCATATTCTAAATATGAAGCCTTTATTGGAGTCACAGATGAAATTGAAATATATTATTAATTGAAAAATCACAATCTTTGAAATGAAAACCTTGAAAACATGAAAAATAGATTGATATAAAACACAACTATCTGTTTCAAAACCCGAAATCTAAAAACTTAAATGCCTTAAACCTGAAAATCTTGTAACTTAAAACATGAAACAAGAAATAACAAAACCAAAACCGGAAGTTTAAACGATTCAAACATGAAAACCCCCAAAAAAACTAAAGCTTGAAACCCCGTATTCTAAAAATCGAAAGAAATGAACCTTAAAAATGCCAAAAACATGAAAAACCTAAAAACATTGAAACTTGAAACTAAAAATTCCTAAACTTGAATACCATGTAAACCTTAAAATATGAAACCTAAAAAACCCCAATCCCTAAATTTGAAAGGTCTGAATGCGACAAATTCCTAAAACAAAATAAGTGGATTGATATAAACCATGATTATCCCATTTGAAACCCAAAAACTAAAACCCAAAACCCAAAAATGTGGAAACCCCAAAACCTTAAAACTTGAAAAGTCCAAAACATGCAACCCAAACTGGAAACCCAAAACCTCAATAATCATAAACTAAAAACTTTAAATACTTTGAAACTTGAAACCCATTAACTAGAAAATAAAAAGATGAAACTCCCAATGACAAACACATGAAATACAAAAAGTACATTGATGTAAAACACTTCTTAAACGTGAAAAACCAAAAGTTCTAAACTTAAAACTATGAAAGTACAAAAAACTCCAAAACCCAACACTCAAGATCTCCAAACTTAGGAAACTCATAGAACCTTGAAACCCAAATTCCAAATCTTGAAAACTCTAAAATTCAAAAATCCCAAACAAAACAAAAAAAGAGCGACATTAAATGCTTCTGATACCTAAAACCCCAAAAAACAAAACCCAAATCTCGAAATATTTTAATTTTAAAAATCTGAAATCTCTCAATGAGAGAATCCCCAAACATGAAAATTACATTGGTTTAAAATGTCCCCAAACCCTAAAACTTGGAATTAGAAACTCAAAAAATAAAACATTAAATCATTAGAAACCTAAAAACCCTAAAACCTAACACTTGATGACCCATATTTTAAACCTTGAAAATATTGAAATATAAATCCCAATTCCTAATTCCCAAAAACCTCAAACCCAAAAATTCCAAATCTGGAAATTTTTAAAAAATAATTAAAATCTATTGATATAAAGCACCCTAAAATCCGAAACTTAATAATTGAAAACCATAAAACCTAGAAACCAAAATTATGAAAGATTCAAACTTAAAACCCCTAAAATCTCTCAAACTTGAAACCTTCCAATAAGAGAACCCTAAAAATATGCAAAATTACATTGACATAAATTTCCCTTAAAACCCACATAAACCTTGAATCTAGAAGAATTTAAAAAATATGAAATCTAAAACTTGAAAGACTTCAACCTAAAAATATTTAAACATTAATCTCAAAACTCATAAACTACAAAATATTGAATCAAAAAATACAACAATTAATAGATATAAAACACCTCCAAAACCTAAAACCCAAAACATGAAAGTAGAAAACAAATGATTGAAGTTCAATGACCCAAACACTAAAAATTTGAAATCTCCCTAATTTATAACTTGCAAATATCTTAAATATATTTATATGAAGAACATTAGCATATCTAAATATTTAGGTACCTATCTTAAATGTATCATATAACATATTGATTAATAATTCTATGATGTAATTTGTAAATTTTTTACTAAATTGAGCATGGCCAGATATTTTATACTATTATATTAGTTTTTAGAAATATTAGATGTAGTAGTATGCACTCTATGACGAGCAAGAAAAGAAATTGTTGTTTAAGGTTTAGTGTAGTTTTGGCACAATAGTTGTTACTCACTTCATTATTTACATTTGTGGCTTCATAGCTAATGGCTCATACTTCTTACTTCTACAATCTCTAATATTTCATTGGTTTTCTGCACAACCTTCCAGAGTTTCCAGCAATCTTGGCATCCAAATGTTGAGAGTTTGTATGTCATAGATTTGTCCTTAATATAATGGAAGGGAATGTATTTTCCAAGAATGATCAATGTATCTAATCAAATCTCGACCACAATTTGACCTGTCTGCAATCCAACATCGGAAGAGCAATTAAATATTGTCAAGCTACAAATGGAGCCCATAGAACAAAGACACCAAGAAGATAATATAAGGGATGGTTGATGGTGTACCACTTCAAGAAAAAATACTACCTAATCATCTGACAAGCACTACAGAGAAAAGCTCGAGACATTAATGGAGATCTTATGAAGAGAGATTTCTTTTCAAAATAGAAGATGGCAAGACAAAGCTACAGGAAATAAAGGATACAAATCACCACACTATCAAAGAGATCATTCAAAGATTGCAACATCTAAGAGCATATGGATAGCATTTAAATCACAAGTAGTTATATGTGATTTATTTTCCTCTCTTCTCTCTTCTATAGATTTTTATAAAAAGATTCACCTCTAAATATAAAATCATCATATATTTTATTTAGTCGCCTACTTTAGAGTTTAGGAGTGTGTTTTGTCTATATGTATTCACTTAAGTTGGTCACAAAATCTCAATAGTCAATGCAATGCTTCCCTTCAAGTCTGTTGCTAGTAAAAATGTAAGTTGAGTGAGTTGACAGTGTAATTTTTGTAGGATTATCTTGGTACTAGTTTATCCCTCTAATACCACTAGATGGAGCTCAACCTCATGTTAATCATGTGCTTAGAAAAGCTTTGTATTGTGTTGAGCCTATTATTCGGGTCTTAGACAAGTGAATACAATATTGCACACATTTCATTTCCTCACTAATACATCACACTCCCTTCAGTTTCTATAAGTAGGTTAAGGTGAGTCAAGATGGCTTTTGCACTGAGTTAGGAACTAAAATGGCTACCTCTCAAAGTTCTTTTGGGAGTTTAAGTTCCACATTGTGCAAAGATCCAGTATTATAGTTGGAATGTGGATGCAAATTTGTTTAGCAAACAAATCCAAAGATTATGTAGACACAAATTCAATAGAATGAGACCAGAGGGTGGGTGATTAAAATCGATCAGAATAAGCAGGGTCAGAGGCTTAGCAGTTCAAACTCAGAGAGTGAGCAAAGTTAAAAGGAGAGAGTATAAGAGCTTTGGGAGCCTGAGTGCAAGCTGAGTCACTGAGGCATCACCCAAACATGGTTTTTCTCCCCCTATTTTGTCATACGCTATTATACAAACACCTATATATGCATAATACACATACAAAAGTATGTATATACACACTGTGTATTTCCTTGGTATGGACTTTTTTCATGTGAATATTCTATTGCATCAATATGGTGCATTATTTTCTTCTCTAGGATTTTTCTTCTTGAATTACGTTATGATGGATGGGCATTACGATGATTGTTAGATATGTGACAACAAAGTTAAATGTTGGATCCCTTTACAACACGATTTATAGCTCACTTCCCCAAGGGTGGATGTGGGGGGAAACCCCCCACCCCATGTCTTGCTGGTTTTTGCAGGAGAAGGATTATGGATACTTCGTGATAAAGCTATATGAACCCTCATTTTTTAATTTAGTTCTAAAATGATTAAATCTGAAAATGAAATTTGCTCCTAAATTGTATAAAATGAGAAAAGAAATGCGGAAGTTTTTTGTTGTGATTAATGTGGATATACTCTGATTTTTAATAGTATTACATGCTTAGGTATTACTTGACTTTATTCTGTAATAAGAAGTATTTTGAGAATTAAAAGAAGGAATCTAATTGTGTGCCACTCTTGACATGATTGAAGCATAGGAAAAGTGCATTATCATACAGTCTAGATTATTGTTTGGGGTAATAATGAAGTTTGTTTTTATTAATTGACTGGATTATGTTATTTCGGACTTGCTATTGGATAGAGAAGCTCAAGAAAGAAAAAGGGTAGTGAATTTATTAAGGTAAATAAATGAGACAAATCACTACACTATCAAAGAGATCATTCAAAGATTGCAACATCTAAGAGCATATGGACAACATTTAAATCAAAGTAGTTATATGTGATTTATTTTCCTCTCTTATATAGATTTTATAAAAAGCTTCAACTCTAAATATAAAATCATCACATATTTTATTTAATCCCCTACTTTAGAGTCTAGGAATGTGGTTTGTCTATATGTATTCACTTTAAGTTGATCGCAAAAGCTCAATAGACAATGTAATGCTTCCCTTCAAATCTGTTGCTTGCAAAAATGCAAGTTGAGTGAGTTGCCAGTGTAATTTTACTAGGATTATCTTGGCAGTAGTTTATCCCTCTAATACCACAAGATGGAGCTCAACCTCATGTTAATCATATGTGCTCATAAAATATTTGTATTGTGTTGAGCCTATTGGTCGGGTCTTAGACAAGTGAATACAATATTGCACACATTTCATTTCCTCACTGATACATCACACTCCCTTTTAATTTATTTTTTTGTATTTTTAATCCGTTACCTTTCAGTTTCCATAAGTAGCTTAAGGTGATTCAAGATGGCTTTTACACTGAGTTAGGAACTAAAATGGCTACCTCTCAAAGTTCTTTTGGGATTTTAAGTTCCATATTGTGCAAAGATCCAGTATTATAGTTGGAATGTGGATGCAAATTTGTTTAGAAAAAAAATCCAAAGATTATGTAGACACACATTCAATAGAATGAGACCAGAGGGTGGGAGATTAAAATGGATAAGACTAAGTAGGGTCAGAGACTCAACAGTTCAAACTCAGAGAGTGAGTAGAGTTAAAAGGAGAGAATATAAGACTTGAGCATGAGCTGAGTCACTGAGGCATCACCCAAACATGGTTTTCTCCCCCTATTTTTTCATACTGTATTATACATACACCTCTGTATGCATAATACACATACAGAGGTATATATATACACACTGTGTATTTCCTTTGTATGGACTTTTTTTCATGTGAATATTCTATTGCATTAATATGGTGCATTATTTTCTTCTCGAGGATTTTTCTTTTTGGAATATGTTCTGATGGATGAGCATTATGATGATTGTTAGATATGTGACAACAAAGTTAAATGTTGGATTTATTTATGGCGTGGTTTGTAGCTCACTTCCCCAAGGGTGGATGTGGGGGAAACCCCCCACCCCACAACTTGCTGGTTTTTGCAGGAAAAGGGTTATGGAGACTTCGTGATAAATCTATACGAACCCTCATTTTTTCTTTTAATTCTGAAATGATGAAGTCTGAAAATGAAATTTACATCCTAAATTGTATAAAATGAGAAAAGAAATGCTGAAGTTTTCTGTTGTGATTAATGTTGATATACTCTGATTTTTATAGTATTACATACTTATGTACTACTTGACTGTATTCTGTAATAAGAATTATTTTGAGAATTAAAAGAATGAATCTAATTGTGTACCGTTCTTGACATGATTGAAGCATAGGAAAAGCATTATCATACAGTCTAGATTATTGTTTGGGGTAATAAGGAAGTTTGTTTTTATCAATTGACTGGATTATGTTATTTGGGACTTGTTATTGGATATAGAAGCTCAAGAAAGAAAAAGGGTAGTGAATTTATTAAGGTAAATAAGAGAAATCACACAGAACTTTGCATATTGGGTAGAAAGATGGATGTCTAAATTAATTTTACTTGTATGAATTTATGGGTTGTGCTTGGAATATGTTCATCTTTAGAAGAAAGAATATCAAAATATGGTTAGGAGCATGTACTATTAGTACCCAATTAAAGTTGAATTTTGATTTCAAGGGAATCATGTTATGTTCTTTTGTACCTTCCTTGACATGATGCATGAATATCATGATGAAAATTGCACTTCTTGTAGGGGACCTTAACAGGCCATTACAGTCAAATTCTACAAGATATTTTCTGTTGATTATATATTGGGTATGAACTTAAGGTTAATTTTCTGGAACACTGTTGCAGATAATACCCAACATGATTACTTGTTTGGGGACCTACTACAGAGCATGAACAAGTGGCTCATTGTATACCTTGTTGGATTGAATTGTTTGAGTATTTTACTTGTCATAAGGTTAAGCCTATATGATTTTAATATGCTCATGAGGCTGTTGGAGTGGATGCTTTTATTAGTCAAATATGTTCTCTTTAATTAATTTTCTATGTATTTATTGACCTAGATTACTACAGCGAGCAGAGTTACTGTCTACCCAGATGGCTTTTACTTCCTCCTTAAGTTCTTGGATTATGGAACTCCACCTGTACGAACTTGGAACCGTAACGTCCATAATATAAATGTGTTAGAACTTTTGGTGGTATGTCTTCCCTATGAGTTAATGGATGCATTTATACAGTCTTGAATGATAATTTTTTGTGAATATTTCTTGATGCACTGATATATGACCATTTGGAGCATAAACATAAATATTAAGACTTATTGTGTTGCACTCTCAAATTGGAATTCTATGTAGTTAATGCTGGAATCTGACATTGCTAAGAGGAGTATGATATGAGTTCCCGAAAATCTTCATTAAGACCTAGATTTCTAAATTTGTAGTATAATTCGATGAAAGTTTGAGCTGGGATATGGTTAGTTGACAGTTCCATGATGTGGTATAGCTAATTAAAATGTATGAGGTCATGTAATGGCTCCCTTGTCCTGCAACGATATTGTATATAGATCGATGCCTTGTGTTCCATTGGAGAAAGGTGTGGCGACCATAGAAGTTCTATTAATCAATATGGTATGTGAAAAAAAAAACTTGTTTAGAGTAGAATAAACATGTATGAGGTCCATTAAAAGTATGAGATCATCCCCACTTTATTGTGGACTTGGTGTTGGAAAAAAGTTTTATTTCAAATACCTAATTTCATATTTAATAATATGTCTATTTTTCATTTTACTTATATCTTATTTATGTTGTATGTATAAAAGTAACATCTTATATAATATATAGGTATATCAAATTTATATGTATATATATAAGAGAGTCCACTTGAGAGGGGGTGGTGCACAACTTCTAAAAAGAAAAGAGTCTTCTATTTGGAAATGTGTAACTCATTTTCCTTGGTAGTGTAAAAATGAATTGCAAGAATAAAACTTGCAAGCTAAAGCATTTGTCTAGAAAAGTGAAATTGATGCGGGGCATAGCAAGTCACCTTTTTTTGGATGGTACATTGTAAATGAGAGGGCTGATTATAGGAGTTATCACCCCAGTTTTCACCCCAGTTTTCTTCCCTTAAATCACAAGAGTTATATTTTGGGAAAAGTAACTGGCCCTTGGTAAATTATTCTAGGGTACTGGTACTTTTACCAACCATGGAAGGTGTGGATACACAAGGGTCTTTTTGAAGACTGTACTCTTAAATAAGCCATTTCTTATACCGTATATTGTGTTTGAGATAAGTGGAATTAAGATAATGATAATAAGAATAATTTAAGCGAGAATTGTTATTAATATAATTAATTAAACCAATTTTTTTATCCCTTGAGCTTCTTATTATAGTAATTTAGAATGAATTCATACTCATACAATAATTCGTGGACCTTCTTAACTTAGGCTATTGGCATATATTTAGAGAAAATGTTGAATGTTGAAGAGAGAAACTTAGTCATTATAAATGAAGCAAATAAACATGAGAAGAGACTAATCTTTTGTTCCCTTTTATTGGTCTCATGGAATATAATGATTATAAATATTTAATTCTTCACTAAAACCTGATGTTATAAACATAGAAAATGCAATGAAAAGCATGGTGTGGCTTATTCCTTACCTTTTTTTCCTAGGCATTAAATGGTATATTGAGCCCATTAAATACATATTCACGACTATATGGGACAAGTAGATTTATTCATAACACTATGAACTTTGGCCTTGATATCGAAAGGTCGTTGGCCCATTGGTGAAGTTGCTTGGCTCGCAAAGAGCCCACCAAGGTTCAATTCTTACTGAGGTAAAGGCCCGGAGATTCTGTGCACTTCACTCGTGCAGGCATGATATTACCTGTTGGTTGCCTAAAAAACATGTTCAAAAAAAAAAAAAAATTGTCCTTGAATTAAAAACATCAGGGTATATGCCAAAATGTATGATTGGTGTTCAAAGAACATGAAATTATCATGGCAGGGATGACTCATTTAAACTCCAATCTAGAATGAGGCATGTTATGATAAATTGACCCATAAATTAAAATAGTAAATTGTGTATAAATAATTGTTGTTGAACTCTTTAACTAATAATCTTGCACTTGACACTCTGAAAGTAGAGTTATTATATTTTGGCAGCATGTATACATTAGTTCGAATCATAGAATTCTTCAGGGATTTGTTGGGTCATGCTTTGTACTGTGTCATTGCATGGTTCGGAGTAGACTGAGCACATTGACTTTAGACTGTCCACTAAGATAGAGATAAGAACCAAGATTGAAAGAGAATGTTTTGGGATAAGAACATGTTCGAGATCCAACCCCCTCAGAACAAATCAACAAAGAGAATTGCATGTTTCGGTGGTTAGGACAAGCAGTACAGAAAAAGCTTGATGCATTGACGCAGATCTTTTCTAGAGAGCTTTCTTTTCAAAATAGAAGCTGACAAATGCACCATCAAGGAGATCATTCAAAACTTGCAACAACAAGGAGTTAATGGACAACATTCAAATCACAAGCAATAGCATTTGATGTATTTCCCTCTGTTCTCTCTTCTTTAGATTTTGTAAAGAGCTTTAGCTCTAAATGTAAAATCTTGGGGTCTTTTAGTTTAATTTCCTACTTTAAAGTCTAGGAGTCTGGTTTGTCTATATGTATTCACTTTAGATAAGAGCCTATAGTTGTATGAGCTAATCACAGAAACTCGATAGGCTATGCAACGCATCTCTTCAAATCTGTTAGTTATAGCTACAAGTTGACTGAGTTGATAGGGAAATTTTAATAGGATTATCTTGGTGGTAGTTTAGCCCTCTGATTCGTAGAAGTTCAATAAGCCATGTAACATATCTCTTCAAACTTGTTAGTTGTAAATGTAAGTCGAGTGACTTGATAGTGCAATTTTGATAGGATTATCTTGGTGGTAGTTTAGTCCTCTGATTCACAAAAGCTCAATAGGCCATGTAACGTATTGCTTAAAACCTATTAGTTGTAAATGTAAGTCGAGTGACTTGATAGTGCAGTTTTGATAGGATTATCTTGGTTGTAATTCAACCCTCTGATTCATAGAATCTCGATAGACCATGTAACACATCCCTTCAAACATGTTAGTTGTAAATACAAGTCAAATGACTTAATAATACAGTTTTGATAGAATTATCGCGGTGGTAATTTAACTCTCTGATCCCAACATACTACTCCATGAAATGGAGCTCACCTTCCACAAATTTGTGGAATCATTCACAATCATATGAATTCTTTCAAAAGAAAAAAAGGAAAAAAAAAATTATCCCACTTGTACATATTTTATTCAATCTACCTTTTATAGGAATATCGAGCTCTATTCAAGCTTCTCTAATTGTGTTAATTTTCCACTTAAGAGTTGAACAAATACTATTTATATTTCTCGTCTTTGTTCATGATAGCTCAATCTAATTTCAATTATGAAACATTAAATATTTTCGACCAGAGTGGCACGAAGAAGAGCAACACACGATCAAAAAAATTTATAAGAAGAAGACAAAAAAATATATATTAAAAATATAAAGTTGCTACCCTTGGAAAATTCTTTCCAATCATATTAACCTACCCAAATGGTTTTTGTTGCCTTCTAGACAAATTAATGTTGGACTTCAAGCATTAATCCATTTTTGTAGTTTGAATTATACTAGCAATCCTAGGTGAAATGTAGGATAGAAACATCGAAGGAGATAAATTGAGGAATTCAAACAGGACGGAGAGAAACAATGCAAGAGGAATATAGATTATGAGGAGGGATTTGAGGGTTAAGAAGGCACCATTCTTCTCAATATTAAAATGGGAGATCAGAGGGACAAGCCTCATGTTTTGAGCCGCTGGAATGCCTCTCACGAAAACCCCTGCAGATGGAAGGGAATCTCTTGCAACAATTTCAATTAGCAAAGATTAGCAAACAAATCTAGAAAAAGCTGAAGTAGTGGTTTTGGGCCAGGCTTGTTTTTGTTTTTGGGTCCCATTGGCTGTTTGGCCTCGTCGTCATTAACATATTTCAATTCAATGTCGTTATTGCGGCACTTGAATTTGTCTTCCACAAACTTCATGTTTTGCAAGGTGGAGATATAAGAAATTCCTCCAGGCAGGGCATCCCGCATCATCCAGCTACATAGACAAATAATTAGTGATTTTGGAGTGAGAAAATGGGATATACATAATTGAGATGAAGGTCAGAAAGAAGTCCGGAAAGTTATGGAGAATAATAGGTGTTTTCTTTACATCGACAATGCAGTTGACATTGACTATAACCAGTGAAGGAAAAACCAGGTGAACAAAAACACAAATTGAGACTTGTTATAACTTCTTGACAAGGTCATCTGCAATGAGTACTCCAAATCAACAGCAAAGCACGGCGCAAGTATTATTTCTGATGATGCAGCGAAAGAGCTCCTTTGTACAACAATTACAGCCGTCGAAAGGGAATTCCACAAGCACTTTGATGAATGACGTCGCCAAGGCATGTAGAGGTGTGCCCATAAAAATTGAAGAAACTCAAACAACCTTATACAACCAGCCAAAACCACCCAGCATAGGAAATTTGACCTTCAGATGGGAATAAGCAATTATCAATCACACCCATGGCATTCAATAAGTCAACTTGTTTGTTTCAATCTTTTATTTTCTTCTTTTTCTTTTTTGATTGAAATGTGTTAGTATTTATATAAATAAGAGATTTACAACGTCAAACACATTGATTTAGATAGGCTTTGAGAAAGTGGGGTGACAAACTAGACAATCTTCCGCTTATGTTCTTTGATAAACCAACTTAACATAGGATATATTTTAACTTCTATATAAAAATAATACTTGCATTTGTAGGTATAGTAGTATATATTGAAGTTAATAAGTTGGAAAATATACAGTTGTTTGAAAATTAATGCTCACAATTTGATATATTTAAAAATCGTAAACACCAAAATTTTCGAAACACAAATGTTATATTTCTATAAATTATGATTATTTTATTCAAAACTTAAAAATATAAATTCGATAATTTTGAAAGACAACTACTTAAAATATTAAAAAAATGGAAAATACGAAGAAGAAAAAAGTTTGATATAAAACATGACTATCATATTTTAAACATGAAGTCTTTATTGGAGTCATAGATGAAAGTGAAATATATTATTAATTAAAAAAATACAATCTTTGGAATGAAAACCTTGAAAACATGAAAAATAGATTGATATAAAACATGATTATTTGTTTCGAAACCCAAAATCTAAAAACGTAAATGCCTCAAACCTGAAAATCTTGTAATTTAAAACCTGAAACAAGAAATAAAAAACAAATAAACGATGTAAACATGAAAACCCCCCACAAAATGAAACTTGAAACCCTAAATCCCAAAATTCGAAAGACATGAACCTAATAAACCTCGAAAACACAAAAAAACCTAAAAACGTTGAAACTTGAAACTCAAAATCCCTAAACTTGAATACCATGTAAACCTTAACATATGAAACCTCGAAAACCCAAATCCCTAAATTTAATATGCCCGAATATGAAAAATTCCTAAAACATGAAAAAGTGGATTGCTATAAACCGTGATTATTCTATTCGAAACCCAAAAACTAAAACCCAAAACCTAAAAATGTCAAAACCCCAAAACCTTAAAACTTGAAAAGTCCAAAACATGCAACCCAAACGGGAAACCCAAAGCCTAAAAAATCATAAACTAAAAACCTTAAATACTTTGAAACATGAAACCCATTACTAAGAAAACAAAAGGATGAAACTCCCAATGATGAACACTTGAAATACAAAAAGTGCATTGATGTAAAACACTTCTTAAACCTAAAAACCAAAAGTTCTAAACTTAAAACTATGAAAGTACAAAAACCTCCAAAACCCAACACTTAAGATCTCCAAACTTAAAAAACTCGTAGAACCTTGAAACCCAAATTCCAAATCTCGAAAACCTAAAAATCCCAGACAAAAAAAAAAGATCGATATAAAATGCCCCTGATACTTAAAACCGCAAAAACGAAACCCAAATCTTGAATTATCTTAACTTTAAAACTCTGAAACCTCCCAATGAGAGAACCCTAAAAACATGAAAATTACATTAGTTTAAATTGTTCCCAAACCCTAAAATTTGGAGGTAGAAACTCAAAAAATAAAACATTAAATAATTAAAAACTAGAAAAACCCTAAAACCTAAAACTCAAAAACCCATATTTAAAGCCTTGATGATATTGAAATATGAATCCCAAATCCCAAAAACCTCAAACCCAAAAATTTCAAATTTGAAAACTTTGAAAACACAAAAAATCGATTAATAGAAAGTACCTTAAAATTAGAAACCTAAAAAACAAAAAATTATAGATCCTAGATGATCAGGGGATCATTTTTGAAAGTTTCCTAAACATCCCTAAATGGTTTCAGTGCAGAAGATCATCTCGAGAGATTTCCAACGACTATGAGAACATGGCAAATGGACATCAGGAGCTCTAGTTATGTCCGGTCAAAGTTCGATCAACAGGAAAGTCAACTCTGGTCAACTAGTCAATATTGGACCAATCGCACTACGACACATGGCAAAAGGCTTTGGCAAAAATTTAAGGGGTTTTATCCACCGGTCTTCGACAATCGTGCAACGGTGGGTTCGATTTTCCAATCGCGGGTCGACATGTGGTCTTATTCCTCATATATCATGTGGGTCAAATTTCATATTACTTTGTAATTATTTGTCACCATTTTTCAAATGCCACAAAAAAATACATATTAATGTTCAAACATTAGCATTAAATTTGCTATAAATTCTCCTAACCCGCCAACCCCATTAACCATGTATTATGGCAAAAATCCACGTAGTGGATAAGCGTTGAAAGAATCCACATGGGCATAAGGTGGTGAAGCGGTGGTAGGGGGCGGTTATGCTCACGTGGTCCTTTGACCACTATGTTAATGCGTGGGAAAAGGCTTTAATAAGCCTTAAACAATTTCCATCCCACCATATGTGGGATTTCCCCACTTAACCATATCCGTCCACCATGGGATTTATCCCATTTAAAATACATGCAAATCTTTTTAAAAATGCATTTAAACATGGGTTTAAAACAAAAGAGGCAGCATAGGAGAAGGAGAAGGGATTCGAACCATGCATGTTGGGGTAAAAAGATAAGCTCCCAGCCATTGCGCCAAGGAGCTCCAAACTATATAAAACGAGCTCAGTACCTTTTGTAAAAGGAGGTGTAGGTCTATGTAAAAGCCAGAAGAGGAGGCAGTCTCAGAGAACGCCATTTTTGAAGGCCTTGCACTCAGATTGAGACCTCGGAGTAAAAATATGAAATGTAGAGAATTCTTACACGATTCCAACCATATAAGATTTGATGTTTTTTTTTTAGTTTAGCTTGTTTTTGGAAGCTTTGAATGCAGATTTTAACAGGGATCTTCAAGACAGCTAGTTGGAAAACATGAATTTCAATGCACTTCTGGTCTAAATTGTGACTTGGTGTAAACATGAAAAGGGTTCAGAATTCAGATCTGATCTCAGACATGATTTTTTTTTCATATAATGTTTTTAAATCTCCACTTGTAGGTGTTTTTTCTAACACAGTTGCAGGGAGATCACATTGTGAAAACACTGTAGGAGCCACGGATTGTCTTGGGACAGTTTCTGCTATTTTTCAAAGTTATTGGGACATTGATCAACTCATTTGCAGGTTTTGATTCATTATTAGTTGTTTGTACGAGTTATTGTACTTGCATTTCAATATTATTAATGGATCGGTTCAATCTGAACCTGAGGACGTAGGAATTTCCGAACCCCATAAACAATCTTGTTTGTTATCTTAATGTTTTTCAGTTCTGATTATTTATTTACCACACAAGTTTTCTGCACTTCTATGGATGCATAATAATCAGAATTTAATCAATTTGTGGAGTTTAGAATACTTAAAATTGGTTAAGAAAATCACAATCTTTGGAAACTTTTAAAAGTGATAAAAAAACACAACACTCATTCACAGATCAAGTTTGGTATCAGAGCAGTTAGATTGCCGGATTAGCTTCTAATTGTGTTTGAAAAGTTGGCTTCAGTTTCAATATTGATTTCACTTTTCAGTGTGCAGACATTTTGGGGCTTGTTAATCTTCTTTTGCAGTGTGCATTTTTGGAAGTACATGTTGTGTTTGCAGGAATAGGGAATCATGGGCAAGTCATCAAAATAGGAGCAACTGGATGAGCTTGAAGCCATAAACCACCAACTCCAAGAAGAAAACTCTTTCTTGAGAGCTAATTTTTATTCCTTGGAAGAGGAAATAGTGTGGTTAAAATCTGAGCCACAATCCTCTATAACCAAGAAAGAGGAGTATGTCAACAAGATGCTTGAAGAGAGCAAGAAGTTGATGGGCTTTGTTAAAGAGTTGCATGAAGAAATACGGACCAAGGATGCCCTCTTGGAAAAGCTGCAACAAGGTGAACATAAGAAGGAAATGCCTTCCAAATCAGATGAAGGTACTATGACAGAATGCACTGTAAGTTGTTCACATTTTAATTCTTCCTCTCATTCAGTTTCAGATGTTCCTTTGGGTCAATTTGAAAAACACACTAAGGGAATTGGGTCTAAGCTAATGGTTAAGATGGGATTTAACGGAAAGGGCCTTGGTAAAAATGGACAAGGTGATGCTAACCCAGTACAAGTAGAGGATCAGCCTCGGTTTGCAGGTTTGGGTTACTCTAGTGGGAAAATGGAAATTGGAGAAAGTTCCAAAGCAGCTGAAGGAAGACAAGCTTCCAACAGCCAAGGATCTACACCACTAGAATTGCAGGATTCCACCATCATGAGGAACAATGAAAGGTGTAAGAAAACAGGAAAAAGAGGTAATCAGATTCCACCTCCTTCCACTTACACTAAAAATAACACTAAGGGAAAATCAAATCCTAAAACTTCTAATACACTCTTTCAGTTGGAACAATATAGCTTTGGTAGGCAGAAATATGCTTTCCCTTGCACATTTTGTGAAGGTACTAATCATTTTGTTGCATATTGTTGGAAGAGGAAAAATTTGATTAAGAAGTTAATGCCTTTTGTGAATGATAAGGCAGGTGCTAAAGACCAATCTCACCAAGGAAAGGCGAGAAATGGAAAGAATGTTACCTCTCCTAAATAGGGGAATCATTCTCGTAGACAGAGTTCTGAGAATGGTAAAATGGGTAAGATTCCTAAAAACAGGGAAGTTAAATTTTGTTCCCATTGTAATAGGAATGGTCATGCCATTAAGGTTTGTTGGTTTGTTCCTAAACAACAAAATTGGAAAGTTGTTAAAAAGAACAGTATTGTAAAACCAAAAGTGCTAAACCTAACTAAAACTCATTTTGGTACTGAGGAGGTAAAACAACCAAAACGGAAAAACCCAAGTGATTGGTTGGGAAAAACACTCCTCAACTTTATATTTGCACTACAGTAAATTGTTGATAGTAGGCAAGCAAAAAAAATAAAAATTCAGAGCTATATTTTAGGGATTCCTGTTGATTGATAAGGATTTGTTCCTAAGTTGATATTTAAGCTTTGAAAATGAGTGGAAACAGCTGAAGAGAAGATTTGAGTGATAGGTTCATCATACTCATGTTTTGTTTTCTCAGATTGGTTGGTAGTTCCATTGTTGAAAACACTATGTAGGGATAGGCATCAGTAGCATGTCTAAATTTGAAACTTGCGGTTGTAATCAACATAATCAAAAAGTGTCAGTTGAACACTAGCTTCTGTTATAGATGGGTGTTATTATTTGACTTATTATTTGTGATGGCGATACAATGTTTTGGCATATTCATGTTGATTCAGTTGTTGACTATAGATATTTTTGGGCGTTGATAGTCTATTATATTCTGATAGCGAATACTTGCAGTTGTTATAGTTTCAGATGGGCAGTGGGCACTAGCCTAATTGTGGGCAGTTTAGATGTCTTGTATACTGATCTGTGTTATGGAATTATAATTTTTGGTAATCGGCCATATCACAAAGTGACAATTGAACACTAGCTTTCTGTAATAGAATGGGTGTTATTATCTGGTCAGTTATTTGTGATGGCATTACAGTGGGGTATGACAGTTCACAATTGTGTATAGAGTTGACAAGGTTGCAGCGTTTCAGTTGAACACTAGCTTAATTGGGTGTTATTATCTTATCAGTTATGTGACTTGCTAATCAACTATTTGCATTTATTTAACCTATAATGTTATTTTGGGTTCTTATATGTGTTTGTGCAATGCAGGAAGAAATAACATGTTTTTGTGGGTTGATACACAACTTTTTGTGGACAAAAATCCTTTCTCAGTGGGGAGGAGTGATCAGGGGATCATTTTTGAAAGTTCCCTAAACATCCCTAAATGGTGTCAGTGCAGAAGATCATCTCGAGAGCTTTCCAACAACTGTGAGAACGTGGCAAACGGACATCAGGAGCTCTAGTTATGTCCGGTCAAAGTTCGGTCAACAGGAAAGTCAACTCGGGTCAACTGGTCAATATTGGACCAATCGCACTACGACACGTGGCAAAAGGCTTTGGCAAAAATTTAAGGGGTTTTATCCACCGGTCTTCGACAATCGTGCAATGGTGGGTTCGATTTTCCAATCGCGGGTCGACATGTGGTCTTATTCCTCATATATCATGTGGGTCAAATTTCATATTACTTTGTAATTATTTGTCACCATTTTTCAAATGCCACAAAAAAATACATATTAATGTTCAAACATTAGCATTAAATATGCTATAAATTCTCCTAACCGCCAACCCCATTAACCATGTATTATGGCAAAAATCCACGTAGTGGATAAGCGTTGAAAGAATCCACATGGGCATAAGGTGGTGAAGCGGTGGTAGGGGGCGGTTATGCTCACGTGGTCCTTTGACCACTATGTTAATGCGTAGGAAAAGGCTTTAATAAGCCTTAAACAATTTCCATCCCACCATATGTGGGATTTCCCCACTTAACCATATCCGTCCACCATGGGATTTATCCCATTTAAAATACATGCAAATCTTTTTAAAAATGCATTTAAACATGGGTATAAAACAAAAGAGGCGGCATAGGAGAAGGAGAAGGGATTCGAACCATGCATGTTGGGGTAAAAGGATAAGCTCCTAGCCATTGCGCCAAGGAGCTTCAAACAATATAAAACGAGCTCAGTACCTTTTGTAAAAGGAGGTGTAGGTCTGTGTAAAAGCCAGAAGAGGAGGCAGTGTCAGAGAACACCATTTTTGAAGGCCTTGCACTCAGATTGGGACCTCGGAGTAAAAATATGAAATGTAGAGAATTATGAGATGATTCCAACCATATAAGATTTGATATTTTTTGTTGATTTTTAACCTGTTTTTGGAATCTTTGAATGCAGATTTTAACAGGGATCTTCAAGACAGCGAGTTGGAAAACACGAATTTCAATGCACTTCTGGTCCGAATTGTGACTTGGTGTAAACATGAAAAGTGTTCAGAATTCAGATCTGATCTCAGACATGAATTTTTTTTCATATAATGTTTTTAAATCTCCACTTTTAGGTGTTTTTTCTAACATAGTTGCAGGGAGATCACATTGTGAAAACACTGTAGGGGCCACGGATCGTCTTGGGACAGTTTCTGCTATTTTTCAGAGTTATTGGGACATTGATCAGCTCATTTGTAGGTTGTGATTCATTATTGATTGTTTGTAAGAGTTATTGTACTTTCATTTCAATATTATTAATGGATTGGTTCAATCTGAACCCGGGGACGTAGGAATTTCCGAACCCCGTAAACAATCTTGTTTGTTATCTGAATGTTTTTCAGTTCTGATTATTTATTTACTACACAAGTTTTCCACACTTCTATGGATGCATAATAATCAGAATTTAATCAATTTGTGGCGTTTAGAATACTTAAAATTGGTTAAGAAAATCACGATCTTTGGAAACTTTTAAAAGTGATAAAAAATACAACACTCGTTCACAGATCACTAGAAACCAAAATTATGACAAATTCAAACCTAAAACTACTAAAATCTCTTAAACCTCCCAATAAAAGAACCCTAAAAAAAATATGCAAAATTACATTAATATAGAATTCCCTTAATACCCAAAACCTTAAAATGGAGAATCATAAGCCTTGAATCTAAAAACACTGAAACAATGAAAAAATTAGAAAATGTAAAATCCAAAACTTGAAAGCCCTGAACCTAAAAATATTTCAATTAAATTCAAAACTCATAAACTACAAAATATTGAATAAAAAGACATAACAATGAATAAATATAAAACGTCTCTAAAACCTAAAACGCAAAATTAAAAGTAGAAAACAAATAATTGAAATCCAATGACCCAAAAACTAAAAATTTTGTAGGTCGCTAATTTATAACATGTAAATATATTAAATATATTTATATGAAGAACACTAGTACATAAATATTTTGGTACCTATGTTGGATTTATCTTTTATCATATTGATTAATAATTCTATAATTTAATTTGTAAATTTCTTGCTAGGTTGAACATTGTTAGATATTTTATACTATTATATTAGTTTTAGAAATATTAGATGTAATAATATGCACTCTATGACGAGCAAGAAAATAATTTTTTGTTTAAAGTTCGGTGTAGTTTTGACATAATAAATATTGGTCACTTCATTCATTACATATGTGGATTCATAGTTGATGACCCATATTTCTTACTTCCACACACTATAATATCTCATTGGTTATGTAGTGCCCCTTCCGTGTTCATGTTGTTGCCAGCCCCGTGTGTCGTGGGGATTAGGATAACCCTATCCTGATTATCAAATAAATATGTGTAGAACCTTGCTCAAGGACTGTGGGATGGTCTTTGAATGATTGGGATCGTGTTGAGTCGTCATTATGACCACCGACGCAGGGATCGTAAATAAAATTGGCAATGGAGTAACTTTAAATTATGGTGTTAAAAAAATAAATAGGGTGACGTTGAGGTTGTCATTGCAAACTAAGTGTATCTTTGCGTCTTCGATTCACAAGGTGGTGTCATTCGCCTTACGACTCGAGAGTGTTTCGAGATTTGAGTTTGAGATAGGTATGTAGCCTTTTCATCGTTAACGTCATCCTAATCAAATTGTTTTGTGGATAACAATAAAAGTAATCCATATAATCTTTTAGTGAAAATAATTTCGCAATAAGGTGATGCCTTCGCAGAGAGTGGTTGTGGCAATGATTAAAGCAATTTCAATATAATAAATGATATAAAACATTTGAAATAAAAATAAATAAATGATAACAAATGATTAAAAAAAAGGGGGGGGGGGAATCAAATATGTAAATACTCTTAATCCTCCTATATTCTTTCAATCCCTAGGTTGTGGGCAAAACTTTTTACCAAGAAAATAATTATTGAAATTTTGGGTATTGTGAGATTTCACCCCTCGGAAGGATTTATGGGAAATTCTTCTGGGATTTTGTGGGTGGTTTCCGTGAGAGGATGTTGGGTAGCATGTTCATGGTTTCCATGGTAAGGGCAGTTTGTACTTGCAGGTATTGGTCATTTGGGTCTTAATTAGAGGATTTAGAAACTTCCAAGCTTTGTCTTTTGGCAGGTGTAAGATGATTTCATCTTTATTTTGCAGTATCCTCCATGTTTGTGCCAGATTGAGAACTTTAGAACATGATTTTGGCGCCCACATAAGGCTTGGAAGCTGCTTTGGTTGCTAAGTTTTGCTTTGTTGTATTTTATTTCAATTTTTTATCTGGATTTGAAAACGCGGAAGGCATTGTATTAGCATGGACAACGCTCAGGATTTGGCTATGGTTGGTTATGCACAAAACGTTTCTTTTGTTGTTAAAAAGGTTTTGGGAGCTTCCATCCAACATGCCATAGTCAAGTGTTATTTGAGGGAAATGAAGCAGGGTATGGTAATCCACTGTAAGGACTGTTATGATTGGCATGGTCCCTGCTCCTATTCTGTGGATTGCTTGTTTAAAATGCCTAAAAAAATGTGGTCATGTGAATTATTTTCTTTGTGGAGAGCCAAAATATCTCACAACGAGTTCACATGTAATATGATCATCTTGGGTTAATAAAATCCTAATAAATTACACTATAGACATTTCCCTAATCATTCAACTGGAGTTTTGTTATATAAATCCGGTGTTCCTCTCATATATGTAAATGGTATTTTGTATATTTATTTTATCTCTATCCCTGTAAATTGTTGCGATGTTATTCAACTTTCTGCTTAATCATTGTTACAAACTTGTTTTGTTTTGCTTTCTTTACAAGATCCATCTTACATGACCGACCAAATTCTTCATCCCAATGGTATTTTCTCACGCCTTTCCTCCATATTTACAAATAAAGTGAAATAATTATAAATTATGGATGACTTTTATCAGCATAACCCGTGCTAAAGATTGATAAATATGTCAGTATACAGTCGTTATATTGAATTGAGTATTTATAAATGTGCAGATAATCAACCAACCAAAACTTAACAAAATTCAAAAAAAAAAGTCCGGAATATGGGTAGGCATGACGGATTTATGAACTGGACTTGCCCCCATTGCTAAGTAAGTTGCGTGTCAATATCAATCCTCTCTGAAGTGGAACATAATTTGTACTTAAATGGTTGGCATTACCGAAATAAATAAGTCATGACACACTATATTATATGCTGACTTAACAACACACATAGTATTCCATGTACTCATGAGGATCACTGAAATGGATATGGGAATTTTGGTTGTATTTTCATAGGTGTGATTTACCATGTAATCCTTCATAGGTCGTTTGAATGGGCATGTGGCTTTCGCCACACTGGATGTTGTCTTTGTATTTTTAGAGACCAGATTGAGTTATGTATTTTTGGTAGGTGAATTTGCTATGTAATTTCAGAGATAGATTTGCCATGCTTATTTTCCAGACTCTAGATTTGTCCTGGGTAACTCGTCATAGCACCTCATCTTCGAATGGGTCCATTGTAATTTTGCATGTGAGATTTGCCATGTAACTCACCATCTCAATCCATAACTTGGATTCGTAGCTCAGCTACTAGCTCGATGGAAATAAAATTTTCATGTTTTCATAGATCTTCTTGAATGGTGTATGTTATTTCAACACAAGCATGCTCATCTTGCCATGTATTTTGCATGATTTGAATGGATCTTGTTTCATGTATTTACAACTTGAGATGTAACTATATATTTATCAGAGATAGATTTGCCATGTATTTTTAGAGATGAGATTCTCCGATGTATTCATAGCTATCTTTTAGTAAAATGTTCCTATGTTTTGTACACAATTGGATAAATAAACTTGAATGTAAACAATACACTATTTTACCTCATAAGATGGTTGTACAAACTTGGTATCAGTACCGATTACAGATTTTCCATGTGGTTCATAGATTGTTTGAATAAGTATGTATTTTCGCTCAACTGCACTCCTTGGCGTGTATTTTCAAAGATAGATTTGCCATGTATTTTTTCTAGGTGGATGTAAAATATCTTTACAAACCCCAAAATGAGAAAAGTGAACTTTAGACAGGCACCTTGTCATGTGGAGAGTTCAACCGAACCCTGTTTTGTCCCTTGAATATCCACATGACCTTAATTTGTAACTAGTTTAGGAGCCCAACGGGCTAGTTCACAGATTTAAACAACTGCTGAAAGTGAAAAATGTAGTTTGATTATGACCATCCATTTTGGCCTTGGGTGTCGAAATGGATTTTGGCTTACACATACCTCTAATATTTCTATGAGAAAATTGCTACAAACCATCAGTTTCGAGAAAAAACATCCCTCAAGCTAGTTTCCCTGATAGGTTGTGTAGGTCTCTGGTCGTTGGGCAACAAGGTTGCTTGGGTGCATTTACGATCGGTAGCTCCTGAAAGACGAGCGCCATCTTCATCTTGTTTAGCAGTTTGGGGTTCTGCCGGCTCTGAATGTTTCCCTATATATAGAGGAATATGTAGGAATTGGTTCCTTTGAGTGTTTGAATCTCGAAGATGGTTTTTGCACGTTGATTTTTGAGCAATTTTTCTAAATTTGACATTTTTGAAAACTTGCGACTCTATAGAGAAAACTATCATATGACCTTATCCAAGAAAAAACAACGATCGGTAAACCTTGTAAACACAAATGCATGCCTAGATGAAACCTTCATTGAATTTTTTTTGAAAAGAAATAGACTATGGAACAATGGTGTTTTTCTCTCTCCTCTCTCTATCTCTCTCCTTGGCTTCGAAAACAAAATGAAATCACAATTGTATTTTCTTACTCTCCTTTGAAGTGTGATAAGAATAGTTTCGTTTTTGTTAGAAAACTGTGAAAACGTAAATTGTATTTGATTGTAGTTTGATATCATGCCAACAGTTGCGCTGAACATGCAGTGGTTGCAGGTACGCGAGACCGGAAGAAAATAGTAGTGTTTCTAGTGCTTTGTAATTTGGGGTGTCATTGATATGTACATGTAATGTTAAATAGATGTATCAACACTATTATAAAGAACATATATGTTATCTATTGATTATTTTTTAATGCATAAGAGATTGTATTATATTGTTATCCTGAGAAAAAAAAGGACATTATATTCCAAGAGTAATTTTGATTGTAGGCATATATCTTTCTAATAATTTAGATGTACATTTTTTAACTGAAAACAAAATGACCTTTTATAATGTTCTCCTATGTGAAAGTGATGATCATGTATCCTTGTGTGTTTTGTTTTTTTAAATGCTTTGAAAACTCATAAGAAAAGAAATTGTCATGTATAGGAATAATTATTGTTTGACCTCTATTAGGAGGTTATTTTAAAAGATATATGTTTGACCCTAACCTAGAATCCCTTGAGAATTGAATTGTTCATGTCGTTTACCAAAAAAAGGGTTTCTTATGCATGTGGACGTGTGAATGTTGTGGTGACTAAGAGTATAGTCTCACCTTACGACATGAATGATGTCATGTTTAACAACGCTTGTTTTAATGGTCATAATATCATAAGCCTCTCTGGAAGGGCTAATCAAGATATGTGTATGGGATCATAAGGGAAAGAAAGAAGGTAATTAAAATTCCTTATATTGTGATCAATCAAACTTGGGTAAACCACATAGTGCTTGATTCCCTCTTGTTTCTCATTATCTCAATAGAATCTTGACTCTTTTAAAATGCGAGCGATATAAACTGGCACACAAGTGAATCTTGGAGCTACCTTATACTAAGTTAGGCATGTTTTTTTTGTTGAAAGTACTTATAAATTTATCCAAATGAGTTTGAGCATTCGAGCATCATAATCTCTTATTTACAAAATAAAACTTATGGCATATAACCATTAGAAATGACTCTAGCTTATTTTGAATCATAACAACAATTAGAGTCAATTGTGAATGAATTTGTTGATAATATTTAGAATTTAAATTTTTTTTCATGTGTTGTTGTTTGTTTCGGAAAGAAGTTAAAATTTGAGGTATCTAAGATAAAGGTGTTTGATCCACTTCAAAATTGAATGTAGTTGGTCATAGAGTCTTCAAGTGCAAACAAGAAGTAAATTCAAGCCAGGGACCTCCTCATATGTTAATGGTGTTCAAAACCTATAGTTAACCTTGCCTATCTTAAAGGTGTCCCTAAGATGTTGCATTTGAGTAAACTAAATATGGAATCCATTCCCCTAAAATAAATTTCCACTCTTCTCGTGTGATGATAAGTACTTGTATAAGGTAAATCTGAACGAAATTAATAATGTGAAACATTGTGAATTAAGAGTATCTTCTTACATGAAAAATGATCTCGAGACCTATCAGGTTAAATAAGGGAATTGAATGGTAGTTAAGATTGGACCATGTTAAGTCATTCATTAAATGAAATAAAAGGAAATACAACCTAGAAAAATATGTGTGTGTGTGTGTGTGTGTGTGTGTGTGTGTGTGTGTGTGTGTGTGTGTGTGTGTGTGTGTGTGTGTGTGTGTGTGTTCATGTCAAGTGATCTTTGAACCTTAAGGCTAATGATGAAATATGATTACAATTAAGAGCTTAACCTAAAAATGTGATAGTGTGGAATATATCTATTTGTGAAGTTCATGTTGTGGTTGGGTCACGGTTTCTTAATTGTTTATTTATATAAGTGTGATGAGGGTTACATCTTGGGTCATCTTGTTATTTGTGTGTTCTTCATGATTGGTGTATTGTTAGAAGTGGTGTCGTGAAAACTCTTCTGAGTCTTTTGGTGTCATATAGTTGTATCATGTAATATGAAAGTCAAATTTTTTTTATCATGTTATGTTTGGTCTTGTGTTTGGGTCCCACGTGGGTGGATGCTACAGTTGATATCAGAGCGAAGGTTCATACTCTTGAACCTCTTCGACATTTTGGTGTTGTGATGGATTATGCATGTCGATGAAGAAGTTGGAAGAGTATTGTGTTATTATGTGGTCATGTGAAAAACATGGTACTTGTGATTATGTGAATGCACATGTGTGCTTACCACTTGGTGTGAGCTTGTTATGTTATTGATGTGTTTCTCGATGGGAGTAATTTCTCCCTTTCTTATGAATCTAATGTGAAATTCATGTGTAATTCCACCTTATTGTGTGAGGTGAATGTTTTGTGAACCACGAAAGTGTTGTGAAGTTTCTTTTTTTAGTGATATTGTATATGTGGAACAACGTGTTGCACGAAAATTTACTTCATAGTGAAATATGTTGCATCGTGAATGTCGCCACTGTGTTCTATTGTACTATGGAATTATGTCAACATGTTGTGTTGTATTGGAATGTATGGAATGATGTGAACTATTTATGTTTGTAATATATATGTACTCATAATATTGTTATGTGATAAATTATGATCGTGAATTAGGGGCATATGGTGATTACATGGCCCCTAATGTATTGTACTCACACCTTTAGTGTGTTGTGTGGAAATTTATGTGTTGTAAGTCGTGGAATTATTGTTTTGTTATACCTCATAATGTTTACATGTGTAAGACACTATGGTTGTTGTGTGTAAGTCATCAATGTGATCGTAACTTTTTTATGTGCTATGTTGTGTACCCTACACTATTAATCCCTACGGGTAACATCTAGAAGTGTATGTGTGGAGAGAGAATTTGTAGATGAGGTGACCATAAACTTGAGCCAAGTACGAGTTTGAAAGTAGAGTCACATGTAGACTGAATACCCACTTTTATCCATTTGGTATACCTCAAGCTTGCTCAATATATTGTCAATGTACACCACCTTAGACTCATGCTTATGTAAACGAGTGTCTCTGCTCTCTCCTATTTGGGTTATCCATCGAATAATCCTATGTGATGCTGACTATGTGGATCCTCGTTTGTGTGATATGGAGATATATAAAGATATACTTGTTCTGATTATAGTATTTTGTGAGAAGAGGCTTAATATCCAAGTGCCAGAAACCCAATGAGTACCCCTTTTGTGGCCGCGGAATGGCTACGTAGTGATCATAATGTGATCTTTATATGTTTGTAATTTATTCGTAAATTGATCATTTTTTGTTAAGAACCAAAATTTTTCTTGTTTGATGTATTCCTAAATTTTGGGCATTTAACTTGATTTTGAGCTAATGAGAGGCTTTTACATTTTTACTATTTAGCCACTTATTTTTCTTAGTTTGATATTTTCTCTTGGAGTTTAAACTTTTTCTAGCCTAGCCCAAGGCTTGGGATTTGTTTCCGCTTGGCATTTAAATCTTATTGTTATGTTAGTTTTGATGTTGTGATGTGTTGGAATAGGGTCATGGGATTCTTCACCATGTTGTGATTGGACCTGCGGACCCACTTCATTGTGTAGAAACAAAATCACGCACTTGGGTACATTTCTAAGTCTTAATCACATACTACTATGATTCCTAATTGAGAAAACTAGTAATTGACATCTATCTTTGGCATCTTTTCCACCTTTCTGGTTTCCTCTTTGATATTTCACACCTCATAACACAGTCTAATCTTCATTGATTTATCTTTCTTGACTCTAGACACCAACACCCTCGTCCCCTCTTGGTGCCCTCGACATCTTTGTATCTTACTCACCTTTTTTATCTCTTGGGAATCTTGTTTTATTATGGGTCGTCCTTTTAATTGTCACTTACGAAATTCAAACAAGGGAATCATATAAATACAAATCTATGTGACCAAAATAAAGGACCAAGCTCTAAGCATCTACTATCATCACCTAAGGTTGCATCCAAAGGCATTCTAAGAGCATCAAAGGAATCCATCTAACTTTCATTCAAGGGACAATGAAATGCATTTTTTTCATACACACATAGGAGGGGAATTTCATTTTGAAATCCACACATTTATCTACATTGCTACATCTAGCTATTTCTCGTTATCAAGTGCATCTTTCACAAGAGCTTCCTAGGGCACGATTATATCACACATGAAAAATAACAACATGGAGTCTGAGATGTAGTGCAACGCTCAGTCGTAAGTTCACTCTATTGGGTGACTGTCAGGGTCATTCTGACTCCCCATTTGCATATTTATTTTTTAGGATTTGATGTAGATTGGGGTTTTACAAGACATCATTTGTTTTGCAAGTTACAGATGAATTCTGCGATCAACCAATGACATACATGTGATCAAAGGCGACAACCAATGACAACCTAACGACACAAGAAAATTCATATTCCGACCATTTTCGCAGTCATTAGTACCTAACAGAGGTCTCTGGCACCTAGGCGCCGCTGACCTAGTCCAAGTGCCTTGGTCCAAGCATGTTAGTTGTTACAGGATTTTTTGTGCTCGTTTGCGACAATTTCCTCCTCTTGTTCATCATTTCTTCAATCCAGAACACTTCAAAAATAATTTTTAAATCAAATAAGTCCTTTACTCTCTCTCTCTCTCTCTATTACACATAGCGTTTCATATTTATTAGCTTATTTGCTTGTTTCATCTATATTCCAGCAGTTTCTTATTATAGTTTACATATGTTACTCTGTATTTAGGGTTTTAAAATAGTTTACATATGTTACTCTGTAATTAGGGTTTTAAAAATTACATATTTGTTAAATCATTTGGTGAACTCTACTCGTGATTGGTCCTTCAGATCCTCATTGTGCTTATTCTATCCAATTTTATCTCATGGCTCTTAATATTTCTCAAGTATTCTTACATCATTTGCTTCAAATGCACCCACATTGCAAAAATGTTCTTCTAAAAGCTCTAAACACTATGTATCTTCCTAGCAATACACCACCTGCTCAAGTCAGTGTTATCTTCGATCAAATTTCTGATGACTCTCTTGGTCCTAATTCCAATCAATCTATTTACAAATCAATTCAAGCTTTAAATTCTTTATTTCAAGATAAATTTCAGGCTATGGAATCCATGATTACATCTCTTAAATCTGAAATACAACATCTTAAGGATGCTTCTTAGGCTCATGCTATTTATTCTTCTCATCCTTATTTTATGTCTTCTACATGTGCTCATATCAGTGAACCTCAAATCTTGTCTCTCCCCGCACCTCTCAAGTTTGATCTCAATGTTAAGCAATAATATATTCTTCCACAATTCCTTACACATCAATTGATTAGCTTGTCATCTACTCATTGTTATCCTCCTTATCAACTTGCACAATATAAAGGTCATCCATATTACAATTATCATCAAATTAATGGACATAATGAAAATGATTGTTATGCTCTAAAATGACAATTGGCCACCTTAAGCATCATTGTTTTATCTCATTTGCTACACAAAATCCAACACTACTACATGTTCATCACCAATCACTACATCCCAATGGGTTCCTAAATCAGGAACATCTATGTTTAATGAGAATTATACCATCATTACTAATGTAATTCAAGTACATCCTAAGAACCTTCCACTCAAAATCAGTCTAACTCCTCCTACACTCAAGTCATCTATGACATTTCCTAGTCAAACTAAGAAACCACCTCCCAAAATAAGTCCACACTCTCTTCCTATCAAGTCTTCTACAACGTTACCAATCTCAAATAAGAAATCACTCCCTAAGCAAGACCAAGAAACTCTAGCATGCCTCTTTCGAATTCCGTCGTTCAAGATCCCTTCAAAACCTCCATTTCGGAAACCAATCATTTTTATCAAGGAAACTACTCCTTATAATGATGGCCAAGACACATTTCAAACTCCGCCACCATGGCATGGTCCTACTTTTGCTTCTTTCTACCATTTTGTTGACTCTCTCTCTCTCTTCTCATGACACAAATAATATTCTCCCACAGTGGCATGGTATCTCTTACGTCACCACATAGATATCCATCGTTGGAACACTTGGGGGGCATCACACTTATTCTCCCCCCTCCTAGCATTATCACATGTCTCTCATTGCCACTATTACACTCTGAGCTTCATACTTCCTATTTATAAGCATCATTACACAACTTGATAGTCTAAATCTGAAATGAACCTCACCACATTCACACTCTTTATGCTCTATGCTTCATTGATCTATCTATATAGGGCATACTACATTCAAACTCACAACATAGACATCACTATTTCGCACTCTACGTGCTACGGTTCACACTTGATTGTTGAGGGCATTCTACATCACATGAACCTCACTATGACGTACTCTAGTTCCATGAGTTCATACTCAACTCCATGAGGTGTACATCTTTCTAGCACATCATATTTTACAATCTATGCTTTGCGCTTCATGGATCTATCTTTCTAGCACAGAATTTCAAAATCATTTCCCAATGACGTAATCTTGTTTTATGGTTCATTCTTGACTTTCGACGGGTCTTTTATAAATTAACCTTATCTCATGTTCATCCACATCCACTCGAGGGGCATGCTTCTCTTGTCACATTCACATTGCATATCATTCCATCTCACTCACTCATAACATAATTCATATTTTGGTTGCACTTATTCTTGTTTTCTTATACTTACACGTACACTTTGTTTTCCATGCTAGATAGATACTTAGTATGTCATTATCTTTTCTATATACACATGTGTGTTCACTTGGTCTCTAGTTGTGAATGTAAATCTTACAAATCCTTACACGTAGCAATGATGCTTGACACTATACCTCTTACCAGTCCCACTCAGACTCCTTGGGGTATCTACTTTCTTACACAATACATGTGTTATTATTTCATTTTATACTACTTCCTATTCTTACTAGCACACTACTTTTTCCATTGATTCACACATGCTTTGACATACTTTTTATCTTTTTAACATGCTAATGGGTGATTCATGTGCAACATTTGTCTTGGAGGAACTATTTTCCACCATGGTTGTATAATACTTTGTTTGTCACTGTTTTCCATTGTTTTCCATTGTTTGCCATTATTTGTGGGTTGTGCCCTATGTCTTGATTGTTCATTTCTTGTATGATTTTGGCTTCTTCAGCCCTGATTGTCTTGCAACATTATGAGCGATGTCCCATGTTTGAAACCCACTTTTTGCAGTCTACATTGTTTTCTTACTTTCTAGATTACATAGTGTCTTCTATATGTTTTTTTGCTCTGATTGCACTAACACATGTTTCTAGCCACTTTGTTTACATGTGCCTTGGTTTTTACCAAGAATATTCCCTCCCCTGTAGGGTTTCAATTTTAGATCAGCATCCGATCCTCTCCTTTGGGCTGCATCCTCCTAACAATGTCGCATACACTCTAAACAAGGGGGGCATACATTGAGTGAATTAAACACCCCATAATGTAGATCGAAGCTTTAGTACATGCTTACATAGTACAAGAACAGAAAAGTCTACAGTTTCATAAATGACCCTGAATCTAACTTGGGTCCTCAATACAACATAAATTTTAGTAGACACAAGCACCTCAGCGCTCCTGAAATTTCCTTGGTGCCTATGACTAGGGGAAGTTACAGTTACTTTCTCAAATCAACACAATTTCCAGCATTTCATAGAGAAGTTTTCAAAGTATAGGCACAATCCTCCAAAAATAATAATGCATTATATCTTCTTTTTCTACTTAGATCGAACATAGAACAAAGCAGGATAACACCATCTATAGTGGTGTATAAATTTGTGAAGTAGTCAAGGATGGAGAATAACACTAGTCCTTTCTCTCTAACACTCTTCGGTTGTAGCGTGAGATCGTCCCAAAAACTTGTTCTCGGCATGAGATTAGCCAAAAAACTAGCTCTTGGCGTGAGATCGCCAAAAAACTCACTCTTCTATAGAAATTTAGGACACTTTCTATCATTTTCACTCGTCACGGATCAGGTGCACATGTTCATTTTTACTAACTTTTCATATTTTTACATACTTTACATGCTTTTTACAAAGTTTTCATAATACTTGACTTTAACTACTCTTTCACTCTTCTTTTCCAGGTTCATCCTTAATATGCAACAAGAAGTGGCCCCACATCAGTAAACACAAGCAACGACAACAACAATTACAACACAAAACAACACATACGCTTCACTCCTAGGGCCACTCCTCTTTCTTAGTTTCCATGCTTCATTTTTTATCACTCCACGCTTTCACTTGTCTCTTTAGCATGCTTTCACCATCACATCTACATGGTTATCAGGTACACATATCTTATCTACTTTATGTTATCTAGTATTCACTCAAAAACATAAAGTGGGGGAAAATGTAGACATAAAATCACGCACTTGGGTACATTTCTAGGTCCTAACCACATACTACTATTCATATGATTCCTAAACAAGAAAAATAGTAATTGAAATCTATATTCAACCTCTTTTCTATTTTTTTAGTTTCCTCTATGGTCTTTCAGACCCCACATCCTAGTCTTATCTTCATTGCTTTATCTTTCTTGACTCTGGACACCAGTGCCCAGCTAAGACGCCAGTGCCTAGGCGCCCTTGTCCCCTCTGGGCACCCCGACTTCTTTATATCTTACTCGTCTCTTTTATCTTCTGGGCATATTTTTTTTCTTATGGGTATTTGTCAATTAAGAAATTCAAACAAGGTAATCATATAAATACAAAGCTATGTGGCCAAAATAAAGGACCAAACTCTAAGCAGATACTATCATCACCTAAGGTTGCATCCAAAGGCATTCTAAGAGCATCAAAGACATCCAAATAGATTTCATTCAATGGATAAGGGAATGCATTTTCTGCACACACGCATAGAAGGGGAAGTTTATTTTGACATCCACACATCTATCTACATTACTACATATAGATATTACTTTCTATCAAGTGTATCTTACACAAGATATTCCTAGGGCACGATTCTATCACACACGAATAAGAACTACATATAATCTGAGATGTAGTGCACTGCTTGGTCATAATTTCACTCTATTGGGTGACCGCCTGGGTCAATCTGACTTCCCATTTGCATCTTTATTTTTTAGGATTTGATGTAGCTTGGGATTTTTTAGGACATCATTTGTTTTGCAAGTTACAGGGGAATTTGTTGATCAACGAACGACATACAAGTGATCAAAGGTGAGAACCAACAAAAATTGTGTGACACAAGAAAATTAAGATTCTGACCATTTTTGCATTCACATGTTCCCAATAGAGGTCTCTAGCACCTAGGTGCCCCAGACCTAATTCAGGTGCCCTGGTCCAGGTCTGTTTGGCTATTACAGGATTTTTTGTGCTCTTTTGTGATAGTTTCCTCCTCATGTTCATCAGTTCTCCAATCTAGAACACTTTGAGATTAATTATGAAATAAGCTAAGTCCTCTACTCTCTCTCTCTCTCTTACATCTAAGGTTTCATATTTATTAGCTTATTTTCTTTTGTCATCTTTATTCCAACAATTACTTATTATAGTTTACATCTGTTACTCTGCAATTAGGATTTTACAAATTCCATATTTTTTAAATCACATTGTATGGGGTACACCCGAAGGGGGTCACAGGTTTGTGTAGTATTAAGCTACATGTTACTTCACCACTTGGGTGGAGGTGACAAAGCTCTATGTGCCTAAGCTCGTAGGGTGACCTAGCCACGTTAAATAGAGAAATAAGGTGACGAGACTCTTTTGTGAGTGACCTAATATGGAGAGATAAGGAGATGTGGCTCTATAGTGAGTGACCCAACATGGATAAATAAGGAGATGGGGATCTATGGTGAGTGATGAAACATGAAGAAATAAGGTGAAGGGGCTTTATGTTGAGTGACCCATATTTTTTATGACACTATGATTATTTTTCTATTGGGAGGCATATGGAGCCATTATTTATGTTTCATGAGTTACTCTTACGAGTCTTGCTATGCTTTGTTATGATTGAGGCTTGA
The DNA here is from genome assembly GCA_019776745.2 of Taxus chinensis. Lineage (NCBI taxonomy): Eukaryota > Viridiplantae > Streptophyta > Pinopsida > Cupressales > Taxaceae > Taxus > Taxus chinensis. Next base: position 150,923,412 of record CM034147.1, on the reverse strand, counting down.
CGATCCTCTTTGTTGGTATGTACTATTGGATCTTGTGCGACACATGAAAATTAAAATTCTGACCATTTTTGCATTCACGGGTGCCCAATAGAGGTCTCTAGCACTTAGGTGCCCAGACCCAGTTCAGGAGCCCTGGTCTATGTCTGTTCGTCTGTTACAGAATTTTTTGTGCTCGTTTGTGATAGCTTCCTCCTCATGTTCATTAGTTCTCCAATCTAGAACACTTAAAGATTAATTACGAAATAAGCTAAGTCCTCTACTCTCTCTCTCTCTCTTGCATCTAGGGTTTCATATTTATCAGCTTATTTTCTTGTGTCATCTTTATTTCAGCAATTGCTTACTATAGTTTACATATGTTACTCTGTAATTAGGATTTTACAAATTCCATATTTGTTAAATCACATTGTATGGGGTACACCCCAAGGGGGTCACGAGGTTGTGTAGTATTAAGCTACATATTACTATGCCACTTGGGTGGAGGTGACAAAGCTCTATGTGCCTAGGCTCATAGGGTGACCTAGCCACATTAAATAGAGCAATAAGGTGACGAGACTCTTTTGTGAGTGACCTAATATGGAGAGATAAGGAGATGTGGCTCTATAGTGAGTGACCTAGCAGGGAGAAATAAAGAGATGGGGATCTATGGTGAGCGACACAACATGAAAAAATAAGGTGATGGGGTTTTATGTTGAGTGACCCGGATTTTTTATGACACTATGATTATTTTTCTATTAGGAGGCATACGGAGCCATTATTTATGTTTCATGAGTTACTCTTACGAGTCTTGTTATCAATTGTTATGATTGAGGCTTGACACTCCTCTTTGTTGGTATGTACTATTGGATCTTGTCTTGGCACTGTGTGGGTATAGTCATGGTTTTGAGTCATTTGATATCAGTTACATATGTATCATTATGATCCTTCATAGTTTGTTAGTCACATGTGTGTTTTGGATTTATGCTTGAGGCATAATTGTTGGAAATTCTATGTCCACTACTTGTCTTCCCATGATGGAGTTAGAGGTCGTGTGATGTGAATCATTTGTGAAAATGTGCTAAAAATATGTTCTCTGGGTCATTCCTAATGTGCTTTGTACTTTGTACGAATTTTTGGGGTCAACTATTCGGGTAGCCTATTGGAACATTGAAAGTTAAAATCCTTAACAAGTGATAACATTACGAACATTGAACAAGTAAACTAGACAATTGACATAATTAATAAATGTGGATATCCTTATGAGAAAACATATTTGAGAGTGTTTCAAAAATGACTATCAAAATTTAGATCTGAATCTGCTATGGATTTGAACTATTGAATAAAGAGGCCTTATGAGATTTGAAACTAAGAAAAAAGTATTAAGGAAAAGATAATTTGAGTAATAAAATAATGATTAGTGCCAATCCTCACAAAACATGAAGAATTTGAGGAAATTTTAAAGTATGTTTAACCTGTTTGTGGTTGCATATTAAGCAACAAAACCCTTCCCGCTAAATAGAAATTATCGATGTTGGCTTCCCATGTTTTCTCATCCTTATTAGTGCCTAGAGAATGTTGCATCGTGAACAATTATTTTATAAGAGGGGGAGGATGTAGTAGCCCCTTCGTGCTCGTGCTATCGCTAGCCCCATGTGTCATGGGGACTAGGATAACCCTATCTTGGTTGTCGAATAAATGCGTGTATAACCTTGCCCAAGGACTGCAGGATGGTATTTGAATGATTGGGATCTTGTCGGGTTGTCATTTTGACCACCGATGCAGGGATCGTAAAAAAAATTAGCAATGGAGTAAATTTAAAATATGGTGTTAAAAAAATAAATAGTGTGACGTTGAGGTTGTCATTGCGAACTAAGTGTATCTTTGCATCTTTGATTCGCGAGGTGATGTCATTCGCCTTATGACTCGATTAACTCAAGATTGTTTTGAGATTTGAGTTTTAGATAGGTATGTAGCCTTTTCGTCGTTAACATTGTCCTAATAAAATTGTTTTGTGGATAACAATAAAAATAATCTGTATAATCTTTTAGTGAAAATAATTTCGCAATAAGGTAATGCCTTAGTGAGGAGCAATTGTGGCAATCATTAAAAAAATTAATATAATAAATTATATAAAACATTTAAAATATAAACAAATAAATGATAACAAATGACAAAATAAAATGGGAAATAATCAAATAAGTAAATACTCCTAATCCTCCTAAATTCTTTCACTCCGAGGGGGTGTGGGCAAACCTTTTTACCAAGAAAATAAGTATTAAAATTTTGGGTATATTGAGATTTAACCCATGAGAAGGATTTTTTTGGAAATTCTTGTGGGATTTTATGTGTGGTTTCCGTGAGAGGATGTTTGGTTGCATGTTCATGGTTTTCAGTTGGAGCTCCATGGTGAGGGCAGTTTGTAGTTACAGGTATTGGTTATTTGGGTCTCAATTAGAGGATTTAGAAACTTCCAAGCTTTGTCTTTTGGCTGGTGTAAGATAATTTCCTCTTTATTTTTTAGTATCCTCCATGTTTGTGCCAGATTGAGAACTTTGGAACAGTATTTTGGCGCACACATAAGGCTTGGAAGCTACTTTTGTTGTTAAGTTTTTCTTTGTTGTATTTGATTTCATTTTTCATCTGGGTTTGCAAACGTGGAAGGCAGTATATTAGCATGGACATCGTTCAGGCTTTAGATGTGTCTGTTTAAGCAGGAAACGTTTCTTTTTCTATTAAAAAGGATTTGGGAGCTTCCATACAACATGTCATTGATAAGTGTAAATCCAGTCACCTCCTCCCTTGTCTGTGTTATTTGAGGGCAATGGAGCAAGGTACGATAATCTTCCATAAGGTATGTTATGATTGACATGGTCCCTACGCCTCTTCTATGGACTGCTTATTTAAAATGCCTTAAAAATATATAAAGAAAAACGTTTTCATGTGAACTCTTTTGATTGCTGAAAGCGCATAGACTGGTTGTTTGAAAAGGCTTTGGAGAATTGCAATCTGACAATTGTTAATCCAGCTCCATAACCTTAGCTTTTCCCTCCCATGTATGTGCCACAATGAAGTAGTTAATTTTTACAATTGTTGTGTTGCAAGTGCCCTGACAAGTATGCACGGGGAATCATGTGATATGTTTGACAAAATGCAAAAAAACAAAGGGGGAAAGCTTCATAGTGTCTAAAATTCTTACTAGCCACTTTTGCTTAGTGTTGAGAGTTTGTCTATGGTAGAGAATGGCTTTGGCTTTGTATGATTTTTTTATTTAGCTCAAGTGTGGATGCGTTCTGCAGGCACTAAAACTGTTTGACATAATTTCCAAAGGAAATTGTGGTGAGAGGACTACCAATACTTGAATATGAAGTGCCATGTTATGTGTTTAGTTGGGCATATGGGTTGGCATGAGTATATATGTGGACTTGGGAACTTGCTGGGTAAATGCATGTTAAGTTTGTGAAGTGGAAATAATTGTATTATTGGTAGGAATTACCAAATAAATAAAGTGACTCACAAAATTATAACCTCGATGATGACGTGGAATGTTGAGTTTAAAGACCATGTGATGGGTTGGGAATTGAGGTTGGTAGTTGGTGTGTCTCCAAAAATCCTTCAAGCTTGGACTCTTGTGGCTTTGGCCACGCTAATGCTTCCTTTGATGTTCATGCACCGCATTGATTTATATTGGTGGTTGGTGGTTTGAATGTTTCATTTGGCCTTGGGATACTTAATCTATGACTCTTGAGTTTATTTGGTAACTCTTGATGCACCTCATCTTTGAATCAGCCAATGAATCGTTGAGTTTGCCATGGAACTCACCATCTCAATCCATAACTCAGATTCCTAGCTCAGCTACTAGCTCTATGGATATAGTGTGGTGTTTGTCAGCACTTCTTCTCGCGTTTTCCATATCAACATAGGGATGGTCATCTTACTCTCTCTTGCATGATTTTAATGTCTCTTATTTCTTGATTTAAATGGAGTTGTAAGTTTTTATAAAGAAAAACATTTGGTTAGGTGAATTAAATGGGACACGTTATCTTTTAGTAAATTTTGCCTCTGTTTTGTACACAACTAGATAAATAAACATGAACGTAAACAATACACTCTTTTAGCTCATAAGATGGTTGTAAAAAATTGGTATCAATACTAATTACGGAAGCCACGCGGTTGGAGGTTTTAAACTTGAATGTTAGATTAAATATACTCCTTGGAGGCCTTGTAAAATATAAATAAAACATGTTTTCTAAGAGGTGTAAAATCTCTTTACAAACCCCAAAATGAGAAAAGTGAACTTTAAACGGGTACCTTGTCATGTGAAGATTTCAACCGAACCCTAAGTTGTCCATTAGATTTCCATTTGACCTTAAGTCATAACGTGTTTAGGAGCCCAACGGGCTATTTCGCATCTTTAAACATCTGCTAAAAGTGAAAAATGTAGTTTGGTTTTGACCCGCCTTTTTGGCCCTGGGTGTCGAAACGGATTTTTCCTTGTGCATACCTCTAATATTTCTATGAGACAATTTCTACAAACCATCAGTTTGGAGATAAACATCCCACAAGCTAGCTTTCCTGATAGCTTTTGTAGGCCTCTAGTCGTTGGGCGATAAGGCCGCTTCGATGCATTTACGATCAGTAGCTCCTGAAAGACAAGCACCATCTTTATCTTGTTTACCAGTTTGGGGTTCCGTCAACTTTGAATGTTTCCCTGTATATACGGGAATATGTAGGAATTGGTTCCTTTTTTTGTTTGAGTCTCGAAGATGGTTTTTGCATGCTAATTTTTGAGCAACTTGTCTAAATTTGACGTTTTTGGAAACTTACAACTCTATAGAGAAAATTGTCATATGACCTTATCCAAGCAAAAACAACGATCAACAAACCTTGTAAACACAAATGCATGCCTACAAGAAACCTTCATTGAAACTTTCTTGGAAAGAAATAGATTGTGGAAAATTGGTTTTCTCTCTCTCCTTGGCTTTGAAAACGAAATGAAATGGCAATTGTATTTTCTTACTCTCCTTTGAAATGTGATAAGAATAGTTTCATTTTTGTTAGAAAACTATGAAAACGTAAATCATGCTTGATTGTATTTTGATTTCATGCCAGTAGTTGTGCTGACCATGCAGTGGTTACAGGTACACGAGACCAGAAGAAAATACTAGTGTTTCTTGTGATTTGTAATTTGGGGTGTCATTGAAATGTACATGTAATGTTAAATAGATGTATCAGCACTATTGTAACAAACATGTATGTTATCTATTGATTTTTTTATGCGTAATATGTTGTATTATATTGGTATCTTGTGAAAAAAATACATTCTATTCTAGGGGTAATTTTGATTATAGGCATATAACTTGCTAATAATGTAGATGTACATTTTGTAACTGAAAACGAAATGACCATTTATAATGTTCTCCTATGTAAAAGTGATGATCATGTATCCTTGTGTGTTTTGATTTTTTAAATGCTTGGAAAACTCATGAGAAAAGAAATTGTCATATATAGGAATGGTTTTTGTTTGACCTCTATTAGGAGGTTATTTTAAAAGTTATATGTTTGACTCTAACCTAACATCCCTTGAGAAGGGTACCCTTAAGAATTTAATTGTTTGTGTTTTGTTTACCAAAAAAGGGTTTCTTATGCGTGTGGAAGTGTGAATGTTGTGGTAAATAATAGTATAGTGTCACCTTGCGACATGAATGATGTCATGTGTAACAATATTTGTTTTAATGGTCGTCTTATCCTTAGCCTCTTTGGAAGGGCTAATCAAGGTATGTGTATGGGATCATAAGGGAAAGTAAAGAACGTAATTACAATTCCTTGTATCGTGATCAATCAAACTTGGGTAAATCACATAGTGTGTTATTCACTCATGTTTCTCATTATCTCGATAGAATCCTAACTCTTTTAAAGTGTGAGTGATATATGACTCGCACACAAGTGAATCTTTGAGGTACCTTATACTTAGTTAGGAATGTTTTTGTTGTTGAAAGTACTTATGAATTTCTCCACATGAGCTCAAGAATTTGAGAAACATAATCTCTTGTTTATAAAATAAAATTTATGGCGTATAACCATTAGAAATGACTCTAGCCTATTTTGAATCATAGCAATAATTAGTGCCAATTGTGAATGAATTTGTATTCATCTGTTGCCATTTGTTTTGGATAGAAGTTAAAATTGGAGGTATGTGAGATAAAGGTGTTTGATCCACTTCAAAACTAACTTTAGTTGGTCATAGATTCTTCGAGTGCAAATAAGAAGTAAATTCAAGCCTAGGACCTCATGTGGTGTTCGAAACATATAGTTAACCTTGCCTATCTTAAAGGTCTCCCTAAGATGTTGAATTTGAGTAAACTAAATATGGAAGCCATTCCCCTTAAATCAACTTCCTCTCTTCTCATCGGATAAAGTGTACTTGGATAAGTTAAATATGAATGAAATTGATAATGTGAAACATTTTGAACAAGAGTATATGCTTACGTGAAACATGGTCTCGAGATTTGTCAGGTTAAATAAGGTATTTGAATGGTAGTTGAGATGGGACCATCTTAAGCCATTCGTTAAACGAGATAAAAGGAAATGCAACCTAGAAAGAAAAGGAAAAAAATGTTTAGGTCAAGTGCTCTTCAAACCCTAAAGGCTAATGACTAAATATTATTACGATTAAGATTCTAATCTGAAAATTTGATAGTGTGGAATATATCTATTTGTGAAGTTCATGTTGTCTTTTGGTTACGGTTTCTTCATTGTTTTGTATAAGTGTGACAAGGGTTGCATCTTTGATCATCTTTTTATTTGTGTGTTCTTCATGTTTTGTGTAACATTAAATGTGGTGTCGTGAAAACTCTTGTGATTCTTTTGGTCTCGCACAGGTGTATCATGTAATATGAAAGTAAAAAAAAAAATCATCTTGTTATGGTTGTTCTTGTGTTTCACTGTTTAGGTCCCACATGGGTGGGCGCTACAGGTTTTCTCCATAGCCTTCCAAATTTTCTAGAAATATTGGCATATAGATGTTGAGAGTTTGTATGCCATAGATTTGTCCTTAATATAATGGAAGGGAATATCTTTTCCAAGACCTATCAATGTATCCAATCAAATCTTAACCACAATTGGACATGTCTACAATCGAACATCAGAAAATCAATTAAAGACTGTCAAGCTACAAATGGACCCCACAAATTTTTTGCACATGGAAAAAAGCTCAATTAGTAGAATAAATACACCAAGAAGATAATGATAGGGATGGTTGATGGTGTACCACTTACAGAAAAAAGACTACCTAATCATCTGACAAGTACTACAAAGAAAATCACTAGACATTAGTGCAAATCTTATGAAGAGATATTTCTTTTCATAATAGAAGATGACAAGACAAAGCTACATGAAATCAAGGATACAAATCACCACATTATCAAAGAGATCATTCAAATATTGCAGCATCTAAGAGCATATGGACAACATTTAAATCATAAAAAGTTGTATGTGATTTATTTCCTCCAATTCTCTCTTCTATAGATTTTATAAAGAGCTTCAACTCTAAATATAAAATCATCATATATTTTATTTATTCACCTAATTTAGATTCTAGGAGTGTGGTTTTTCTATGTATTCAATTTAAGTAAAAGCCCGCAGTTGTACAAGTTGATCACAAACTCTCAATAGACAATGTAATGCATCCCTTTAAGTCTGTTGCTTGTAAAAATGCAAGTGGAGTGAATTGACAATGTAATTTTCATAGGATTATATTTGTGGTAGTTTATCCCTCTAATCCCATCATTCTACTCCATGAGATGGAGCTCAACCTCTAGTAGTAGTTAATCATAGGTGCTCAGAAAAGCTTTATATTATATTGAGCCTATTGGTCGGGTCTTAGACAAGTGAATATTATATTGCATACATTTCATTTCCTCACTGATACATCACACCCCATTTTTAATTTATTTTTTTCTTTTTAATCATTTCCCTTTTTATAAGTAGCTTAAGATGATTCAAGGTAGATTTTACACTAATTTAGGAACTGAACTAGTTACCTATCAAAGTTCTTTTTCAGAGTTTATGATTCGTAAACCGGAAAATAATTTTTCCTTCGACCATAGACCCTTACAGGAAGTTAATTCTTTTACCGAACTTACTCCATAATAATCAACATTAATCAAATCCAATGCAATTAGAACCACACTGCAAAAGGGTTGATAACGAAGTTCGTCATAATGCCTACATCTACGGGTTCAAAAGTTAAAACGATTCATTAAACAATTCCTATTTGTAAATCTAATACAAACTTACAAATGAAGCTATGAATGCGCAACAATGAACATGATGTCAGTTGATTATATGAATCCAAACTAATCTAGGAAAGTATGGTGCTCCAACACATCTACGTACTCCAAGTTGATTCGACAGAATCCAAATTGGTCCTTGAAATCTTGGTGATCTAGGACAACGCCCTAGGTTTGGCACCTCCAAAAAGACCTCAACACCTCCGCTACATGGAAAACTAACCCATGCACGAGGCTAAGTCTCTAGATGTCTTATGTTGACGATGATCTCCTTTCACTCTGTTACATGGCAAGATAACCTCTACGTAGAGCTAAGTGGATCCAGTGTCGTCAACGAGCTCAATGGGGATGACCTCCTCTGTGGCCTCCAAACAACTAACTTGGAAATAACATCGAAGTGTCAGAGATCCAGTATAATTATATGCTTCTCCGATGCTTCATCACATCCCTCGGCTTCACGACATCTTCTGGCTCCCGCATGAGAATACTTTGGCTTTAAATTTGGCCTTTATGGTGTTAGTGAGTTAGCAGATAATAACTCCTCAGATCTTACATATTGCCTATAATGATAGGATTTTTTTTTTTTCACTTGCCTATAATGATAATATAGGTCTTTTTTACAACATGTTGCCTATTTAATTAAATAGTGTTTTATCTTCATGCCTATTAACAAATACTAATAGGACTTCTTCAAAATAATGTCTATAATAATAAATAGGACCTTTTTTTTTTCTTTAAAATGGCCTTCTAACTCCTTAAGGCCTTCTCCCACTTTCTTCTAGCTCTCCCTTTCTTGGCTTTGAATGGGAGAGATTCTTGTGTTTGGAGTGTATGAGTGAGGGGTCTTATATAGGCCTAGGTGGCCCGCACATAGTGACTATAATCCACATCCTCCAGCTTCATACATGTCTATCGAGTTATCCAAGTCGGTTAGGGCTGGTGAGTTGGGAGGTGGAGGTTGCGGGTTCGACTCCCCCGCCCCCCATATTGGGCATGATTTTTTTTCTGCTACTTTATCCGCCTATGTGTTGACCCCTACGCCCGCCACATCCACGTCACTCGGTCCTCGTTTCCACTTCTGACCCTCCTCCACACCCACGTCTCTCCTACCACATTGTCGGTACGGTTCGATGCGATGGCCATCCTTTTTCCATGGGATAGGTTTTGGGGGTGAGGTATATCCCACATGCATAGGGCTAGTGATTGATTAAGCCTTTTTAATGCAATGTAGATGTAGTTATGACCATGTCCCTCACCTTTTTCGGAGTATATGGTTAGCTCACCGACTTGTGTAGATCACTCAATGACTCTCACATGTTTGACGGCTCACGGTGTTGGCTCAACCTCAAACTCACTGAATTGTCTGGTGTATATAGCTCGCCATCTCACCTATGTGACTCGCCCAACTTGTTTATGAACTCTCTGGGTGTATATAGCTCGCCAGCTCGCCAATGTGACTCACCCAACTCATCTATGAACTCGTCAGGTATCTCGGTTGTACAATTCGCCCATGCGATACGTTGGCAATTTTTTTCATCGTGTTGGTGAAGACGATAATCGAGCATTGAAGATTGGAGGTCCGAAACACGGTCTCAATTTTTTCACCTTTCTCCTAATTATACTTTTGACACGTGTCACCACCTGAGTGTCTAGTTAACCCTATCGATTCCGAATTGTGACCAAACTTTGACCAGCGACAACTTTGTTGTAGGTGTTTCGTTTTCCATGTTTTTTAGTTGAAGGAAAGCTCTCGGAGTCCACTTCCGCACTGTGGTGTTCCTGAGAGGTTTTGGGAACTTCCGTCCTCTGAATTTTCCTCCGGGTTAGTTTAAGTTCCATATTGTGCAAATATCCAATATTATAGTTGGAATGTGGATGCATTTGTTTGGAAAATAAATCCAAAGATTATGTAGACACTTAAATTTAGAAATTTACCCTTTTTACATTATTTATTGCAATTGTGCTTCTTGGCTAAGACAAACACCCACATCTTATTCCCACTTAGTATATATTTATATCTCTTTCCTAACTTTCTTATTCCTACACACTGATGTGTCAAAAAATTCCGATTCCAGGTCCATAAAATCAATGCTTAATATTTTGTCATAATTGTTCTACTTTCAAATTTGATTCACCTTTTCCCTATCCAAAACTGTATAGATCGTTTATGTTGTATAATCCATTCTTGGCCAACCTATATAGTCATGTACCAAAACATTCTCCAACTCTGTTTTCAATGCAATATCATTTGTTGGGTCTTTTTATCTTTTTTGGGTTGTCCTTACTATAGTAATTCACCTTCATATCCTTATATAAGAAAGCTAAACTCACCTCATATCATAACTTGACACTCTCATGAGATCTCATTGCAAATACTAGCAAAAAAAGAAACTCAAGGCTCCCTAATTTTTCTTCTTTGCTTATGAACATCCATTAGGGAAGCCACCACTACAATTCTGAAGCACTCAATCAAGTCAAGGAGTGTATCCTCCCTCACATCCAAGCAAACCAATTTTATACTTCCAAGTCTTAGAAAGAGAACAATACAATCAAGAAGGATCGAAGAGGTTTAAGTTTCCAACTAGATGCATCCATATATTTTTGTTTTGAGGCCTCTTCAGAGTAGTGTTAATGTAGGAAGTGCACAAGGTGCACAAAATCCAAAACGCTAACCTTCGTGTAGGTTATTTTACCCATAGTTAGGGTTTTAGAGTGATTCAATTGGTTAATCATTCAATATCGAGACTTTTTGACAACAAAACACATTTCTAGGCCATTAAATAACCTACAATGTTACAAACCACCATTCCAAGGATGTCCAAGACCATAAAAAAGGTGCAAGAATGGATTATACATCTTGACAAGACTATACACTCTTACACTAAGAGATTTCCAATTCAAAATTCTAATAGTGAAGATTTTCAAGGATCTACACTTTTATTTTCTCTGGTCTATATTTCTATATTATAATTGTATGGTTGTGTATATCCAAGTATCTCTCCCTCTCTCTTATGTAATTTAATCTTATATTCATTTATTGATATAACCAATACATTATTATGATTTTGTACAATTAATATTGGAAGTTAATTTATCATATTAGTTCCTAGTTTCTAAACCTTATATTACTTTTTGTTCTTTTGTATTGCATAAAAACCTAATTTAATCTAAAAAGGTTGTAAACATTATGTTGAACCTGAATTCTAAATCAAGTATTTATAATTTCTCCAACTTTGATTTCTAGAACACGGTTCAATAGTGAATATTTTCTAGAATTTGCACTTCCAGTTTCTATTGTCTATCTTTCTAGATTCTACTTGTATTGTCATGTATAGCTAAATCTCTCTCCCTCTCTCTTGTGTATTTTGATATTGTATTCATCTATTGATATAAATATGTTATTATGATTTTATACAATTAATTTGGGAAGTTATTTAATTAGAATAGATCCTAGTCTTTATACCTTTTATTCCATTTTATTGTTGTGTATTGCATAACAAACCTAATTTACTCTAAAAGGGTGTAAAATGTTTGGTGAACCCGACTCCTAAATCAAGTATTTATAATTTCTCCAACCCTAGTTTGCCTAGGGTTTCTTCTTATATCATTGGTGGATGAATCTTTTAAGTTTTCATACACTTCTTTCATATGCCCTTTTGGTGTAGCAATCGACTTCACAATCAATCCATTAAGCATAATGATATTTATCCTCCTACTCACAAGCATCGTAGTTTCATGGCTTCTTCATTGCATATCATTATAAATCCATTTATGGTTTATCCTTATAATGAGATATAATTACATGACATTGAAACTAATAGTGAACACTCTTATGATTACAACATGATGAGGATAACATTGTGGATCAAGAATAAGTGGAACTTGTATCTAACTTCCATGCACAACATCATGCAAATCCTCATCACATTGAGCCTATAATTAAGATTATTCTTTATACCAAGCTTGCTCGTGATCAGAAATATAATGATTCATCACTTTTGTGACATATAATCGGAGGACATCTACTATTGTTATTTCCATTATGCCTACATATATGGGGGCACCAAGTGCCCCAGTGTATGATGTATCCATATATATCCCTATATCCATCACTATCTCTAATTGAAATCATAGTGGTTCTCATGTCTCTTCTTCTATCATGCAGGCCCTTGAAACCCTTTTCCATACTTTACAAGATAAAATATTTCAATTACAACAAGGAACATCTGTTACTTATCATTGTATGGATTTTACTCAATTTCTCCATCATCCTCTTGCACCTGAAGTATCCTCTTATCCGTTTCCTCTTTATTTTTTTATCCTAACCTACCTATTTATGATAGCAAGAGTTATCCCACATAGCACTTTGAATAATTCCACGTGGCTTGTTTTGACTGTCTCTCTTGACATCTTACTCACCAAGGTTTTCCCTAGGAGTCTTAAGGACTTTACCTTACAATGGTTCTATGATCCACCAACACATTATGTGTGATCTGTCACCAATTTCTCTCAACATTAGAGAGAAATTTTCATATGATCAAATGTGTAAATTATGTCAAGTGCCTAATGAACACATCAATGACTATGCTTTATGGTATAAGACTATGCTTATAAAAATGAATAACACCTTAGCTGATAGAAAGCTATAATATCTCTTCACACAAAGCTTTCTTACTCCATCGTAAGACTTTGTTATATTTGAAAAGTTCCCCTAATTGGTTCATCTATTCCATATTCTCAAGGAACATGAGGCCAAATTACTCCACATGAACAATCTCAAATACGCTATTAGCTCATCTTATGCATCTAATGTCAAATTATCAACCAATTTTATGCTCATAGACAAAGCTAATATTAATAATACTAATCCTAGGGAAATCGTTAATGTCATCTCCCAACCTATTAAGCTACAATTGTAACCTACACAAAGGAAATCATTGCATTTACATTGTGCTCCCCCACATTAAGCTAAAGTAATTACTTAAGTGTAATATTGTGTCTCTCCCTCCACCACTTGAGTTCAATTCAAGAAAACCTCTCAGTAAGAGTGTTGATCCTAATTCATATTGCCATTATCATTGATATATCTGTTATCTCACTAATTGATGTATTAACTTAAAACACGTCATGCAAGATCTTATTGATTCCAAATAAATTGATTGAGATGAGCCCACTGAATCTTACAAGCGTACTAATGATAATGTAAATCTGAAATTTATTAATGACCCATTTCCTCATCATGAATCTAACAAGTCTACATATGAATTGCATAACACATATCATGTGGTGCCACCTCCTCCTTTTTATAACCACCCACTAGATGCAATGATTAGGAGTGTTGTTCCTACACCACTTTCTACACCATTCATTACCTTTGATGACTCTGATTTGGATGACACCTTTACTTCAGATACTTTATACATTTGTGCATCTATCAATCAATTTCCTATCCATAGTTTTTTGATTGATCCACATAACAAGGATAATCTATGCACTTTCAAGCTACTTCACTCGCTTGGTTATTCTAAGAAATGTATTGCACATAATGCTAACTCTACTTATGGTCATATTATTCTACCCATCACTATTAGTCTTGTTGTTACTCAAGTCACATCTTACACTATTAGTTCATGTGACATGTGTTTAGGTCTTCGTTGGTTATGTACTCTTAGGGTTTTCCCATCTATTTTACACCAATTTTTTAAGTTCATTCACCTGTATCAGCTTGTCACAATCAACAGTATTCCTTCTGAGGCTCTTCTTATGAGATTATCTCATCATGTTTCTATAGTATCTCCTTATAGGTATCCTAAGAGGCATTCTTTCATGCATATTTTCTCTAACATCTCTAACCATCTTGAGTCTCTTGATAGGCCTTCTATCACACATGTTATCTCTAGCGTCTCTCACCCTCTTAGGTCTTATAACAATTCTCCTCACATACATGTTACAACTAGTGGATCTCACCCTCCTACGCTTCCTCATAAGTCTTCTAGTACACAACTCATCTCTTGTGGATCTCACTCGCTGAGTCCCTTGCATAGTTATATTCCATCACACACCATCTCTCATGGATCTAGTCCACATTACTCTCCTTCCCAAGTTTCTATGATTCATGGTACATCATTGGCACACTTAAGGCCCACAACTCTCATTTCTCTTGGCTTAGCTCCACCTCCTCATGAGACCCTCATTGGGTATCTATTATTCTACCCTTCCTTCTGTACATAATTATATTCAATAATATTAAAAAATTGTATACTTTTAGAAATACAAAAACAAGACCTATACACATATCTTGCATAGTTAACACTTTACATTACTTATGATTTCAGTTACTATGGTTTGATTGATAACATATCTTTTATATGCTTTACACACGTGTTCACTATGTATATTGAGCTTGATTCATGACACACACATCATTACACGCTAATAGAATCTTCCATGGTTCCTTACATTCTTATCTTGAGGGTATTCCTCCACACTCTACAAGTTTTATTATTTCATTATAGTACATTTCTACTTCCTCAACACGTTTGATTACATATATCATGTAAATGATATTTTTCAAAATAAAAGGACTAACACATGTGTCTTGTACATTGTTGATAAATATTTCTTTATATGATCTCTTATTGATTCTTTGTATTATTAATGTTTGACACTATTACTTACTATACATGTTATCTAGTTACTTCTGTTAATACATTTCTACTTCATTATATGTGCCCTCAGTGCCTTGATTGTCTTTCCACACCATAGGTGTCCCATTTTTACTGCTATATCCCTTCGTGTGTGACATTTTTTCTTTTGTATGTGGCCTAATTTCCTTGATTGTATTGTGACACCTTGGGTGTCCTAGGTTTGTGGCTCTATGCCCTTATGTGAATTTTCTTTACATGCTCTTGCTCTTGTTTTCGCACTTGGACAATGTTTTCTCTCTATTATAGTTCTATTACATGTATGTTATTTCTATTGCTATTGTTATATTTGATATCACTACTTCTATTGATCTTGTTGCTATGGTTATTTATCTTTTTACACGCCATGATTTCCACCATACATAACCCCATTTTTTGCAAGTACAAATTTTCCAAGCCTACCACCTCTCTAGCACCCTACACTCTACTTCATATTCTTAGAAATATAGTACATGGGAACACATATTTTCTTTTGAGTTTCATGCTCAAATGATTTATCACACACATCTCAAAAGAGGTGTCATTAATTGGGGTATATTCTACACTTACAAGAAGAATCACAAGTCCACACATAAGTTTTCATATGAAAAATTACTCAGAAACAACTCCAGGCATCCAATTTTGGTAGAAACTACACATGGTCAAAGTTGTACAAAAGGGTCAGGACCATATGGACAGTTCTAACCGCACCATATGTTTTTACATTTAGGGAAAACACTATATTTATCTACATTTTCATGTTTTAAGCATAAATACATTTTTGGGAAAAATCTTAGAATCAGATGTTATAACTAAAACCATTTTACAGGGGGTGTGAAATATTTCACTCCTTCTCCTCTTCAGTATTCAACTCCAGTTGTAAGATACAATTATTTTAGGGGCATGGGCCTCCTTCTTCATTAATATTTCAGTAGATTACATACTCTTACTCAAAAGTACGACTCACGAGAAGAGTGTGGGAGCACTCATTTTCTTTATACCTTGTGTCTATATACTCAAGCATTGTGAATATATCCATATGTAGTGGTGTGGTTCATGGGGTTATGAAAAGTATCAAGAAAACTAAGTTCTTTGTAGGTAGTCTTTCCTTTATTCATTATTAAAGGGGAAAATATTAAGGTTACTAAAAAATTTGATACACAGTGTTCTTACATTACGGGGTGTATTGGTACCTCTCATATTCCATTCGGTGTTGGGTTGCATCCACCCAATACTCTAGTTTCTCCTTTGGTACAATTGGGGATAATCATCCCCAATCCTTCAGAAATGTTTAGCAACAACAATCAAAATCTCCAAATCTCCAACTGTAAACAAAGAATGAGAAGTTCTTCCCTTTACAAATCAAACATGTGTACTCTCTCCATGTTTTACATCTCTTTATTTCACTTTATGAAAGTTCAAATTATATAGTTAATATTAATTTACAACTCAATTTTCTGTTATGGACATCGACTACACTCTATGTTACATGTTTCATCATGGAGCATGCCAATAATACTTCTGGACAACAAAAAATATTAGCTAAGACAAAGAGTGTCTACAAACTAAGTTATATTTTCCTTTAAGCATGTAATTTTAATTTCATACTTAAAGGTGGGAATGTAGACACTCAAATTTAACAATTTACCCTTTTTACACTACTTATTGTAATTGTTCTTCTTTGCTAAGATAAACACCCACATCCTATTCCCATTCAATATATCTTTCCATCTCTTTTCTAACTTGCATTTTCCTACAAAATCATACATTGAAAATATTGAATACAAGTCCATAAAATAAATGCTTAAGATATTACCATCATTGTGCAACTTTCAAATTTTATTCTCTTTTTGCTTCTCTAAAACCGTACAGTTCAGTCAAGCTATATAATCTAGTCTTGGCCGACCTGTATTGTTCTGCACTGACACATTCTCCAACTCTTCTTTTGATGATATATTATTTGTTGGGTCTTTAAATATCCCTAGGTAGGCCTTACAATAATAATTATCCTTCAAAACCTTATATAAGAAATTTACACTCACCTCATTTCATAGCCTGACACTCTCATGAGAGTTTATTGCAAATACTAGCACAAAAGGAACTCAAGGCTCCCTAAATCTTCATACAGTTGATGCAAATCCATTAGGGAAATCACCACTACAATTATAAAGCACTCAACCAGGTCAAGGAGTTTATCTTCCCTCACATCCAAGCACACCAAGTTCGAATTTCCAAGTATTAACAAGAGCATGTAATACCCATGGATACACATTGAATAATTACATGACTAAATAAACCGGGAATTTTTTTTTTCTTTGATTACTTGTTACAAGAAAACACACGAGATTACTCACAAAAATCCACATCACATGAGACACTTGCACAAACATGAACCTGCTCATACAAAACTATAAAATAAGGTACACATCAATGTCTTACTCAAACGACGTAAACCAAGAAAATGACCCAACTAGAGTAAGAAACAAAAGGATAGGAATACTCCACAACATTGCCTTTTTATGGTTTACATATTTATTACATTTATATTTTCATTGTAGGACCTTATAGTTTTGAAGAGAATTAAACCCGTAAGGTGCAAAATTTCCTATTTTTAAATCTTCAATTACTTGATTTTCATAGAGCATTAGTCTTTAAAGGAGAATGCACTATTGGTTCCTTTCTCAAATTCCATTAATTATCCATAGCTCATTTGTTGATTAAATTCAGTTTAGAAAACTATGATTCTCCTAATAACTTGTTCTTACATTAAAGTTTTGTTTCTCAAAATATGTTTAATTGACGTTTAATTTTTACCATCATTACACAAGGGAACTAACATAAAGTTGACGGGGGAAAAAATTTATGATTCAAAGGAGATGAAGGTTCAAGTTACCTCTATCCTTAAACTTTCCTCCATTAGAGCACATTCATTCATCAGTTACAGTTGTTATAGTTGAAAAGTTAGTTTAAGTCAATTTAACATTTACACATCATAAAATATTTTTTATAAAAGTTTGTGTTGTCTCAATGCTTGATTTCTCCGAGAACAACTCGTATTCATTCTTAACAATGAGAAAATGCATAAATTAGTTATAAATAATCGAAGTATAAATTTATTACAAAACAAATATCTTATTTACTCTTATTTCCATTATACTTATGTAGTTCTTTGGTCTCTTATTTGCATCCCTTTTACGAAAAAATGAGTTACAAAGTATCTTCTTAACGTTTTGAAGAATACATTATTAGAAACATTTTGAACTATGCATTAATCACAAGTGGTTTGTGTTCCAGGTAAGAGCTCATGTTTTGGTATTACATGATCCCGCATGGAAAATTTTCTTTATCCTAAATGTTATAAAAGGAAATAAGTAGGGGTTACAAGACATGGTTTTCAGTTTCCCCATTTCTCTTAAGTCAACATCTTCCAAGAACAATTTCGTTTGCTAAGAGTTAGTTATAATTTTCCAGTCACAAGTTAACCTCTTAACCAATCGAGGTTTAGTTTAATTCCAATTGCACTCAGGGCTCTACGCCGGCTATAGATCAGTTTAAGGTGTGAAAACATATTTATCCTATAAAACCTTCGTAAAATACCAAGGTGTTATGTTGTTACTAGCTAAGGTAACACATTTATCTATGAGAAACTAAAGAGATCATTGAAATTAGTTTAAAGCATATTACCACTATTTCACTAACTCAATTTGTGTCATCTGGATCCCACGAAGCGTTCATTCGATGATGAAGTTAATCCTAGATTTAGATTCACGAGACTTTGGTGGTACACTAGGATACTAAGTGTTAGTTCTACTTACCCCATATATGGTAAGGTCACACTGCATAGTCATTGCTTCGAACAAGGACTCTTAAGTTATAGAAATGATCATTTGAAGAATTTTCTTAGGTGTAGTACAAGAGGTCTAGTTGTGAGGATTAATTATCTCTTAAGACGTTAGCATTTTGCAAACTGATGTGACTAAATTGAGAGGGAGGGTACAACAAAGGTTAAATACTAACTTCATTTATATGGTTTAATAATAATAAGTTACTACCATACATTTGAGTTTATGTATGAACCAAAATAACTATCTGAAAAGTGATTGCTTTGATCATCTAAACCATAAGAAGTACATTTAAATCCAAATGAACTTAACACTCATGAAGTAAATGGTACGGATTTTGTAAACCCATTTACATTGTCAATTATCCTCCTCATTTATCTAGCCAACATAGTTGGTCCTACTTTAATTATGTGACATTCCTATTAGTATTCAAATGTTAGCTTAAAAACAAAATAGATACAAACCACATAGATATCAAGGTATCATGCTTGAAACATAAGAATCCAAGAGGGACTACGTTCTTTTGACAAAATAATTTTAATAATGTAATTCTCTTTAATTCACTTCTATCTAACATTTGTAATCCATATCAATGTACAATATTTCAGTGATTACAAAAATATCACACTCTTAATCCTTCTTGTTCAAAGTACCTACAACCAATGTTGCATCAGTCCTATGACTGGTATAGAAATCCCTTCCACTCAAGCACAAAATAACACATTCATCATTTCAAGTAATTCAAAACAAGGCGGAGAAAGAGATAGAGATAGGGACAAAGGGTGAGAGTTCATTTCATTACACTTTCACACTTTCACATTCCTTTCTATTTTTTTCTTTTTTGATTCTAGAGAGAGTAAGGAAGAGAGAGAAAGTCTAGAATTCATTTTCTTTTCTATTCACCATATCATAACCACATACATCACGTATCCATTTTCATTTCATTTCAAATCCATATACATTTTCAACCCATTTACATTTTCAAAACCAATCAAAATTTCATAATTATTTCCAAAGAGAGAGAAGGGAAGAGACAGAAAACATTATAATTTTTAAAAACCATTCATGCAATAAATAGACCAATTTATACTCTTTAAAGTATGAGACGATATTTTTTAAAAATTACACGAGTAACTATAAGCCAGACAGGGCCCTCAAAAGGTTGATCTAGCTGAAGTTACAATTTTTTGAAAGTTGGTCGCCACAGTTAAAGTGCTTATAAACTAGCGCCTGAAACATGCTCGTTTAAACTTCAAACAAAAATTTTAATGATTCCTACTTACTCACATGTATACAATAGAATTCATCACATCCAATGGAAGTTGATTTGCAACGAGCAAGGCTCGAGATACCAAGGCAACTTCAGGTTTGTTTATTGTAATAGTGTCAGAAACTCTTGTCGCACAACTATCGGTGGGCCCCAAAACCCACTTGCAAAACTAACCTCTGAAATCATATTTTTTCGTTGCATTGAGGGTTGGTTATAGTTCTCACTAATGGAGGTTCTCGAGGTAGGTAGGAGTAGTTTTTTAGTTTCGCCAAATTGACATGGTACAACTGTTAGCCAAAATTGATTTGCATTTATCTTAAAAAAACTTAAGCGTCAACCTCAAGTGACTAAAATACAAAATGGAAATCTGAACTGAGCTCTCAAAGGTATCAAATTTAGTTAATCATTTACAATGTTAATGGCCCTTAATGGTGTCCTAAACCAATAGGAATCATACTAGGAGGTCTGGGTTGGTAAAATGATTTTCTGTGGCGCTCCATGCGCACGGTGATCTGGGGTCCAAATTGCATTTTTTTATTTATATTTTTTTGTTTTCAGGCAGGATAGGAGTTATAAAAAAATCATTCATAGACTGCATTCTCTATTATTCTACAACATTTAATACCCAAATCAAGAATGATAAAATGTGAAGTTTCGATGCAAGAAGAAAGGAAATCTATACCTTTTTCCCGACGCTTGTTGGTGACATCTACTAGGGGATTTTAACCATGGCTCTTGACCGTCGAAGATATTTTGGTTAAAACTTTCTGATTCCTTTTCCACGAATCCATTTTGCACATTTTTAGAAAGAATGGAATTTCATGAATCCATTTTTTTCTATTTTTTTCATTCTATGCATTCTCCTAAACAATTCATGGGATTTACTTATGCTTCCACATTTTCCTACATAATAACCAACACATTTGCAACTATAACTTCTAACAAGCTCCAAATCTGAGGTGCTTAGATAAGTGTCCATACCTTATTCCAAGTTCCACACATATGATGGGATAATATTGGAAAATATATTGAATAATATTTACACCTGTTGACTGCATCATCCTCTACCACCCCTACCAAGTTGTGCTCACCAATGTGGCATGTGTTTATTAACCATTATGGAATTGATTACAAATACACCATCACCACCAACATCCATAATACAGTTGATCATATGGGACTGTGAGTTTTTATGGACAAAGAATCCCTCCAAGATGGTGATGTTATCCCTACTAAAATACAATATGCAATGTCCAGTGCTTCTCTTCACATTGTCATATTTTCAACCAACTATGCACGGTCTCCTTGGTGTTTGTTAGAGTTGTTTTTTATCGCATAACCACATATCTTGCCTTTCAACCAACATTTTTACATCCCTATCTACCTGGACGGCCACACAGAAAATCACTAGAAGAATAAATCCACAAAAAACATAGGTTTACTTAACATGGAGGGAGAAACACTAATAGATTAACAAGGCAGCATGTGAAGCACTCGTTATTTTTTTTTGGCCTGATATGCTCTTTTTATAGGGGCCAACACAATATTATTATATTTTTTCCACAACCCTTTCTTTCATGCAGGTCTGGTAGAAAATATTTGTAAAGTGATTGAAATACACCTCTTACATCATTAAATGCCCCAAATTTTGGAAGAATCCTAAAGGATGTTGATGCAGTTGTGGAGTTACATTTCACACCTTCCTTTTAATTTCTTGGAAGCCTCCACAACAAATTAAACATAAGCATTTTGTGCAAATCCTACAACCATTTCTGTCCCATGATAAAATGTCTCTTCACAACATCTAGTCAGCCAGATCATGTGATTTATCTAGTGCTTGAATGTTGTCGACACCCTATTTGGAAGCTCTTATTTGTGCTCAAGCTAGGAAGATGTTTTCACGAGTTGTCGAGTCTAGAGTGACACTAGCCAAAGATCCTTGCAAAAAAAACAAAAACTCCAATCTCAATCCCACAACATTATGTAAAGTAGTTGGTTGGAGAGTGTGTTGTAAAATCTGCCCGCTACACACAACCCCCTTCTTTTGTGCATTTTTTGCAACCATTGTAGGTGTTGAGGCTACATCTCTTTGAGATATTTTGTCAAATAGTTCCGGTGTCATGACTAGACTCTTTCATTTTTCCTACACACCTACCAAAGCACTACCAACTGCAACACTACAAAGGATCATATATGTTTTTATGATTTGATCATCGTCCACACTTTGTCCAAGGTTCCCTTGTTTTCATAGGCTATTAGTATGCTAACAATGTGAATTGGTTAGGTTGGAGACCTATTTGTTGCATACAGTGAATTTTTCAAAATTTCTCATGACGATACCCATTCCATCTGCATGTCACATTTCCCTGATAGACTGCACTTCCCTTCCCTCATTACGAGGATCCCCCTTTTATTAATGTTTTTTAAATTTCCTTTTTTTTATAATAACAGTTGAAGTACGAACTGTCATCATTGGAGGGGGATGAAGTGGGGAATTACATCTTCCTCCCCTTATGGGAGCATCATCCTTGATGTGACACAATGCCAAGGGTAGTAAGAGGGATATGAAATCTAGGGAAGTCAACAATGATAGATCCATTTAGGGAGAAAGCTCTGTCACTTTAAATGGGTCCACAAAAAATTTCATCATATTTTAAAATTTTCTCAATCTTAATGCTCTATGAAGATTGGAATATCTCCTAATTTTATTACTCAATTAATCTTTTCCTTAATACCTTTCCTTAGTTTCAAGGTTCATATGATTTCATTGTTCAACATTTCAGATCCCCAATGAATTCAAATCCAACTTTTGATAATTGTGTTAAAACACGTTCACTTGTGTTTTCTCATAAGGACACTTAAAATTTATAATTTTAGCGATTGCACCATTCACTTGCTAAATTTTCATGTTGTTATCACATTTTAAGAATTTCAATTTTAAATTTTTAGCAAGTTTCCCAAAAAACACTTGACATCACAATATCGCATAAGGCCAAAAGCACAACACATGTGACCCACAAAAACACCTTTGTAACACATTTTCACGATTGTATCACATCACAAGACCTCTAATTCCACCATGGAAATACAAAAGGTAGTCCACATAACCGTTAATTTCCAACAGTTATGTCATAGGCATAAGTCAAACACACACAAATGTGACTAACAAACAATGAAGCATCACGCTGATACATGTGCAACTAGTAACAAATGACCCAAAAACCATGATTGTACCCACACAATGCGAAGACAAGATCCAACAATACATACTAACCAGGAACGTCAAGCCTCAATCATAACAATGCCTAACAAGACTCACATGAGTAGCTCATCGATCAACATAAGCACCACAATATAGCATACGAACATTCATAACTTCCCAATAGGATTTGTGATCCAAGAAATATCAAGAAATAACATCTCCCAAAGTACTAAGCACAAGCCACCACCTCCTATCAATAGGAGTCGCCAAAATTCTTCGTCTTACACCAACAATAACCAAATACCGTATGCCAACAAGTTTTCATTTTTTATACACATATTTTTCAAGTTTCCAATTGGTTGAAGGGTAGGAGGTGGTAGATAATTTTACACATGAGGTGATACATAGAGTATTGAAAAGGCATATACGAGGACTAACATGCAATAAGTATGATCTATGTTTATTTCCAATTGTTTGAAAGGACAAAAATATTTCCAACACAAAGTTTGATCAGTGGTTTTCAAGTATATGAGGTTATTTTTGTCTTGCAAGACAATGTAAGAATGATTGGTTACAAGCATTTTATTTTAGGATTGATTTATACAAGGTTCATTTCATACTTTTGTTCATGGCGATATGGTCTGATGTGTAGGTTAAAACAAGTTTCGTCATGTCTCGCAATACAAAATATATTCACTTGATATGCAAGAAGGCCAAATGATAAGATGTCACTAAGGGAGAATTTATATTTTTACACAAAGAAACATAGTCTCAAGATAGAATAAGAAATTTCCAAACAACTCCATAAGTCTCCCAAAAACCACTCCATATGCCTCCCAATAAAGAAAGAATCATAAGTACCAAAACCAAGCTGGGTCACTCACCATAGATCCTCGTCACCTTATTTCTCCATATTGAGTCACTCAACCATAGAGCCCAATATCCTTATTTCTCCATATCGGGTCACTCAACCATAGATCCCCATCTCCTTATTTCTCCATATCAGGTCACTCAACCATATCGGGTCACTCAACCATAAATCCCAATCTCCTTATTTCTCCATTTAATGAGGTCGGGTCCCCTTATGGCCCTAGGAACATAAATCCCCATCACCTCCACCAAAGTGGCATAGTAACAAGTAGTTCAAAGCTACACAGCCCTATAACCCCCTTAGGGCATACCCCCATACAACAAATTGGGTCCATAGGTCCAACCACTCCATGGTAAATCCCATGACCCTAATCCAACACATAACGACATTAGAACCATCATAACAATTTGTTTCAAATGCCAAGTGGAAAAAATCCCAAGCCTCGAGCTAGGCTAGAAAAAATTTTAAATTGAAAATAAATTGTCAAACTAAGTGAAACAAATGGCTAAATAGCCTCAATAATGCAAAGGCCTTTAGTAAGAACAAATCAAATTATATGCCCAAAAATTAAGAATACATCAATCAAGAAAGCTATTGGTTCTTTCAGGAAAAGGGAAGAATTTCAATTACGAATAAAATACGAGCGTAGAAATATCACATTACGATCAGTATGTGGCACTTCTGTGGCCACCAAAGGGGTACTCGTTGAGTTTCTAGCACTCAGATATCGAGCCTCAGCTCACAAAAAAAATTCATTGCAGCCTTCATTGTTGCATGTGGGATTCTTGGGGTTGAACACGAAGATGTATCTGTCATGATTTTTGTGGAGACACTGCAGGAAAATGTTGCTGATTAGTTATACCATCTTCCTGTTGGGTCTATCACTAATTGGAATACCATGAAAACTCAGTTTGAGTAGCATTTCAAACCTGTTGAATATGTGCATGCTCTATTAGCACAAATTTCTCACATCAAGAAGGATTCATTTGAGCCCGTGAGGGAGTTTGTGGCTAAGTTCAACAAGCTAATTAATAAAATTCCACAGAACACTCGTTCAGTGGATCAAATCCAAAAGTGCTTCTTCCTTAATGCCCAATTTCCTGAAGTGATTTATGCACTAAGGAGAGCTAACCTTGCAACTTTAGATGTTGATCAGCATTTGGCTATCATTGTTGAGGATGATTTGATCATCTATGGTAAACTGAAAAAGAGAATCCTCCAAATCTAAAGCTCTTCCTCTTCCCCTGGAGCCAATTCTAATCAATTAGTACATAATCTTGCAAATGATCTCATTGCTCTCAAGAAATAATTGGCTCAGCATACCCCTTACCAAGATGTTCCAAGGAAGAATTTTCAGCCCAGGAACCATCTGCCTGCTTCTCATACCAGATTTGCTATTAAAGGCCCACCCATCAAGGTTCCAGTCAATGCAACTTGTGAAGTTGAAGAACCTGATGATTAGGAGTGTATTGAACTCTATGAAGAACAAGAAGAAGAATTTGAAGAACTGGAAGAGCTTGGTGGGTCTCAAGTTCATTTCCTCAACACTAAACATATGGATGATGAAGATGAGTATGATGAGAGAGTGGATGATATGAATAGTGAGTCATATGCTGTTATGACTCTAGAGAAAACAAATAGAAAAGAAAAAGTGGTGCAGCCTGCTAAGAATTCCAAGGAGTTTCCTACAACTATTCTAGTGATTGCAAGAAGAGGAGCTCCTATTCCCACTGCCTCCACACAAAAGGTGAGTAATGTTAATCCTCCTTTTTATTCTATTTCCAAAACTCCTTGTCCCTCAAAACCTAAAACTAAAAAATCAAAAGTCTCTCAAGTTCCTAGCAATGATGCCCCATCTACCTCTGGATCTTTCGATATCATTGATCACCTAAAAAGGACTAAAATCCAAATTTCAAAGGCAGAGTTTTACCAGACTCATCCAAAAGCTTTTGCTAAACTGGTAAAATTTCTAAATTCCAAATCCAAAGTCTCATCAAGTACTTCTAAAGGCCTTTTTCCCACCCTCTCCTCCTCACCTCAATCAAGCCTTATGGCTACAGTCACTTCCCCTAATGAAAAAATTGAAACATTTTATGTGACCCTTCTCATAGCTGGCCATAAACTCAGTAACTATGTTATAGACTCAAGAGCATCAGATAATGTAATTCCTGAAAAGATAGCCCATGCTTTGGGTCTAACACTAACACATACCTTTGGTTCCTGTTATTCCATGGAGAGTAGGAAAGTGCCTTTGGTTGGAAGAATTAAAGATGCACAAGTAGCTTTTGCTGCTTTTCCTGAGAAAAGGGTCTTAGCCACCATTTTGGTAGCTGATATTCCTCCCTCATATGGGATGTTGCTGAGTATAAATTTTTGTAAGGAGGTAGGAGGTGAAATTCAAATGGACTGGTCACATGCTTTGATCCTGGTCAATGGAAAAATGAAGAAGTTGCTACCTGAGAAACAAACTGAGTACATTGTGCAAAATATTGATGACCCAAAAGCACAGATACTCTAGGCAGATATAGGGCATGGTAACTATGTCACACAATGAGGCAAAACTTCCTAAGGGAGTGATTTATGACCCCAATGGAATTTGGACTCTGGAGTTTGATGGAAGTTGCTCTTCAGCTGGTTTTGGAGCTAGAGTGGTGTTGACATCTCCAAAAGGAAACATTCATCCTTTCTCCTTCAAGCTTTGTTTTGAAAATAAAAACAATACAGCTGAATATGAGGCACTCATACCTAGATTGAACATGGAAAAATAAATGTGAGTGAAGAATATTTGTGCTCGTGGTGATGCAGAGCTTATTGTGAAATAGGTAAGGGATCTTTACCAAGTCAAGAATAGGAGATTGAGACATTATAGAAATCTTGTCTGGGATTCCATTGAGTTTCTTGATGCTTTCTCCATTGAAGTTGTGCCTAGAGAGAGGAACACTAGATCTGATTCTCTAATTGTCTCAAGATCTCTGATGATTCCTCACTCAGATTTCTCTCAAGAGAAATTTACCATTGCAATGATTTATAGGCCCAGTGTACTAGATAATGCAAAAAACTGGTAGGCTTTCAACGATGATTAGCATTTTCTCTCTTTCTTGGAGCTTAGGGATAATTTTGACCAGTTTTATTTTGAAGGAAGTGAGACCTTTCTTAGAGAGTGTGTATCTTACAATGAAGGGAATATCAAGGAAGAGATGGATCAAGATGGCTGCATCAAATTGAGAGGTAACAAGATCCCTAACGGGCTGGTGAGTTGGAAGACATGTTTTATAAGCACGATAGGTACATTAAGTCTAAAACTTCCCAAGGAGCTCGACAGTTTGTTGAGTGTGAAAAGATTAATATTGGGAGTCTTGATGAACCTAAGATGGTGAACATTGGGAAATGATGCACTCAAGAGGAGAATAAGAAGATGGTAAATTTGCTAAAAAGGTATTTTGATGTTCATTCCTATTTGTATGATGATCTCAAGGCTTTTCAGCCAAAGGAGATGGAACATTTTATCCCTCTGAAACCTGGGATCAAACCGTTCAAGCATAAACAAAGGTAGTACAATCCCAAGGTTATTGGCACTATTTTTAGGAGATTCAGAAGATGTTAAAGGCAAAGATCATCTTTCCTATACTCCATTCAACATGGATCGCCAACATTGTGCCTGTCTAGAAGAATAATGGTGAGATTCGCATCTATGTGGATTTTGGGAATTTGAATCAGGCTTCTCTGAAGTCCCATGATGGATCAGGTTTTGCAAGTTATCAAAGGCTCTGAGATTTTTTCTATGCTAGATGGATTCTCTAGGTACAATCAAGTTGAAGTCAATACTCCATATCAACACAAAACTACTTCCACTACGCCATGGGACACGTTTGCTTACAAGAGAATGCCTTTTGGTCTATCAATGCTAGTGCCACCTTTCAGAGGGCAATGGACTTGGATTTTGGTAGTTTGAAGGGAAAGTGTGTTGTAGTGTACCTTGATGATTTGATTGTTTTTTCCAAAACAAGGCCAGATCACTTTCAGCATCTTGAAGCATTTCTACAAAACTCGGGTATTTTTACGGCGGTCCCGCTTGCCGGTGAGCGGGTCAGGGGGATTTGGGGGCGAAGCCCCTGAAGCAAATTTTCATGGGTGGTTTATTAACCCATGGGTAATGGGTAACCGTTATGGGCTATTTTTGGGCCCATCTTTTTTCGGTACCCATTGTTTTGTAAAAGTGCAGAGAGCATGGAGTCTCTCTTAATCCAAATAAGTATGTATTACAGATGTGTTTTGAATTCGGGTGTGAATTCTGTAGAGTTTGTTGAGCATAGCTCCAAACGGATCTGGGTATTGTATTGAGAGAGGTGGCTTGTAATAAAATCTCAAGTGATTCTTGGTGGACGTAGCCCAAATTGGGTGAACCACGTTAAATATTGTCTCCTTGTGTTGTGTTATTTTATTCTGTAATTTCAGATAATAATTTCTGCATATTAGTTTCTACTGTTGCGATTCTAGGGATTATTCCGCATATTTTATCTCTTATTACCTAACATTTACATCTAAGCAATCCAGCAGATTCCTCCTCCCACAAGTAAAAAGGGTGTTCACTCTTTCTTTGGTAAGATTAATTTCCTAAGGAGATTCATTCCTGATTTTGCTGAACTAACTATGAGCATTACTCACATGATGAAAGGAAAGCACAAATTTGGTTGGTCTTCTGATCGTAAGGAAGCATTTGAAGGTATCAAGAAAGCCATTGCTAAGACCCCCATCTTAGCATGTCCTGATTTCAACAAGGATTTTATCATATATTGCTATGCTACAGAGAGTACCTTGGTTGTTGTGCTGACTCAGAAGAATTATGAGGATCATGAGGTTCCTATTGCCTTCATGATATATGTTTTGAAAGCTCATGAGTTGAAAAATACTATGATGGAGAAACATGCTTTTGCAGTGGTCAAAGTTTTCAAGCAGTTTCATTTTTATATTCTTAATTCTCACTATGTTGTGCTTGTTCCTGATACAACCATCAAGTCTATTCTCACACAGCAGGAGTTTGGAAATAAGAGAGGCAATTGGGTAGCAAAGGTCCAAGAATATTACCTATATATCAGGCCAACTAAGCTAGCCCAAGGTAAAGGCTTGTGTGAACTT
Organism: Taxus chinensis; assembly: GCA_019776745.2. Lineage (NCBI taxonomy): Eukaryota > Viridiplantae > Streptophyta > Pinopsida > Cupressales > Taxaceae > Taxus > Taxus chinensis. The sequence goes on along the minus strand of CM034147.1, from coordinate 150,894,144 downwards.
ATTGTTGAAGGAGCTGATGCAACGTTTCTCAAAGAAGCACTTAATGTTCATGTTGTCCTTTTCCTCAGTTCAACAAATAAGTGATATGTTGATATTGCACACTTTCTTACTTATGGAGAGTGTACATCCCACTTGAGTGCTAAGGAGAAGAGAACTATTAATTTAAGGTTTGCATAGTATGTCTTATGGGAAAATACTTTGTTCAAGTGAGGCATAGATGGAAGATTCTTAAAGTGTGTGGACAGAAAGTAACAGAAGAAGTTGTTCTCATCTTTTCATGATCAGGTTTGTGGAGGCCACTTCTCTTCTATTTTCACTACTCACAAAATCCTTCGCGTTGGGTACTATTGACCTACATTGTTCAGAGATGCATCCAAATGGGTAGGCAAGTGTGAAGCCTGTCAGACTTTTGTTGGGAGACCTAAGTTGGCTACTTTGCCACTAAAGCCAGTAGTGATTAATGAGCCCTTTCAACAATGGTGGTTGTATTTCATTGGGAATTCTAACCCACCTTCCAGTGTTGGGCATACTTACATGTTAACTGCTACAGACTAATTCACTAAGTGGGTAGAGGCCATCCCAGTAAAAAGCACTACTTCTGAGGTAGTGTGGAATTTCATTAAGGAGAACATATTGATAAGGTTTGGGGTACCAAACAAAATTATGATTGATAATGCCACAAATTTTTCTTCTTCTGAGATGATGGATTTCTGCTACGGCTATGGAATTTCCCTTGCTCATTCTTCATACTACTATCCCCAAGGGAATGGACAAGTAGAATCAACAAACAAGAATCAGGTAACCATTGTTTGGAAGCTTGTCAATGATTCTCAGAGGAATTGGCACAAGAAACTCTATGATGCTCTCTGGGAAGATAGAATTACACCCAAAAGAGAAATTGGAATGTCTCCATTTCAAGTGGTGTATGGTGTTGAAGCCCAGTTACCAATGATAGTGGAATTACCATCCTTGCACTTAATGAAGGCTATTGAAGATTCAAGTTTTTCCAGTTCCTTGGACAAGAGAATCATGTATCTCCAAAAGATGGATGAAGACAGGTTGTAGGTTTTTGATAGGATATCAACTCATCAACTGAAGGTGAAAGCTCTAATTGACAAGAAAGATAGACTCAAAGATTTTCAAGTAGGAGACATTGTTCTGTTGTGGGACAAAAGGCATGAACCTTGAGGAAGCCATGGTAAGTTTGATTCCCTTTGGCTTGGTCCTTTTAAAATCAGTCACTTTGCTGAAGAAAATTCGTTCTATTTGGATTATATGGATGGTTCTCCTCTCCCACTTCCTTATAGTGGGCAATATCTGAAGTTGTTCAAGTCCTAGGTGACTAGGCAGTCCTTCTGTATATTCTGTATAGTGTTTTAGTTTTGGGTCGTTCCTTTGTGATTTGTTTATGTTCTTCCTTTTTGGTTTCTTTTCTTTTCGTGTGTTTTGTCTTCTGTGTTGGTTTGCCTTTGACTCTATTTTCCCAATGGATAAGGCACTGGTCTACTTTCCTTGAGTTTTTCTATGGTTCTTGATCTTTCCTCGTTCCTCTGTCAAGTCATCCCTAGTTGTTGTTGCCCTCAAAATTCCCCTCTTTTGAAGTCATGTTTTGAAAATTTTGAGTTGGTGCCTTGGAGTATTGGATCACGTCAAGCCTAGTTTTGTTTGCAGTTTTCCATTCCATGGAGAAAAATTTAAAATTTGGGCATAATGGTAGAGTTTTTCCCCTTCTTTTTATTTCTTCCCGCAATCAGTCAATGACAAATCGGGAACATATCTTCCCCATTAATTTTTCCCCCTAGCATCCACGGGTAGTACGTGGACATCTCTAATTAGATGCGGCATGGCCATATTTAAAATGACAGCGGAAGCCTCCACATGTCCAAATGGCAAAACTCCAAGGGCAGGGCCCAAGGGACAATCCTCAAACAAGCACAAGCTTTCCACGTGTCCCAGGTCCAAAATGAAGACAAAACAAGCCTTAATATCAGCTAAGTATCAATTTTCATGTGAACAGCGTCACGTGAATTACCATCACTTGTTAGCGAATCAACATTTATTACAATAGGGTCAAGCTAGGAACCTAAAATATTCTCATGAAGGACTTGTTACAAGTCCTCCACATGTCCTTGTCTAAAAAGAGGAAGATTCAATCGTTAAAATTGACTAAGTATGAGCGGGTCGGTGGAAGCCACCACGTGCCTCCTCGGCACAATTTCAGAAGTGAAACCAAAGGGCCAATCTCCAAAGGAGTGCCAGCTCTCCACGTGTCTAGAGGTCAACATAAGTCAAGTGGGAAGTAGGCCCAAATTAGCTAAGTATAAATGAATCGACGTAGCTCTCCACGTGTAAGCCTGGTGCAACTTCAAAGGAAAAATATAGAGGTAGGTATCTCGCAAATGAGCACTCAACTCTCCAATATGTCCAGGGTCAGATATACAGCTCCGCCAAACAAAAGGGACAAATTCAAATAGTAAGATCCTTGCATGACAAAGTCAAAGACATGTTGAAAGCGGGTGGTCGAGGTGACTTGAGAATTTGAGATTTGTTCCATCATAAAGGAGCTTAAATTTAAACAGTGAATTGCCACCCCACCCAAACAAAAGGGAAAAATTCAAATATTAAGCCCATATAGAAAGTCAAAGCAGGGAGGATAACCGAGTGGAGCAAATATTTAATGTTTTAGAGCCCACATCGAAATAAAGGAAAAATTATAAAAGTGACCTCGATTCTTGCCACACTACAAGTAAGGAGACGTGTCTTCCTTAAGATGTACACAAAAGCAGGTAAGTGGGACAAAATGTTCCCAAAGATACCATTTTTCCAAAAGTCACAAAATTCAAAAGGCGTCCGCAAGCCCACGTCAGTTTAAATCTCTCCCACGTGGACAGATCGAATTTAAAGTTTGAAAAGGTAGGGCAGATGGCTGCGATTCAATGCATCTAGTTTTGTTGCTAGGCATGGAAATGGCTGAGGCGTTAGAGAAGTTCAGACGTCAGTTAACTTGAATCATTTACATTCCATACTTTTGTAACCAAACAATGTTTCCATTTTGGAAGACTATTTAGAGAGCTTCTCCACACTCATTTTTTTAGACAAGTAAATGGACGTCCCATGACTCTAAAAGGGTAAGAGATGACACAAGTCAATTAATACATAATTTTTCCAAAAATATTTGCTTGATTATTCAATTCTTTACATGTCTGACACGCTTTGGAATCATCCATGTTTTGCTATAGGGGTCTAGGAAACTGTGCCAAATTATCTTGATTCTAAATTTTGGAACTTTACGTCTTGTTTAAGTCATATTGGAAATATCAAAGTGAATGGTATTACTATTCTTCAACTGGACATGGTTCCAATGTATACACTTGATTTTTTTTACCCATCTATATTTCCTGAAGGTATTGTTATGTTCAACATAGGTCCTCATCTTTTTATTCCATCCTTTGCGCAACTTGAGCCCGATTTGGGCACGGAATGGGTGCTTCCAAAAGTATGTGGAACTCCATGACTTTGAAAGTTTATTTGTATATAACCTTGTTACATGCTATCAATAGAGTTATGGAACTGTCATCACCAATCTGACACTATGATAATTCTCCACCGGGAACTCCTCATGCTATGATTATTTACTAATGCACAACCTTTAGTTTGGTGGATGTAATCTGGAAACACAACAACAAACATAACACAAGAATACCATAGACTATAATACAAAGGAATGATGAAAAATCTGGAATATAAGTGTAAATTATAATATCAACATGAAGTTGTTACAATCTCACCCATGAGGTACTTCAAATGTTACTGAATTCACTTGCCTTCTAACAATAACTATGGGAGAAACTTTACATTACACCTCTTAATGGCTTCTTTAACACACCTTCTAAATGATGGCTTCCTTTACACACTTACTCATACAATATTTCTCACTACTTCCTTCTATGCTAAATGAGGGGGGTGGCCTCTCTAATTATAAAACTTTCAAGCTTACCCACCTTATCTCTAAGATAGGATAAGAAATCTACTATGACGAATCATATTCCATACCTTAACTCTTATCTTTACATGTAAGCTTATCTTCTAAGATAAGATAAATCTTATCATTTCACATGGGTTCCACCTTTTTAGACTATTTACAAATAAAATACACAAAATATTTATGACATCACTCCTTGTCCTTATTACCAATATAATATTTCTAATTCCTAATCATGTAGACCCTACTTCTCTACTTACCCCAACTTTGACATTTTAACATTACCGAACCACTTACGACAAATATTTACTTTTTACCACAACATTCCTATTGTACTTTGACTGTTACCATACTCTACATTATTGGTGGCACCGTACTGACGGTGCCATTATCTTCTATCAGACGCTACTACTAATTATACTTAACAACATCCTATTCCTAATACATACATTAATGAAATAGAAATTACGGAGGAAAATTTTAATGTCGACATCTTCCCCCTTCCTAGCTTCTACTCCGTCCTTGGAGTAGACTATTCTAGTGCTTGGAAAATATTTAACTTGTCGTGGTTGACCCATTTCATAATGGGAGTGCCATCCAATTCCTCCAGTCGATATGTACCATTTTCATGCACAACTGCTATTTTGTAGGGCCCCATCCATTTGGGAAGAAATTTTCTCTACCTTCTTTTTTTGTATCTGGAATCATATACTAGAACCAAGTCATTCACATGAAATGGAGACCAACGGATCTTTTGATCAAAGTATTCCTTCTGCTTCATTTTCTTCTTATAGCTTGTATCCTTTGCTATTTCTCTCATTTCCTCTAGCAAATGAAGATGTACCAACCTTTCTTTTACTGAATCACTTTCATCCATCCTTTCATTTTTTATTACTCTCACAGTGGGAATATCAAACTCAATAGGAAGAACTGGATCAATGCCATAAGCCAACTGAAATGGGGAGTATCCTGTTGCTGACTTTGATGTTGCCCTATATGCCCACAATGCTGCATGAATCCTTTTATCCCACTTATGTACCTGCATAGGGCTGCATCTTTTGCTAGAATTTGACACAACACAAAATTTTTCATTCCACCTGTCCATTTGTGCTTGGCTTGTATGTTGTTTCCTTCTTGTGCTTAATAGAAAACTTGTTGACTAGGGCTTCTACCACCTCATTAATGAAGTGGCTTCCTTGATCTGTTACAATTTCTAATGGGCAACCAAATCTGGTGACAATGCGTTCATATATGAACCTTGCCACTTCATCCATGGAAGTTGTTTTCAATGGCCTAGCTTCAACCCACTTGGTTAAATAATCTATGGCAACTACAATATACTTATTTTGGCGTGGGGTGGTTGGAAGTGGACCTATAATATCTATTCCCCACTTTTCAAAGGGACCAAGTGGAAGAATAGGGCATAATGGAGCTGATGAAGTCTTACGGTTACCATATGTTTGACAAATATCACATGTCTTACAATAATTATAACAATCTCTAAAAAGAGTGGGCCAGTGATAACCTGCATCCAAGATCCTTCTTGTTGTAAGTTGTCCAGAGAATTTCCCTCCTCATGTACCATTTTAGAATTCTTCTATCAGCTCCTTCGCTTGATCACGTCTAACTTGCCCTCTTGTACTTTCCATCAGGTCCTATTTGAAATAATATTCCATGCAGAATAGAATATGGATGACTGGCTTGAGTAATCTTCCTCTTAGTCTTTGCATTGCCACCATCAGGAAACTTGAATTCATTCAAATAATTCCAAATATCTATGTATTCACTAGGGATTCGTGTCAAGGGATAACAATGTTGCATCTGGGAAATCATCATCATCACAAGATGAACCTAAACCATCATAGGCTTGAGAGAGTGCATCTGCATTGACATTCTTCTTTCCTGGCCTATCTATAATATCAAATTCAAATTCTTGTAGCAAAATTATCCATCTTGCTATCCTCCATGATGGGTTAGGCTTATTTACAATATATTTTAGAGCCTGATGATTTGTTACAACTATAAATTTCTGCCCTAGCAAGTAATTTCTAAACTTTTTTACAACAAAAATGATAGCTAGAGCCTCTTTTTCAGTTACAGTATAATTTACCTCAGCACTGCTCATTTGTCTGCTCCCAAAGTAAATTGGATGATCATTCCCATTTTCATCCTTTTGGCTTAAAGTACTTCCTAGTGCTGCATCTGAGGCATCAGTATACACAATGAATGGCTTGCTCCAATATGGATTCTTTAAAACAGGTGAAGACACCAAAGCTTCCTTCAGTTGTTCAAAAGCTTCATGCACCTTATTTCCTGGTTCATAAGTAACATCCTTCTTCAAGAACTGGGTTAGTGGCTGTGCAATCTTTGAGAAATTCTTGATGAACCTTCTATAGTAACCCACATGGCCTAAAAATGATCTCAACTTACTTCTATTCATAGGAAATGGTAACTCTTTGATTTTTGAAACTTTATCAGGATTAGTACCAATACCATCTCTGGATACAAAATGCCCTAACAAAACACCTTTAGAACATCCAAAGACACACTTTGTAGGGTTTAGTGAGGCTTGTGCTTCATCTAACCTTTGAAATGTTGTCTCCATCTGGTGCAGGTGGTCCATCTTGCTCCCATAGATGTAAAAATCATCCAGAAATACTCTGATGAAGTTCCCAATGTAGGGTTCAAACACCCTATTCATCAAATGCTTGGAACGTTTCCGGAGCATTACACAACCCAAAAGGCATAACTCTATAAGCAAACGTTCCCCAAGGAGTGGTGAACGTGGTCTTCAGTTGATCTTTCTCTGCTATACGAACTTGGTTGTATCCACTATATCCATCAGCAAAACTATAGCACTCCTGGCCAGCTACTTCGTCCAAGATCTGATCTGAGAATGGAAGAGGGTAATGATCCTTCTTTGTTGCCTTGTTGAGCTTCCTATAGTAAAAAAAATGCATAGTTTCCCATTCCTTTTTATTGAGATCACAATGGGAGAAACCCATTCTAAATTCTCCATAGTAAATATGAATCCTGCATCAAGCAACTTATCTATTTCTTCTTTTACAGTCTTGGAAAAATTAGGATTCATTCTATATGGCATTTGCTTTATGGGCTTAGCACCATCTACCAGCTCAATAGAATGTTCTACCCAACTTACTTGATGGAGTTCCTTGTAATCAAAAGTGAATAGGTGTATGTACCTTCGAAAGAGCTGGAGGTAGGATTCCTTCTCACTCTCCATCACAACATCACCAATCTTTATTTGTTGGAGACGATCATCAATTTATTCTTCAGATAATTTTATGGGTTCATGAGTTTGGTGTGACTGGAAGGATATCCATGACTGAAAACATCAACCTCACTTTCTTCATCTTCTGTGTCCACTTCACTGGTACTAGAGTAATCAGAGGATGTCCAATCATCAGTTTCATCACTTGAATCCACAGGTTCTGCCTTATGATGCCGAGGGATCACGTTTATCTTCACCCTCTCTCTGCCACGTCCAAGTGTCATGAAGCCTTCATTCCAGTAGTTTCTTGCATGAACTCTCCTTAGCCATGGCCTTCCCAACAACATTGGGTATGAAACAGTACCATTTTTCATCACCTGAAAGTCTACCACACATACAACACCCATAACAGATATTGCCACATTTGAAACAACACCTTCTGGTTTAGTTTTTCTCTTATTTAATGACCTTAACATAAGTGTTCAGGGGGAGATCAATGTTTAAACCGAACATATTCATTACATATTTCATCATTACATTAACTGTAACACCTCCATCTACTAACACATAATGAATTGAAATACCATTACATAATACCTCAGCTTGTGGCGCATAGGAATCTTCCTCTACTTCCAAAATAGGGACCTCAACCTCCTTTCTTTTTCGAGCATTGAGTCCACTTTGCAGCTCCTGCCTCTTCTTAGAAAACAGAGCCAAACGTTGACCATATGTAATATTTGTAGGCCTTTTAGATAGATCTTCTAAGATAGAGTATGGTCCTTACCCATGTGAAATAAGAAAATACTGTACACCCAACTTTCTTCTCCTATATTTCTTACTAGTTTCTCCTTTCATCTTCTTAGGATCATTTGCATCTTGGTTATCTTTTTCTTTCTTTCTTTTTGTTACAAACACATCTGCTTCATTATTTATGCTCCTATCTACTACATAAAAAAAAATCACATGTGCTTTTCATTTATCATCATCTCTTGTACCAGATGTAGATGCTCTATCTAGACAATTATACTTGTAATGACCCTTTTATGACAACCATAACATACAACTTCATAAATATATCTTTTTAGACCTTTATCTCCTCCTTGAGAACTAAATTCTTTTCCTTAAAAGAAGATTAATAGTTAACTGGCCCATCTTCTTGAGAAAATATTCATACTCAGTGGATGTACTAGGATAAATATTTGTGCTCACCGAGAGTGGTTGTGGATTTTGGACCATAGGTGTTGGTGTAGGCTCTACCTTAGCAACAATTTATTTGGGCTCTTCTTCCATGCTTTCTTCTTGCCTTCTTACATTCTCCTTTGCTTGTTCGAGGGTCATTGGGCGGTCATACTTCACTCATTGTCTGATCTTTGGCTTCATCCCAAGAATGAAGTGCTTACAGTGGAGATTATCCACTCCATTCATCAACCCATCCGCTAATCCTTCCTTCCAGATTTGGGCATCGAGCTTCCTCCTTAGTTCTAGAACATGAGCATGATAATCCCTTATCTTCTCCTTCTCTCCTTGGGATAGCTTTGTGATATCGATCATGAGATCTGCATATTTCTGTTGTTCACCAAATTCTTCAAGAAAACTTTTAGTTAATAAATCCCATGAGTTTTTCACATTATCACCTAGTGTTTCAAACCACCTAAGGGCTGAACCATCTAAAAAGGTAGCAAAAAAATTAGTCCATTGTTCCCTTCTTATAAGGCCATTACAAATACAAGATCATTTAAACTCTTGAATGAAAGAGGAAGCATCTTTATTAGATTGGGCTAAAAAAATAGGAATCTTCCCCATTTTCAAAAGTAACCACAATGAAATACCAACCCACAAGTACAATCAACAAGAGTTATGTGCAAAAATAATTGGAATCACTATAATAGAAAATGACTTTACACCTTTCTACATTAAAATAGGAATGACCATGGTAAACTATGGTAAAACTTGACTTACTACTTAAAAAACTGACTTTATTGTGGCAAACATTATTCACTGTAAAAAGTGAAGTTACTGTGGTAAATACTATTCATGGTAAAAATTAAAGTTACTGTGGTAAATACTATTCACGATAAAAAGTGACTTTACCATAGTAACTACTATGCACAGTAAAAACAAGGTTACCCTCCAAATGATTATCCTCTACCGCCCTTACTAAGTTGAGCTCACCAAGGTGGGATGTGTTTATTAACCATTATGGAATTGATGAAAAATACACCATCACCACCAGTATCCATAATATAGTTTCTCGTACAGGACTGAGTTTTATGGACAAAGAAGCCCTCCAAGATGTTGGTGTTATCCCCACTAAAATACAAGATCTAATGTCCAGTGCTTCTCTTCACATTGCCATATTTTCAACCAACTATGCATGGTCTCCTTGGTATTTGGCAAAGTTGTTATTTATCAACATAGCCGCATGTCCTACCTTTCTACCCACATTTTTACATCTCTATCTACCAAGGCGGCCACACAAAAAACCACTAGAAGAATAAATCCACAACAAACACATGTTTACCTACCATGAAGGGAGAAACATTGATAGATTAACAAGGCAGCATGTGAAGCACTCATTATTATTATTTTTTGGCCTGATATGCTCTTTTTATAGGGGCCAACACAATATTATTATTATTTTTCCACAACACTTTTTTGCATGTAGATCTGGTAGAAAATATTTTTAAAGTGCTTGAAATACATTTCATGTATGATTAAATGCACAAAATTTTGGAAGAATCCTGAAGGATGTGGATGTAGTTGTGTAGTTAGGTTTCACACATGCCCTTTCATTTCTTGGAAGGCCCCACAACAATTTAAACATGTGCATTTTGTACAAATCCTAAAATTATTTTTGTCCCATGATAAAATGTCTCTTCACAACAGCTAGTCAACCAGATCATGTGCCTTATCTAGTGCTTAAAGGTTGTCGACACCCTATTTGGAAGCTCTTATTTGCACTCAGGATGGGAATATGTTGGCATGAGCTATTGAGTCTAGAGTGACACTAACCAAAGTTCCTTGCAAAAAAAACAAAAACATCCAATATCAATGCCACAACATTATGTAAAGTAGTCAGTTGGAGAGTGTGTTGTAAAATCTTCCCACTACACACGACCCCCTTCTTTTGTGCATTTTTTTGTAACGATTGCAAGTCTTGAGGTTGCGTCTCTTTGAGATATTTTGTCAAACAGTTCATGTGTCGTGACCAAACTCTATCATTTTGCCTACACTCCTACCAAAGCACTACCAACTACAACACTATAAAGGTTCCTCTATTTCTGTAAGATTTGATCGCCATCCACACTTTGTCCAAGGTTCTCATGTTTGCATAGGCTATTAATATACTAGCGATGTGAACTGGTCAGGTTGGAGACTTGTTTTTTACATACAATGAAATGTTCGAACTGTCTCATGATGAGACCCATGCCTGCTACATGTCGTCATGCCCTCACAGATTGCACTTCCCTTCTGATGAACTAAAAATAGAAATTTATTCTTATTTTATGAGTTAATCTGAATAGAAATAGAATGCTATGATAAAATGTTGGATCTAAAGATTTTAATTTATTATTTGAATTTATTGAAATAATGGAAGTAAGAGGGATATGGTACTAACCTTAATTGGACTTACCTCATAGTGTGTTGGACTGAAGTAGAATGTTGTGCAGATTGGAAAAGTTGTGATTGGGTGGCCTCGAAAAGGGAAGAAAATGAGTATCTACCTGGACTGAGGTGCTTGGGAGGATATTTTGGCTCCCTGGGGTGACCTGGTCTGTGATTTGGACACTTTAGACTACAGAAAATCTCAAGACCTGGGTCTGGAAGTGTCACAAGGTCTCTGTAATACCTTCATCTTTATTGCATGGGTGTCGCAATACTATTGCTTGTGTCGTTGTAAATGCAATGTGATGATTCACCTACAAACCCCTATTCAAAGTATCAATTACTAAAACATAAAAATGCATATGAATAGGTCAAACTAAACTTAGCTTCCACAATGGTGTGCTTATGAATAAGCATTGCACTACATTCTAGACCCCATGTTGTTCTGTGTGCATGTGTGTGTAATTTTGTGCCTAGGATTCCCTAGCGTCAATGATGCAGAAGTAGGGGGTAATAACTATATGTAATGATGTCAATGGTGGATGGAATAGAAATAATACAACCCTTTCCCCCTATGTTTGTGTGATGCAGATGTAGAAGATGCCCAAATGTAGTCCCTTGCCTTAGTAGATAGCTGAAATCCCTTGATAGTAAGATAGTCCGCCCATAATGTGGTGAGTATGCTATGTTTATATAGGGATATCTTCCTCAAATGTCAACACCAAGGGCCTTGAACATGCCGACTAGCAACATAGTGTGAATCCACGACCATAACAACTGTAGAGACCGACCTCAAACAAAGAAATTAAGATGAAAACATCATACGAAAACTAGGAGCACCCATAATCAAGGACTAGGAGTGCGCCCGATGGGCACCCCAGTGCATAACCCTAGGCGCCCTAGTATAGGGATTAAAGATTATAAACTGACCAAAATTATGACACCTAATACTTGCTAAAAGATGACTAGAACTATGTAGGTACAACTGACGACTATGTACCAGACAAATGAACAATGATGAATAACTAAGTGACGACAACAACTAGGGGATGAGCCATTAGTGAATACTTTTCTTTTGTTAGATCCATATATAAAATCAACATACTTGGTGATATAAATGTAATATGTAAGTGTGTGATTTGGTGACTACATTTACCCCCACTTTAATGTTGGTGATCGGAAGGCTTGGTAACATAAAGTAGATATAGATATGTACCTGAGAAAAAGTCCAGAGATGCCCATGTTGAAGTAGAACGTGCATAGATGTGTATTAGAAGCATGTGCTGATAGGAACCATAAAAGTGTATCGAACCATGGATCAATGGGTTGATCCATGTAACATAACAAAAAAGTTTAATTGTCGCTGATGGAGATGTGTCAAATGAAAGTGATGACTATGATGTAGGATGATTTCAAACAGTGTTTAATGATGAATAAGTGGGTATGGAGTGATCAATTCCCAACCTGAACGCTGTGTATACAAATGAATCAACCAACAGGATTTGGGCATCCTGACACGCTAGAGGAAGAGTGTAGGGATAAAATTGTTTTATTCTCCAATCTCTAACTACATCCTCAAGATCTAGCCACTGCAGACGGACTCAGATCAAATATTTGTGTATTTTTGGATCCAAGATAATTTCAATAAAATAGTTGACCCATATAAGAGTGGTATAGGAAAATGCACTCTTGCCCCCACCTACACAGATGTCGTTGCCACAATAGTCAAGGCTTCCAAGTTAGGTCATTTAGCAAGCGAACGTGATATGTGGGAACGTCTTCCAAGTTAGGTCATCTGGAAGCAAATGCAGAATGAAATAGGTAGCTTCCACGTTAGGTCATCTGGAAGTGAGCAAAAACATATATGATGGCTTCCAATTTAGGTCATTTGGAAGTAAGCATAGAATAAAGAATAAATTCCCAAGTTATGTCATATAGGAAATAAGTGGTGAATGTAACTCCCAAGTTAGGTCGTCTGGGAAACGGCTTGTAGATTTGAATGATATCATTTTTTATTTGAACGCATTGATTGGTTGATTAATTGTTTTGATTGGTTACTCGTTGAGATATTTTATGCTAATTTCCCCCACGTTAGGTCATTAGGGGGAATTCGATATAAAATTGATGAAATGTGGTGTAAGAAGTTTTTTAATCACTTGTTGCTCCCAAGTTAGGTCATTATGGGAAATCGATAGAAAGTAATGTGTTATCATGTTTAGAAAAAATTTAAACATTTGTTGCCCCTAGATTAGGTCATTAGGCGGAATTGATGGTGACATATCATGATATGCATTGGTAAGTGTTGGATTCACAATGTTTGAATGTATGGTGATGTGATGGGGATTATAGGGGTACCCCCAATAATAGCCCCCCCTTTTCTGTGAAAGGGGGAGTGAATGAAAGAACGGGCGCTAAGCTGAAAGCAATAAGAAGAGATGAAAATACATATTTATTGAATAGGATATAATGGTGAAGGGATATAATGCATGTGAAAGGTGGAAAATATGGCAATAGGTGGAATTCTAAAAAGAATGCGGTAACCAAGGTGTAAATCAGAGAAAAACACTCAAGATATGAGTGAGTATTAGTTGTGGTAATAAGCACAAAATAAGGACCATAGTAAAGGTAATAATGAAAAGGAACTATAAATGGTGAAGTGAAAAAGTAATTTGTCACTTCATTTGTATTTTTCACAAGTGTGAGAGTGTATACAGAGTGAGTGAAGATGCCTCAAACGAGAATATTGTGTCCTAGCTAGTTTGAGAGGGTGGCGACCATTGTAGCGTCGTGTACGACTACAAAGTTGGTAAGTGCATTGTTTTCACAAAAATGTAGGGTGTAATAGGTGTTTTATTTGAATTATTGAAAATTTGGGGTTTTTGAGTTTCGCAGTGTTTAGGACCTGGACAAGAGCGGTGAGGGCATTAGTGACCCTTAGGACTGGGGCACCCAGAACTAGGCACTAGTGTCTAGCTCCGGGGTGCCCCAGTCCTGCATCTACATGCCCTGGTCTAGAATTTATGTATTTAGTGGATAATAGTTAAAAAAAAATTCAAGTATGTTGAATAAGTGTTTTTGGTTGTGTAAGGTGATCTAACGTGGTGTTTGTTATTGTTTTGTGTTGTGCAAATGGATATCCACTCGAGGGAGTTTTGCGGTGGGTGTCACTTGAGTATAGTACTTGGATTGGGGTTGTCAGATGATGAGTGAGATGTGATGGACCGTGCCGACCTGTGGCATATAGTACTGATGGGGTATTTTCCCCATAATATGCCTATGTTGACTACATTGTGTGAGGGATGGTGTGTAGACACATGCACATTTTGGCTACCTACATGGGAGATGACTGTGACATTGGAGGATGTCTATCACGTATTGTGATTTCTAGTTTTTGGGGAGAGGGTGTGAGTGATGGTAGTAGTGCATATGGAGTGACAGATGCACTCGGTGGGGTGATACTTTGTAGGGGCCCAAGTACCTACCGAGGACCATATCAATTTGGATGCGATATTATAGTCTAGGGTTTTTCGTTTGCAGAAGTTTATCGCAGTGGTGATTGCTTCATGTATAGTCATGGAAGTAGGAGCGGTTGGAATCTTCTATAAGATGCACGACATATGTCATCAGATAGAGGAGGAGGGGACGAGATTCGCGTGGGCATGGTGTGTGTTGGCCCATTTATACATAGACTTGTATCAATTTATGCAAGATGAGCATGATGGAGGTATAGGAGCCACCACATTGATGCATGTGTAGACATATGAGCACATAGTTGTATTGAGACCAGTTGCAGGGCCACGAGGAGAGTGGGCTCAACCTGAGATATATGCTCGACATTGGGTGGATATTCACACTAGGAAGATGGATACGAATACTTTCAAGGCACTTATAGATAAGATGGGGCCTGATTCAGTGATATGGAGGCCATACCGTGATTATGGGGGATGGGTCGAGGATGCTACTGAGTTACGATGCATTCAGATGACTACGTGGCTATAGGACCACTTTCCAGGTGTGACAGAGATTTTTCAAGTGGAGAGGGTATCACAGTAGTTTGGTATGGCTTAGGATGTGCCCACAGAGCCATATATATGGTTGAGATATATCATAGCCCTTATGAGGGTTGGTGTTAGGTCAGGGCCCATAGTAGAGAAATTAATACTACCAGGGTCATATGAGATAAACCCAATGATAGCGGTTGTGGATGGTGACGGCGCGGGGTGTACTAAGGAGTATCGAGCATGGTGGGTAGCACATCGGTGGGAATTACTATACCCAATATTCGTGGGTAATATGGAGTTTCCACATGGAGGAGGAGGGGAGAGAGGTGGCCCCTATCATGTAGTAGTGGTCGTGGAAAAACGTGAGTATTTGTGTATGCCTGCATTGTGTTGAATGGTTTGTCTAAGTTGTTTTGTATGTGTTTAAATAACGTCTGGGTTTATGTTATGTTTACCAAGGATGTGTATTGGTCATTGATAGTAGACATATCTGTTAGGAATTAGAGAAAAAATATGTGGAAACAATTCCTCAAACCACAGCAGTAGGAAACTATATAGCAGAATTATACTTGCAGAAATATAACAACATAAATAAATAATGCACAAAAGAAGACAAGACAAGATTTAATGTGGTTCACCCAATGTGGGCTACGTCCACCAAGAACTTGCTCAGATTTTATTATCAACAAGAGTAAAACAACTCTCACAGTCTTCTCTTAGTTATGAACTCACAACAAAATTCCAAAGATGTTAAACCACATCTAAACCACAATTGACACCCAATTACTTAACCTTGATCACTCTTGATCACCTCTTGATCATTAAGACTCAAGACCTCTTGAACACTTAATATATCTTCAAGATACCCTAACAACTCTATTTATAGGATTAAAATCCTTTAAGAAGTCCTAAAGCTGACCCTAGAAGTTTGAAAGTCGCGATCTTTCAACTTCCCATGGCTGGAAAAACAGTCACGATGTTAACAGCCAATTAACAACATATTAACAGCAATACACAACTGCACAAAATCACAGCACATGACTACAGAATGCTCTTGAAGTCTCCAAACTTAACTATTTGAAGCTCCAACACTTTAACACTGATTCAAGAAGACCAAAAACAGGCTCCACACCCCAACAATCTCCCACTTGGAGATTGTTTCCACTGAGAAAAGTTCTTAACCCTTCATTATCAACCATGAAGGCCAATAAAAGTTGAACACAACTTCAACTTCTCCCTTGTGACCACCTTGGTCATCATATCCACAGGATTCTGACTGGTATGAATCTTTTCCAGCTTCAACTTATCTTCTTCCAAAGCTGCCCTGATGAAATGATATCTCAGCTGAATGTGCTTCATCCTAGAGTGGAAAGTGGAGTTCTTCACCAAATGAATAGCGCTCTGACTATCACTGTGTAGTCTCCCAACTTCCTTCTTATGACCCAACTCATCAAGCAACTATTGTAGCCAAATCATCTCCTTGCTTGCCTCTGTGGAAGAAACATACTCAACCTCTGTGGTTGACAAAGCCACAACCTTTTGTAACCATGAAATCCAACTCACCGTTGTATCACCAACTGTAAATACATAACCTGTCGTGCTCCTCCTACTATCCAAATCTCCTGCCATGTCTGAATCTACATAGCCACACAATGTAGTGTCTGATCCACTAAAACACAATGTTGCTCCCATGGTCCCTCTCAAATACCAAAGGATCCACTTTACTGCATGTCAGTGCTCTCTACCTGGATCACTCATAAACCTGCTCACTACTCCCACTACATGGGAAATGTCAGGCCTAGTGCATACCATAGCATACATCAAGCTACCAACTACTGATGAGTACGGTACCCTAGACATCTGGATTCTATCCTCCTTAGTCTTGGGACTCTGCTCCTTTGATAATTTAAAGTGACCTGCCAAAGGAGTACCAACCGGTTTAGCATCCTACATACTAAACCTCTCCAAGACCTTATTTATGTACTCTTCTTGAGATAATACCAGATTCCTCTCCTTCATGTTCCGAGTTATTCTCATACCAAGGATTTTTTTTGCTGCCCCCAAATCCTTCATAGCAAAGGAGTCACCTAGCTGCTTCTTGAGTACCTTTATTTCCTACATGTTCTTCCCTGCAACAAGCATATCATCCACATACATAGGCACAAAATAATATAATTACCACCAAGAAACTTCTTGATGTACACACAATGGTCTGAGTGACACTTGGAGTAACCCTGCTCCTGCATAAAACTGTCAAACTTCATGTACCACTACTGTGGAGCTTGTTTTAGGCCATACAAGTTCTTCTTCAATTTGCACACTAACCTCTCCTTCCCTTTGACCTCATAACCCTATGGCTGTTACATGTACAATTCCTCCTCCAACTCACCACTGAAGGAATGTAAGTCTTCACATCCAACTGTTCTAAGTGCAAGTCTTCTACTACAACTAAACCAAGAACAATCCTAATAGAAGTCATTTTAACAACAGGAGAAAAAATTTCATCAAAGTCTATACCTTTCTTTTGTGTAAATCCTTGACCACCAACCAAGCCTTGTATTTTTTCTTGCCTCCATCTTCCTCTTTGATTCTATACACCCACTTGTTCTACAATGCTCTCTTTCCCTCAGGTAGCTCCACCATATCCCAAGTCTGGTTTTCCATAAGAGATCTATGCTCTTCATCCATGGCCTACTCCCACTTCTTCCTGGCATCCACCTGCACTTCTTCCTCAAAGCACTTTGGCTCTCCACTGTCAGTGAGCAATAAATAATTCAAAGATGGAGTAAATCATTCAGGTTCCCTTCTTACCCTAGAAGACCTTCTCACCTCAGGAGTTTGGGGTTCCTGATGAGTAGGTACCTGAACTGGCTGTGCCAGAACATGCTGCACCTGAACCGGCCCCTTGGACACCTTGTTTTCCACAATGTCCTCTAACATTGTGTATTCTTTCTTTGATTCCTCTTTCTGTTCCTGTAACTGATCTTTATACATGACTTTTTCATTAAAGACAATATCTCTAGACCAAAATATTTTCTTATCTTTAAGACTCCAAACACAGAAACCAAAGTCATCTTCACCATATCCAAAAAAGGTGCATTTCTTAGACTTAGCCTCTAACTTGGTCCTATCATCTTTATCAATGTGAACAAATACCTCACATCCAAATACTCTAAGAAATGAGTAATCAATTTTCTTACCAGACCAAGCCTCCTCAAGTATACCTCCATCCAAGGCCATAGAGGGTCCTCTGTTAATCAGATAAACAATTGTGCTTACTGCTTCCACCCAAAACATGAGTGGCAGCCCCACATGTAACCTCATGCACCTAGCACACTCCATGATTGTCCTGTTCATTCTCTCTGACACTCCATTTTCCTGTGGAGTATTTGGAATCGTTCTTTTCCTGCAGGATCCCATTTACCGAATAGTAATCAAGAAATTCATTGCTGCAATATTCCCCTCCATTATCCAACCTGAGACATTTCAACTTGAGACCTGTTTCATTCTCAACCAAGGCTTTCCATCTTTTGAAAGTTTTAAACACATCAGATTTCTTTCTAATGCAATATACCCAAACTTTTCTAGTTGCATCATCAATGAAAGTGACATAATAACATGAACCACCAATAGAGTTTACCTTAGCTGGCCCCCATACATCTGTATGCACTAACTCCAACTTACCCTCCTTCCTGGTAGGTCCAACCTTGAGGAATCTCACCCACTTCTGTTTCCCATAAACACAGTCCTCACAGAAGTCCAAATCTAACTCCTTTAATCCGAGAAACCTGTCCTTTATAATCTGCATGCCCTTATGACTCATATGACCAAGTCTCTGGTGCCACAAAGTTGCATCTCCATCTGCAACAACTAAATTGTAATAATCAGCACCACTGGTTAAATACAAAGTACCAGTTTTCTTACCTCTTGCAACCACAAGAGCTCCCTTGGTAACCTTCCAAGAATCTACTGTAAAACTGACCGTACAACCATCACTACCCAGCTGTCCCACTGATATCAAGTTCCACCTCAACTTAGGCACATGCATGACGTCCTTAAGTAGCCATGTGTTCCCATTCTACATTTTCACCCGAACA
The DNA here is from genome assembly GCA_019776745.2 of Taxus chinensis. Lineage (NCBI taxonomy): Eukaryota > Viridiplantae > Streptophyta > Pinopsida > Cupressales > Taxaceae > Taxus > Taxus chinensis. Next base: position 150,875,226 of record CM034147.1, on the reverse strand, counting down.
CAACCTTTCCCTACTATGTTGCATGGTTCATCATCACCAAGATATACATGTCCAAAATCACCTTGAACAAAATTAGTAAAGTAATGTCTATGTGGGGTGGCATGGAAAGAAGCCCCTGAATCTAACACCCAAGATTCAACAATATTATCTAAAGAAAGAATTAAGGCATCTTGACAAACATCACCTACTGCCAAATTTACCTCTTTAGTTTCCTCCTTGTTCTTCTTATCCTGAAGAGCCCAACAATATTTCTTAGCATGACCAACCTTCCCACAGTGCCAACATTCTAACTTACTCTTGGACTTTGACCTTTCCAATCATTCGACTTCCCACGGTTACCTTTCCCTCTGTTCTTTTGTCTCCCTCTGCTCTCCACCATCAAAGAATTTCTAAAAGTAGAAGAATCTCTGGTGCTCTTCCTTCACATTTCCTTGCTTAGGATCACACCTATTACATCCTCAAACTTCAGCTTTGAATTATTAGAGACTGAATTACTTACAACCATAACCAAGTTGTCCCAGCTATCTGGTAAGGAGCACAAAATCAACAAAGCCTTGACCTCATCATCAAATTCAATTTTTACCAAGTTTAACATACTCACAACCGTATTAAATTCATTCAAATGATCAGCAACAGAACCATTCTCAGACATCTTCATATTAAATAACTTTTTCATCAAAAATATTTTATTAGAGGCAGAGGGTTTTTCATATAACTTCCCCAACACACTCATGAGACCTTCCATGGTATTCTCCTGTGATATGTTGAAAGCAACCGAAGATGCAAGGCATAAACAAATTTCCCCGAGCACCTTTCTATCCAGCAACTCCCAATCCTCATCCGAAATGGTTGTAGGTTTCTTTGCTTTTCTAGCCAAAGGAACATGGAGGTCCTTCTGATATAAGTAATCCTCCATTTGCATCTTCCACAAACCAAAGTTCTACCCATTGAACTTCTCAACCCTTGATCTTCCCTCATCTGCCATAGCTCCCACTCAAGCTAAACTTTCCCTGTGATTTACAACTTCAGCAAAAAACCACCAAAGCTCTGATACCAATTGTTAGGAATTAGAGAACAAATATGCGGAAACAATTCCTCAAACCACGGCAGTAGGAAACTATATAGCAAAATTATACTTGCAGAAATATAACAACATAAATAAATAATGCACAAAAGAAGACAAGACAAGATTTAACGTGGTTCACCCAATGTGGGCTACGTCCACCAAGAACTTGCTTATATTTTATTATCAGCAAGAGTAAAACAACTCTCACAGTCTTCTCTCAGTTATGAGCTCACAACAGAATTCCAAAGATGTTAAACCACATCTAAACCACAATTAACACCCAATTGCTTAACCTTGATCACTCTTGATCACCTCTTGATCATTAAGACTCAAGACCTCTTGAACACTCAAGATATCTTCAAGATACCCTAACACCTCTATTTATAGGATTACAATCCTTTTAAGAAGTCCTAAAGTCGACCCTATAAGTTTGAAAGTCATGATCTTTCAACTTCCCGCGGCTGAAAAAATAGTCCCGACGTTAACAACCAATTAACCACATGTTAACAACAACGTTAACAACAGACTGCACAACAACGTCACAACAGACGACTGCAGAATGCTCCTGAAGTCTCCAAACTTAACCGTTTGAGCTCCAACAATTTAACATTGATTCAAGAAGACCAAAAACAGGCTCCACACCCCAACAACATCGATCTTGAAATTGACACAGAATGTGTTGAATGATGTGCTAGGTGGAGGGATACTAGATTATGTTGACAACATTGCAGGTGAGCATGCCCATATTTTTAAGCCAGTGGCCATAGCAGCAGTGACATGTACGGTGATACTAAGTGAGCGGGACGAGGCACTTGAGGAGACTTGACGTGCCTGAGAGGCGGTAGGTGGTGGTCCCTTGGCCCAAGATGTGTTTGCGCAGTATGTGGACTTGCAACATCAATTTTTCATAGCAGAGTACATAGATTATTATGCTACGGAGGCAGGTGGAGAAATTTCGGGGCTGCGAAATGTGGTGCCATGTTGGTGGAGAGGCATCCAATTCTAGGGCTCTTGTAGTACACGAGAGCGATAACAATGATGAGATCTGATTGGGATTATTATATATTATGACGGGGCCTTGCCCCCTAGTTGTGAGAAATTTTTTCAGGATGGTGATTGTATTAACGATATACGTATGGGCACCTATTTTTTATATATGTTAAAGCTATGTTGGAATGTTTTGTCATTGCAATATAATGGATGTTTTATGATTCTATGGTCAGTGTCCTAACATATGTATTGTTTGTATGTGATGATTATAACTTCGTATGATGATGTTAGAAGTGGTAGACAAAATGTGTATGGTGAATGGTGACGATATATAGAACTAATGTAATGTGATTGATGAAATGTTGAAAGAGTGAAATATATAACACGTAGGTAATGTAATGATTATAGTAGATTAGATGTGAAAATAGAAAAATGTATGATAGTGAAATGAATGTACCGTCATGATTGTGTGATAATGTAATGTATTCGTAATAGGATAGGGTGATGAAAATAAGAGGGGGGTAGAGTAACGATGCCCCCAACATGTGAATGAATAGGCTCATGTAATGAAGACCCCTCAACAGTCAAGTATGAGTCACATAAGCAAGAGTGTGTCATCGTGAAATGATTGAGTGTGCTAGATGAAACGATGAAGTGTGTGATGAAAGGTTCTTACAACTAATCCCTTAGTAGTCATGTAAGAACCATAAGAACACAAGTGTTTCATCGAGAGGTAAGGTGGTAAGAATCACCTACCAAAGACCAAGATGATGGGTGGTGGTGGAAACATGTGGAATGGATGCAGCGTGAGTGTATGAACCAAATTGAATGTCATGGGTAGAAACCAAGGGATATGCAGAGACTGGCGGGAAACTATGGTATGTAGCAACATGAAGCGGTGGATATTGTGGATGTATTAGATGCAATGAATGTGGTGGTGAAAATGATGGATGAGATGGAGAATGAGTGTGTGACGGTGGAGCAAGAAAAATGAACTGAGAACCTGATGGAGAAGACATAAGTGGGGTACTCTAACGCTAACAGGGTGAAGGATATAATGACTGCTCACAAGAGGTAAAAGAGATGATATCAGAATCCACTAGTTGTTGTATCCTTTCACATATGGCAAGACAATCATTGTCCTGATGGCCAATGATGTGATGATAATTACAATAATGTTGGTCAAGCTAACATTGTAAAGGGTGTGGGAGATGATGTTAGTTAGAGGGTAACCGAATTAATCGCTCATCAAGTAATATGCACACCACATCATGTGGTTGAGCGTGAGGGGAGAAATACAAAGGCTCTCGTAATGGAGGTGGAGTGGTGGAAGTAGGAACTTTTTGTGGGACCGGAGAAGAATAGATTGGTGGTAAAGGAGTGGGTTGAGCTTGTTTGGAACGCACTTTAGGAAAAGGTGGAGATTAATTTTGGATGCTCAACTAGAGGTGGGAGTGGAAGACTAGAGGATGGAACTATTGGAGAAATGTGTGTGGGTAAAACAACATGTGAGGAGAAAAGATATTTTTCTAGATCAATACATTTATATTGCAAGAGAATGAATGACTTGCACGTATCATATTACAACCTTTTCTTAAGTGGAGGAATGAGACCACGAAAAAAAAAAAAAATTCTAAGTCACTAGGTTGGAAGATGAGTTGGTGTATACAAGCATTAAACCGCAAGATGTAGTCTTGGGTAGGTTCAGAGGAGCCTTGATGTAAAGTAGGTATGTGGTCATAAGTAACTCTAGGGCCATTATTGAGAATGAAACTACAGAGGAAAGCATCCTCCATGTCATAAAAAGTGCTAATGGACCCAAAGGGTAAATGGGTGTACCACTGTACGGCATCATCAGTAATACTATAGCAAAAGGCCTTAAACAACAATTGATCATTAGAGTAAGCAGCCATAAGTGTGCGATAGTGTAGGATATGAGCATGAGGATCACCAGTAACATCAAAAAATTGGAAAGTAGGAATGGTAAAGTCTTTAGAGAAGGCGTAATTATGAATCTTTTTAGGAATAGGATCGCCATGTAAAGAATTGTTGTCAATAAAGGCGTAATAGGCTTTACTTTCTAAAGTAAGAGTATGAACTTGAGATTGGAGTTGTCCTATAACATGCATGAGAGATAGAATATCCTGTGAGGGGATGGTAGGAGACGTAAATAATGTAGTAAGTGATTGAATTTTTCCATTGATTTATCATAGGGATGTCAACAGGCAATATAGTGGAGTCCAATGCTTAAGGATTTATGGTAGGTGATGTTGTAGGAGCTAAAGTATGACTAGTATCAACACAATCCCTAGTAGGTGTAGTGATCAAGGAGAAAATATCTATATGCGAAGATGCAGTAGGAGCTATAGAGGATGTGGGGATAGAAGGAGAAGAAGCAATAGCTTGTGGTGACTCATACAAAATAGTAGATACAACCTCAGGAGATGAAAAAAATGGAGTAGGAGAGTTGCACTCAGTGGTACAGAAAGAAGGAGACTGTACGCTGGAAAAGTGACAAGTGAGCGTGGGAATCTACAGGTAACTCTTCCGCATACCCGACCTCCCGAGGTCATGCCGAGACAGCCGGTGGGGATGGAATATGCGTGGGATGCAGACAAACTAGTTAGGCAATCTAATGTCTTCAATACGCACTAGTGGAATTTGTGAATCTAAGGCAAAGAAGGCCCTTCTAACCTGAACTGGTGTGATAGATCGATCAGCAAGGATGACTGCTCGAAGGCTCCAATCAATATCGAGCTCTGGCGTGATTCGATCTATGGGTTGTGGAATACGTGGAAAATGACCTGGGATAGTTTCGTGTACGTCTCCAGATAAGGTCATATGGTGGGTAATGAATACAATCGACTCTACGGACGATTCTCTGGCCTAGTCTAGAATTCTCTAGCTTTATCAGCCGCTATATATAGTAAGGATAGCTGTTCGATGATGGTGGGTGGAAGTGGAGTAGATCTGAATACTAACGTGCGTAGGCCAGTGTCTATATCTGATTGACTTATGGATTCGTTAGGCTGTGGGATTTGTGGATCACAACCGTAGACTCTTGGTTGTTGCGGTCCTGCTATGGTCATGTATGAAATCAAGTCCTAATCCCTAGTATCCAGTAATCGTACGCTTTCTCAGCTTCTATGTTTAAACTCAATAACTGCGTGATTTTCTCGGAATACCTCACAGGCGTTCGTGTAACCTGGATTCTTAAACTAGTATCTATGTCTGTGAGAGTGTCTCCTGCATCTGGCTGTGGGACCAAAGGATCACAACCAAAGGTTTGTTCTCTTTTGAACCCTTCTACAGTCATGTGAATGTTTGCCTAGGGTAATCTGTAGTTTGGTTGATTTGACCAAAACGTGTGTGCTTGGTCGTCTTCTATATTTAACCCTCTCAACTGAGAGCTGATCAGTTGTAAATCTGTTGTTGTTTGGAAGACTTGTATTCTAAGGTTCTGGTCTATGTCAACTATTGCTGTGACGAGGTTGGGTTGAGGCACGATTGGCTCAAATACGTATTCCCTGGGCTCTCGGGGTCCCGTGATTGTCATACAAAACAAAATGTAAATCTAACTGTAACAAAGCAAATTCTAACTATGTAGAATAAATCTAAAACATATATGACTTCTATTTTTCTGAGAAACTTTTTAAGAATTTAAGAAAAGCAGCTATTTAAACATATCTAGAATTTGATAGCTAAGATAAAACTTAAAACAAACAAAATAACCGAGTGTAGTTATTTGTCTGTGCAATTTGTAGATTTATTCTAAATAATGAAATAACTTGCTTAATCTATTTGCGAGATTCTTGATCCTACCTCAGAAGTGAGGAGTGAATCATAGTTTCTCAGAAACTATCAATCCCCACAGCTTCCCTGGTAATATCGAGAATAGAATTTACTGAAATGAAGCAATTAACTACTTTATTTGATATGATTCTAACTAGAACTTTGAAAGTTAAAACCTGGATTTCGCAGAACAGTGGCGAATCCGATGGTGTGTGTGATCTTGTCCCCTCAGTGTGATCTCCTCGTTCTTTCGTGTTCACGTGGATCCAGAAAAGCGTGTAATGCTAGCATCAACAGAAGTAGATATTGGGACAAAGGCAGCTCAGAATGCAGACTGAATATAATGCGAGTAGGAGAGGGATAGCGCAAGAGTACAGAGCTTGGCCTTATGCAATTCCTAGCGGGATTTATTGCGAGTCATGCAACATAAAGCGTCCAGAACCTGAAACTATCCTGTTTGAGGAGAAAAACCTGCAACTTTAATGGCTTCCTAAGCTATTCTACTCCAATGGATTGGATAAAACAACAGTACTGCCTGCACAAGATGGATATGTGGCTTACCAACAGCTGAACAATGCTAACTAAGCATGCAAAGAATTAAAACTATGGCTTCTAAACAGAATAAAAGACTGAACTATGAAAATTAGAGCATGAAAGTGAATGAGGGGCAAACCATTTGTTTGAGCACAAGCCATTTATTTATAGCTTTTCATTCACCCAAAGATCAAAACCAAACTGAACTCTAAAACTATAAACAATGGCCAAACACTATTCCAGGGGACCAAAAACATAAATGCAAGCCCAAGTCGGCAAGGAAAGCTGGTGAAACGTTGATTTTTACGTGAGTCGCGTTAAAACGCTTTCTGGAAAACGTGTAAAGGACCGCCGCTCTGAGCAGGGCGGCGGTTACAGGACCGCCACCCTGATCAGGGCGGCAGTTTCGTCACTGAAGAGCAAAAGGCCAAGAAAAGAGGGGAAAAAGGAAAAACAAAGGACGCGGGGGCTAAGCGGGGCATGCGGGATGTTAACGCACACTTGGAGAGCTTTTCCGGATCCCGAACACCTTGCAAGGAGACTTGTATCATCATTGGGGCACTTGTTACATTGTTCCGGTAGTACAGTACCTTACAATTTTGGGTACGTACATATTGCCCCCTCGGAGAAGCATTTTAGCCATGAAGAGGCGTAAAACGGTGGGTCTCTGAGTATGGCAGTCCCGAAATGGGAAGTTAGAAGTTATACCTGACACGTCCGTGTGTTGAAATGACGCCATCCAAAATTCCCGCTACCTGCAAAATGAAAAGAGAACTCAAGTGCAGATAGATACAATAGTTCGAAAAATAAACGCTAAGAATAACAGGGAATGAGAACGTACCATTTGTGTGGGGATAGGAACTTACCTCCATCAGCGCTCCAAACCTGTGAAAAAGTCATTTTAAAACAAAACAGAGTGCTATATATATGAAAGTGGGCCCATTTTCCTATTCATTTGCGCGAGTTGATTTGGTTGATTTTGAGCTCTGGGACCCACGGTGACGGTTTCTTGCGTGAGTAGAGTCAAAACGTCCGCAGCGAGATCGTGATCATGCCTCCATGTGCGGAACACCGACCTCAGCGATCACAGGTTAGTTTTCTTCATTTATTATTTTTCCCCCCTTAATTTTGAAATGCTAAATACTTTGCAATGGGGGGGTCATTTTTGAAAATGCTAGTGTTAAAAGGTCCACCTAGGGGGGGGCGCCTACTGGGTAGGCTCTGTTTTTAAGTTAAATGGCCGTTTTTTGCACTTTTTAGGCCTTTTTAGGTTAAAAGACCGCGTGGGTTTTCGGACCACGACTGCCGCTCTGGCCAGGGTGGTGGTTACATAACCGCCACCCTGTTCAGGGCGGCAGTTACACGACCGCCGCCTTTAAGGCGGTGGTTACAAAACCGCCTCCCTGCTCAGGGTGGTGGTTTTGCACAGAATGCAAAAGGAACCTGTTTTTGAGATTGTGTTTGTATTTTTAGCATTTCTACGTGTTTTTATGACTTTTCTTAGTATTGTTTCGGATACTAACTTGCTCTGTTTTGTGTGTTTTTGGGTGTATGCAGGCGAGAGAGGAGTACATCTGATGGAGCAGAGAGAGGGAGTGTGATTGGCTCCCAGGGGTATTAGATGCTCTTTCACAAGATGAGGAGGACACACTTCAGAGGGCTGGCATATTGTGCATATCGCGTGTCCCCCATGTTGCACCATCTATTCACATCCTTTGTGACTTATTCTCTTACTGGGATGCAGATCGGAACACCTTCTGATTGCCAGGGGTCCGTGGCGAGTGGACCATTACATTGGAGGACGTCTACCACATTCTGGGGGTCCCGATCATCGGGAGGCGACTCACTTTGGAGACAGCAGGCTCACGGGCATAGATTGCACAGTGGGCGACTTATATGGGAGATGCAGCCATCTCCACGGGGTCGAAGAAGGGGGTGAGAGTTCGATCCATTCCTTCTTTTCCCATCCCCGTATTTCGACAGGCCATCATGGGGATCCTTGCCTCGAGATTGATCGGGGACAAGGGAGGGGACACATTGTTATACTGTTGGGCCCCCATTATTGCACAGATAGAGGGGCACGGTCGGATATACGCTTGGGGAGTACAGACATTCTTGGGACCACCTACCATGATCTATACAGGGTGGTCCATTTACAGGGGCAGTCACTGAGCCACCTGACTCTAGTCATGAGTTGGGTTTATGAGCATTTCATCCCCTATGGCAGGGGTGTGGAGGTGGCAGATCCTGGAGCTGTTAGGGCAGCCAGATGGACAGACATGTTGGTGCTTAGAGCACCTCATCAGCCAGTTTCCTCCCTGACTACTGCCGATATGGAGGTGACACCATATCAGACCATGGCGGGCATATGGGGTGAGGAGACTCTTACCTTGATCTCCTGCTCCACCATAGGGCAGCTTATCGATCGAGTGGGACGAGTGGAGGTACACCCTTTTGGCCGGGTTCCTCAGCAGTTTGGCCTACCATATACGGGTATGCTTCCCCCAGTGGCGCCAGTCTATAGATCAGTTCGTGAGGCCAGAGGGGGGCCTAGAGGCAAAGGTTGGACAGTGATTACTCCTGGCATTCCCATTGCAGCCAGGAGGATAGTTCGTGCTAGAGGGAGAGCCGGTGCACCTCACGCACCTCTACTTCGGATTGCCACGGGTCCTGCCCACAACAGCGATGACCCTATAGAGGTAGACTCCGAGTCTGAGGAGTTTACAGGGGGGAGACAGAGGACAGCGATCCTGAGTGGCATGACACTCAGGATATCATGCAGGCAGAGAGGGCTGAGCAGAGCGCAGAGAGGGATACTCTAGTTTCAGAGGAGCCACTCTCCCAGGGCCATGGTGGAGAGGATGAGTCCGTTGCGGGGTGACACATTGCTCCTGCCACAGGAGCAGCCCCTCAGTCGGTAGCGCATCCGCGGCAGGTGCTGGCCCCAGCGACCCATCCTGGAGGCCTGGTGATCCGAGTAAGTTACCCTTTCTCCCTTTTAATGTTTATTTGTAGGCTCTCCTTAGTTGCTATTTTGTATCTTTTAGCCTCTTGCTTAGTTTCTAATTCATTTTCTCCTTTGTTTGTAGAGACTGTTGATGAGTGGCGGGATTTGATCCACAGGGTATGTACCGATTCCCTGATGATCCCCATGGATAGGACCCGTGCAGAGCTATCTGTGGATGTTGGGGAGCCTTCAGCAGCTGGTAGACATACCGATGTCTTCGCTCCCATCTGGCACGTGGCCAGGATGGTGTCGACCCTCTGCACAGAGTTAGCGGGCTATAGGACGGCTGAGTGCCTCATGAGGAGCCATTCTCGTGGTGAGACCGTGGCTGCCCCTCGAGACCCTGAGCCCTCCGTACATTCAGAGCGCCGGCGTAGCCAGAGTCCTAGGCGAGGGCGTGCACCTTCGGAGGGGTCGCGTAGGGATTGAGAAGCCACTTGGCTCTCGTGTATTTTGTATTATATATTCTTTTGTATATCACGGGCTCTTTGAGCGTTTTGACCATGCTTAGAGCATGATGGCATTGTATATAAACATTGATTATTTATATATATGCATTCATTTTGGATCAAAATCTTGGCACTCATGTTTTCCTTTCTATTTCCAGTTTCTCTATGTATACTACGATGTATGTTTATATGCTTTTTAGAATGTATGCAATGGAGAACAAATGATGTAAATGTTTGTTTCCTTTTGTGTATTTCATGATGCTGATATATGTAGATATAATGTGATTTTGAATCTTAGCTTCTGTAAGCAATTTTGGATACCTCATGTTTGTTTTGCAGAGTGATGAATATAAACCAGTACGATGAATAGATAAACTTGCCCCAATCCTAACTCCACGCAACTAGTAAGATGCGAGGGCTTATCACCAAGAGTCAGAGAAGGGCACAAGTTATGAAATGTGGTGAAATGATAGTGATGAAAGACAGACAAAGCTTTGGCGGAACCAAATTAGGAAGCTACAATCCTACTCTACCCGAGTGACTTCATAGTTTAGAATGCAACTTGCTTTGCAGTTTATCCAGACTTAGACCCGTAGATGGCCACATAGTAGACAAAATCTGGTTTTTAGGATTTTAACTCTTTTGGGATTTTGAACATCTGATTCATTTGTTTTTGACTCAAAGTTTGAAAGTTTGAATTGTTTGCGTATGACCATTTGCATTTATTTGTCAAGAGGACCCCCTACACTTTGCCCCATGCTACTAGTAAGAAGCGTGGGTTTATCACCGTGGGCAAGGCATAGGCGAGTAAGGGCATTTCCATCCTTTCCCAACCCTACATCACTAGTAAGAGACGCAAGCTCATCACCAAAGGTTGGTGGGGCAAGGAAATGTGTAAAATTAAAATTTTCTGTTTTGATCAACGTTTGACTTGTTTATTTGAGTAAAATGTCAGTATGTGCTTATTTCCAAAGAGATATGCATATGGGATAGATGTGACACCATGAAGCTTCTAGAACAGACCATAGGCAAGACACCTATCCTAAGAAGAAATCAAAGCGAGAATAAACTTGCAGATCTTGGTATGGTTACCGTTAAGACTTCGTCATGTCTAGCTTTATTTGATAAAATGATTCTGAGATAATTTGATGATATCATGAAAATGGAGAGGTATGATTAAAGAGTTTATGCCAACAACATCATGAGTTTGTAATGAATTGCTTTGAGAATAGATTCCTTGATCACCATTTATGTAAGGAACAAGTGGACAAAATGATCTTAATCTATATGAAGATGCAATGTAGATAGTTATATAAGTAGTGCTAGTTGCTTATGTGTAGAAACACTTGAGGTGCAGGGAATTGACTGTTTCGCCAAATTCCTCACCTTCTAGCGTACATAAGAGGTATGCACCATTTCCATAGTCCTTCATGACTCGGTATGGGCCCAACCATTTGGGCCGGAATTTCCTTCCTTCGCCGGTCTTCTTATCGATCCGGTTGTCTAGCCTTAGAACTAGATCACCTTCGTATATGTCGCGTTCATAGACCTTCTTGTTATACTGCCGGCACATCCGGTCAGCATAGATTCTATGTCGATGTTCAGCATCCAACCTAGTTTCATCTAGGCTTTCTAGTTGGGAAAGACGTGCTTCTCTGTAAGCGTCTTCATCCAGGATCCCTTGTAACGAAATGCGGAGACTGGGTATTTCAACCTCGAGTGGGAGAACTGCCTCTGACCCAAATACTAGTGAAAAAGGAGTTGCTCCCGTTGGTGTTCATATTGAGGTTCGGTGGGCCCATAAGGTTGGATATAACTTCAAGTGCCAATCTCGTTTGTTTTCTTTTACCGTTTTAAGGAGAATGGCTTTCAGTGTCTTGTTTGTCGCTTCAGCCTGTCCGTTGGCTTGAGGGTAATACAAGGAAGCCGTATGATGGCTTATCTTAAATTTATTGCATAGCTCGCAAACCTCTTCATTCTTAAAAGAAGTTCCATTATCGGAGATAATGATTTGCGGGATACCGTACCTGCAAATGATTTGGTTCAAAATGAACTTGGCGATCACAGAACCAGGTACAGTAGTAAGAGGCATAGCCTCTACCCATTTGGTAAAATATTCAGTGGCCGTGATTATAAAATTATGGTCGTCTGTGGATGAGGGAGAGAATTTCCCTATTAAGTCTAGACCCCATGTAGAAAAGGGCCATGGAGTAGCGATTGGTTGCAGAGCTTGTGCCGGCATGTGGATCTCATGGGAGAATTCTTGGCACTTATGACACCTGCGTGCAAACTCTATTGCGTCATGTTCTAGAGTGGGCCAGAAATAGCCCATTCGATGTATTTTTCAAGTAGTGGCATGGCCACCGAAGTGGCCTCCACATATTCCACTGTGGGATTCATGGAGAATCCTCTTGGATTCTTCTGTGTCGACACATCTTAGGAGCATTCCATCGAATGCTTTTCGGTAGAGTACTTGCTCTATGATGACGTATTTGGCTGCAATAATACGTAACCGTCTTCTTTGTTGTGGTGTAGCTCCTTCTGGGTACGTATGGTCCATGATATAATTAATGATATCAGTGTACCAAAGGCACTCAAAGATAGAGGGTCGGGTTTCGATATAGTATATGCACTCATCTGGAAAGTCTAAATCTACTAAATCACCTCCATCTAATGGGTTATCAGCTAACCAATCTGCGATGATTTGTCCTTTAACCGACTTCTGATTTATAAATGTTAATTCGAATTCTCCCATTAAGGTTATAAAACGTCCAGCCTTTTTAGACAATGACCCTTGTGTGAGGAAAGTTCGTAAGTGGTCCGTTTTTACCATGACCCTCGTTTCTTGATTCAGCATATAGTGTCTTAAGCGTTTAGTAGCAAAGACTATAGCAAGGCATTCTCATTCTGCCTGTGTATAACATGTTTCATAGTCAAGTAATGTTCGACTAATGAAATAAATTATGTGTTCCCTCTTGTCATCGTCCTCTTGGGCCAACATACAAGCTAACGAGACATTAGTAGCTTGTGAATATAGAATTAACGGGTGATCTAGCTTTGGTGGCATTAGCGTAGGTGGTGATAATAAGAAATGCTTAACTGCATCAAAGGCTTCATTGCAGTCTTCGGTCCAATCAATGCTATAGTCTTTCTTGAGTAAATTGTTGATTGGATGAATGGCGAAGCTTAAGTCCGGGATAAATCTCCGGATTGCACCCAGCTTTCCGAGAAATGATCTGATTCCAGATTCATTCGAAGGTGGGACCATTTCGAGGACAGCCCGAATTTTGGTTGGATCAACATCTATCCCTCATGACGATATGATGTAACCTAGGAGCTTTCCTCCTGTTACACCAAAGACACATTTCTCTGGATTTAGCGTGACTCCGTATTCTATTAGGCGTGAAAGAATGACACAGAGTACTTCCGGATGGTCACAACGCTTCTTGGCTTTAGCCAACAAGTCATCTACGTAGGATTCCACGATTTTATGAATTAAATCATGGAATATATATGTCATAGCTCGCTGGTACGTAGCACCAGCGTTCTTGAGACCGAATGGCATAACAACGTAGCAATAGGTTCCCCAAGGAGTTATAAACATAGTTTTAGCTTGATCTTGCTCAGATATTTTGATTTGATTGTATCCCGAGAATCCATCCATGAGAGACAAAAGTTCAAATCCAGCTGTTGCATCAACAATGACATCGATAGATGGTAACGGGAAGTCATCCTTAGGACATGCTTTGTTGATGTCTCGGAAATCTATGTAGATGTGTATCTTTCCATTCTTCTTGAGAACGGGAACGATGTTAGATACCCATTGGGAGTAGTTGACTAGCTTGATAAATCCTACTTGGAGGAGTTTTATTACTTCCTCCTTTACCATGAGAGCTACCTTGGGCTTCATGGGTCTTGATTTTTGTTTAACTGGCTTTGCATCTGATTTAGTGACGAGGTTGTGCACCGCAATGTGGGGTGCGACTCCTGTCATCTCCTTATAATTAAATGCAAACGCCTTCTGATGTTCTTTGAGGATCCGAGTGTGTATTTCTACTTCTTCTGGGGTTAACGATGATCCTAATTTCAAGATTTTTGGTTCGTCATCTGTCCCGATGTTGACATCGATTGTTTCCTCAATTAAAGAGGCATTACCCTCTTCAAACTCAGGTGGTGCTGGAGGTAAATCCAAATCATCCCCATTTTCTACTGCGTATATGCTAGGTTCCATTTGTGAGGGAAGATCCATCATGGGATTTCCGAAATAGGAAGACGAATGTGGAATTAAGGACAAATCTAGCATATGATAGGAGAGATGTAGTGCTGCATAGGCGTTTAAGTGATCCAAAGTAGCCATATCATTATCAACATGGTCTAGGATGGTAGATTCACTTCCGCTTGAAAGGGGATTTGTCATTGTTTTTATCAATGGTTCATCACGAATGGACACCGTGAAATGGGTATCTTCTAACTCATTGCTTGGAGTAAAACGTGATGCTGAAGTTGCTATTGAATCGGTGAGAAGATTTTTCTCTCGTGGGATTGCTTCAATGGATATGAAGTTAAACGCCTTGCTTAAATCTAATACGGCTTCTTTGTAAAGCTGCAAGTGTTCGGCTTTGGTTTCGTATACTTCAGAAACCTGGTTTGTCACTAATTGTGAGTCTCCTAAGACTCTGATGTTATCAATACCAATTCTTTTGGCTAAGGTGAGGCCAAGGAGGAGGGCTTCGTACTCAGCGCCGTTGTTTGTGCATTCAAAATTTAGCTTAAAGGCAAATGGTAGGACTTTCTCTTCGGGTGAAGTAAGAATTATACCTACCCCCGCTCCATAACGGCATTTAGCTCCATTAAAATGGAGAGTCCAATACTTAGCCGGGAGTATAGATGTTGGGGTATCTGCTGCGTTTGCGCACTCTACTTCTACCATGCAGAGGTCCTCTGCTGGAAGGGAACCAACACCTAGGGAATATCCTATGCCTACTGAATCAAATGGTAAGAACATTGGTAAATCTTGTTCTATTAACTCAACGATTTTTGCAGTAGTCCCTAATGATACCGTTTCTATAGTGTTAGCCTTATCTTTGGGGGTTGGGGTTGTTTTGGCTATGCTGATAGTTTCAAGATCCGTTGTAGGTACCAACTTCTCCTCTGGTTTTGCGTCAGTGGGTTTATTAAGTTGGTTTGTTGGAAGTTCAAATTCCAAGTGCACACCTGGTCTTTTCTTTAAGTCAGCTAGGTGTATATCGAAAGGTTTTGGATCACCTTGGGCTACAAATACCTTTCCTAGATGCAGGAATCTTACTTCTTGGAGTAAAGTAGAAGGGATTTCCTTCATTCGGTGTATCCATGGTCGGCCGAGGATCATATTATAATTAGTTTCCCGATCTATAATATAAAACTCAGTCAGGATTGTTTTGGGTCCTAAGGTGACCGGTAGTATTATAGTTCCAATCGAAGTGGCTTTAAGGCTATCATAGCCTCTCAATGTATTTCGAGTGGTGGAACAGTTTGTTTCCCCATATCCTAGTTTTTGGAGGAAAGAGAAGGGGACTATGTTAACTGCGGCCCCCATCATCAACCATTTCCCGTTTTACGTAGTTATTATAAACCCATACTTGTAAGTGTAAGGCTGGATCACCTCGCGTGCAATCTCAGCATCTGTAGGCATTTTACTTATTTCGAATATGAATTCGACATCCTTGTCCGGCTGCCCCGGAGGGTGGATATCAAAATCTACGTGGTTTACTTGTGTTTCAGGAGGTGGAGTGATGTTAATTAGATGACCTAAACCTAATGCTTCTAAAAGAGTAGCTCTGTGAGCAGGAGAGTTCTTTAGTAAGTCCAAAAATGAAATGTGTGAGAAGGTTTTTGTTAGGTCGCTAATTAAATCATAGGCACCCATGGGTTTTTCTACTATTTGTTGACTCTTATCTGTTTCTGGTAGATGACTTGGGCTTGGTTGAGAGAAATACTCTCGTGTTCTTGTTATAGCTTCGATAGGTAGTTCAGCATCTAGTTCTACCAAACTGACTATCTTGGGTCTCGGTTGATTTCCTAATTGTGGCGCAACTGATGGATTTAGTGAAGTCGAGGCTTCATGATCATTGTTTCCCATCATTGCACCCTTGTTCGTCCCAGTTGGATTTAGTCTGTTATTATCATGATTTGGGAGTGGATCGTTAAAGATCTTGAGGGGAGCATTCTGAGGGGAAACTGCCCCTGTGAGCGTGTTTGGTGGTGGTGACACGGGATCTGCCAAAAACAAATTTGTGAAGAACTATCTTTGTTCTTCTGGCAAAACATTGCATGAATTTATTGTAGTCACGGCACGTTCTAGTATCATGACCTCGAATCTTGTGGAAACCACAATATGAATTGGGATTGTAATTCCTGTTTTGTTGGTTTGGTGTATATTGTGGCCTAAAACTCTGATCAAACTGTTGCCTATTAGGATTAAATTTTTGCATTTGTTGTTTCTGGCTTTGGTTTTGATAACCAAATGAGTTTTGGCTTGGCCCTTGTATGGGATTTCTCCATTGTTGTTGTTGTTGTGGATGGTTAAAATCCACTGTATTGATTGTCGGGGTAAAGTTGTTGTTTCGTTGGTTGTTTGTTTGTGATGGAGTATTGACAACATTTACCTTCTTGGGCTGGTCGGTTACTCCATCCGTTGTTACACCCCGATTTTTGTTAAGGATTTTAGGTCCTTGATTGACGTTTGTGGTAGTGGGATAATTTGTAGTGTTCTGATTGGGGGTGATTAACCTCCCGTTTGCTCCATATGTTTTACGGCCACTATCTATCGCTGCTTGATCTATTCGAAGAGCGCTCTCAAGTACTTCATCGTAAGTTCTTAGTGGGAACTTCTGGACTTCTTCCTTCACCTCTCTGCTGAGAGAATGAAGGAATAAATCGCATAGTTCCATCTGATCCATATTTGGAGCACTTGCTGAAGAATAAAGAACTGTACGCCACCTCTGGATGAAATGGGCGACAGATTCGTTGTGTTCTTGTTTGATGTGTAAGAATTCCCTGATTCCTGTTCTTAATAGTTTGTTCATGTCGAATGCCTTAATGAACTCTGATACGAGTTGTTTAAATGAATGGATGGAAGCCTCAGGTATTCTATAATACCAGTCGAGAGCAATGCCTTCCAAGGTTTTGGGGAATATTTTAGCAACAACCCCATCCCAAGGGAGTAGTTCTCGAATGGCTGTAGCGTAAGCTTTGATATGTGCATTTGGATCTCCCTCACCTTTGTACTTGGGTAAATCGGGAAGGGGTCTTGGAAGCATGACGCTTCGTATGGCGAAGTCTAAGGGCTCTTTCAGATATTCTGAATAAGTCCCTATCGCATAGGTTTCGACCATTGATGGTGGTTGCTGAGGGAGTGGTGGTGGGATGGGTTGTTGATACGGTGCAGCGTATGCATTGGCAGGGGCATAGGGAAGTCCCTGCGTTTGAGAAAACATGCCAGGAGAGGAGAACATATCTCCTTGTGGTGATTTGGAGTACATGTTTAAGTATGACGGGGTATTGTCTAGGAATGGATTGTTTTGTACTAGACTGGGAGGAATGGTGTTAGAGATGATGGGCCTTGTTGGCGTTTGTTGTGGATACTGAGGAGGCATGCCTAACGTGCCTACTCCTGTGAGGAGATCTACTTGGCCAGGGTGGTATGGAGGATTGGAACTTCCTGCTTGCATGAACTGAGAATTTTGACTTGCTTGAGCAAGTTCTAACCCTCTCACTTTTTCTACTAACATTGAAATGACTTCATTTGGTGAATTCATGGTGCTTTGCCTTAGCGGCGTTTGTTGTATACCCTGGTGTTGTATAGGCATGTGATATCCTGCTATGAACTGATCGTTGTCCTACCAAGTTTCTCCGAGAGTATTTCCTATATGCCGTGGCATAGAGGTATTTTCTTGAAAAGAGACCTCGGGTTGTATTTGTAAACCTCCTATAGGTGGGTACATACCCCGAGAGCATTGTTCACTCCTAGGATAATGTATTGACTATTCATCATCTAAGACCAGGTATGGGTCTGATTGTCTACTAATTTGTGGTCTAAGCAATACCTGAGGAGATGACCCAGATTCTCCAGTGAACGTCATATTGTTCGAGCCTGAAGGCTCTGTTTGTTGCGTTCGAGGGGGTTAATCTAACTCCTTAGTTTGAAAGGATGAGCTATATCTGATCCTTGGAGTTTGTGTTGACAACTGACTAGTTGAATAGTTTTCGCCCCATACCAAGAGTGATGGTGATGATTACCTATTCTGTTGGGCGTAGTATGCCTCAAGACCCAAGAGGGGTCTGCCATATGCATCGAATCCCGACATATTCGGGGGGTATATGAATACCCGCAGAATAATGGGAAGGAGCGAAGGTGATTTGTGAAAGGCTAATGAGGCGAAGAAGATGAAAAAGTAAACTAAACTTGGAAGAACACGTGATATTATGACTCCGAATTAGAAAGTAGGAAGTTTACGTCAGCTTCACTAATTTTGTTTGTTTCATGTCGGGTTCACCAATTTTGTACGCTGAAAAAGTGACAAGCGAGCGTGGGAATCTACAGGTAACTCTTCCGCGTACCCGACCTCCCGAGGTTGTGCCAAGACAGCCGGTGGGGATGGAATATGCGTGGGATGCAGATAAACTAGTTAGGTAATCTAATGTCTTCAATACACACTAGTGGAATTTGTGAATCTAAGGCAAAGAAGGCCCTTCTAACCTGAACTGGTGTGATAGATCGATCGGAAAGGATGACTGCTCGAAGGCTCCAATCAATATCGAGCTCTGGCATGATTCGATCTATGGGTTGTGGAATACATGGAAAATGACCTGGGATAGTTTCATGTATGTCTCTAGATAAGGTCATATGGTGGGTAATGAATACAATCGACTCTACGGGTGATTCTCTGGCCTATTCCAGAATTCTCTAGCTTTGTTAGCCTCTATATCTAGTAAGGATAGCTGTTTGATGATGATGGGTGGAAGTGGAGTGGACTGGAATACTAGTGTGCGTAGGCCAGTGTCTATATCCGATTGATTTATGGATTCATTAGGCTATGGGATTTGTGGATCACAACTGTAGACTCTTGGTTGTTGCGGTCCTGCTATGGTCATGTACGAAATCAAGTCCTAATCCCTAGTATCCAGTAATCGTACGCTTTCTCAGCTTCTATGTTTAAACTCAATAACTGCATGATTTTCTTGGAATACCTCACAGGTGTTCGTGCAACCTGGATTCTTAAACTAGTATCTATGTCTATGAGAGTGTCTCCTGCATCTGGCTGTGGGACCAAAGGATCACAACCAAAGGTTTGTTCTCTTTCAAACCCTTCTACATTCATGTGAATGTTTGCCTAGGGTAATCTGTAGTTCGGTTGATTTGACCAAAACGTGTGTGCTTGGTCGTCTTCTATATTTAATCCTCTCAACTAAGAGCTGATCAGTCGTAAATCTGTTGTTGTTTGGAAGACTTGGATCCTGAGATTTTGATCTATGTCAACTATTGCTGTGACGAGGTTGGGTTGAGACACGATTGGCTCAAATATGTATTCCCTGGGCTCCCGGGGTCCTGTGATTGTCATACAAAACAAAAATGTAAATCTAACTGTAACAAAGCAAATTCTAACTATGTGGAATAAATCTAAAACGTATATGACTTCTATTTTTCTGAGAAACTTTCTAAGAATTTAAGAAAAGAATCTATTTAAACGTATCTAGAAATAACAACTAAATAACAATTTAAAACAAACAAAATAACCGAGTGTAGTTATTTGCCTGTGCAATTTGTAGATTTATTCTAAACAAATAAAATAGCTTGCATCTAATCTATTTTCAAGATTCTCGATCCTACCTCAGAAGTGAGGAGTGAATCATAGTTTCTCAAAAACTATCAATCCCCACAGCTTCCCTGGCAATATCGAGAATAGAATTTACTGAAATGAAGCAATTATCTACTCTATTTGATATGATTCTAACTAGAACTTTGAAAGCTAGAACCTGGATTCCGCAGAACAGTGGCAAATCCGATGGTGTGTGTGATCTTGTCCCCTCAGTGTGATCTCCTCGTTCTTTCGTGTTCACGTGAATCTAGAAAAGCGTGTAATGCTAGCATCAACGGATGTAGGTTTTGGGACAAAGGCAGCTCAGAATGCAGACTGAATATAATGCGAGTAGGAGAGGGATAGCGCAAGAGTACAGAGCTTGGCTTATGCAATTCCTAGCGGGATTTATTGCGAGTCATGCAACATAAAGCGTCCAGAACCTGAAACTATCCTGTTTGAGGAGAAAAACCTGCAACTTTAATGGCTTCCTAAGCTATTCTACTCCAATGGATTGGATAAAACAACAACACTTTTTGCACAAGCTGGATATGTGGCTTACCAACAACTGAACAATGCTAACTAAGCATGCAAAGAATTAAAACTATGGCTTCTAAATAGAATAAAAGACTGACCTATGAAAATGAGAGCATGAAAGTGAATGAGGGGCAGACCATTTGTTTGTGCACAAGCCATTTATTTATAGCTTTTCATTCACCCAAAGATCAAAACCAAACTGAACTCTAAAACTATAAACAATGGCCAAACACTATTCCAGGGGACCAAAAACATAAATGCAAGCCCAAGTCGACAAAGAAAGCTGGTGAAATGTTGATTTTTACGTGAGTCGCATTAAAACACTTTCTGGAAAACACGTAAAGGACCGCCGCTCTGAGCAGGGCGGCGGTTACAGGACCGCCACCCTGATCAAGGCAGCGGTCATGAGACCACCACCCATGCAGGGCGGCAGTTTTGTCACTGAAGAGCAAAAGGCCAAGAAAAGAGGGGAAAAAGGAAAAACAAAGGACGCAGGAGCTAAGCGGGGCATGTGGGATGTTAACGCACACTCAGAGAGCTTTTCCGGATCCCAAACACCTTGCGAGGAGACCTGTATCATCATTAGGGCACTTGTTACATTGTTCCAGCAGTACAGTACCTTACAATTTTGGGTACGTACAGAGACCCGTGATGATAATTATTAGAAGAAGGGGTTCCAGAAATAATGTTGTTGTCATCAGGAGGATCAATAGTATCATCAATGTAATATGAAGGAGAATGCAGCTAGAGTGAGATGTGGGAGGAGGACTATCAGAAGCAATAGAATACATAGGAGTAGTTATAGCAGTAGGTGAAGTAGAGAGGTAGGAGGCATGAGGTACACCTGATTGTGGATCAAGGCCTAATAAGTAATCAATGATAGAGTCATCTAAAGCATCGAGTGGCATATCAAAAGAAGGACCACATACAACTAGATGGCATAGTGTACAACGAGTGAATGTAATAGGGTCATCAACAAAGAAAATACCTATAGGATAATCGGCAAGACTAGTCGGCACATGTTGTTGGCCTTCCAAGAGGGCTTGTTGAGTATCATCGAGTAGAGTCATGCGGGTACTATATACAACTTTTAGTTCAGCTATGGTGGCCTCATCATAGATAGGATTAACACTAAAACAAGACATGACAGGAGAAAATAAGAACTATGCTTGACCACTAAGGTAATAAAAAGGATCCTAAGGAAAATTATTCTAAAAGACGGTTTCACCAAAATGATTAACTAAAAATAGAAATTTCTTCTTATTTTATGATTTAATCTAAATAGAAACATAATGCTATGCTAAAATGTTGGATCTAAACATTTTACTTTATTATTTGAATGTATTGAAATAATTGAAGTAAGAGGGATATGGTACTAACCTTAATTGGACTTACCTCATTGTATGCCGGATTGAAGTAGACTATTGTGCAGACTGGGAAAGTTTTGACTGGGTGGCCTCGAAAAGGGAAAAAGCTGAGTATCGGACTAGATTGAGGCACCTGGGAGGATGCTGGAGTGCCCTGTGGTGCCTTGGTCTATGATTTGGGCATTGTAGACTGCAGAAAATCTTAGGACTTGGGTCTGGAAGTGTCACAAGGTCTCTGTAATACATTCATCTTTGTTGCATAGGTGTCGCAATACTATCGCTTGTGTCATTGTAAACGCAGTGTGAAGATTCACCTACAAACCCCTATTCAAAGCATCAATTCTTACAAAATAAAAATGCATATGAATAGGTCAGACTGACCTTAGCTTCCACAATGGTGGAATTACGACTAAGTATTACACTACATTCCAAACCCCATGTAGTTTTGTGTGCGTGTGTGTGCAATTTTGTGCCTAGGATTCCCTGGCGCCAATGACGCATAAGTAGGGGGGAATAACTAGATGTAAAAAATGTAAATGGTGGATGGAATATAAAGAATACAACCCTTTCCCCCTATGTTTATGTGATGCGGATGTAGAATATGCCCAAATGCAATCCCTTTCCTTAGTAGATAGTTTCCTTTGATAGTAATATGTCCGCCCATAACGTAGTGAGTATGTTATGTTTATATAGGGATCTTTTTGACACTAGTGACCCAAAAATGCCGACTACAACCTAGGGGAATGCACAAGATAACAACAAATACCGACCTCGCACAAATAAAATAGGACCACAAATAACGAAAACATGAGCGCCTAAAATCACAGATTGGGGTGCCACAGTGCAACCCTAGGCACCCCAATATAAAACTGGAGATGAAAACTAAGAAAATTACGACACTTAAGACTCCCTAAAAGATGCCCAAAATTGTATAGGTAAGTGACGACTGAACCATACAAATAACAATGAAAGCTGACCAACTGACAACAAGACCAAGAGACGGGTCACTGGTGAATACTTTTATTACGCTATATCCATATATAAAATAACATACCTAGTGGTATAAATGTAATAGTAAGTGTGTGATTTTGTGACTACACCTTCCCTCATTACGAGTATCCCCCTTTTTTTAATTTTATTTTTTTATAATAAAATTTGAAGGAGGAACTATCATCATTAGAGGGGGAGGAAGCAGGGCATACAAAGCACAATACAATTGAGCAAGATCAAAGGGGTTAAAGCTGCCAACTAGCTACATCCTTATAGATATCACATGCTAAGTGTAGAACCATGTGTAATTTGAGGCCTCTTAAAATTAGTTCCAACATAGGCAGCACACAAAGTGCACCATAACCCAAACACTAACCTTATTATAGGGTTTTCTACTCATGGTTATGGTTTTGGAGTGATTCAACTAGTTACCAATGATATCAAGACTTTATGACAACTCAGGTTTAACAAAAAACACATTTCCAGGACATTGAAGAACCCATATAGTTATAGACCACCATTATGAAGGTGTTCAAGACCGTACAAAAGGTGCATAAATGGAATATGCTTCCTGACTAGACCATACAGTCATGCACAAGGAGATTTGTATATAGTAGTTCCATAAGTGAAGCTTTTCAAGCTATGCACTTCTATTTTCTCTAGTCAATCTTTCTATATCCATATTGTTGTGTATAGATAAGTCTCTCTCTCTCTCTCTCATGTATTTTGAGCTTGTATTCCTTTATTGAAAGAATAAATATGTTATTATGATTTTGTACAATTAATGTTAGAAATTAATTTATCAGAATAGCTCCCAGTCTCCAGACCTTACATTCCTTTTTATTGTTGTGTATTGCATAACAAATCTAGTTTAATCTGAAAAGGTTGTAAACAAATTAATCCTATGTTTATGGAATTATTTCCAATCATTTAACTTTTTTATTGAAAAGTGCACATTTCTTTAATAAGAAATGCATAATACATCACTAATTATAAAAAATGCATGAAATAAGTCATACCCCAGAATTTGGAACATATCAAGGCAAGAAGGCCTTGAGAAAAAAATAGATCACCTCAGGAAGACATCAAGATACTAGATTACTAATAAAAGTTTGATTTTTAATTAAAAAATACAAACAATAAAGGAACCAAACTACACAAAGGCCCAAATAATCAAGTTGTAATAGCATGCATGATGGTCAGAGGAGGAGGAGGCAGCGGATAGACTTGTCCCCCCATCCACTAGTGTCAAAGGGGTGGGCCATATCTAGGATGGGATCCCACGCATCATTTAGTTGCTACTTCCGTTCTTCTTCTTTAATATCTTTCTAAGATTGGTGGCAAGGAGATATGGGAATTTCCAACCAAGGGTATTTCTCGTGCGAAGGTGCACCCCACCCATAATAACCATTGTCTCCATCACCACCACAATGGTCAAAAAATCAGCCATTATGGCCAAGTGAAGGGCATCGAGATCTGGGAGGGGAATGACGACATCTGGGAGAGGAAATTTTCCAAGTGCTAGTGTGACATTTTTGGAAGCCCTAACCACAACTCCTAAGAAGGGGAGAAATTACATGACAAGTTCGCAGGCACCTTGATGATTGTGCATAAGGCATTCCTCTAATGTAAAAGTAGGCATCATAAGTGTTCCACTTCTAGGAGGGCTTTCTCTACTTGAACGTGAATCCTGAGCATCAAATTGAAGATCAAAACAACTTTATTAATCAAATATAACTTCTTTCAAAAGAAATAAATCTCTAAAATTTAATCCCACGTGTACATATTTTATTCAATCTACATTTTATAAGGATACCAAGCTATGGAACCTTTCCTAGAGTAAGTTTTCCATTCAAGGTTGATTAAGGATTTCCAAGTCGAAAGATGTAAATTTATCAATATTTTTTTAATTTAAATACCATTACATTGTGCTTGGGTTACCAAATACTATTTATAGTCATTGTCTTTGTTCACGATAGGTCAATCTAGTTCCCATTAAGAAATTTTTAAATATTTTGGAGCCTAGTGGATTGGTCCTTTGGGCACAAAGAAAAACAACACTTAATAACATTTATTTTTATAAGGAAAAGACCAAAAATATATATATTAAAAGATAAATAGTTGCTACCCTTGAGATATTTTTTAACTTTCGTGGAACGAACTCATCAAGTTTCCCATCTCATTCAACCTAAACAAATGGTTTTAGTGTTGGCTTTGAAACAAAGTAACGTTGGAATCCAAGTATTGATAATTCCACCTAGAGTAGATCTACCATGGGTATCTTTTGGAGTTGATAATATTGTATTCTCATATATTTTTTATTTTATCTTTAATTTGGAAAACCAACTCTTAAATACCGATCCCCATATGTATTTAGACAAGGTTGATCCCTTATACAAAACCAACCTAGTTTCTTAAGGTAAAAATAGCTATTGGAATATAAGATGCAAAATGAATCAACTAAAATGTTGGAAGAACTCAATGCACATACTGAAAAAACCAGTTCCTTTGATGTACAAGGTGTTCGCCTTGCTATGAAAACAACAAGGTTTTCTCATAAAGTAAACGACGTGGAACAAATCATAAATTTCTGTGGAAAGTAAAAATCAGAGGTATGTGTCATGAAATTTTGATTTGTTTAAATAAAGGTCTAAATGTTCAACATTTTGTCTTGTAATCATTATTTACATTTCCTTGTGTGTTTAGTGTTTTCTCTTTCAGAGGGGAGACTCAGAGATATGTTTGTGATATGTTTGCACATGAGGTGAGCTCAAGAAACTTTTCCATTTTAGAGCACAAAGTTTTTGATACCTTGATAATATTCTTAACGTAATCAATTAGATGAAATGTGACAATCTAACATACAACTAGTTAGTTTTTTCTCATAATTAGCGGATCAAATTTGAGTAAAAATTTGTTGTATTGTCATGTTTTGGGGCACATTGTGGGGGTAATATTTGTAGTTTTTCACTTTCTAACCAAATAAATTGTCTTTGGAAATGGTTTTCGCGACTCTAATGTTGATGTGGGGATTCAATTTTAAACTTTTTTCCAAATATCCACCCTTAATTGAATGAGAATATGTATATATATTGTTCATTATATGATTATATGAAATGTATTTTCTTCATTTAAGTGGAGATACTCTTCTTAGACAAGATTGATGTAAACTAGTATATTTGGAATCAACGTTAATGTCCTTAGTTTTTATAATTAGTTATTTAAAAAAATGTTCTCAATTTATGTAATGTGTGTAATTGATTACTCTTGTCATGTGAAGTGTAAAATTTTTATACTACTTTTCATCCTAGAAGAGTTGGTCTAATATTTACAATTCACAATGGAATTTGGACTAGGCCTTCAAATTTGATTATTGCATGGCATCTAAAAAGACAACTTAACATTTACAAGTTAATTGACCCGAGATATAAGAAACTTTTTAACTTCTATCTTAAGGTGTAAAGATATATTGAATTTGATAAGTTGGAAAGTATATAATTGTAATGTAATTGTAATAAATGACATAAAAATAATAAAATCCAAAAGTAGTGGAATTCAAAAGTTCTAAGACCTACAACTTGAAACTTGAAACTGAAAAACTCAATTTCTTGAAAACAAAAACTCTCAACTTGATATTCCTAAAAATCCCAAATATGAAAACCCTACAAACATAGATAAAATATTTCTATAAATCGTGACTATCTTATTCAAAACCTGAAAATATACACTCGAGAATCTCAAAAGACAACCACCTTGAATATAAAAAACCTACAAAAACAAAAAAGAAGTTTGATATAAAACATGGTTTTCATATTCCAAACATGAAGTCTTTATTGGAGTAATAGATGAAAATGAAATACACATCATTAGTTTCAATAGCATGGTCCTTGAAACTGAAAACCCCTCGAAAACATGAAAAATAGATTGATATAAAATATAACTATCTATTTCAAAACCCAAAACCTAGAAACTTGAAAGCCCCAAACCCAAAAAACTTATAACTTAAAACCTAAAACAAGAAACAACAAAAGCAAAACTAGAACTCTAAAATATCCAAACATGAAATCCTCTAAAAATTTGAAATTTGAAACCCACAACTTGGAAAACCCAAAACTTGAAACCTCAAAATCATGAAGCTAAAAAATCTCAAACTATATAATTTTCTTGAAACTTAAAACCCAAAACTCAAAATCCATGAACCTAAAAAACCCCAAAAACATGAAACTCAAAATCCCTATACTTGAAAACTATGTGAACCTTAACATATGAAATGTGGAATCACTTAATCCCTAAATTTGAAAGGCCCGACTACCAAAAAATATCAAAAACATGAAAAGTGGATTGATATAAAATAGGACTATCCTATTCAAAACCAAAAAATGTCTAAACCCCAAAACCATGAAACTTGAAATGTACAAAACGTGCAACTCGTACTAGAAACCCAAAACTTGAAAAATCATAAATTAAAAGCCTTAAAAGATTTGAAACTTGAGGCCCATTACGTGAAAAAAAAAAAACTAAAAATTATAATGAGGAACCCTACAAATATGAAAAGTAAATTGATGTAAAACACTTCTTAAACCAAAAAACTAAAACTCAAAAATTGAAAGTTTTAAACTAAAAATCCCTGAAAGTGCAAAAAAATCTAAAAATCTAAATCTCCAAACTTGAAAAACCCATAAATACTTGAAAGCCAAATCCTGAATCCCAGAAAACCACAATATCTAAAACTCCCAAACATAACACAAAAATGGTCGATATAAAATGCCTCTGATACCTAAAACCTAAAAAAAAACCCAAATCTTGAAATATCTAAACTTTTAAACCACCTAATGAGGTAACCCCAAAAACATGAAAATTGCACTGGTATAAAATGTCCCTGAAGACCCAAAACTTAGAGGTAGAAAATTAAAAAAATAAAAACTTGAAAACATAAAAAACCAAAAAACCCTAAAACTGGAAACTTGAAAGAACCATACTTAAAACTATGAAAATATTGAAATATATTGAAATATGAGTCGAAAAACCTATAAACCCAAAAACCTTGAACCCAAAAAATCCAAATATGAAAACCTTGAAAACCATAAAACCAAGAACCAGAATTCTGAAAGATTTAAACCTAAAACCTCCTAATGAGAGAACCCTGAAAATATGAAAAATTACATTGATATAGTTTTTTTTGAAACCCAAAACCTTAAATCGAATAATTGGAAGACCTAAACCCGAAAAACCCTGAAACCATGAAAAAAGTAGAAAATCTAAAATCCAAAACTCAAAAACTTACAAACATGTTGCACATCTAGTTGTTTCATAACTTCGTACATATGCACATGAGTTATACAAATTAGCACAACCAAGTTTCTCTTACCCTTTGTGTCGGCCTATCACACTAGAGTGGAAACTAAGGAGAGCTCACTCGAAGCACATAAAGGTTATGAGTTCCATCAAGGTTAGCTTAGTTGAAGTGGAGTCAGATGTTTTGACATACACAAAAGACAAAAGTATAAAGTAACTCAACACATATGTTGTGCAAACACTTGTAGTAGTCCAAAATGCACTTGCTCATATATTAATCAGTAGTTACATATATACATAATATCCATGCGACTCACAGACTCACACACATGTTTCTTTCACACAAATACATAACACCCTTAACTCAAACTAAGATGATACACACTGCTACCAAAAACTCTACTATTCTCCATTTTATATCACTTTTCCATTTTAGATCACATAAAGGTATTGATACCTTGATATTATTCTTAACACAATCTATTAAAGATGAAACATGACAATCTAGCATACAACTAGTTAGTTTTTTTACATGATTAGCGAAATAAATTTGAGTAGAAGAATTTTGTTGTATTGTCATGATTTGGGGCACATTGTGAGGGTAAAATTTGTAGTTTTTCAATTTCTAACCAAATAGATTGTCTTTACAAATGGTTTTCATGACTCTAATGTTGATGTAGGGATTTAATTTTAAATTTGTTTTCCAGATATCCGCCATTAATTAAATGTGCATATGCATATATATATTATTATTTACATGATTATATGAAACGTACTTTATTATTCTAAGTGGAGATACTCTTTTGAGACAATATTAATGTAAACTATGTATTTTGCATCAACGTTGATGACCTTAGTTTTTTATAATTAGTTATTTAAAATAATGGTCTCAATTTATGTGATGCGTGTATTTGATTAACTCTTGTCATGTGAATTGTAAATTTTTCATATTACTTTTCATCATAGAAGGGTTGGCCTAATATTTACCACTCACAATGAAATTTGGACTAGACCAAGTTAAATTTGATCATTGCATGGCATTTAAAAAGCCAACTAACATATATCAAACTTTTTAAATTTTATCTTAGGGTGTAAGGATATATTGATTTTGATAAGTTGGAAAGTATATAGTTTTAACATAATTGTAATACATGCCATGAAAATAATAAAATCCGAAACTAGTGGAATTCAAAAGTTTTAAGACCTAAAACTCACAACTTTAAACTAAAAAAACTCAATTTTCTGAAAACCAAAACTCTCAACTTGATATGCCTAAAAATCCCAAATCTAAAAACTGTAGAAACACAAATAATATTATTCTAGCAATCATGACTCTCTTATTCGAAACCTAAAAATATAAACCCGAGAATCTCAAAAGAAGACTACATCAAGAATGTAAAAAAACCTACAAAAATAAAAAAATAAGTATGATTTAAAACATGACTATCATTTTCCAAACATGAAGTATTTATCGGAGTAATAGATGAAAGTGAAATACACATCATTAATTTTGATATCACAATTCTCGAAATTGAAAAAACCTCGAAAACATGCAAAGTAGATTGATATAAAACACAATTATATATTTCAAAACCGAAAACTAGAAACTTGAAATCCCCAAACCCATAAATCTTATAACTTAAAACTTGAAACAAAAAACAACAAAACAAAAACTCAAACTCTAAAAGATTCAAACATGAAAACCCCAAAAAAAAATGAAATTCGAAACCCATAACTTAGAAAACCCAAAACTTGAAACCTCAAAATCGTGAACCTAAAAATCTAAAACTATACAAATTTAAAAACAGATGAATTATATTTATATAAAACTCTCTTGAAACTTAAAGCCCCAAAACCTAAAACTCAAAATCCTGAACCTAAAAAAACGTGAAAAACCTAAAAACCTTAAAACTTAAAACTCAAAATCCCTAAACATGAAAATAATGTAAACCTTAACATATGAAATGTGCAAACCCCTAATCCCTAATTTTGAAAGGCCCGACTACAAAAAAATCAAAAACTTGAAAATTGGATTGATATAAAACATGACTATCCTATCCAAAACCCAAAAATGTCGAAACCTCAAAACTATGAAACTTGAAAGGTCCAAAACATGCAACTCAAAGTGTAAACCCAGAACCTGCAAAATCGTATGCTAAAAGCCTTAAAAGATTTGAAAGTTGAAACCCATTATGTGGAAAATAAAACATTGAAACTCCCAATGAGGAACCCCTAAAAAGATGAAAAGTAAATCGATGTAAAACACTTCTTAAACTAGAAAACCAATACTCGAAAAATGAAAGTTCTAAACTAAAATAACCCGAAAGTACAAAAAACTCCAAACCTCAAAGTATCCAAACTTTAAAAACCCATAAATACTTGAAACTCATATCCCAAATCCTGGAAAACCACAAAATCCAAAACTCTCAAACATAACAAAAAATGATCGATATAAAATGCCATGATACCTAAAACCTAAAAAATGAAACCCAAATATCAAAATATCTAAACTTTAAAACTCTAGCACCACCTAATGAGGTAACCCCAAAAACATGAAAATTGCATTCGTATAAAACATCCCCATATCCTAAAACCTAAAGGTAGAAATTCAAAAGAGAAAAATCGGGTCTTATATACCCTTTCAATCATTCATGAATGAAGCTTCATATATTAGGTGAAGATGAGTTTAGACTATGGATTAGTCATTTGAGAAAATGAAGAGAGTTTATATTGGTGATTAGATACCTCAATTGGCACATACTCTAAAATTTGGTTTTGATGTAGGAGTATCAAAGTTTGTACATAAAAAAGTTTTAGTTTTTAGTTGGTTTTGGCTTGGAATGGGTATAGGGGGTCTTTTATGTGTTTTTGAATCCTTCTCAACTTCATTAAGTCCCTCCATGTGAGTCTAGTGATCATCATGGAGTTTCCCTCCAAAATGAGCATTTATATATTTGAAATTTATAGCTTGGACTTAAAAGGTGTAATGTTATATGTAAAGTATAAAAGGTTGTAAAAGGACATAAAGGATCTCATTTAATGTATTTCACCCCTTATACAAGAGTCGCCATGTGTGGTTAGTCTCCACCATGGTTAGGGTTGAAAAATAGTTATCTCTCTCACATTTTAGGTCTTGAAATGGAGATATTTGAATCCAAGGGGAAGAGGAGAGTAAGAGAGAAGGGTTAGAGATTCATAACAATAGTGGAGAGCCTCAAAGAGGCAAGAGCCTGTAATGTTAAGCATGAAGAACTTGTAGAAATAAGGTTCTTGTGTACAAAAATGGAGATTTCTTGTAAATATGACTAAGAATGAATCTTTTGATGAGATAAATGTGTATATTTGTATTTGATGGGTTTGAAATGATGGGTTAAGGTGGATTTCAATCTATGAATGGTTCTTAAAACTAGCAATGATATATTAGTAAATATTTGTTGTGAATGACTTGATAACTAGATGTTATGTTGCGATATGGTAAAGGTTAAGTATTATTGCTTTGAGTAAGCAATTGTGTAGGTGTTTGGAACGTGTGAGTGAGGTTTTCAAGTATGAATGAACTCTCTTAAAGACTGAGGTTAGAAGAAGGAAGGAGTTTCTCAGTTTTGGTTCAAAACAGGTATGATTGTTGAAGCATTCTTTAAGTAAGTTTGGTAAGGAAAGGGTTAAATGGTGAGATAAACATTAAGGTTAGTTATGTCATTCATGAGGACAAGCAATAGAGTGCATTCTAAGAGTTAAGAATGATAGCGAATTGGATTTGTGTGAATACTTTATTGACTGTGTGAGAAAACAAGGTTTTATTAAGCTAGAATAAGGCAAACCTTATTGTTGTAAGTTAACAGTATAGTTTCAAGAGTTGAATTCTAAACATGAAATACTGAGGAGGTCAAGACAAAGCTCATGAGGTAATATTTAGGGTTTGAAACCACATTTTGTGCAAGTTATGAGAAAAACTCCCTCTCGGGCATGAGAAGCCCTAGTTTAGGATTTAAGTGCAAAAAATGGCATACCCTAAGATTCCATGGATGAAAATTAATGAAACTTGTTCGTAGCATCTGTGCATGATATTTTAAGGGATTTTCTTGGTTTTAAGAGTTTTGGAGTTGTAAGGACTAATATTCTTCTGACATTCTCATTTGGAGTGAAAAAGAGACCTAATACGAACAAGAATGTTATGAACTGTGCATATTTTCCTTAAGAAACTTATTGCATGTCTTCATTGTGAGTTGAAAGATCTTAAAGGGTATCTAGAAAATGCATTTGTTCTTTAAGAAACCAAGTTTGTAAGATTCTATCAAGAAATAACAGGTTTCACAAGGCTACAAGGATGTGTAGGTAGAGTCAAGGGTAAAGAAGTATTATTTTGCAAATTTTGTGTTTTCAATGTTGGGAAAGACCTGTGATCATGAAAGAATTTTGTTGAAGGTGGAATAAATGTCTTTTAAACCTGTGAATGGACTCTTGAGCTTATATTAGTTTGATGAAACGGTGCTCTAATATCTTTAAACAGTCTTAAATTGAGTCATTGTGAGTAGCACCAAGAGTAAGTGAATAAGGAAAAGGTCTAAGATTTTTCATGGTTGAAACCACAGGGGCCAATGTTAGTTGTATAAAGAAGACAATACCAAGTTCCAAGAAAAACCAATAAGAAAATAAAGATAGAGAACAAAGCTATGTGAACAAGGCTAATCATTGAGTACAAATATTAGTTGTATGCAAGAAGTACATTTTAGAAGCCTAATATAGTCTCAAGGGGTAGAAGAACTCTTATATTTGTGATAATTCAAGTTGAGCCACAGTTTGGCACTTCATTCTTCAAGATGGAAATTGGGTACAATCAAGTTATGCTTCTTTTGATCCACATTACTATGAGAAGTTGGTTGCAGGGTGTGTAAATAATTGGGCATTTTCTAGAAAGGATTCAAACAGTGGGAGATCATGCTCATTCTTGGAGAAGTAAAGAGAACAATGAAGAGTCGGTGGAACTTAATAGTTCAGTCAGGTAGATCATCTGACAAGAAACATAGTTGAGGCCATTTTGGAGTACATGAAAGTAAATGAAGAGCTTTAAGGGGGTGTATATAGGCAAGTTCTTGGATAAAGAAGTATTGAGGATAGTGAATGAAAAATTTAGGAGAGTCTTCAAATATTGAGAAGGAAACTGTTTCATGATTATACTAATGGTTCATGTCTAAATGATTGGTTTCCTAACATGACTATTTAGTTTGCATGAACATGGTTGACATAAGAGAGTGAACAAAACTTGATGAGAAAGGTTGGAAACATCAACCAAAGGTGATGATTGAGACCTTTTCTTAGAGGTAAATGA
Organism: Taxus chinensis; assembly: GCA_019776745.2. Classification (NCBI taxonomy): domain Eukaryota; kingdom Viridiplantae; phylum Streptophyta; class Pinopsida; order Cupressales; family Taxaceae; genus Taxus; species Taxus chinensis. The sequence goes on along the minus strand of CM034147.1, from coordinate 150,842,034 downwards.
AGAATCTACAAAGACTGACATGCATGATGGCCCACTATTGCATTTGGAACAGATTATTAAATAAGTATAGGTAAGACCTTGTCCACCTATGCAGCAGATTCTCTCGAGCACCTTGGTCTCAAATATGAGGTAAAATTATCCTATCACTTTTGAGATTGTGATTTTCCAATTGCTTAGATGTCCCATGTAAAGCACTTTCTTAAGAGGTTACCACATTCAAGAGTAGTAGCTTACATGGGAATGCCTAAGGCCACTAGGTTGATAACCTCCTACTTTCAACATACCTTGAGGTTGGAGGCCTTAAGTTCTTTGTAGATACAACCTATTCACACACAAATGTGTACACATCAATGAGATGGCAGTCATCTATGCATACTTCTCTTAATGTCTCACACATATTAGGCATCATGGATTTGCTAAATTTTAGCATCAAGGGTCAAAGAGACAAGTGCATATTCCCATATTCTTTTCAGTCTTTGGAGGTTTATCAACATTTGGGTTTGAAGATGGGGAGGCCCCATTGGCCTTAAACACTACCTTATGTGCATTATCAGATCCTACACTCGCCCTTTCTTGTTAGCAAATAATGATGTGATTGATTCTTTTGCTTCAAGCTTTGATACATACATGTAACTGCACTGATTTCTAGAGTTGGTCTTCGACTTTGGTACTCATTTTGGGTCATAGTTTGGATATAGCCACTTTGGTTAATCCCCTCTAGCTATGTTTAAATTGTTTGTGTTTAGTTACTTTTCAAAAACTAAGGTTCTTTTAAGACTAGTTCTTTTCTATTAACTTTTTTCCTTGTTGATAAATTCAGATTATTTTTGGAAATTATAATTTTCTTTGTATCCATCTATCCTAGGGGAACTTTCAACATGCTAACTCATTTTCAATGTAGTCACATGAGTGTCAGCTCATTTGGAGAATCCGCTCAACCTTGTTCCACAAAAGCATGTAGACAAGTTATTTTGCGTCAATCATTTAGGGTGAATTCCCATTACTTTGGTGGAATGCTAGAAATTGGTAACAAGGAGATGCTAGCTATAATGAAATGGCATGAATTGAGAATCACATGTAACTAAATGGGCAATGGCAACCTTAGAAGGTGTCAAAAGACCACGTGGAGACGCTCGTAGCTATAATGATGGTCTACTATGATCTAACAACAATTCCCAATATGGCATTCTAACCATGTGATGACTCTAATACACAAGCAATGTTGTCATAAGCACCACTTGTTGCCTAAAGTCCACCATGATGATCATGGTAACAATGTGAGCCCTACCAAGGCCTCGTGTGGTCATGGTAGGAATGTTTGAATTTAATACCTCGTTCCACAACACTCTAAAGAGTCCTCTTGATCTTGTCATACTCCATGCAGCTATGTGAGCCCTACCAAGACCTCATGTGGCCAATCTATGTTGCCAATACACAAATTCTTAAGTTTTGTGGTGTATGGCATTTATCAAATGCTATAACAGCTCCTTCCCATACATTTTTGTCTTTTGGGTATTGTTTGGGATAAGTGTGATGTCATTACCTTCCCACTTTGTTTTCAAGCCCACCTATATAGCCTCTTCATACAATGATCTTGAGATAATCACAAAGTAATACTTTCCAAAAAAATCATTGCACATGGTAACCTATAGCCAACACTTCATTCTTTTGCTTTCACATATCATGATATGTTGGCTTGGTTTGCGATAACATATAAACTTCAATATATCGTGATCATTATGCCAATAGGGGTGAAGCCACAATTGAAGTGACCCTCTTACTACCATAATGGTTGATTAGTTTCTAGATGAGTATGTTTGCTTGCCCAGCCTTCCCGTCTTCTCATATGTTGCTTTGTAATCCCGTAAAATATATCATCTACAATTGCCTCTAAATACATGCCTTACTACCTCAAGTCAGACATGCCTCTTCACCGCATCTTGGGATTGCTTCTATGACTCTTAAAATCTTCATCCTCGTCCTAATATCAATGTTAGTTGATCAATGTAAAGATCAGCACCTTCATACTTCTTCTTCAACACTTCTTTTCTATAGATTAGGTGTTATGATTTTAATCCATTGCAGATGATACTAGAACAGCCTAACTATCATATTCATTCTATGCCAAATCTACTTTGGCAGCCTTTTATCTTCCTCCATCACTACTCTTCCTTGCTGCTCTAGGCTTGGTCAAGGAGCAGTTAGACATCCATACACATATTAGTAACAACTTCCTCCATCGCTACTCTTTCCTGCTGCTCTAGGCTTGGTCAAGGACCTGTTAGACATCCATACACACATTAGAAGCAACTTCATCCATCATCCAACCATCAGATTCCAAGATTCAGGTATGTGGTCTAACACCCCTTGGGACAGGTTCCTACCAATATAATCACTCTTGAGGAAAAATATCCTACAAGAGTTTTAGCAGATTTCCTTTATTTTAGCTGAGTTGTTGGAGTTGCATCATCGATTGTCTCATAGATAGCATCCAAAGTTATTTTAAATTTTGAAAGTACACATTTCTTCCATGTATCATTTAAGGATTGGAAACTAAAATGGGGCAAATCACTCAACCTAGCGCTTTGTTTTAACAGAAATCATCCCTTGGGTGCTGCCTTCATCCACCAAAACCCTATATTCTGAATTAAATCCCTAATTGATATTTCAATTTCTTTCACTAACCATAGGTTGATTTAGACCAATTGCTTCATCATGTCAATCACAATCTTTGTGATTACAGAAACATTATTTCAAATTCTTTGTAGCATGATGTTATTCCATGTGTGTTACTTCTTGAGATCAATAGAGAGATCCGTACCCTTGTGTGAATCCATGCATTGAATAATATTTTGACAGAATTATGACCAATTGCTTCATCATGTCAATTACAATCTTTGTGATTACAGAAACATTACTTCAAATTCTTTGTAGCATGATGTTGTTCCACGTGTGTTTCTTCTTGAGATCAATAGAGAGATCCCTACCCTTGTGTGAATCCATGCAGTGAATAATATTTTGACAGAATTATGATGTACCATAAAGTTGCCTACTTCTTGTGTCCACACAGTGGAGACAATGGCACTACATTACGAAATGATCAGCCTGCAAAGACATTGACATCAATTATGGTTGACTCATTGACTGCACTCTTTGGTGAGCCCTGATTAACAAAAGCAGGAGATGGACTGCTGAAGAGTTGATTGTGGGGACTAAAGGGAAAGTTGATATCAGGATAATTCTCGATGGTCCAGCTTGCTCCCTCTCAGAGCTCATGGACATGGAAATGAGAGCTACTATAGTTATTCTGGCTAGCTGTATTCTGGGTGCAAGGGGCGAGGAGCAAGTGGTGAGTGACACAAGTGATATGTCCATGCTTAGGGAATTTGTTGAAACCAGGTTCGTTACTATTGACCACGGCCCGTGGCATACCAGCTAAAAAGTTAAGGGTGCAGCTTTGGGAAGCCTCTAAGGGAGCCCTTCTGCAGTACCTTGGATTGTTCCACAGTAGCAGCATGTTGATATTAAAAACTTGCCATAAACATTTTTTGTATCCCCTACATACCAGCCTTGTTATGCATGTCTACCTTTCCTTTTTCTCTCCTTTCACATTATCTATGCATTACTACATGTCATTGTATTACCTTTATTTCCAAGGGTAAGGGCCTCAATAGAATCCCTCATTTTAACTATCAAAAAACAAACCTGTCCTAAGATCTTTGTAGAAATAAATTGGTGTTGGCCTCATGAATTTATAAATAAGTTTCTTGGTGATGATTCCTGTTCAGGATTTCAGAATGCAATATAACAAGCACCCTTATCAAAAACATTGCCCATTTTGCCTAATCACAATAATTCTAAATAATGGAATTTGTGTGAAGAGTACAAGAGTTAACTAAGATGGTGGACATAGGATGCAATTTGATTTGAGATTTGTAATATTTTCTTTCATAAAAAATTTGATTTGCAGTCCAGCTTATAAACTCGAGAGTATTCCCAAAATTACTATGCACGGTCATTCCGTGTGAATTTTATATTAGAAACAAACAACCTCTAAACATGGTTAAAAATGCTAATGTTCAAATTGATGCCTGATTAATAATGAAACACACAGAAGGTGATTATAGCCTTAAATTTTGCATGCTCCAGACTTTGGAAACTTCTCGTTGGTCTACCGATGTTGAGTTGCCCTGTCATTCAGATAATTTACCTTTTTCAGTCTCGTTGTTTTCTTACTATCCACTTAATACTGATCATCAACATACATAAGATTTCTTAAAATATGGTGGTGACTGGTCTAGGTTCAAGTTTAAAGGCCACTCCCACAACACAAAAAGTGTAGCAGTAAAGTACAGAAGACATACTTGTATGTTATTGGAAAATTCATAATTGATCCACGAGTTAGCAAATCCAATTGCCCTTTTATGGCCAGGGCAACTGATCAATACAGCCATTATGCTCCACACATTTATGTTGTCACTGAAATAAGGAAATAAAATTGTAAAACAAATGATAAAGTGAAAAGTATTTGAATCATATGTGAATAGTAGTACGCTATATGACCAACGAAATTCTTAAGCCCTAGAAGCAACCACTCCCAGAAAAGGGCCAAACTATGACAGGCAATCAGAGGGCTAGTCTTGTAATGGCATGTCGGCTGAACTTAAACAAGGCGCTACCTTGTGGTTCGTAAACCTATCAAAAATGTAGATGCTTTCAGATCTGGAACATATTCAATCTCATCACATAAACTCGAATAGTAGTTTAGCGCTCTCACTAGCTAGGAAATCCATGAAAATGCACTACTACACAAGCTTTAAAGTATTATAACAGATTCATGCTAACCACGTAATACAATTAAATGGCATGCACTTAATCTCATCCTATGTTGCAATTAAGTAATATAAATGTGGAAGGTTGAAACTTGAGATTATGTAAGTTTGAATTGAGTGAATTGTGTTACATTTGTTGCTGTTAGTTAATGGTGAAAGCATGACATCATCCGCTATTCAAAGTGCAAAAGGGCATGCTTTCTTTCCAAAAGTGAAACAAGCAAGGTAATAGATTCGTTATCAACAATAGAACAATTTTTCTTTCCAATAAAACACCAGAAGATTAGTAAGGTCATTGGTAATAATTATGTTTATACTAGGATATGACCAATGCTATGCTCTAGCATCCTAGGAAATATTTTCCACATATTTTGACATAATCCACAGATAAACAGCATTCCAATTTGGCGTCTTTGCTAAAAAGAGTGTTCTTTGGCCTGGATACGTTAATGAAATAAAAAATAAAGAGTTAAAACTTAAAAATATGCACCAAACTGCCTAGTAAATTTGGCAGTTGAGTACTCATGGCCAAATTTGGAGTAACAAACAGAGAGATCGGAAACTCTTATATGGAAACTTGCAGCAGCCATTAGATGAAGTGATTATCTGCTTGGTGTTCTTAAGCAGGAAACTGTATAATCAAATTGGATTAGAGGCCTACTAGGGTGTAGGAGGGATTTCAGTTTACTTATGGAATGTGTTGTAACATACAGACCAAATAATTGGGAATTTTATGATTACACAAATTGTTGAAACATGGAGTTCAGCTCAGCTTCAAGAACACCTTAACACTTTAATACAGAAAGAGATGGTTCTTTGATGAGCATCAGATACTGGATTTGAGGCATCTTTACCAAGAACAAAATGGATGGATGTCTCTTGAGCTGCAATTGGATGGCGAGGAATCGTAACACAAATTCCCTGACCCATTTCAAATTCAAAAGACACTATTGACATTGTTTCAGAAAGACTAGGAGGAAAGTCAGAATCAGGAATAACTCAGCTGCAAGATAGGCGGACAAAGAAGCCTGAAGGGTCCAGTTAAGTGGAGATAAAATGGATGGGTCCCTATGTCAAAGGAATATTAGATTAAACTTTAGAAGGGATTCAAAACTACTGATATCTGTACCTATGCTAGTTTTAAAACAAAGGAAAACTCTGTCAATCTTGCTAGAACAATAAAATCTTACAGAGAATAACCATGAAATCAAAAATTACAAACACATGCCCAAACAAATGTGGTTATCAAAACAAGAATAAACAAATAACTGCATACGTATATCTTTGGAGATATCATTCAACTAGCAAATATCTGCTGTGGGGCTAATTTGGTAATAGCATATACCGTAGCCAGATACTACATTGGCACATTCACATGGCTGCATCAAATAAGCTTACAATTTATCCGACTCTAGTGTTAGTTTGATATCTGACAAGTTTGGCCAGGGTCTCTTGGGCAGCTATGGTGTCAGGATGTTCTGTACCCAACAACACTGTTCTTATAGTAATGCATGTCCTGCAGAGCTCCTCCCCTGCATTATATAGTCCACCCCTGAGCATCAATTTCCCCCTTAATTCCAAAATTGAAGCCTTGAGAAGTGTTACATCCTGCCAGAGATACTCATCCACTTGTGTGTCCGAGCGCCGAGAAATTTTGCAACACAGGGATTTGTCCATCCAGGTAGGTACTTGAGAAACAAAAGATTCCTCGGCAGTCTCCAAGGCATTAGTACAGAGACGGAGAAGTTCTAAAGCTGCATGGCACCTTGAGAAGGTAGTAAAAGAATGCAGTGCCAGGGGAACCACTCCTCTTTTAATGAAGGAGAGTAATTCAGACACTTTCGGTTCAATAATCACTGGATTGTTCCCAAATCCAAATACATGGAAACAAGCTGCCCATAAGTGCTCTGGATGGAGTGTGATGTTTCCTCTGCTACCAACTCCTTGAAACATAGCTTTGGCAGCCAAACTGCCTCCCTTTTTCCTTGCATATAACTGAATCATCTCAGGAATATGAATCCATCCTAGCCTAGTGCTATTTCTCGCAATCCCAAATTTGACCAACATAGCTGATGCTTCAACTTCTGATCTTCTTGTCTGAGATCCCAAAAAACAGGAACCCACTTGATATATGTATCTCTTCCATATCCGCAAACCACTTGTTCTTTCAGGAAGCTTAGAAGCTGCAACTGCTAAAAGAGAAATAGGGATAGAATAAGGAGCAAACCAGGCACTGACCAAAGCCATCCTGCTAGCCAGATTCTTCGGTTCATCAGCATGATCAAGAATGGAGAAGCATACATCCAGAAGTTGCATAAGAAAGGGATGATTCCTCAGAGTCAAATCGTCTCGGACACCCCACAACAGATCTCTTAATGGTACTCTGTTTATTGTATCAAGGAGTCTGGAAGGTGTAATCGGAAGCTCGGATAAGATAGTTCCAACAAGCCCAAGGCCTAGTGTTAGCCGACCCAGTCTTTCTTCAATTGTCCTCAGTGCATCCAGCTCCATAATTGAAAGATCCCTCCTCTTTCCCTTCATCAAAGACATAGCTTCCATGCTTGACAGGTATGAAAGCCTCAGGGGATCTAGATTCATCACACGTGGGAGACGAGTAGAAATTATCACATGGGTTGTTCCACCAAAACGCGGAAGAAGCTCCAAAATGTCTCTGCCATCCCACCAATCCCTCTCACTCTCCAAATTATCTATCACAAGCAAATAAGGAATGTCTCTAGCAAGCTCCTTTCGCACTCTCTGAAGGGCTTCCATTTCCTGCTCCTCAAAGGTCTTATTCCTACCTTTTTCGGGAGAAATATGTGTTTCAGTACTCACATCCAATCCTAGCAAAAAAGACAGATTCAAAAAATTCTGCCTAAGATACCTAGTTTCTCCACCCACCCATAGCACCAACCTATATCTCTCTGCAAATTTGTATGCAAATTCCAACACCAACTCAGTTTTTCCAATCCCTGAATTCCCTGATACACATGCAATGCCTCTACCATATGACAAATTCAGTTCCTTACTTCTTTTTGCATACCTTGCTTTATGCAGTATCCTTGCACGCTGACGACGATCCCTCATCCTCTGTGTTGTCCTGCCTCTTTGTATCTCAATTTCATGTTCTGATTCCTTCCATATAGCCGGCTCTTTCCCTTTAGTACTTCCTCCTGTGTTCCCTGAGCTTGCATTTTTCCCTTTCCTTTTAAATTCCCACTTATCTGCCTCACTCTTTCGCCTCTCTTTTTGTTCTTCTTCTCCTTCATCTTCCTCTTCTTCTTCTACATCTTTCAATCTGTCACTTTCACTCAGCCTCCTGTTCTCCATTTTCCCTTCCCCTTCTCCACCTGCCTGCATCTTAGACCGATTGGCATTGCTCCTCCGACGAACAATAACCTTATCCTTCCTCCTAGGTCTGATTTTAATGTCAAGAATCCCGTCATTGTCGTCATCATCACCACCATCTGCCTTCCCAAACAGGATTGCCTCGAGTTCCATGAGCTCTTTCTTCCTGCCTACAAATTCTTCATTTCTTGGAAATGGGTACTCCTGACCTTGGATCCTGACCTTCCTCACTCTCTCCCTCTCTGCCACACTCCTCCTCCCAAGCCTACTGCCCAAGAGACTAACTGCCCTCAAAACACAACTCCTCCAATTCCCTGTCTGCGCCTCCAATCTCCACTCATCAGTCACTCTACTAAGCCCATCCACTGCCTCCTTCCAGTCATTCTCTTCCCCATCATACAACATCCACAGATCGCCCCCCTGCTTCTCCCACAACTCCCCCCTTTTCTCAATAATATCTCTAACCAAACAATCTCCAGGACCCAGATCAAAGAACAATGGCACTAAATTCTTTCTACCCAAAAACATTCTCAACTCCTCAATACTATATGGATTTGCAAAAGACTTCTTGGTGACAATAACTACACCAAAAGTTGCAGAACTAATTACCTTGTCTGCAATGTCATGGCTTCTGGAGTCTGTATACCTTGCCCTGTCTGCAGCAAAGCAAGCGATCCCCTGCAGCTCCAGCTCTGCACGAAGCCACTTGGTGAACCGAAGCAAAGACGGCTTCTGCCCATGGGTCCCAATGTACACATCACAGCTCCTAAGTCTAGCAGAGGATGACAGAGATGCTGAAGTCCTTGCAAACGAGATTTTATTATTGTCCTGTCCTGCATTGCTTGGTCTTGGTGTCGAAACAGTCCTATGACCCAATGGATATATGTGGGCCAAGGCATTTTTGGATCCGGAATTGCTAAAAGAAAACTCCTTGAACAATGCTGACTTTTGGGCATCCTTCAACTGGTTCGCTCTGAAGAATGAAGGGCCATGGGATGAACTGGGTATGTCATTGCTGATGTGGGTGTTAATGTTTGATGAAGAATGCGAGATGGGTATTGGAGGTCTGTGTGCATAGGCGTTTCTAATGAAAGCAGGCTGAGATTGAGATTGGGATTGAGATCCACTTGAGCTGTTGTGGTTGTTGGTATCAGATTTGTTGGATTCAGATAATTGGGAATCTTCTTTTGGAGATCTTGGAGAGAAAAATGGAGACTGAGAAGCTGAAACAAATGCAGATGAGGATGAAGATAGATTCCTTGTCGTTGTCGGTGCTCCAAACCTGGAGCTCTCCTGCTGAAGCAACTCCATCCATCCATCTTCCTTCCCAGAATCACTGCTTTTGAACTTCCATGCATTCTTATTTCCTTCTACCACTTAACACCAGTTAGTACTTCCAGTTCCAAATAAACACCACACCCGACCAGAGCCTTTCCCAATAAAAAATTAAAATTATTCCCAATTCAAAACTCAAGAGCAGCACCATTCACGCACCAACAAAACACAAATATTGCACACCCTTTCCCTAAATTTGAAAAATGTTTCTGCCCACATTATTGTTTTTGGTGAATTCTTTCCAAAAATGTTAGCATGCGTTTGGTAATTTTAATGGCTCATTTTGAGAGGTAGCAAAATCTATACAATGTCAATAGATATCTTACTAGAGCTAAGTCTCACACATTTTAGCTTTTAATTTATTTATTTTAAGTTGGAATAAGAATTTTTAAATGAAGATTTTAAGTTACAATATAAAATTATTTTAAATTATATTTTTACATAACATTTAATATTAAGATATAGATTTATTTAAATTGTATTTTTATGTAAGATTTAAGTATTCTTTTAGTTCATTTTTTTATATAGATGCAATTTTTACATTATGTTATATTGTTTGGGGAAAAGAGCGAGCATCAACCATAAACGTGCATGCAAAGATTCAACAAAGGGAAAATCTCATAAGTCCATCTTTACATCTCATAGATCTGAAAGAGGGGAGGTGTACATATAGGGGATGCTGTGTAACCCCCAGTGTCGTAATCATGACCTCTCAAGTGGAGAAAGGGAGTTACATTCCTGGAATGGGAATTAACTCCCATATGACACATATGACGCACTAACACGTAATGACGCGTAAGGAATCTCATGATGACCCCTATGACACCTAGACCTATGACCTCACCTAAGTGAGATGACCTGCCATGTGGCTTGGAAAATGAATCACACCAACACCCCCCGTTCATCGTAACTTAGGATGAGGTGGAAAGTCAGAAATGAGAAATGGGTCCGGCACTAAATATTGATGAGGCACCCATGAACAACAAAGATCTCAAGCAATGGAGGAAAACCCAGTGGGAAAAAAATCCATCACAAGAGATGAAAAACACTCTCTAATCTAAGAAAGATGCCACAAATGGGTCGCAGCAACTGAGGAGCCTGATAAGGTACCCATGTACAAAAGGAAAATATCTCTAGAAGAAGAAGAAGAGAGAAGAAGAGGGAGACGAGAGGAACGTAGAAGATTTCATGGATGGATATGAACTCTGCAACTCTAGGAAGTCTCCTAGAAGAGTGTCAATGACTTGATCCTCTCCCTCTAGACTATAGAAGAGACCACCTACATCAAACTATGTGCCAGCCCTTAGGAAGGATAAAAATGGAGTTACAGGAAGTATCACCCACTCCACAAAGGAAGCCGAAGGCAACACTACGAAGAACTCTGAATCTGGTCCACAGAAGTGTGACATAGGTCTAGCAAGAAAGTTCCAAGGAACTGAAGGTAATGCCATGAGCATAGAATTGTCAGAGTGTAGAAGAGGAACATCTTGAAAGGATTCCCAAGTGATGTGAAGGCAATGCAACAACCCCCACAACAGAAAGAGGATCCACAAGCAAGGGTGGATCAATGATGGTCTCCTGAAAAGTAGAAGTGATAAGAGTCCTAGAAGGGGCACTCCCAACAAAGGAGATGAATGGAATCCTCCAAAACACCTATAGAAGGATGAGGAACATGTACTGCATCACAAGTAGACACTACGAAAATATGACCAAGGTCTAGCAGATACTCATCCCAAGAAGGGGGCTCAACAAATAGAAGAGTGATGTCAGACAGGTATGAATCATCACATAAAGGAAGAGGAGTGGAAAGGGCCTCGCACACTAGAAGTGGAAAGGAGGTTGATGTAATGATTGTATGAGGATGAGAAGGAGACTTCTTGATATCTGATGGGAAGGGAGGGGTGTCAACATACTCTCAGAATAGGTGAGAGGAGGAGAGGAGTCCTCAGTAGTACTCTCCTCATCAGAACTGGAAGCACAATCCTCATCATCAGAGATAGAACCAAACAAGTCTGTGTTAGCAAACTAGTCATCACATGAAGAATAAGAAGAGGAGACAATTGTATCAGTAGCAACAACAATGGTGACAGTATGTGAAGGGTCTCCAAACAAAGGACTGAAAGATGTTCCATATTGTGTGGTGGAGGATCTGATTCTACCACATGAATGTAAAGAGGTCTGGTGACATCCAACATCAAGTGACCAACAACATGGTCAAAATTGTCGAGAAATTCCTCAAGACGCCTAGAATCAGTGGGTGCAGGAGCTAGCCCAAGTAAAAAGTGTGTAAGACCCTCATAGGAAAAGTAGGGTTCCATAGAAGCATGCCATGATGTATAGTTCTCTCTCCCAAGAAGAAGTGGCAGAGGCTGTAAATCCATCATACATCACTCAAGTCTAGAAATAACACCCTCCATGATGTGGAAGTAGAAGCAAGAAGTGCAAAGGTGCACAAGAAGAAGAAGTGGTGGATACAAGAAGGTGCAAAGATGTCAGACTCAGTTGAGAATGTGTCTGTGTGTAATACAACACCCAAGAAATAGTGATAAACCCCCTATTTGTGAAACTTTATAAGTAGTGTGTGATTACAATAGGGTGTGTTCATGCGATGTCAGACAGTTGACCACTCACCTTGCAGTAGGTGATGAGTCACGCAAGAGTGGAGGCCACAAGAAGTCCTAGTTGGAAGCAGAGGAATGACACACAATCAATCACAAAAGGTCAAAAGTGACACAAGGGTACAAACATTGTTCATGTGAGAGAAGGTGTCTCACATTGCAAAAAAGAAGGCTCTCTTACCATAAGGATGTGGCAGACGTGCTCACTAGCCGTAGACGAAGAGGAGCACTACAATGCAACGAGCCAGAAAAAGTGGCCCAGAAAGGCCCAATAACCCTATACAAGGAGCCCAGAAAAAAATCACTGCCCCCTTATTAAAATGATGAATTTTTATGAATTTTCCCCCTTTAATTGCTTTTACAATGTTAAAAAAGTGAGAAAAATGAAAAAAAAATCAAAAAGAGGTGAAGGGGGAGTCCTGGGGCTCAAAGGGTGCAGAAAGCAGCTTGGTCGAGTTGGCTCAGGGCTAGCTTGGAAAGTTGGTTGAAGAGACAACTCTGGTGGTGTGGAAGATAAGTTGGCTCATGGTCAGAGCTAAAAAGGTGACTTGGGCTGATGATCAGAGCGTGTTAACTAAAGAGCGAGTTCGAGGGAGCTGAGTCGGGGTTGGTCGTCAAGCTGACTGGATGAGCAAAAGTTGGAGTCAGGCCGAGTTGGCAAGTGGAGGGTGAGTGAATGTCAGGGGAGGATTCACGTGCAATGTCAACGTGGACACGTTGGATGTAGGCTATGTGTCAAAGGAAATGACGTGAGGGAGGGTTTTTGGAGGTTCAGCTAAGGTGGAGGCGTGTAACAAGGAACCATGTGATTCAATCACCGAGGTCAACCAGATTGACAACCGTGTCGACAGGATGTGGTTGAGTTCACTGAGGAGTGTCAAATGGACCAGAAGGACCTGGGAGAGCCACATGTCAAGGTGAGGCCAAAAAGGACTGTTATGGGAGTGGTAAGCTAGGCCAATTGTTTGTTGAATATCGAGAGTAACACACAGGTGAAAGTGTCGGTCTGACGTAGACCCACAAGACCTGACATGGGAACCCAATGAACGAGTGCAGAGAGCAAAACTAACCATGTGCGAAGCAATGGAGCAGAGTGATTAAACATGAAAATCCAAGAGTAAAACATGGCACAAGGGTTGAGTTCATGAAAGAACGAGGCATGACAATGAAAACCTAGTGCAAGGCCATGCCAGGAGGTAGAGTGAGCACGGAGGCAAGGCCAAGGTTTGAGCGGATAGAGAAGAGAAACATGGAGCTTGGGCAATGGAGCAGGGACATAGCACCAAACCTAGGATGTGTTGAAGCCAAAGGCACGAAGCTTGAGGAAGCAGAACCGCAACAAGAGGTACAAGAACCAATGTGCAAAGGAAAACAATGTAAACATTGCACTACCAAGACCATAATGAGCCAAATACCTAACTAGCATGAGTGAAGCTAGTCGGTGAAGCAGAGCAAGAGTTGGAGTTGGTTAAGTGGCAAGCTAGGGCATCTCGGTTCCCAACTCGGTGAGCTGGGGCTGAGTTGGGCCCAAAAGAACTTTCAACTAAACCTTTCAAAACCATTAAAAACAACACTAAAAACCTTGATCTGAAACCTCAGAAATGCAACCTAGACTGTTAAACACTTCCAAAACATGCATGCAATTGAAAACCACAAACACGAAAACAAAACGAAACCATGAACAAGATTAAAACCTGAATCAATGCAAGTAGAGCACGGATGGAATATCCATTACAAAAGACGCAAATGAAACTAGAAGATCATGAACAGAGGGCAAGAGAACAATGGTAGATGGCGAGTAACACGAATCCCACAATGTGTGCTCTGATACCATGATGAAGAATGCAAAAATGTGAAGCATGAGGATCATGCGAGATGGCGAAACATCAACCGAGTTGTACTCTGATAGCGTGATGAGGTCTCATGGAGGAACGAGAATCAACCATAAACGTGAATGAAAGGATTCGAAAGGGGGAAAATCTCATTAACCATCCTCATAGATTTGAAAAAGGATGGTGTACAAATAGGGGGTGTTGTGTAACCCCCAGTGTCCAACAATCATGACCTCTCAAGTGGAGAAGGGGAGTTACATTCCCAGAATGGGAAGTAACTCCCATATGATGCACTGATGCATTGACACACTGATGCGTATGGAATCTCATGATGACCCCTATGACACCTAGACCTATGACCTCACCTAAGTGAGATGGCCTACCATATGGAGTGGAAAATGACTCACACCAACAACAATAGTGAGTCCCATATATCTATAATATGATCTTGAGTCTTGTAATTCGAGTTCATATGGAAGCCTCATATGATCACAATGAGCTTAGTTTAATAACTCAAGTGCCTCTTATTTATTCATCCTAATCTCTTAGTCATATAGTACATACTAATCCCCCTAGTTGAGTTCCTGACATATTACCATAGCCATATTGTATTCTATAGTAAAAGAAATGGATCTCACCACATGACACACAATGTATATAATTTATAATCCCTGTGATAAGTAATATCATATTCAAAACTGAAATGAGTTTGTTTTCTTTCACTATGTACCTACTACCTCATAGTTGTATGTTAAATCTTATCTTGTTTTAATATTACATACATAATATGTTATTCCGATATTTCCACATAACTAGACTAGTAGTAACCTATATCTTATACCAAGTTAAAAATGACTATACTACGTTAACTTTTGTCTCTTCCACGACAAAGTGGCCCAAAAAAGGGTGATGTAGTAAATTCTCCCACATGTCGTTATTATTACATGCAGGATAAGGACCCTGTATGAAGCCAGAAATTCATATTCCATTTTAATAGTAAAATACCTAGTATCATACATTAGCAAGAAATTGATCAAGAGGATGGTGCTTCGCCCTTTGTTTACGAATTCATTAAGAGGAAAGTGATAACCTCATTCTCTTGATTGCTCAAAAACATATCTTTATAAGATAAACCAGCTTTCATAAACTAAGTGATAGGTTGTTTCAATTTGAAAACACATAATGCAACCCACATAATATGGCATTATACTCTGAGCCTATCTTATATATGCAAGATTACCGTAATATACGTAAATTATGGTCTCAACATTCACCCTATAGGTTGTTATTGAAGTAGTAAAATTCCTATTCAGCTAACAATCAAGGTGTAGGTTCCCAATATCATATCTCATATGCAATTTTCGTTTCAACTCGATTGGCATTGGAAATGACGCCCCTTTATCATTGAAGTTATGTCATATTATCTACCCTTTACATTTATTTTCCAAACTTACTGTAACATATCGCCATATACATAATGGTTTAACTTTAAGCCAAATGTTAATGGTAACCTATATTAACCTTGCCCCAGTAAACAATAATATCTTTAACTCTTGCCTTTTCAAGCCAATGAGGTGGAAAACAAAAGTAGGATACTAATGTGCTTTAAAGCCACATGATAAGGATGAGTTTGAAGATTTTTATATAGCCATTTGAATAGTATATTACCTCAAATAAAGTTTATCATTATAGTTATGTCTATTGATGAAATTGATTTGCATATTAATTGATGTATCTCTTAAATCATGGAGGTTGTGACATGTCATGTATTAAAACGAGTTATCGATACAAAGGTACTTCAAATCTGTAATCTCATCACTTATTTAATTTTATAATGAATCACAAAATATAATCCAAAATATTAATGCATATATTTATTTTTAATACAAATAAAAACTCAAATTAATTATGTATATATCCATAAACATTTTCGAAAACATTGTTAAATAAATATAACCAATGCATTTTCTTTTCACAAAAAACTTCTTTAAATTTTATGCGTTACCAAAACCTCAATTCTTTAATTTTATTATTTAATTAGAGTTTTTTTTAACTTTTGCAAGTGGCAAATCCCATCAAAATTTAAAACTTTAAGAAAGCGTTGATTGGTCAATGAGGTTTCTCGGAACCTGCCCATTGGGGCGTGCACACTCAGTCCAAGGTGTATCCCTATAGGAAGCCAAACTATCTCCTTATAGGAAGCTAGTCCCATAGTTACCCTACATAAGCCTTTGTTCCCGTAATTTTTATATGTCAAATATATCAACTAAAAAGTTAAAAAAATGACCACCAAAAAAAAAAATATCATATAAGGAAATCATTTTGTTAAAATGTGTGGGGGGTAGGGGAAATATGATTTATGTACAACTCCCCAATCTTGAGTTGGTGAAGGTTATTTTGTTAATAGGAAATTACCTTCGTAATACACTGACTTTACTCGTTTGAAGACATGTTAATCTTGTTTGTTAGGAAAATCTATGTAACACAAATATGGATGGGATTTAAGGGTAACAATGCCCCTTTTTATGGGGCTAGGCCAACATTTGGGATGATCCAAGTGTTCAAAACAAGCCACCTTTTCTAAGTTAAATTTTTTTAGTTTTGTAATGGATTGGAGTAAGCTTAAGTGTGGTTTTCGTGTTTTTCAAGGTTTTTTTAGAAGGGTTATAGTTTGGTCCTTTTATAGGGAAGTTGAATTTAATTTTATGATTTGGAGAAATATTGGTTGCATGGATATTCTTTACTAGTATAGATATCTTAAATAAGATGTTGAAATATATCAATCTAGTTTCATATTTACATTAAATTATCTTTTATCAATCTAATTTCATATTTACATTAGATATTTCACCATCTCTTTTAAATATGTGTGGATTATGTATTAAAAAATATAAAATATAATTTCTTTCAAGTTCATTTGAATTAAAATATTGAATAAATATTTTAGACCATTAGATTTCACCTCCTTAAATTATAAGGAGGTTAAAATATAACGATATTTAAATTAATGTATGATTACTAATTTTATATATATATATATATATATATATATATATATATATATATATATATATACATCTATAATTGAAATATATCAATTAAGTTACTAACAACTTGACTTTTCGAAATACAATAACTAAAAGTAGAATGCGTGTCTTTACAATCACAATATAATCTTTGATAATTAGAATTAAAGAAAAAAACTAAAAATTAGATGAAAATCCCAGTTGAGATAACTTTAAGCTGAGATGGCTTTTTCTTTACCCTTATATTATGAACAAAGTTTGTGGTATTCAATTCAATCTTAATGGGATAGCTACATGAACAAATTCTCAACTGGATAAATACTATAAGGAAGATTTACAGACATTGTTAACCTCAATATATCAACTAGCCATTCGTTATATAAAAGAAAATTTCCTCAAGAATTCATATATGACTAATTTCTAAGCTAGAGTTCATCCCTTTTTTTTACTGGAATAAGATGCAATAAAGTAGGGTCTTCATATTATTGTAGATCAATAATTTATTCAATACCTTAGCTAATGACATTTGTTATTCTTGTAAAATGTCAGCATTCATGGATTTCATGTTTACTTCAATTGGTGGTGTTTTCTCATTTGTATATATTATGATATCTTCACATCACATACCTATGCTCTCCCTTCTACCCACCCAACCACACTCAATATTTTTACCATATTCATATCATTTTTTTCCTAAATTTTATTTGTGTGAGCATTCCTTCTTTTTGCCTTTCCCATATTTTGATAGATGAATTTAGTTTCTATTTTTTTTTTCCATATTTCCATCTTCGCTACCCCACTTTCTTGTTCTTTATTCTTCACTATGCTCTTAGATTTTTTTATTATTTGTATTTATGTTTTATTTGATATTGTGTATTATTTTATAAATATATTAATTACATATTTAATTTTTAGTATCAAATATGAGTTGGCAGGTAAAAAGTCTTTTATATTTTAATATCAAACATCAATCACTTGTCATTATAACGGTCAAATAGACGTCAAAATTAATGTCAAGAATAAAAGTGAACTCACTCCATTACCCCCCTGAATACCATTGTAGGAACGTCTTTCAGTGTAATAAAGGTTATCTATTGCATTAAATAAAGTTTACTCATGCCAGACTGATGAGAAGGAAATTTGGAAACAAATATGGTTAAAAACCTTTATTCCCAAATACAAAGCTTCCTTTTGGCTTCTAACCCATAAGAAGCTCCTCGCTGCCAAAAATCTAAGAAAGAGAGGCATTCATGGATCTCCCTAATGTATCTTATGTAATATTTTTGAAGAGAAGTCTTATCACACATTTATCAGTTGTTCCTTCTTAATGGTCATTTGGAAATTAGTCTTTAGAAAACACTAATTTCATAACATTTTTCTCTCTCTGATGGGAAAATATATGAAAATTTTGGAGGAATCAATTATATGGGGAGCTAAATGGTACATATAACATGAGTTTGATATACAAAGTCTTCTTCCTAGATATATAAGTTACAAATTTGATTGACTAGGAGTGCTTCGATATCCAAGAAAATCCATTCATCCCAAACGATTCTGTTGGTTGGATATTTTGTCAATCCAAAATATGAGGTTCAACCACAGTATATGGGATTAAATCCCTCCTCAAAGACAGGTGAGGCTGCCTGGTTACTACTAATCTAAAACACAGTAAAAACAATATATACAGTATTCACACTAATCTAACCATTGGGGGTTGGGATAGAATCCCGAAATCCGCATTCACACGATTCAAAGGTATTGCTTTCGTAAATGAATGGAGTTAGAAACTATTACAATGAAAGAAGCACAATGGAAAGGAAATGAGAGAAACGTATTTTCTTTCGAGTAAACGCAGAGCACGAAATAATCATACGAGCTTTAGATCATAAATATAATGTCTGAGATGATTAGAAACAATAAGATGCTATGCAAAGAATAGCTTAAGATCATGAACGTAAGAACAATGTCTTAAGAAAGATATATCCCACAACACAAAGTTTGCGAAATAATATCAACTCCTATTCTTCGAAATGATTGAACGAAAACACAAAGTTTTTCTTCTTTCCAATAGCTCCGAATATTACAAAAATCTCGACCTTTTGGAATGCATAAGCATCCCTTATTTATAATAAAAGGGATCGAGAGAAAATAGGATAAATCCTAGAAAATAGTGTTCTTTAAAAAGAGTTCTATTTTGCTTGACTCTCACGCAGGAGACCAAGTCAAAATTTGCTTCCTATATGACGAAACAGAAATGAAAAAGACATGTCGATTTCAAGATTGAAATGACATGAAACATCAAGAATTAATCTGAATCATCATCTTTCGCTCCTTCATCTTTCTCTTCCTCCAGCTGCGCCTGTTTGTTCCGAAATTCTTGGAACCTTCGAATTATGCCTTGCATTTCATTTTCGTCAGGTGCAGTGGAATGATCATTCCAAATTTCGCAGGTTTCATGGGTATCACTAGCACCGCCGGGAAGCTTTTTCAATCTTTTGCTGAGCTTTCTCAAGGCCTCAAAAGAATGTTCAATTCTTACAAATCGATCAATGATCTCAATACCAAATCCGTGCGTTGGTTCATGCTGAACAGACTCTTGGACTTGTTTGAAAAGATCATCTGCTGATAGGACACCTGAGTTTCCAACTGACACCTTTGGACAAACCTTCAGCAACTCTTCTTCCAGATCACTTTTTCCATCAATCAATTTATCCCTTGATTCTCTCAACTTACTGCAGGCTTCGTTGAGAATTTTCACCCTGAACCTGATGGCTTTAGTCAGCTGGAAATGCTTATCCGTATGTGGGATGACGCCTTCGTCTACCAAGAGATGTGATGGTATTTGCTTTAATACCTGGAGAGCTTCATAAGTCAAATCAAGATGTCCAATTTCTTGAGAGAAATCATCATCCATCTTCTCTCCCTCCTTCTGAATATCCCTCAAAGATTGATGAACTTTCACAACGTCTTGAATCACCTCCTTCCCTTGTTGGAGCAGCCTTTGGATCCATTCATCGACCACCCTTCCTTTTTTAGCAATCTTCTCAATTGTAGGTACGGATGAGAAATCGAATCCGACAGGGTCAGAAGAAGATGGTATGGATTCAAGGGGTTTTGAGAGTTTAAGCAAAACCTCAGTCAACTGCTCCACTTTTCCTTTAAGCTCATCTCTGCTGTCTTTTGTTTCTTTCAACTTCTGGCACAGCACGTTTGTGGCATCCCGCGCATCTTGTTGCGCCCCTTCTGCTGTCACTCTTCCTAGAGCCACCCTAGTTATCTGATAATCAGAGGCTGTTATGTCCTCTTTAGTTTTGTCAGTCGCGGGAGTGGTGATCTCTGCAAACTTATCCCCTGAAGCGTCCACCAAAACCCTTGAAACTGTTTTAGGTTTCTTGGCTGATTTAGCAGTAGAAGCCTTGAGTGAGCTGAAATCAAAGGCTGGTATGGGTACAATCACCTTCCTCTTCCTCGGAGTTTGTTCGAGTAGCCATTGTGGTGTATCAGAGGAAGTTGCCAATGTTGTAGCAGCTGGTATCATACTCTCAAGGGGAGAAGATTCTACTAGTGGAGGGGGAATAGTTACCAATGTGGTAGTAGATCCAATAAAAAGAGGCACAGGAGGGGGCGTGTTGGTGATCACTTGGGTCCCAGCAGAGAGGGGTGAAAGTCCAGAGAAAATACTGGCCATTACTGAAGAAGTTGATGGAGAATGAGGAGGTAGGAGTGGTTGTGAGGAAAGAGGCACAGATTCAGACTCCAAAGCCTGGGATGCAAGAGATAAGGTCCCTTCAGTTGGGCAATCAACAAATGATGAAACCAGAGGCTGGCTTCCTTCTTCTTCCAAAGTAATTTCTCCTATTTCTGGTGGTGTTGGTGATTCTGGCACATTCACCGTTTCAACTGGAGAAATAATTGAAGAGATTTCTCTTTCTTTCCTCTTTTTGACAATCTTGACCTTTATAGGCCCCCTAGAAGATTTTCTGTCCTTTTCCTTTTTGGAGGGCCCCGCCTCTGAAGCAGCCAACTCTGAAAACTTATCATCTTTAAAACTCATTCCCCAAGAGGAGAGCCACGCTTTGGTGGATGCAAGAATCAAAGCCGACCTATCTGTGATGGAGGCTTTTTCACTGATTGACCAATCAATAGGTGGGAAAACATATTGATCTTCATTTAGTCCATCATAGGAAAGATCCAAAACACTTTCATTGTCACTAGTACCTTCTGGTAAATCAACAAGCTCAAGTGTTTGAATCTCAGCAATTGTCAATCTGCTATGATCCTTTCTGCGAACAGCAACCTCATCACGCAGATCAATCCAAATGTCCTCTATGCTTGGCCTGTGCAGGTGCAGGGTTCCATACGCCCTGAGGACTCCTCGAATGTCAAACCCGTCTCGGGGCTTCATATGCTTCCTCAACTTGTCCTGAAGCTCATGGATAACATTTTTAGCTTTCACCACTGTCGAACAAGTGTATCTTCCAATAGAAATTGGGAAGGATACAACAGCCTTATGTTTACTTTGTTGGAATTTATGGAAATCCAACAGTTGCCTAACCAGTTCCATCAATATCAGTTTATCCCCTCGATATCGAGGCAGACGGAAAGGATCCCCCGAGTACATGACTACCCGAAGATATGTGAACTTCTTGAATTGTAAGAAGACACATCCCCATTTGGAAACTTCAGCCCAGGCCTCATCTGAGACTCTTGTCTTCCTCAATTCAGGGTTTAGCCTGCAGATGTTTTCATAAAAGAAGGCGTCATTCACCCTTCTGAATTGGTCTTGGGATCCCTTTCTTGTCAGTTGAGGGAAGTATTGATACACATGGTTCCCCGTCCTGCTTCCCTTGGTATCCAACCCGGGATAGTTCCTCATCCCGGCCGCTGCATATGTGACATATGAAGACATATAAAATTTCCCTGTGGACAAGACTGTTGTCATTTGGGAATCTATCTCATTACTAATGAGAGTGCCCCAGTCAATCCCTTGTTGATTCTTCTTGATGGTGATCATGAATTGATACATCCACCCTTGGAACACATTTGATTCGGGTAAACCGAAAACCCGACTCAACAAAGTGATGATGTCATTGATCTCCTGGATGAAATCACTCCTGGGGATAAGTCTTGGGAATCTGGAGACAGCCGGTTTGGCCTTGATCAGGAACTTCTTATTTACATGCTTGATACAATCTTCCTGATCGTTATCCCAGGCTTTCTGAGCTGACTTGACATCCAACTCTCCATATTCTTCAAAATTGGGCAGTTTGAGGAGGTCATCAAAGTAACCTCCGTCCAATTTGATCACTACTTCTCCTGCCTGATTTCTCACAGAACGAGAAACAGAGTCATAACTGGAAGCGCAGGCTAAGATGAATTCAGGGCACTGAGCGGACATGGGAAAACCCGCTGCAAGAGGTAAGCCACTATCGGCTATCGATTTCATCCACGGAGTTTGGGAGGAACTCCTTACCCTACTCTAGAAATCTTCAATATCTATATTCCCGAGCTCTGTATCTCGGATGTCATAATTGCAATCGATATATGATGGAGACTCCACCTTTCTGAACTTGTATTTCATCCTTCCTGATTTCTCAGTCTTTTCTTGCGATGGACCAGGGTCCGACATGAAGGATGTCAAAGGAAGAGAGTTTCGGAGATCAGGAGATGTTGCACACTGTGAAAATCCTGACCTACTGGAGATGCCGGAAGAACGGAAGAGTCCGACACACTGAGGAGGATGTCGGGGAATCCAGAAAACCCGATGCGCTGAGGATGTCGGAAACTTTGGAAAGCCCGACACTTTTGAAGATGTCGGAAACTTGAGAAAGCCCGACACTTTTGCAGATGTCGGAATCTTGAGAAAACCCGACACTTCGAATCTTCTGATATACTTCGGGTCTTTAATACTGCACAACACCCTTCAAAACCCGAGAAGAGGGAACAGGGTTTTTGTTGGATTTAAAACATGCAAGTTCTTTCTTTACCATTCATATACCAAACACATTTTAATTACAACAAAAACCTGGGGAAATAACACACAGTGGTAATTCCAAAGAGATAAACCCTAAAACATAAACCCGGTTTGGAAAACAACCCCAAAAGGAAAAAGAATAAAAACCCCACAAACCTGGTAAGGGAATGGGAAGAATTCCATACATAATCAATCCATAAAAACCAAGAACAAAGAATGGAGAGAGAAATACCTTCAACCAGAGCAAGAAAAGATCGAAAACGGGCAATTCAATCGGGCACAGGCGAGTTTCGGGTTTCGAGGTTGGAGAAGCATGCGCGAAAATCCACGAGTTAAAAATACGTCCGGTAAAAATGACGTGGAAATCCGCATATTTATAAGAAAATTTGCAATTAATACACTTCGGCTGGCACGTGCCAACTCACCCGACAACTCGGCATTAACGCCATGTCAGCATGCTCGGGAGGTCCGAAAACCCGACACAAAGGTGTGTAGAGCAATTCGGGTTTCGGGTCGCGGGAAACAATCGACACAAAGCATGAGATGTTTAGATGCTTCAAAGTTCCGAAAACCTGACACAAAGGACTAAATCAGACTTCGGGTATCGGAAGACAGGCGACACAAAACATGTTTCGGATAAGGCATGTTCCGATGCGCCGAAGGTCTGAAAACCTGACTCGACTTACTTGAAGCGGGTTTCGGGTTTCGGGGAACACAAGACATAAAACATTCAAAACACATGTTGACCTGTCGGTGAAACCCGAAAACCTGATTTTCTCTCATAAGGGCAATTTTGCAAAACCAGCTTTAAAAATTTCGTAGGGGTTATCTGATAGTTTTGGCGTAAACTCAAAACTGAGATAACAGCTGGCTCCAGCTGGGGACTTTCTTTGTAATACCAAAGGAAGAGAACTCAGAATCTCTGGTCTTATCCATTGGGCTACGGAGTCAGAAAAGAAGAAAACCAAAACAAAACAAAACGAAGAAAGAAAGAAAACCAAAAGCAAACACACAACAAAAAGTAAAGTATGTACAATGCAAGAGAACATCTTGCATTAGTGATGGAACAACTTTAGATGTTGTCCGCTGAAAGGCAAAGGGAGTAACCCTCCATCCAGATATGATAGAAGGAAACTATTTTCACCATTCAGCTCATGGATCTTGAAAGGCCCTTTCCACAAAGAATCGAACTTCCCGTGCATTCCTTTTTGCTCCCTCCTCTTATCCCAAAGCAACACCAGGTCTCCAATCTGGAAATTACGCTGCTTTGATTTCTTGTCAAAAATTGTCTTCACTCTGCTCTGATGATCTGCGATGTGATCAACCACCTTGCTTCGTTCCTCTTCTAGCCTGGCTAGGTACATAACCCTTTTCTCAATACAGTTTTGAAAAGTCATATCTTCGACAGCTTTGGCCAGCTACAAGGCTGGCAACTCCACTGAGATAGGTATCTCAGCATCAATCCCGTACAGTACTTGGAAAGGAGACATCCCTATAGCTCGCTTTGGGGTGATTCGATCAGCCCACAACGCATCATACAATGCTTTGTGCCATGTCCTCTGGTTTTCATCTACTAGTTTTCTAATTATGGTAACCAGGTTCTTGTTGCTGGATTCAGCTTGCCCATTGCCTTGGGGATAATAATCAGATGAGTGAGCCAGGGTGATGCCGAATCCATAGCAAAATTCTGTCAACTCATGCGACGAGAAATTAGAGGCATTATCAGCTACAATCTTATGAGGCACACCGAATCTGACAATTATATTTTCTTTAAGGAACTTGCAAACAGCTTCAGAGGTTGCTTGCTTGATTGGTGCGGCTTCCACCCACTTGGTAAAATAGTCTGTAGCAGTCAGCACGTAATTATGTCTGGCACTGGAGGCAGGATTCAATGTTCCAATGAAATCAATTCCCCACTGGCGAAAAGGTTCTTCAATCACTACGGGCTTCAGGGGAAGAGCTGCTAACTTGGGACGGCCAACGAAATGTTGACAAGCTTCACACTTGGACACCCACTCTGCTGAATCCCGAAAGAGAGTAGGCCAATAGTACCTAGCCCGTAGGATCTTATAAGCTGTTACAGAGGATGAAAAATGTCCTCCGCATGCTAGGCTATGGAAGGACTCTAATAACTTTTCCTGTTGTGATTTATCAACACAACGCAGGAAAACACCATCAATACCTTTCTTGTATATTCCGTTATTCCACAAAAGGTATTTTGCAGATCTCAACTTGACTGTCCTCTTCTCCTTTTGGTTTAAATGCGGGGGGCATTCACCATAAGTTAGAAAGAAAGCAATATCCGTGTACCATTCATCAGTTGTACTCACGAAAAGCACCATGGGCAGCTCTGAAGAAGTATCTTGAGTCTTTTCACATTCTGCTTCAGCATGATTTTCTGCAATCAATTGGCACAGGCCCCTTCCTCGTACCAACTTGGTAGGTCTGATGTCCAAGTCGTACTCCTGAACTTTAGCTATCCAGGTTCCTCGTTGACTCCCCAGCTCTTGTTGAGTTAAAATGGATTTAACGGCAGTGTCGGGAACGAGAACGAGGGTATGGGAATTCAGCACATAGTACCTGAAATGTTTCACCGCTCGCACTACCGCATAAGCATGCTTTTCAATTTGTGACATCTTCAATTCATGTTCCTTCAATGGGCAGCTCATAAACGTGATGGGAGCTTCAATGCCTTCCCCATTCTCCTACATCAGGATGGCTAACACTGTGTGGGCAGAGGCGTAGCTGTACATGATGAAATCTTTTTTGAAGTCTGGACATACTAGGATAGGAGCGCCAGCAACTGCCCTTTTGATTTCTTCGAATGCAAGCTTCCCTTCTGTACTCCATCGAAATGGAACTTTGCCTTTCATCATCCCAAGGATATCCTTGGTTTTGTCAGCGAAATCAGGTACAAACCTTCTTAGGAAATTAACCTTTCCGAAGAAAGAATGAACTCCAGTTTTACTTGTGGGTAGGGTAAGGCTCTGAATGGCCTTTACCCTTTCTGGGTCAATTTTGGTTCCTTCTCTAGTCACAATATGACCCAGCAGCTTTCCTTCCGTCACTCCAAACATGGACTTCTTGGGATTTAATGAAATCCCATGACGCCTGCATCTCAAAAGTACTTGCTCTAAATGATCATAATGATCACTCCGTTTTTTTAGAGAAAACGGTCAAGTCATCTAAATACACAACTATGACCTTGCCCATCAGGTCTCTGAATGCCAAGTCCATAGCTCTCTGAAAGGTGGCTCCGGCATTGATCAAGCCGAAAGGCATCCTCCTGTAAGCAAAGGTACCCCATGGGGTTGTGAAGGCCGTCTTGTGTTGATCCTCCGTAGTTACCTCAACTTGATTATATCCTGAAAATCCATCGAGCATGGATAGCATTTCTGATCCAGTAACAGTTTGTAGTACCTGATCCATGATAGGCAAGGGATAGTTATCCTTCAACGAAGACTGATTCAGGTTCCGGAAGTCAACACAGATTCAGATTTCACCATTCTTTTTCCTGACAGGGACGATGTTAGCAACCCAAGTGGAGTGATGGATTGGAAAAATAATCCTGGCATCCAACATCTTCTGAATTTCCGCAAGGATAGTCCCTGAGATCTTGGGATTGTAATGTCTTTGCTTTTGTCTGTAAGGTTTCACATCAGGCTTCAAAGGGATACTGTGTTGTACGTCTTTGGGTTTGAAGGATTTTAAATCCGCATAAGACCAGGCTAACACATCCATGTATCTCTTCAGAAGTGAAGTAAATCTTGCTTTCTCTTCAGGAGAACAACATTTCCCAATATTCACCATCCGAGGTTGATCAGACGATCCTAGATTGATTTGATCTACCTCCGAAGAAGAAGCTCCTTCAACTTGCCTTTTGTTTTGAATAAAACGATCATGCTTGTCAAACAAACCCTCCAAAGAAACCAAACCTTTTGGTATCTTGTTGCCTTTAAGCTGAATAAACTCACCATCAACCTCTTGATATGGATCTGAGATAGTTTCACGGAAGGCTGATTCCGAACCTTCAAAGTATAACTCACTGAAATTGTCAGCCTTTTCTAGAAAAGCCAACACCTGTTGATCATCATTGAACACTTGCCAGTGAGTTGCATTATCTGGGATACTGGGACGGTACACAATCTCGATGGAGTACGTATCTTGTTTGAAATGAGGATGAGGAAGAAGGAGGGATGCAGACACGGCTAAAGAATCAGCCTTGTCATTATAATCTCTCAAGACTGCCTTAATAGAAAATGCATCAAAGCATTCTATACTATCCCAAACTTTGTTCCTGTAATGTCTCAAGCGATCATTTTTCACCTGATAGATTCCCCGGACCTGGTTGACAATCAGCTCCGCATCCCCTTGGACTTTGAGATTTCGGATTCCCTTCTGTCTGGCCATTTCTAATCCTAATAACAGGGCTTCATATTCAGCCGTGTTGTTAGTATTATCAAATTGCAACTTGTAAGCTGATGGGAAAATCTCAGAATTAGGAGATATAAGAACAACACCAGCGCCTGATCCGGTGGTTGAGCAGCTACCATCGAATTCGAGGGTCCAAATAGCATTAGGATCTTCTTCCTCGACATCTACAGTGGGTATCTCTGAAGTCATGAAATAATTTCCAAAGGTAGCATCTTCGAAAAGAATTTGAGCTTTAGGATCATCTGATTTAGTTACCAAATACCTCGCCTGCGGTTCAGGATGGAGAACCTGATGAACCCCATTGACTGGGATCTTAGCTTTGGTCCAATCCATATTAATCTCTCCTCCGACGTCTTTACAAAAACCCCTACCCAAGAGGATACCGTAAGCTGCAGGGATGTCAGCAACTAGAATGGTCATTTTCACTCTCTTTTCTGGGAAAGCAACAAATGCGAACTGTGCATCTTTGATTTGACCAATCAAAGGAACTTGTTTGGTTTCCATAGAGTAACACCATCCATATGACTTAGTTAAAGTAAGCCCAAGAGCATGGGCTACTTTTGCGGGCATAACATTGTCGGAGGCCCCTGAGTCGATGATGCAATTGCTGAGTTTAAACCCATTTATAAGTAAAGACAAATAAAATGGTTCAATCTTTCCCGAAGAAGAAGCAGAGGTCAGATTGTTCTGAGATGGGGATTGAGTAGGATTTGGAAGGAGACCTTTTGAAGGTGATGGAACAGCCGCTTTACTTCTGATGAATTTGGCAAGTTTTTCGAACTGTTCAGGATTTGACTGAAGGTATTCTGCTTCCGACATTTGGATTTTGGTTCTCTTTGCATGATCAACAATGTCAAAAGTAGTATAAGAAGGGGTGATGGTAGGCTCAGTTCTAATCACATGAGCTTGTGCTGAGGCACTGATCTTAGGAGAAGGAGAATAAGGAGCAGTTGCCTTTTTGGTGACCTCTCTTTCAGTTTGTGCTGAAATAGGAGTACCTCTTTTAACTATGGCTATGGGAGGTTCCTTATTCTTCTCCTTAGTGTTTTCAAGAGGTTTTCTGGGATTCTGAGATTGGGATCGAGTGAAGACAGCAAATGACTGACCATCTGGCGCACATTCATCTTCATCGTATTCCAAATACCCAATGCTGGAGTCGCCAGCCGAATCATCATAAGACTCATCGGCATATCCTGAAGCTTCAAAAGCCTCCGCAGAATCTTGTTCTTCTGGTTCTTCATCTTCTTCAACTATTTCTACTGCTGCATTGACGGGAGGAGCTTCAATTGCTAGCCTCGGTTGAGCAGGAGTTAATCGCGGCCTATCCCTTGCAAGCGCACCATTATTGTTATTGAAATTCCGTCGAGGGATATCTCGATACGGAACATTGTTCACCTGCTGAGACATTTGCTTTTTTAAAGTGATCAAATCATTAGCCATTTTCTGAAACATAGGATCAGTATTACCTTGAGAAGAACCTTGATTTTTGGGTTTGGGTATGTCCTTCTTGATCCTTCCGGCCAAAATGAGATCATCCTCTATTTCAATAGCTGTTGACTGAGCAACAGCCAAATCTGGGATAACCGACCTTCTTAATAAAAAGCTCACATCAGGAGGCTGAGCATTAATGAAGAAGCATTTCTGATTCTCCGGAGTTGGAACAGCTATCTCCGGAATCTTTCGAATCAGTTTATTAAACTTTGCCACGAAGTCCCGCATGGGTTCATGAGATTCCTTCTTCATATGAGTAAGTTGAGCTAACAAGGCATGAGAATCTTTGGCTGGTTTGAAACGTGCTTCGAACTTGGTCCGCATGGTAACCCAGTTTGTGATGCATGCATTCGGAAGATGATAAAACCATTCAGCTGCTGCACCGTGCAACGTTTCAACAAAAAGTCGAACAGAAACATCTTCGTGAGCTACTCCAAGGATGCCGCACGCTACAAAGAAAGATGCAACGTGTTCATCAGGATGTTGCTTCCCATCCCCATTGAATTTGGGAATGTTTTTACGTGATCCATGTGGTAACTCATGCAATGGTGGAGTTAAAGAAAGAGGACCAATAACTGCACCCCAAGGCACAGGTTGCACTGCCATCCTTCTGAAAAGAGTGCGTATAGGGATCTGAGTATCAGACAAGAGTAGTGCACGACAAGTTGCAGATGCTTCCCGTTCCACGGGGATCCGGTTTCTCCGAATAGGCGAAGAACTTCTGGTTCGGTTAGAAACAATGCTATTGGGGGACAGGCTGAAATTGTGCTGTTGTAGCAACTCAAAGAGTGGGTCAATTTCACCTTGGGCTCGGCGGGACCGAGTGAAGATCTTCCTGGCCAGCTTGAACTGGGAAAGAGATCTTGTGGAAAATAAGGCAAATACGGAGTCGCCAGACACCAAGAGGATAAGCTTTATACTATTAATCCGTATTCCCCAGCGGAGTCGCCAAAAACTGTTGGTTGGATATTTTGTCAATCCAAAATATGAGGTTCAACCACAGTATATGGGATTAAATCCCTCCTCAAAGACAGGTGAGGCTGCCTGGTTACTACTAATCTAAAACACAGTAAAAACAATATATACAGTATTCACACTAATCTAACCATTGGGGGTTGGGATAGAATCCCGAAATCCGCATTCACACGATTCAAAGGTATTGCTTTCGTAAATGAACAGAGTTAGAAACTATTACAATGAAAGAAGCACAATGGAAAGGAAATGAGAGAAACGTATTTTCTTTCGAGTAAACGCAGAGCACGAAATAATCATACGAGCTTTAGATCATAAATATAATGTCTGAGATGATTAGAAACAATAAGATGCTATGCAAAGAATAGCTTAAGATCATGAACGTAAGAACAATGTCTTAAGAAAGATATATCCCACAACACAAAGTTTGTGAAATAATATCAACTCCTATTCTTCGAAATGATTGAACGAAAACACAAAGTTTTTCTTCTTTCCAATAGCTCCGAATATTACAAAAATCTCGACCTTTTGGAATGCATAAGCATCCCTTATTTATAATAAAAGGGATCGAGAGAAAATAGGATAAATCCTAGAAAATAGTGTTCTTTAAAAAGAGTTCTATTTTGCTTGACTCTCACGCAGGAGACCAAGTCAAAATTTGCTTCCTATATGACGAAACAGAAATGAAAAAGACATGTCGATTTCAAGATTGAAATGACATGAAACATCAAGAATTAATCTGAATCATCATCTTTCGCTCCTTCATCTTTCTCTTCCTCCAGCTGCACCTGTTTGTTCCGAAATTCTTGGAACCTTCGAATTATGCCTTGCATTTCGTTTTCGTCAGGTGCAGTGGAATGATCATTCCAAATTTCACAGGTTTCATGGGTATCACTAGCACCGCCGGGAAGCTTTTTCAATCTTTTGCTGAGCTTTCTCAAGGCCTCAAAAGAATGTTCAATTCTTACAAATCGATCAATGATCTCAATACCAAATCCGTGCGTTGGTTCATGCTGAACAGACTCTTGGACTTGTTTGAAAAGATCATCTGCTGATAGGACACCTGAGTTTCCAACTGACACCTTTGGACAAACCTTCAGCAACTCTTCTTCCAGATCACTTTTTCCATCAATCAATTTATCCCTTGATTCTCTCAACTTACTGCAGGCTTCGTTGAGAATCCTCACCCTGAACCTGATGGCTTTAGTCAGCTGGAAATGCTTATCCGTATGTGGGATGACGCCTTCGTCTACCAAGAGATGTGATGGTATTTGCTTTAATACCTGGAGAGCTTCATAAGTCAAATCAAGATGTCCAATTTCTTGAGAGAAATCATCATCCATCTTCTCTCCCTCCTTCTGAATATCCCCCAAAGATTGATGAACTTTCACAACGTCTTGCATCACTTCCTTCCCTTGTTGGAGTAGCCTTTGGATCCATTCATCGACCACCCTTCCTTTTTTAGCAATCTTCTCAATTGTAGGTACTGATGAGAAATCGAATCCGACAGGGTCAGAAGAAGATGGTATGGATTCAAGGGGTTTTGAGAGTTTAAGCAAAACCTCAGTCAACTGCTCCACTTTTCCTTTAAGCTCATCTCTGTTGTCTTTTGTTTCTTTCAACTTCTGGCACAGCACGTTTGTGGCATCCCGCGCATCTTGTTGCGCCCCTTCTGCTGTCACTCTTCCTAGAGCCACCCTAGTTATCTGATAATCAGAGGCTGTTATGTCCTCTTTAGTTTTGTCAGTCGCGGGAGTGGCGATCTCTGCAAACTTATCCCCTGAAGCGTCCACCAAAACCCTTGAAACTGTTTTAGGTTTCTTGGCTGATTTAGCAGTAGAAGCCTTGAGTGAGCTGAAATCAAAGGCTGGTATGGGTACAATCACCTTCCTCTTCCTCAGAGTTTGCTCGAGTAGCCATTGTGGTGTATCAGAGGAAGTTGCCAATGTTGTAGAAGCTGGTATCATACTCTCAAGGGGAGAAGATTCTACTAGTGGAGGGGGAATAGTTACCAATGTGGTAGTAGATCCAATAAAAAGAGGCACAGGAGGGGGCGTGTTGGTGATCACTTGGGTCCCAGCAGAGAGGGGTGAAAGTCCAGAGAAAATACTGGCCATTACTGAAGAAGTTGATGGAGAATGAGGAGGTAGGAGTGGTTGTGAGGAAAGAGGCACAGATTCAGACTCCAAAGCCTGGGATGCAAGAGATAAGGTCCCTTCAGTTGGGCAATCAACAAATGATGAAACCAGAGGCTGGCTTCCTTCTTCTTCCAAAGTAATTTCTCCTATTTCTGGTGGTGTTGGTGATTCTGGCACATTCACCGTTTCAACTGGAGAAATAATTGAAGAGATTTCTCTTTCTTTCCTCTTTTTGACAATCTTGACCTTTATAGGCCCCCTAGAAGATTTTTTGTCCTTTTCCTTTTTGGAGGGCCCCGCCTCTGAAGCAGCCAACTTTGAAAACTTATCATCTTTAAAACTCATTCCCCAAGAGGAGAGCCATGCTTTGGTGCGATGCAAGAATCAAAGCCGACCTATCTGTGATGGAGGCTTTTTCACTGATTGACCAATCAATAGGTGGGAAAACATATTGATCTTCATTTAGTCCATCATAGGAAAGATCCAAAACACTTTCATTGTCACTAGTACCTTCTGGTAAATCAGCAAGCTCAAGTGTTTGAATCTCAGCAATTGTCAATCTGCTATGATCCTTTCTGCGAACAGCAACCTCATCACGCAGATCAATCCAAATGTCCTCTATGCTTGGCCTGTGCAGGTGCAGGGTTCCATACGCCCTGAGGACTCCTCGAATGTCAAACCCGTCTCGGGGCTTCATATGCTTCCTCAACTTGTCCTGAAGCTCATGGATAACATTTTTAGCTTTCACCACTGTCGAACAAGTGTATCTCCCAATAGAAATTGGGAAGGATACAGCAGCCTTATGTTTACTTTGTTGGAATTTATGGAAATCCAACAGTTGCCTAACCAATTCCATCAATATCAGTTTATCCCCTGGATATCGGGGCAGACGGAAAGGATCCCCCGAGTACATGACTACCCGAAGATATGTGAACTTCTTGAATTGTAAGAAGACACATCCCCATTTGGAAACTTCAGCCCAGGCCTCATCTGAGACTCTTGTCTTCCTCAATTCAGGGTTTAGCCTGCAGATGTTTTCATAAAAGAAGGCGTCATTCACCCTTCTGAATTGGTCTTGGGATCCCTTTCTTGTCAGTTGAGGGAAGTATTGATACACATGGTTCCCCGTCCTGCTTCCCTTGGTATCCAACCCGGGATAGTTCCTCATCCCGGCCGCTGCATATGTGACATATGAAGACATATAAAATTTCCCTGTGGACAAGACTGTTGTCATTTGGGAATCTATCTCATTACTAATGAGAGTGCCCCAGTCAATCCCTTGTTGATTCTTCTTGATGGTGATCATGAATTGATACATCCACCCTTGGAACACATTTGATTCGGGTAAACTGAAAACCTGACTCAACAAAGTGATGATGTCATTGATCTCCTGGATGAAATCACTCCTGGGGATAAGTCTTGGGAATCTGGAGACAGCCGGTTTGGCCTTGATCAGGAACTTCTTATTTACATGCTTGATACAATCTTCCTGATCGTTATCCCAGGCTTTCTGAGCTGACTTGACATCCAACTCTCCATATTCTTCAAAATTGGGCAGTTTGAGGAGGTCATCAAAGTAACCTCCGTCCAATTTGATCACTACTTCTCCTGCCTGATTTCTCACAGAACGAGAAACAGAGTCATAACTGGAAGCGCAGGCTAAGATGAATTCAGGGCACTGAGCGGACATGGGAAAACCCGCTGCAAGAGGTAAGCCACTATCGGCTATCGATTTCATCCACGGAGTTTGGGAGGAACTCCTTACCCTACTCCAGAAATCTTCAATATCTATATTCCCGAGCTCTGTATCTCGGATGTCATAATTGCAATCGATATATGATGGAGACTCCACCTTTCTGAACTTGTATTTCATCCTTCCTGACTTCTCAGTCTTTTCTTGCGATGGACCAGGGTCCGACATGAAGGATGTCGAAGGAAGAGAGTTTCAGAGATCAGGAGATGTTGCACACTGTGAAAATCCTGACCTACTGGAGATGCCGGAAGAACGGAAGAGTCCGACACACTGAGGAGGATGTCGGGGAATCCAGAAAACCCGATGCGCTGAGGATGTCGGAAACTTTGGAAAGCCCGGCACTTTTGAAGATGTCAGAAACTTGAGAAAGCCCGGCACTTTTGCAGATGTCAGAATCTTGAGAAAACCCGACACTTCGAATCTTCTGATATACTTCGGGTCTTTAATACTGCACAACACCCTTCAAAACCCGAGAAGAGGGAACAGGGTTTTTGTTGGATTTAAAACATCTAAGTTCTTTCTTTACCATTCATATACCAAACACATTTTAATTACAACAAAAATTCTGGGGAAATAACACAAAGTGGTAATTCCAAAGAGATAAACCCTAAAACATAAACCCGGTTTGGAAAACAACCCCAAAAGGAAAAAGAATAAAAACCCCACAAACCTGGTAAGGGAATGGGAAGAATTCCATACATAATCAATCCATAAAAACCAAGAACAAAGAATGGAGAGAGAAATACCTTCAACCAGAGCAAGAAAAGATCGAAAACGGGCAATTCAATCGGGCACAGGTGAGTTTCGGGTTTCGAGGTTGGAGAAGCATGCGCGAAAATCCACGAGTTAAAAATACGTCCGGTAAAAATGACGTGGAAATCCACATATTTATAAGAAAATTTGCAATTAATACACTTCGGCTGGCACGTGCCAACTCACCCGACAACTCGGCATTAACGCCATGTCAGCATGCTCGGGAGGTCCGAAAACCCGACACAAAGGTGTGTAGAGCAATTCGGGTTTCGGGTCGCGGGAAACAATCGACACAAAGCATGAGATGTTTAGATGCTTCAAAGTTCTGAAAACCCGACACAAAGGACTAAATTAGACTTCGGGTATCGGAAGACAGGCGACACAAAACATGTTTCGGATAAGGCATGTTCCGATGCGCCGAAGGTCCGAAAACCCGACTCGACTTACTTGAAGCGGGTTTTGGGTTTCGGGGAACACAAGACATAAAACATTCAAAACACATGTTGACCTGTCGGTGAAACCCGAAAACCCGATTTTCTCTCATAAGGGCAATTTTGCAAAACCAGCTTTAAAAATTTCGTAGGGGTTATCTGATAGTTTTGGCGTAAACTCAAAACTGAGATGTGTGTTATGAGATATCCGAATTAGTTCACTAGGTTCATGGTATTTTACCATCTACAAAAATTTAAAGTGGACAAGTATCTTAATGACAAAATAAAAAAGCATGTTTGACTGCAAAAAAAGGTTGTGCATTAAAAGTGTACAAGAAATAGAGGACCATCAAAATACATCACAACATTTCTGCATTATGCATAGGTATTCAAATGGATGACACAATGTTTGAGATGAATAGTGTAAGGTTTGATCACTTGGTACAAGATTGAGGGACTACAAGTTGTTATAAAAAGAATCACTTCTTTTATGCACCATGTCATGGAAGCCACATCCATAGGCTCAAATTCTAAAAGATGTTCGTCTCAATAATGTGCATACACATTTGAAACCACAAATACATTTTAGTTCATTTGAGAAAACACACAAAGGTTCACATGGGAGACTTGTGATCACTTTTATGTCCTAACATGTATAGCTCATGTATGATCTTTGAGAGCACAAGAGTTTCAAATACAAAATTGTCATTTAATACATATAAGAAGGAACCAACTTAATTGCATCAATTTGTGTTATAATTTGGACCTTTCATGCATAAAGGATTTAGCCACATTTAATGTCATATGGGCAGCTTGTTACTTCATGAAGATTTGTAATGAGGTGGGTATATGCATCAATGTAAGCATACAATTTATGCTTGAGCTAGGATTTAGTTATTTGGGTGATCATAGATCATATAGAGAGTTAGGACTAGTTAGATCAAAGAATTATGATAGGGAAAAAATATTGAAAGAGTTATATTTACAAAGTGTTAGTGTAGGTTATTATTTATCTTTTTATTTGTTTATTAGGAAAATTATTGCACTTGTTCTATTCCTACACTCATTGAGTTAACTTGCTTAGGTGTACTAGTTGCGTGGAGTTAGCTTGTTAGTCTTTTGGAGTTAGCTTAACTACTAATATCAGCTAGTGAGATTTCTCACCACTATTCTAGGTGGTAGTTACACTTCCCTCATCCAATATGTATATTCTGATTATTGAGCTAATGTAAGAGAATATAATTCATTGTATGTGATGTTCTATTAGCACATGCGATCTTATGGCTTGGAACAATCTTCTTATCATTCCTTTCATGGTATCAGAGTGGTAAATGTTTTAGAAATCCATACCGTGTAATTCTATGTGAAATAGAGGCTGCCATTAGATCTGGAAGGTGTTAAAACCCATAAATAGACTATAAACTCGACCACTAGCGACGACAAGCAATTTTGAAGTATGATTTTTTACAGATTTGTTGATGGATATATGTTCTCATACAGATCCGTATGGGAAGTGACGTAGGTTGCTGAAGGAGTCCATGAAAACCCTTTCTAGATTTATTTCAATCTTTTTAGGTAGTTTTTTTAATGTAGGTTGCATGGATCCAGGCGGAGGACATTTATTTTGGTGCATGAGGAAAATCCTCATACACCTGTGCACAAGGCATTGTTGTGATCTACCCTTTGTGCTTGTCGGAGCGTGTAACCATTTCTGGTTTTTTCCCATGCGTGCCATTTCAAAAAATGGCAAGCAAGGGTCATTTTCAAGAATTTCCAAAAATGGTATTTTTTGCAAGTCACAAAACACCTTATCCCTTGGTCACGTAAGGGCTTAACAAGGGTGATTCCTACTAGTGGGTGCTTAAGTAAAAGGTTTTTTAAAAATTTCAAAAAAAATAGTGGATTATTTAAATAGACCATTACTGACTAGAAATTAAATCTATCATAGATTTTGACTGGTAACTCAGAATGGAATGCCATGTTTTGTAAAACTGTATGATTATTTTTCTCTTTCCATTGGTGTAATTTAATTTGTAAAATACACTACTTTATAAAGTGCCAAAATATGGGGGGTGTTGTCATCACAAACAAATGCATTTTTGGCTAAGCCTGACGTCCTGATGCACTATTTTTTGAGTGTCTCTTTTGCTATCATGGATTGTTACCCATCGGAGAATGAGATGATTTTATCTGCAGTGTGTGGAATTCAAGAGGACATAGTAAAATTTTTAGAAGAAAATAGATCGCTTAAGAAACAAAACTCATTTCTACATAGCCTCATTCACAACAAAGATGACAAGATGCTCTTGAGCATATTGCACTTATTACTGCATATTCTAGTTCCACACATATACCTATTTTAGTAATACACCCGATGTATCCCACTTCATCTCCTTCTACTGACATGCCTAGATCCTTTGAGAAGCATACCACTAGATTTGGTTCTCGCATGCTCCATTTTATGGGTTTCATTAGAGGAGGTATTGGTAGACATTCACAGGGTATTGCTTCCCCTATTCAACATGTTAAATGACATTCTCACCATGGAATTGGTTTTTGAGAGGGTACTTCATTGGAATCACACATTGATATAACTCTTATTTTTGTACGCTCTACTCTTTACAAGGATCATAATCTACACATGAGTTTTGCACCTTCATTCATGCTGGAGAAATCGTAGATTTCAATTGTTAGACATGATTGACCTGTCACACACTCTGATGTTCCTTTAATGAAATCATTATGCATTTTACATCGAATCGTATGCAAAAATATTCTTCATCCATTTGTGTTGATTTCAGGTGGATTTCTGATCACTTGTGGCAAAGAGAAACATTCGTTGAGAGGACTCTACAGACGTGGCTCCTACACCCTTCAACTTCTTTCTCCTCTTTCTATACCATATGCATTGTAATACTCCTTTTATTGAGAAATTTTCTTTAACAGGTGTAGTATATCTATTTTGTTTGTTGAGATATTTTGTATCTATATTTTCGACACTTTTAGGCATGTAGATAGTCTCTCTTGTGGGGGATCTATTTCGGTGAATCCTGACGTTAGTTTGTTAGTGATCGAGTAATTTTTTTGACAACTCATACGTATTTTTAGTGTCACTCCAACCATTCAAAAATATGGGAGGGTGTGGTGTTGATCATGATTCTTGGAACCTGTGTCATTGCCTTGTTGTCTTGGATGTCTTGGATTGTGGCACTCCTATTAATTTGGATCTTTTGTCTTTGCCTTGTTTCCTTGGTTGTTATTCTTATATCATGGCACACCTATTTTTAGTAGTGGATTGAATTATGTTTGGTTGTTTTTCAATTTCAACATCACTCCATTGAAATCTCCTTGTATGGAGCTATTCTGCTGCAACCCAATGTTAGTTAAAGATTTAAGATTCAT
Organism: Taxus chinensis; assembly: GCA_019776745.2. Taxonomy (NCBI): domain Eukaryota; kingdom Viridiplantae; phylum Streptophyta; class Pinopsida; order Cupressales; family Taxaceae; genus Taxus; species Taxus chinensis. The sequence continues at coordinate 150,803,695 of CM034147.1, read as the reverse complement.
ATCACTAGTAAGAGGTAAAATGGAATGGTCTAGATACACTGTGTAGGGAGGATAAATACCAACGTTTTGGTTCCAGTATCGGAACCAATGTCATTTTTTTTAGTTTTGTGATCAAGCAGTGGATTCCATAGTGCACACCAAAAGTTTTTAGCATTATACGAGTTTTTTTAGCCAAGCTTCTTGGGATGCCTTACAACGGGTATCTACTTTGTTGTTATTGGTTTTTGGGTACCTTGTAGTGATTTATTTTCATCCATGGCAATTCCTTTTTACACATTTATTGTATGCGGGTACCTCATCAAGCCTTGTTACCGGGGTTCACCTTCTTTTCCACCCACATAATCTATGCTTATAGGGGTGTTAGTGTAGGTTACTATTCAACTTTTTTATTTGTTTATTACGATAATTGTTTTACTTGTGTTATCCTTACACTTGTTGATTTAGTTTGTTTAGGTGTACTAGTTGTGTGGAGTTAGCTTGCTAGTCTTGTGGAGCTAGCTTAATTGTTAGTATCAGTTAGTGAGAGTTCTCACCATTGAACCATCGATATAGGTGGTAGTTGCATTCCCCTCCTCATGTATGTACATTATGATTATTGAGCTAATGTAATAGAATGTAATTCATTGTATGTGATGTTCTATTAACATATGAGATCTTATGGATTGAAACAATCTTCTTATCATTCCTTTCACAAAGATCGTGAGTTAATAAGCAAAGATATGATGATATAATATTATAACACATCTCATTGGTGATAATTCCATGTGTGTGTTTTGTTTTCATTTTATTACCTGGATTGAATCAATAAAGATCTAAGGTGTTGCATTTTATTACATCTTCCTATATTTTATTCTAAGGATTATGTGGTTTAGGGTGTATCTTAATTGAGACCTCTAATCATGACTTCATCAACTTATCTTATAAAAATTGAGCTCTCCACCCTTTTGTAATATCATGGAAAGCATAAGGCCTCACATAAATGTGCAACTCCCACTTTTCCCATGACTTATCCAACACTTATAATTATATACTAAGTGTTGTATTTTCTCAATGCATTTCTTTGCATAGTCTCGAACATGCTACACGATTGTTTTAAAACCCTTGCAACATATACATATCTCCACTATCAAAATATATTACTCATTTATTTCATAGTCTTGCATCCATCACAAAAAAAAAACTACCAATTTTTGTGTTCTTGTGCTAAATCATTGCACCTTTCTTCCTCAAATTCAAAATGTTTCGACACAAATGTATAGGAATTTTACTCTCAAAATTCACTTGTCAATGCTATGTAATCATATGACACATAGGGTGAGACACTTTGCACTAACAACGTGTTAGAGCATCTCGTTAGCATGTGCATATCAAATGAAAGCTATTAATCAATAGGGAAGATGAAGATCATTTCAACCATTTCTACTACAACTATTGTCAACCACCCTCATGTAATCATAAATTATATGTGTATTGTAACCACACACTCCAAAAAACTATGCATATATGAAGATGAGAAAACACAAACATGCATACCAAAAATAATATAGTTATCATTCCCTAAGCATTTAACATCAGGAACATATATAGTTCTATATTATTTCATAGTAGTCTAGATAGATGAGTAAGGACACATTCCTCTTACGTTTAAAGTAGCTTGCACTCTTAACCTTTCTATTTTTATACACAATTTTATTTTTCCTCTTAAGAATATTGAATATGAGTTGTATTTCAACATCTCATTATGGTGGATAATTTTAGTTAATCTCTCCTCCACATTCTACTGTACACAACTTGTCTCCAAGTGTGTCATTGTTTCCCACATAACCGGTCCTAGGAAACCCCATATAGATAATTAGTGTTAGAGCATAAAATTTTCTTATGTGTGTAAAGAAACGAGTACAATGTGATAATGAAGGAAAAAAGTTGGATTTTTTTTGACACTTCTCACAATAATTCCACAATAAGATCAATATGGATGACACTTAAAAGAATCTTGAGGAAATGGAAAACACCTATAAATTTATTAAGGCATGGTGTACTAGAATATTTGGAAAATTATGTGATTTGATATTTCATCTCGACCCAACATCCACATCCTTTTTCTCATACTCATCTCACCAAATATTTAAAAATTAGACCCCTTTCAAGGTCACGTGAATTTATAGATCCCAATGTTTGAAGGAAAGTGGGGATTCCAATTATCCAAACAACCTATTTTCTGATCTAATAGACCATTTCCTTTCCTTTCATCATTTCATTTCTATTTCTGATGAAGTTATGTAGTCATGACTTGATTTCCTCATTCTTCTCACTTTCAGCAGAAAAGCCATTCGAATCGACCTCCATCCTTCCAAAATACTTATTCAAACCATTATAACACACCTCAAGATTAGTTTTATGGACAAAATTAGATTGACTATGCATGTTATTATGAATATGTAGACTTTGGAGGATACCCTACACCTGAAAATGATTTATAAGGGGTGAGTTTAAAAGATGGAGTAGATCTTGTAGGCCCATAAGGATCAACTAAAAATATTGCAAACTAAACAACCTAATTTTAGGAAGCTATGTCAATAGGGAGGTCCTATACATAGTTGGCTTAGCCCACAATAGAATCTTGAGGTAATGAGTGAATATTTCATTGAAATGGCTGATTATTTTGCATCTTTGCAAGAATTAGAGGCTAATGAGCATAAGGTTGAGGAATCATGTCAATGGGATGTTCCCACTTATATTCTCTATCAGTATCCAATGCCCATCCCTTATCAACCATCTCAGCCCAAGGTCAAAATTCCTAGCTTTCTCAAGGTTTCTCCTTCCATTCCCCCTCCTCCATAAGAAGAAATTACACATCCCTCCTTCATAAAAACATTGAAAAATCAAGTTGAGATCCATCCCACCCCTCATCTCACATACCCAAATCCATTTTGGGAAGAAACTAATTAGAAAAAAGTTAGGGAGGGTATCCTAATGAAGAACCCAATAGAGAACATCTCTTGTAGAACTTGAATGATTAGGGTTCAAAATTTGAATCCAATAAAATGCCAAAGCTTGTTACACCTTCAATAGAGGTTGGGGTCATAGAGCATAAGGAGGAAGATGTGTGTTCAAATCAAACAAATGAAGATGAACAACAATATCTCCATTCTTAATGTAGTGTGTATGTTGGAACCATAATTTTAGAGTCTGCTAGTTTGTCTTCACAAGAAACAACTATGAAGGAGGATGAATCAATTTTTGAAGACTTGGATGAAGAAGAGTTAATAGGAATCTTCTTATTTTATTTTGATGATAAATATTTATATCTTTCCATTCCTTCATCCTTTCTTAAACCTGATTTTATTGATGAACCTTCCATGGAGGAGGACATCAAAGAAGAACCTACTTCTTGAATCAGTCCTAATGAGGAGTAGAAGGATGAGTTTGATCTTTCAAACTTCATGATGGATGAGGAAAAGGGGAAAGAAGATGATGACACCATTATATAATCATCCATCAGGGAAGAGACTGAGATATTTGAGGAAGCATAATAGAGTTACCATCAGCTTTCAAAACTCCTCAATGAGGAAGAGAATTTGTCTGCCATCTCCTTTCTTGGAGTTAAATTAAAAGAAGATGGGAAAATTAAAAGGATCATCCCTTTTTCAATTAGATATCTAGCTAGTATATATCCAAGAACAAAGTTTCCACCAGTTATGCTCATTTCGGAGCATGAGGATGATCATCAAAGTGCCAAAGGTCAGCTTCAGAACCTACGAACAAACACAAAGAAACTTGAGGAGGTATATGTTCTATTTTTAGCTGATATTTTAAAGAAATAGGGAGTGCAATACATGATTTAATTCCCACCATGTGATTTTGTTTCAAAACATATCACATGGCCGCACTTTGTGAGGAAAGGATGTTATTTCTCACAACCTATTGTAGGTTTTTTTTAACTCCTTTTCTGTCTGGTTAGAGTAGTTTAGTGTAGTTTTTTTAGTAAAAAAAGTGTGTGTGCACACTCTGCATGTTTCCCCTTGGAGCATGTATGATTTTAATGTTTGTATATAGTTTTTGTGCGCTTTTGCTATTGTTGCACAATATAGTTCATGGTGTAATTAGATAGTTGGAGAAGTTTATAAGTTTTATTTAGAGCTCCACAAATCAACTTCAGGAAGTTCCATTTCAGTTTTATGTTCATGTGGATTTGCGAGACAAATTTCAAAGGAAAAGATAAATTTCTTCATGGTTAGGCTTGACTCTATGCCCAATGGATGCTTTAAGGAAACTAGTCTTCATCATCTAGTAGGAAACTGTCCCCTAGAGGTCGCCAACTATTATCCCAAATTCACACCCCTTAAAATTTTTGATAAATAATCATAAATGGACTTAGCCATTTTTATCTAAGAAATCCGTGGGAGACTAGGTTTATCATCTGTGGAGTGTAGGAACTTATTGCTCACCAAAATCACTATTTTCTCACCATCTATTCATGAGAAAATTAGAGGATGATGGTTTTTGGTGATAACTGTAGTATTCTCCTTGCCTTTCCTTTTCCATTTTTTTTCTTTGAATTGATCCCTTAGATTAAATTAGTTTAGGACATATTTAAAGCTAAATCAGGTGAAAGAAATACAGGAGTGACACTAGAAGGAATAAAAATCCAACAAACACCCTCAATAGTGGTTTAATTAACCAATACCCTATAACTCATGCCTTGAATCACGTTCTCAGTTGTTATAAAATGAGGACATAAGATCCTATAATTTCTCTTTTTGACTGTGTCATTTTCACACATCAATAGTTATCACATATTAATAGCACTTCATGTACTTGTTTATATTTACACACCTCTTTGTTGTCATTTTTGGAGTTTAATTTCATAAAATACACCTAAAAATAATCATGATTAGGCCCATAAAGTTAAAATATTATTTTCTCCCTCCAGTCCAAAAACATCGTTTTCAGTTGATTTGTAAAATTATATTACTGAACCTATTGTATGGTTTTGGACTGACATGTTGTGTTGTGTATTATTTATTTCAATCCCATGACCTTTATACGACTAATTAAAATACTTTGGTCTTCCTTTCATTTCATAACAACCTTCATAATCATATATAAGAAAGTAAATCATACCTCATTTAGGAGAATTAACACTTGTTGAACTCCTCATGCAAAAGCAAGCACTAAAGGCACCCAAAGCTCCCTAAATAGTGAAATAATTCATGCACATCCATTAGGGTAGTATCCTCTATTGGTCTAAATTATTCTTCTAGTTTAAGGATTCTCCATTATCATCCTACAAGAAATAAAAGTGACCATTTCCAGGTAATTAAGAAAGTGTGAAACTCAAACAAGGCATTTCCAAAACACAGTTGTCATACTTTGATTGCATTATAGTAGATATCACATGCTAGGAGGGTGAGATGTGGTTTGAGGCCTATCTGGAGTAGTGCATATGCCAATGGTACACAAGGGTTCCCACAACCCAACTAACACTTTTTGTAGGAACTCCTTTGTGCACTAAAAGGGTTTGAAGGTTTGAACAAAATTTACGGATTCATTATGAAGGTGAGTGAAGAAGGCCAAAAAAATGACATACATTTTAAGGAAAGAGAAACACCAAAGAAGTTACATATCTAGATTCCAAATAGGTTCAAGACAATATAAAAGGGTGAGGACTATACAGACACTATATATCGAGTTGTATGATTTTGGCTAGGCTTAGTTACAAATCATAGTTTCAAAGATGAAGAATTTCTAGTTCCATATCTATGTGTTCCTACACTCAGACCTCCCAAACGTTTCCAAATCCATACAAAATCAACTAAGTTCACTCTCTCCTTTATTTTTTTGGTATTTGTCAAGTAGCTAGTCATTTTGAAAAGTGTTATTTTGATTTGTGGAATAAATTTTGGAAGTTAATTAAATTAGAATATCCACTTGTAACATTATTCATATTTTTTTATGTATTTTAATTAAAATTATTAAATTAAAAAGGGTGAAATCACACAATAGGTAAAATCAAAATGTAATCTCTATAAGACATAGGAAATCTACACTTTGAAGTTTTTTTTAACTACATGATAAAGTGGAGCTAAAAATAAGTCCACATAATTATTGTAGCTCCTTTTACGATTATGCGTCCTTATCTTATGGGTCCAATCAGTTAATGGAATTGTAAATTTTGTCCCCTAAACATTAGAGTAGGGTGAAAATTGAATCTTGTTGGCCTAAAAAAATTCACTAAACTACCACATAAATAAATAGCAAAAGTACATTGTAAGCCTAAAGGTATTAGTTATGGAACATGCTTAGATTTATAAAAATTGTTTATGCATGAATTATGTAATGTGATCAATAAATATGTATGTAATAGGTCGGTTACTATAATGAATATTGTATACCATTTAAAGGAGGTTTCCATCCACTTTCTCATCACTATATAATCCAAGGAAAAACCCTAACATATAAATGAAATCCATAACCCATGGTTTAAAGATCCCAAATAAATAGGAAGACCTATCTTTGGGTACATTACCATCACATGTTATTTTGTGTAAACAACTTGTTTTGGCACTTTGATTGGTTGTATGGTAATTATGGAAAATTTCTCATACATTAATGTGGATGGGTCCTAAGTATTCAGTGTAAAACCCAATTTTCCACCAATATTTTTCTTGATAATGGAAAATATTTCCTATTTAGGTACCACTACCTTTCCTAACAATACTGTTTATTTTTTCATTATAGGTCTAGACACATACCATGAAAATTTCTAGGCATGGGTAAACCTCATGGAATATCAAGCATCCCAATCCAAGTGCGTATGTTACAAAGCCAATTTTTCATTATCAACCCTAGTATTATTCACCTTGCTCTTAGAAAAGTGTATAATCTTTTAGGTGATTTTAACGAGCATTAAAAGATCATAAATATCATGGTATTCACCAATAAACCTGTGGTTATGAGTAGTTTAACATAAGGGATTTTTATTTTGGCTACTCTAGAAGTAAACATTTTTGTTAACCCTTAACTTGTAAAAACCAATATTGAAAAAAATGAAATTGATGGCTAATGAAGTGAATCTTATAGAAAATATACAAGATAATATGATATCTCTTACGACTTACCCAAAAAAATTTAATATATTGACTTTTCCATGTTGCACAATGTTTTTTAGCCTTCAGGTGCAGTATTACTTTTAGAATGTAATGAAAAAGCTATAAAAATTTAATATTTACACTTATAGTTTTGCTTGCAAATGGACTTTACAAATTTTTAAAACCTCATGTTTTCCAACCCCAACACAGTCACTGCGAGTTTGAGAGTTGAGACAATTGAAAAGTATAGGTACTACAATCTAAATAACTTTCATGAATGAAATTGTTATATGGTCTACAAATTAAAACAAATCTCAAGTGTTGATGTAAACCAATCTAACGAATTCCGAATGATTTCGGAGGTTTGTGTACCCAATATCTACCTTTTGAGATTTTGTTCTAAAACTATAATACCTACCTTATAAGTCTCTATTAGATTAGTTTTCAACTTGTTCCAAATTCTATTAGTGTTTAGGGTGTTCCAATTGTGATGTTTAGGGTTTTGAAATAATTTTATGGTTTACCACTTATGTTTATGGTGTCTCACTGGTGTTTAGGTTATATGGGGAAATCAAACAAGAAATATCGAGCACCCTAGGTGCTAAGGTGATAACTTATACACCAAATTCCAATTCAACACCACACTGCCTAAATACTAACGTGACTTTAAACATGAATGGTACATGTTAAACAACATAAGTGGTACACCCTATTCGTAAACACCAATGTTAAATCCCAACGTAATTTTTTGTGGCAAATATTCGTTAATTCATGAATATTCCATTTTTTGAAATTATTGTTTCGTGAGTTTTTAGGTGTAGGGATTAGGACTGGGTCACCTAAAATTTCTAGGTTCAATTTACTTTAAGGGTCAGTTCACCTATCTTTTACACTAATATTCTACCATTTTTATTCAAGTCACCTTTAGCACAAAATTTAAATTTACAAAATTCACCTTCATATATATACTATTACAAATTTACAATTCTAAATCAAAATTTTAATTATCAAGTACAAATCAAGTTTTCCTCGCAATTACTTTATCTATGACTATTGTTTTGTAGGCAGTGACGATTGAGATTGAATGCATAGTGCAACCCTCAAACATCAAGTTATTTTAATTGTTCATATGGTATTATTTTGAAATTACATATGTTATAAATGACACAAATGTTACCATCTGGTAGCACAATATACGTTATTAGAAAACAAAAACACAATAAATCTATTGGCTGAGAGTATATAATGTACTACTGACCAGTAGTATATACTGTGCTATTGTATGGTAGTATATTTTATCATGATTACTTTTTTTATATTTATCCTACTATTTAATTGTTTTTTAACACATGCTACTACAAAAATGATCCATTTTTAAATTACACTTGGATAGTTATGATATAATATGTTAATAATGAATATAATATAGATCACTTAAAAAGGAAAAGTAGCATGTTAAATTATTTTAACCAAAAAAAATGTAGACCCAAATTGCATCCACTAAAAACATAGGTAAAATATTATCATTAAATTTTTATTTATTTTTTGGCATTTTAATTTAAAATTTAAAGATCTTTTTCACAGTCAAACCCTTCTCACATTTGAATGCATAAAATCCTATTGATAATTGTATTCCACATGAAACAAGTAACAAAATCATATCCCCTGAGGAAATAATTATCATTTCACTACAAGAAGATATAATCGATGATGACATGTCAGAGATGGAAGATAATCCTCACTATCAAATTCCTCTAATAGAAGAAGCTTCTAATGGAAAGATTCAATTAGAAGATGAGATTCATAATACTCTTCTCATACAAAAATTTGTAAAGGAAGAAAACTAACTAGAAAATTGGAAGACATTTTAAGGTAGAATGGGAAAGAGAATATCCATTCATTGAATATGTAGAGATAGAAAATGGTAATGATACTCTAAAATAATGTAGATGTATAATTTATGGTTGGAAATTAGGAAAAGAACAAAAAATGTAACTAAAGTTGGACACACTTGAGAATCATTGTGGTAAAGTATATGTGACAATCAAGGAAAATGATGGAAAAATAACAAAGACACGTAGATGAAAAACTATAAAAGAATGCATGAATGTAAGATATGTAGAGGATTATAAAAATGAGCAGAAATGTTGTTAAAATATTATGGAGAAAGGGGGAACAATTTAATGTAGCCAAATTCTAACCAACTTGATTTACTGCAAATAATATGAACTCCAAAGAAAATAGATCCCCTTCTTCGTTATCGAATAATGAATTACAATGTTTCCTAAATAGGAAAACAACTCCCAACTCAAGTTGCCAAGTAAACTCTAACTAACTCTGACTAAATCTACTCTAGGTGGCGAAAATTACTATTTTTAACAGTTTACTAGAACATGCTATTCTTAGTAAGTTCGCATGCTTATTCATGCGGGCACAGAAATTGCCACGCATCTTCTAAATCCCTAAATTAGAGGAATTTCCAACTTTCTAACTCATAATGCAATTATTAGACTAAAACTAACTAATGCCCAAAAATAGGAAAAAACCAAACTATAACTTAAATCCTAATTTTTGGCCTCAAGATGGCAAATTTAGGGCCCGAAAACATGTTGAAAACTTACCCCAACTGGTAGGGTGGGTTGCCGCTATGTTCGTCTCATTGAAACACGTGGTTTAAAAAAAACGAACTCAAACGGACACCTGGAGCTCAAGTTATGACCTTGTCAAGTTCCTGCTAATTCTGGCACATCACAATTAATGTAAAATTTAGAAATTTATGAATGCCAATCTTAAGGTAAAAAACACACAGTTCTCTAATGTATTCTTCATTCTAAAAATGGGTAGACCTATTTCAAATTTTCTAGAATTTAAGAATTTTTAAAGTTTAATGGGTTTCAAAACCTTCCACAATCACATTGAACTGATATTAGTGCTTGGGAAATGGAAATATGTCTTGCAATGATTGAAAATGAGGATTTGAAAGAGAAAGTCAAGAATGCAAGTTTTATAACCCTTTCCATTGATGAGGTTACAAAAATAGACAACATATCTTGCGTAACATCCCAGATTTAATGAACCTCTAATCTAGTTTGCATTATTACTTGAGTGTTTAGTGATGATTTAACAAAATTAATAACAAACACGCATGCACACATGCACACACGTGCACGCACACACACACACACATTTTGGTCATTAGACCACTTATGATATCTGTTTAATTTGGTGGGTACATGACATTGTTAATTGGTTAATTTGGTGATGTGGAAATTTTACCCACCCCACCATGCGAGCTATGTGGTTTTTAAAGTTAATAAAACTTACATTGAAACCTAAGTCACATGGCATAATAGTATCATGGATAAATAATTGTTAATCCAAGATGTGGCATGGAGTTTAAGGAAGTTAGTATGATTTTATTACAAACAATAGAAACCTTGGGAAACATTAGCTTCCTTGAGAAGCTAGGTCATGCAAGTAGACACATTGTTTCATTTTGTATTAGGTTGTTTTGGAGATCTGTTTGAGGGCTTTGCATGAAATATTTAGGGAATAGGTGTTTGGTGATTGTTGTATGGAAATTTCACGACTATTAACTATGGAAATTATGACATTTTTACTATTTAAGTATGTTGAAATATTTAATGGAAAACATATTGTTTGGAGGTTTCCACTTGGAAACGTACAGAGGAATTTAGAGGCAAAATAAAAAGGCATGATTTTTTATACACTTATTATTTTCTATTATTTTAATGATGTAAATGAATATGTTTTGGGTTTTGGATTATTATGTGAAATATAGAAAATAAAAATGAATACATTATGGGTTTTTCATTATTGTTTGAAATTTGGAAAAAAAGAATATGTTTTGAGGTTTTGGATTATTGTGTGAAATATGGAAAATAAAATGAAAATGTTTTTGGTTTTGGATTGTTATGCAAAACTCAAAAAAATAAATAAGGAATTAGTTGAATATGTTTTGGTTTTGGATTGATATGTGAGATTTGGAAAATGAAATAAGTAGTTACTGTGAAATAGAAACAAACTTGAGTTATTTACAACTCCTTCTTGAGCATTGTTGTTATCATTATTTTTCTTGTTATGAATAAATGGTGGAGGTAAAACCCTATTGAGTTCGTGGATTAAGTAGCTTTTAGGTTTATTGTTAAAAAACCAAGTTCAGTTTTGGGGAAATATGGTTTTGCTAATGTATGGATTGTTTGTTTTTATTAATTAAATTCTCTCCCTCATGAACATATTAGAGTAAATTTACTCTATTTTTATGTGGTTTTATAGTTTTTGGGAGTTATGGGATTATTTTTGTACATTTTTTTTCTATTTGAGAACAATAGGGGTAAATGTCCGTTTTCATTCATTCTGTGAATGGTCTTAACTTGGCAGTATTTTGTTGGGTGATTGAAAACTTAAAAAGAGGAAGGTTATAGAAAAGATAAACTAGATTTATGTTTTAGTTGAATGTAGCTTTCAATTTTTGAATATGGGAATTTTAGGAATAACGTTTTTTTTTAATTATTGGCAAATAGTTTTTTTGAAAGGGACTATACCCTTGAGTACAAAAGATGGCCTAGGAGCCAGAATAAAGGATCAGAATCCAAATGTGACAATGAGGCCCAAAGTAGCCAAAAAATAGCTACCAAACAAGACAAAACAACAAAAACACTGCAAAAAAGTAGTAAAGAGACCGCGAAAAACAACAGAAAAACAGACAAGTACAACAAAAGCACCAACATCTACTTCTTGGCAGATTTTTCGATGTTGGTCTTGATATTCTTCCAGGATTTGAACATACCCAAAGTTGTCATGTGGGCAGCGTCAGTCTTATCCAGCTGATCAATGGTCCTTTTGCTTTCCTTATCATTGCCCCAAAGTGTTGTTGGAACTTTGCTAAGATTGGAGACACTTTTGACATGTTGCTCAATGAACTCCTCAATCGCACTGAAGATGGCCATATTGTAGTCATGATGAGTTTTGGCCTTCCCTAAATGAGAGTCTAAGGAATTCAGCTTCTTGTATATATCATCAATCTGGCTGTTATCAATATCCACCTCCTCCTCCTTCCTCTTACCTTTCTGTTTTGCCAAGTTCTTAACTTCATCCTTCAATAATTTCATATCAGCCTCTAAGGCTTCCAGCCTTTTTGAAGAGCTTTCCATATGCACATCCCGGGGACTAGCACTGCTAATGTTCAGTAGGTCATGTGTAATTTCAATTTCATGAGGACCCTTCTCCATAGCAAGAGTCTCAAGGTTAAGCTTTCTAGAAGCTCTAGTGACCGGCCTAGTTGAGGTGGAAGTGAAGTGGGGCGCGGGAGAAGCAATAGGGGGAATCGAAGAAGAAGCCTGGATGGCCGGCAAGGGGGTGATAACAGCGGTGGGGGGGGCAAAGAATGGAGAAACGGGGCTAGCAGCAGAAGAGGCCGGTAAAATTGCGCTAGAAGAGGATGGGAGGCCAGGGTATTTGAGGAGACAACATTTATGCAGCAGCAAAATAAGCCCCTGGTGTAAAGGAACCGCCCGGGTATGCTTTTGAAACTCCAAAATGGAGCGCTCAAGAGAGTTCAACAAGTAATGGGGGAAACAAACCATACGATTCCTACGGAAGTGGTTAAGAAAGATAAGGTGCTTAGCAGGTACAGTGACAAACCTTCCTTCTAAGGAGATGAACCGTATCATCATGTGAGTAACCTCATCATAGGGCGGAGGGATTGAGCTAACAAGCAGACCCGCTGTAACATATATCAGCTTCTCAGATCCCTCCACAAATCTCCTCTCTTCAACATCTCTGTCGACCCTTTTGTTGAAAAAGCGGTAGCCCTCCATGCCAAGGCCAGTCGCTTCAGCAATAAGTTCCTCGTTGACCAAGATCTTTTGCCCCCCATATTCCACAGTCCGCTCCTTCCAATCCTTCGCAAAACGCACATAAATGCTTTGATCATGCCCTTGAACCTTCTCTATGAAGTTGGTGATGCCACCCTTGCTGAGAATACTCCATAGCTCAATATTATCCTTCCAGTCCGGGTCCGCACTAGGCTCAATTTGACAAGGAGGACCCCCCATCTTCACTGTGTGTAACTGTTTGCAGCAAATTCCCAAATCCCTGAGAGCACTGAAGCCAATGTGATTTTTACTGTTGTAATCCACACAAAATAGGAAATGGTAGCCGTTGCTTTTCCCATGAACGTCTGCGTGCCTGCTGATCAGAGCCTGCGGAAAATTACATGTGAGAAAAACGGCCTCTTTGTTATTCCACTCCCTGTCATCAGTCACATTACTACTGTCTTTGGTTTCTGTGGAGCCGTGTATCCAACTTTTAGCAGCCGCAGTGTAGCCCGCATGCGCGATTTTCAAATCTATGTAACTCCACTTGGATTTCCCCCTATACTTCACTCTATATTGATTATTTGACAGGATTTACGTAATCATGTTTTTTACGTCAACACGTGTGGGGGTTTTATTGATGCTGATCCACACCCAATAAACATAACTCAACTCAAGATTTTTCGTGCGTATAGAAATCCGCATGAATGCTATTTTTAAGCTACTTGGGGATGCTAATATTATCCCAAACAATAAGATTAACATTAATGCCATAATTTTCCAGCGCATCTGCCAATTTATTACCCTCCCGGTAAGTGTGCATGATCCTGATGTTATTGAATGTTTGAAAAATGTTTATGGACTCTGAGATAAAATCCTTGATGCTCCAACTTGGAAATGAGCACTGTTTAAGGAGATTAATGATATTCAGGGAGTCTCCTTCAATAATGAGGTTTTGTATATATTTTGAGTCTGGGCAATTTTAGGAATAACGTTCAACTCCTTTGATTGTTAACAATAGTGAAGGAAATGATGTTTTCATTTTGCATGTATATGATTTTGGCTTGGGGATAATTTATTGGTTACTTTTGTTCACTTATATGAACAATCGTTTGATTTTGTGATAACTAAGCATGACTATTTTGAGCTAATCGGTGGAATTCTTAGGAGAAACTAAAGGTTTATGTCTCTTTCTAGTTAATTTATTTCTAATATGTGTAATACAGTTGATGATCTTATTTGTTTATTATTGATGAACTCTCTTTCCCTTCTTGGGACTAGATATTTTGGTTAACTACGGTTATGATTAAATGTGTCCTTACATGGAATTGATGATGTTCTGGCAAACAATGATTATATATTTTTGTAGTTAACTAAAAAGAGTTTCTAAAATATAATTACTTCATTTATTTTTCAGTTGATAGAGGTTTTGTTTGGGATATGATTAATTGTTATAACCTTATGAAGTTTAACTCTGATAAAATAAGAGTTGTTATATAGATTGTTGTTGTCATTGAATGGATGTATTAAGAACTTTATAATTTTTATTAATACTAGGAAAGTGGGAAAAATATTGTGAGTTATTACATCTTTAATCGATGATTGTGATGCAGTAAATGATCCATTATTTTCTTAATTTATAAGTCATATTAGGCTGGTTGTATACAGTAACAATGGACATAATGTTTTTATATAATTAAGAAGTTTCATTAATATAAGTTTATAAGGTAGATTTCATAATATAAACTATGAAATTTACGATTATAGCTCATTTATTAAGAATAGTTCTTATCCAATCTCCTATTCTATTATTTCAATATCTTGACCACATAGAATAAGAGTATGTGGACTCATGCTAGTTCTTATGAACTAACCATATATATCTATCTCCTACAGTTTTGTAGGAAATTCCGGTATACTTGAATTAATTCCTTGGATTAGACGCTATGAATTTTTTTACGTTTTGAGTTTATTGAGAAATAAATCTAAAAGGATTATTTGTAATCAATTGGTTTATCTAATTGAAATATCAACACATCTTAAAAAGGGCATTATGGCCCAATGTATTATTCTTACTGAATATTGTAAATCATTATTAATGAAGATTATGATATTTGTCCTTATTTAAAATATGGTCTTTTGACTTACCTTATTTGAACTGAAAATGTAGATATTTTACTTATAAAGCTGATTTATTAATTAAGATGACACTTTCTTAAGTTATGTGATTATTTATGATTTCATTAACTCAGATAGAATAATCAAAGAAAAATGAATATCGAAAGAGAAACCAAAAGGATAGGATAGGAAATGAAATAAATATGTTTATGTACTTAATAGTAATAATGGACCAATCATCCATTATCAAGACCAAGATTGACAGAGACATCAAGTAACGGGTTGTTGTGATGCTATTTTTTGGCTGTGATGTAGCTGTCATCTGGCGGTTCTGGAGTTGTTTTTTGGCGGAGCTCTATATGTTGTTTCTCCTTTGGTTTCTTTTTGATCTTTCCTTCTTTATTTTGGATCTTTGTACGTTTAGATCCTTTTTTCACTTATATTGTAATATTTGGCTGTTGAGCCCTTCTTGGTTGACTGTTTTACCCTTCTCTGGTTTGTTTCTCTCATCTTCACTATCTGGCTTTTGAGCCCTTTTGTATACAGGGTATAGTCCCTTCAAAACTATTTTCCCTTAATAAAAAAAATAATGGACCAATCATGACAAGTAAATGTATTTAAATAACTCGGTATGGAAAACAACTAATTGACCTACACCTAATGACAGTTACTAATATATTAAAAATACAATAAGAGGAATTAATATTAGTTAGTATCTCATTGAGTTACTATGACCCTCTTATGGAAACCTATGAAGTATTGCTAAATACTAATTTTAAAATGACTTACTAATGTTGACTTAGCTACATTACTCAACTAAGGTAATCTAAGTATAAATAGTGTGAAGCATAATGTTTGTACATCATCTTTCTTGAATCTTAGCTTAGTGCCAACTTAGGATGGCTACGAGAAGGGTAATGAGGATGTAATGATGGGTAATCCTTACGTGGTCCCTATGTTTCCCTTAGAAATTTTATGATGGTACAGATAGGATCTTTTACATATAGGGAAATGAGCCAATAATGGACTATTCCACTTCTTTGCTAGTTCACCTTCTTAAATAACATGGAATCTGAATAAATATATTGAGATGGTTGTGTGGTGACGGAAGATGAGTTTTGGAAGCTAGTGTGTGGTCTCAAAACTAAGCTTGCAAAGAAATGCTTGAAAATTTGGACAAAGTAATGTATTAGTTGATTACATTGTCTAATCACTAATCACCTAAAAAAATAGTGTCAAATACTATATGGAATTTGCATTAACTTCTTCCAGGTAGTCACTTAGGAGATGCACATAGTTATCATAACATGTAAAAGGTTAAACCAAGTATACATGAGTGTACACACTTGGTTGGAGTGACTTAAAAGGGAGATCATAGAGATATAGATATACCCTTATAAATGCACATGGTTATTATATGTTATGAGATGGATTATGAATATATGCTATATTATTTAGCAGTAAGCTAAATAATAATGCTAAACATTGGTAGCATTAATTGTATATTAAGGTTATGCTTTTAAAACAAATTCTCTTAATATTTTTATCATAACAAGGGTGTTGAATTTTGGGTTTGCATGTATATTTATACTATTAATAACCACACAAGAGAAACCTTATCTTTTAGTTTTTTATAAAATGATGGAAAACTGCAATATTGTTTTTTTTGCAAATTGGTTATTTCTAATTTGAAGGATATAGTTGAGATGGATGAATATTCAATAGATACAAAGTTTGTATGTGTTGGTGACACATTGGTACTGATGGTACATCAGTAATGTAGGGTTATAGAAGTGGTCTACGTTTTCACCTATAAACAAAAATTGCTCCTTATATGATTCAAATTCATTGCACGGATCATAGGATGAATCTTATATATAAAATTGTTAACACATTCAAAAATTTCACTAAAGTGGAAGATATTATTTTGTGACTTGGACGTGCATATGTCAAAAAGTTTAAAAATAATTCTAGAGTTTCAGAAATTTGCAATTGGAGTGATATATGGTTAAAAATTTCTTAAAGATGTTGATACAAGATGGATTTTTATTTATAAGTCTACATACATAATTTTTGATGAATATCCATCGTTATCTAGTCTTATGTTTAAGTATCTTAGGGAAGTTTACAAGGTAAAAGTTTTTCTTTACCACTTAACATAATGCTGAATGATATCAATTTCTCAACAAAACATGCTAAAAAAATATACATCTATTTAGTTGAACTCATTATGTTGAGAGAACAATTATGTCAAACACTAAACATGTTATACAACTTTGATGAATGTTTTCAAGGACATGTATTTAGTAGTTTCTAAAATTTAACAAATTTAAAGAATCTTAAAAGTTATTTTAAATTCAATATTAATTGTCATCTTTGTATCCTTGTAAATGGGAATGATATTCAAATTTACATTTTCAAAAAAAGAATGGATATTATTGTAATAGAGATTAAAGAAATACCTATAACACGTAATTTATACAAACGTATTATATCTTAAACATGGATTAAATTGAAAAAAATTGCGATGATTATCGAGTGAGATCAAAGAGAATTTTGAAGAGGGAAAATCTTCTTAAGGCCATGAGAGTGGTTAGTCTTATATTTTTGAATCGTGTAACAATAAGAAACTTATAACTGATTTACATAAAAAATACATGGGTACTCTCATTAAGAATTTTAGACAGTAAACAGAAAGTAAGAAAGTTCAAATTAAAGATATTATTCAAAAGGAATCAATTTTGTCTCAGTCAACTCATTTCAACATCGCAATGGTTGAAGAATATGACTTACTAAGTGAACCAACAGATAATGGTGCAATTACACAGACTTGGAAAAAATTGTATCCCTAGCATCCTACATGAAATCATTAATGAATTTTTCCAATTGTATGATTCATATCAAATTATGATATCGAGATCAATGGAAGAACAAATGATATTTAACACATTAACATTTGTTAAATAAAAATATTGAAACATATTGGATAAAAATATGGAGACTTGTTTAAGATTATATGTTTCATAATATGTTGTGGACACATTTCCTTATGAAAGAGTAATGGTATTGCATAGTTCTCTTACAAAAAGGAGATGGGTTTGTAATATATTGGCTAAAAAAGAAGAGATAAACAAATTGACACTGTGACTGAACATAGCAATGAAACGTTAAATAATATTTTGAGTTATGAAGAACTAGATAGTTAAGGATTGTTTGAGCTACCTGATTTTGACTAAAGATTTATAAACATACTATTTCTAGAAGTCAATTTTCATATCATATTATAAGTTTGTAACTTGTTAATTATTATATAGTTGTGTTCTTTATTGAATAATATTTTCAATGTTGTTTAGTGTTTTTAATCAAAAATTTTTATATTTATTTTTTCTACTATATTTTAAAGACAAAATAAGATCTTATCATATAATATCATAAATAAATAAATATTTATCATCACAATGTTATTTTATATGGAGAACTTACGCATGAATAGAATACAAGTAAAACACATAACATACATTAAAACTTTAAATTTTTTTATATAATAAGGACGATTAAAATTACAGGAGAAATATACTTATTTATAGTCGAATACAAAAAATTTTTTACAACGATATTTTGAAAATTGTTTCCAAAGCCATAATTACAAAAGACCTTTTTTCTCAGTTTCATAGTGTAGCGTCAACCTTAAGTAGTAGAGTATTTTTTTTGTGCTAATTTCTCTTATGTACCAAAAGTAATATGTACTTGAAGGATACGATTCAAGTGTACCATCTTCTTTATCACTCTGAAAGAAAGGCTCGCGAGGAAGAGAGAACAATGGAGAAATTCGAATTAGACCTGAATGGGAATGACATGAAAATTATTTTCCATAACCCATGATGAATTTGTTACGATGATATATGAGAGAAATCAAGAAAAACTCCTGATTAACCTTCCTTTAATACTCATGATTGAACAAGATCCTTTCGGCTACATTAATATTCAAAAGTATCTCACGTTCTAGATTGGTTGTATCATCGATTGAAAGTAATGTTAGATCCTCTTTTGTTGTCTTCTTGAAAAATATTTCATGATTCATTCCATTCTCCTTTATGATCCTTCTTAAGGTACTATTGTGATTTTTTAAAGTAACAAACTTTTGATTCAAATCAATAGCTACAATTAAAATTTTCCTTGCAATTTTTAAATGAATATCAAACAATGTTACCTCATTCTTCAAATTATGATACTTTGAATACATTTAAAAAACAAAAAAATATTTAGAAAAAATAAAAATATAAAAATAAAAATTGAAAAATTATTAAAACTTACTAATGCCTTTTCTTTCTCAATATTTGCAATAACTACAATTCTCGTCTTTGGACAGCATACTACGGTAGGTTTATGCTTATACATTTAAATTATCAATTATGTTCAACATTATATCCAACACATTACCATTGTAAGCATTAAAAATAAAAACAATACAAGATACAACACGATTCATCAAAGGGTGAGTGCACCAAGTTGGGGGGCCAAAGGGGGGTCTTAAGTGGACGCATTTTTTTGAAAAAAAAACTTTAAATTGTACAAGTTTTACGAAATAGTTACACTCAAAATTGGAAGATTTTGTAAAAATATGAATCATAGAATTTTGAGTCTAGTTTCTAAGATACTAAATTTTATTGAAAACGGATAATTTTAAGTGGATCAAACAACTAAAATACCAACAGATGCTCCTATTTTTGTTAAAAAAACATAATAGAGTGACTTTCGTGCCCCCCACCATTTTTTGAGAACGATTTAGTATTTTTTAAAACCCTTTGGTAGAAAGATAGCTAGGAGCATTTAGTTTGGGCTCCATTTTTTTAGATTTTTTAATCAAATATTTTTTTATTTATGATTTTTCTAGTACAAAAATTTTATGTTTTGAAAAATAACAGAGCTTCGACCGTGCCCCTCTTAACTACCTCCAAAAATATCAAAACTTAGAATTTTTTTTTTGAATATGTATAGAATTATGCCTAGTTTGGGCTAGTATATATATATTTTTAATTTCGATCACCCAAAAAAGATACACCATAAAAGATAGATATATTTAAACTTAAAAAAATAGCTATAAAAAGGCATAGTTAGAAAATAAATAATATGGAAACCTTATATTAGTTAGAAAATTTAGAAAATTATATTTTTAGAAAGAAGAGACTCTGCTCTATGTCGTGGTATATATTTTTTAAAATGGATCGATTATTTTGTTTTGATTTATCATAGAGGAAGTGTTTTTTACATTTTCTTGTAAAAACTCATTGTTTATTGTGTTTGTGTAGGTCCATACCTCAGGCTTGGGGATCTAAATTGGATCCCAAGCCTTGAGGCATGGCTTGGGAAAAGATAAAACGTAAAATGCATACGCATTACATAACACGTACGTGTTTTTTTTGTTTTATATATTGTGGTCCCCAACGTCCCTTTCATCTCTTTCACGGGAATTCTACAAACATTTTGTTTTGTCTATAATATTCTCTATATTCTTACACAATTTTTTAGTATTTCATTTTGTCCCCTACCCCACTAGTTGATTTTTTCTAATCATGGGTGATAAACGTTGAGCTAAGGACAAGAGGAAAGTCAAGAATAAGACACCAGAGCAATTGGAAGAGAAGAGAATAAAGAAATTGAAGAGAATACAAAAACTTTGAGCAAGGCAAGGTACATCCGCTATATCAAATGTAGCTAATGTATTAGAAAATTGGGATGAAATACATAATGAAAATGTAGAGAATAATGATTTTGAAATGAATAATGATATTGAATTGAATGATAATGTTGGTATGGATGAAGAAATTGATATGAATCCAATTGATGAACCCTTACTTAAGAATCCAGATGTTAACCCTGAAATTTGTATGAAAACATTGAATTAAGAAAGTAACCTTGTAAACGAATATTCACCTCTAAGAACACCTCCTTCCATTTCGCGAAGAAAACCAATTCACTTAATTGAAATTGATGAAAACATTAAAACCAATGCCTAACAAAATGTCTAAAAGAAATGCGAGAAGAAAAGCTAGTGGAATTTGGGATAATTACTTTGAGAATTTAAATGACACAAAGATGTCAATTATTTGTTTCATTGATGAAATTAATTAAGATGATACCTATAATGAAGACCCTGGGGTTAAGAACATCTAATGTTGTTGCTCAAAATGTGTCAATTATTGAAAACATACATAAAGCATACCAAACTGTAGGTGGCAAAGGATGCACCAAAGATAGTAATGCTACACGATGTCCACTAAATAATTGTATAGTAAGTGATAAAATAGTTAATAAACACTTGATTAGAAAAATAAGCAATGCTTTGGAGCTAAACAGAAAAACACTAATGAAAACAATAGAGAGATGTAAAATTCTTGAGTCAGTTAATAACACAGACTATTGGGCTTTCTCTAGAAGAATTCCATGGAAAGACAAGAATACATCTAATATTCTAAAAGAATTAATCATAAAATTTTGGAATGAGAACACAAGGGTGTCACCGAATAGAAGAGATACAGTAAAAAGAAGAACATGTTCTTGTAATTGTGAATCGTGTGCAAAACATTTATTAGATATGACTCAAACAAAATTGTTCTCTAAGTTTAAGAATAAAAATCCAAAAATTAACATTAGCCAAAGATTTTTTGGAATGAGTAAATCCTTTTATGTGAACATCAATAACTCATGTACCACTTGTTGTTGCAGGAATCATGTTGAATTTTCAATGCATTATGATATTTTTTGTCAAATACGTAGTGTTTTGCATACTGACATCATGTTGCAGGAGTGTGGAATAAATTTCCCACAAAAATATTCAAGGGAATTTATTTCGACAATATTTTGTGAAAAATCAACAAGACAATTTTTTTATAACAAAGAATGTTTGGATGGAACGTGCAATGTATGTGGTGGCTTGCCAAATTTGAAAAAGTTGTATCCACGAGGAGAGTACATATTCAATAGGAAAAGAATTGGTTTATTTCACCAAACATAAATCAGTGGCATATCAATTAAAAGATGGAAAAGAATGTAAGAGGTGTGAGCTTGTTACAAAACAATTACCTGTATCAGAATATATGGTCAAATTCAGAGAGGAAAGTTTTTATGAGTATGCAAGACACACACACAGAGTTTGATGGTTGGATGAACAATTCAAGTTAATCAAGGATACATTCCCACTTGGTATTATTGTTTCAGTAGTTGACTTCGCAGAGAATTACACATTGCAGCCACAAATGGAGGTTCAGTCTCAATATTATAACTCATTGCAAGTTTCTATTTTCGTGCATATAACATTCATGCACTCTCTTGAAAGAACTGAGAAAGATCAAAAAATATTAAGTGAGTATCATTTCTATATCAGTGATGATCAGAAACATTCCACAGAATATGTACAAGGGTATTTCTAGGTGTTTTATGCGAACTTAAATGAGAGGAACATTAGTTTCGATCAACATTACATTTGGTCGGACAACTGCACATCACAATTCAAGAATGCATGAATGTTTTATTGGCTAAGAAGTATGCACAAAGAAAAAAATGTACAACATATCTGGAGTTCTACTGGGGTAGGGAGTGGAAAAGGAGAGCATGATGTTGCAGGAGCATGTGTGAAAAGAGCGCTTGCAAGAGAAGAGTTAAAGTTCAAGGATGGTGCTAAATTTACAGATGCAAAAAACATTGTTGATTGGTGTGTCAAGAATATAGGCCATGAATCTCAAGAGTGATCAATGGTTCATAGATATTTTTGGTTGATAGAGCAACAAAATCTAACAAAATTTGAAGATTGTATGGCTGTTGCAGGATCAAGTGATATACACTCATTTCGTAGTTCAGATGCAAATGCTTGGACTATTTATACTAGGTGCATGACATGTTTTTGTATATCATGCATTGATTTTGCGTGGAATAAATGTGAGTCATAGTAGTGGGTGGATGAATGGACTTCTAGACCTCTACTTCCACTCGACACACATCAAGTTCCATGAGCATTACAACTTGCAATGTCTTCAGATCAAATGACAACATCACCTGACTTTGACCAAGTATCTGATTTAGTGCAACAAGATACATACATATATGTGCATGCCATGTTTTAGATTTATAAATTATTAAATGGTCAACTCTTAATGTATTTATAAATTGACTGAACAGTTTTACTTTGTGATACATAGGGCACGTTTTTACAGTTATTGCGACGGAATTTAACGAAGAGGGAACATACTACTTCTTATCTCGTTGTGTAGAGGGGAAAAAATTGACTTCCATAGTCATTGATGGTGAAGACCTTGAGTATCCCACTGGATCAATGGTAGTCAATGGAACTTGGCTTCGACAATATCCTATCAAAAAATCAAACATTTGGTTGTTTGAAGACTATGAAGTACATCGGAAGATACTTCACTATTCACATTTGGTCCTTGCAACAAATATTAAATTGATCAAATATCGAGGTTGGCCATCAAACAAAAATCTGTGGAAGGTTCGTGAATCAGATCATGAAGCAATTCTTGCTACTATTCAAGAATAGAGTTGATCCTTGTGGTTCATTGGATTGAATTTGCAAAGGTATGTTCTTCATGAATTTAATTTGAATATTTACTTAAATGATTTTGTTTAAATTTTGTATGATTTAAAATTCTATTTAATTGCTTACTAACATGTTTATGTAGGTTAGTGGTGCCAAAAAACCTTCCACCTTCACGTGGTTGGCACATGTTTATTATTCTTGAAGCGAAGTGAAGCTAAAAAAATTAAATATTAGAAAGGAACAACAAACAGAAATTCTCATTTCACCACCTATATTGTAAAAATATCTTATTAAAATTCTCATTTCACCACCTATATTGTATGAACCACCTATATTATTCAGGTGATTGGCAATGGACAACCTTACACTGACTCAGTCTAAATGGAGATGGAGAAAACCATGAGATGCTTTCATAGAGGGCTTCAACATGAAGCTTTTGGATCTGACGAGACATCTCTAGGTGCCACGGAGTCCGAGAAATCACCTGTCGAAGATATGGCGTGTTTGGGCCTCAAGGCTCTTAAGCGACTACGCCCAGACGGGGTAGCCCGAAAGCACGGGGAGCATAGGGAACCAAAAAGAAGCCTCAAATTACGTTCACTCGGCCAACCTGATGTGTTGGCATAGTTGGTTCAGTCCCACGAGATTTTATTTGAAAACTATAGCCTTTGGCAGCCCTACACTGACTCAGACTACACTATTTCACGTGCATTTGCAAACAATAGCATACCAGAGAGAACCAGATGGAGATGGATGAAAACCATGAGAGGATTTTTCATAGAGGGCCCCGACATGGAGGTCTTAGATCTAACGAGACATCTCTAGGTGCCACGGAGTCTGAGAAATCACCCGTCAAAGATATGGCATGTTTGGGCCTCAGGGCTCTTAAGGGACTACGCCTGGACGGGGTAGCCCAAAAGCACGGGGAGCATAGGGAACCAAAAATAATACTCCAATAGTGTTCACCAGGCCACCCTGAATGTTTGGTGTAGTTGGTTTGGTCCCATGAGCTTCCATTTGCAAACTACAACCTCTGGCAGCCCTACACTGACTCAGACTGCACTATTTCTCGCGTTTGCAAACAATAGCACAACAAGAGAACCATATGGAGACAGAGAAAACCATGAGAGGATTTCATAGAGGGATTTAATATGGAGGTCTTGGATCTAATGAGACATCTCTAGGTGCCACGAAGTCTGAGAAATCACCCGTCGAAGATATGGCATGTTTGGGCCTCAGGGCTCTTAAGGGACTACGCCCGGACGGGGTAGCCTGAAAGCACAAGGAGTGTATGGAACCAAAATGAATGCTCTAATAGCATTCGTCAGGCCACCCTAATGTGCTTACGTAGTTGGTTTTGGTCCCACGATCTTCCGTTTACAAACTACAGCCTCTGGCAGCCCTACACTGACTCAGATTACACTATTTCTCACGTTTGCAAACAATAGTACAGCGAGAGAACCAGATGGAGACATAGAAAACCATGAGAGGATTTCGTAGAGGGCCCTGACATGGAGGTCTCAGATCTAACAAGACATCTCTAGGTGCCATGGAGTCTGAGAAATCACCCGTCGAAGATATGGCGTGTTTGGGCCTCAGGGCTCTTAAGTGACTACGCCCAGACGGGGTAGCCCGAAAGCACAAGGAGCATAGGGAACCAAAAAAAATCCTCCACTAGCATTCACCAGGCCACCCCGACATGTTGGCGTAGTTGGTTTGGTCCCATGAGCTTTCGTTTGCAAACTACAGCCTCTGGCAGCCCTACACTGACTCAGACTGCACTATTTCTCGCGTTTGTAAACAATAGCACAATGAGAGAACTGGATGGAGACAGAGAAAACCACAAGATCATTTCATAGAGGGCTTCAATGTGGAGCTTTCATATCTAACAAAACATCTCTAGGTGCCACAGACTCTGAGAAATCACCCGTTGAAGATATGGTGTGTTTGGGCCTCAGGGCTCTTAAGGGACTACGCCCGGACGGGGTAGCCCGAAAGCACGGGGAGCATAGGGAACCAAAAATAATTCTCCAATAGCATTCACATGGCCACCTCGACATGTTGGCATAGTTGGTTTGGTCCCACGAGATTTCGTTTGCAAACTACAGCCTCTGGCAGCCCTACAATGACTCAAACTACACTATTTCTCGTGTTTGTAAACAATAGCATAGCGAGAGAACCATATGGAGACAGAGAAAACCATAATAGGAATTTGTATAGGGCTTCAATATGGAGGTCTTGGATCTGACGAGACATCTCTAGGTGCCACGGAGTCTGAGAAATCACATGTCGAAGATATAAGGTGTTTTGGTCTCAAGGTTCTTAAGAGACTACACCCAAACGAGGTAGCCCAAAAGCACAGGGAGCATAGGGAACCAAAAAAAGTCTCCACTAGCATTCATCAGGCCATTTGGATTTGTTTTCCCAGACGGTTTGGTCCCACACGCTACCGTTTGCAAAATACAACATCTAGCAGCCTTACACTGACTTAGACTACACTATTTTGCGTGTGTTTGCAAACAATAGGACAGAAGAGAACCAGAATGGAGATGGAAAACCACGAGAGGATTTCATAGAGGGCCCAACATGGAGGTCTCAGATCTGATGAGACATCTCTAGGTGCCACGGAGTCTGAGAAATCACCCATCGAAGATATGGCGTGATTGGGCCTTAGGGCTCTTAAACGACTACGCCCAGATGAGGTAGCCCAAAAGCACGGGGAGCATAGGGAACCAAAAAAAATGCTCCACTAGCATTCACCAGGCCACCCTGATGTGTTGGTGTAGTTGGTTCAGTCCCACAAGCTTCCGTTTGCAAACTACAGCCTCTGGCAGCCCTACACTAACTCAAACTGCACTATTTCACGCGTTTTACAAACAATAGCACAACGAGAGAACCGATGGATACAGAGAAAACCGTGAGAGGATTTCATAGATATCAAAAACATGGAGGTCTTAGATCTGACGAGATGTCTCTAGGTGCCACAGAGTCTGAGAAATCACCCGTCGAAGATATGGCGTGTTTGGGCCTCAGGGCTCTTAAGCGACTACACCCAGACGGGGTAGCCCAAAAGCACGAGGGAGCATAGGGAAAAAAATAAAGCCTCCACTAGCATTCACCAAGCCACCCTTGACATTTTGGCATAGTTGGTTTGGTCCCACGAGCTTCTGTTTGCAAACTACAGCCTCTGCAGCCCTACACTGACTCAAACTGCACTATTTCACGTTTGCAAACAATAGCACAACGAGAGAACCATATGGAGACAGAGAAAACCATGAGAGGATTTTGTAGAGGGCCCCAACATGGAGGTCTCAGATCTGCACAAGAGACATCTCTAGGTGCCACGGAGTCTGAGAAATCACCCGTCGAAGATATGGCCGTGATTGGGCCTCAGGGCTCTTAAGGACTACGCCCGGACGGGGCAGCCCGAAAGCACGGGGAGCGTAGGGAAAAAAAAATGAATCCTCCACTAGCATTCACCTGGCCACCTCAATGTGTTGGCATAGTTGGTTTGGTCCCACGAGCTTCTGTTTGCAAACTACAACCTCTGGAAGCCCTACACTGACTCAAACTGCACTATTTCACGCGTTTGCAAACAATAGCACAACGAGAGAACCAGATGGAGACGGAGAAAACCACGAGATGATTTTGTAGAGGGCCCAACATGGAGGTCTTGATCTAACGAGACATCTCTAGGTGCCACGGAAGTTTGAGAAATCACTCGTCGAAGATATAGCGTGATTGGGCCTTAGGGCTCTTAAGTGACTATGCCCGAACGAGGTAGCCCGAAAGCACAGGGAGAGTAGGGAACCAAAAAGAATGCTCCACTAGTGTTCACCTAGCCACCCTGACATGTTGGCGTAGTTAGTTTAGTCCCATGAACTTCTGTTTGTAAACTACAACCTTTGGCAGCCCTACACTGACTCAAACTGCACTATTTCGCATGTTTGCAAACAATAGCACAACAAGAGAACCGAGATGGAGACAGAGAAAACCATGAGAGGATTTCATAGAGGGCCTTGACATGGAGGTCTTGGATCTAACGAGACATCTCTAGGTGCCATGACATCTGAGAAATCACCCGTCGAAGATATGGCGTGTTTGGGCCTCAGGGCTCTTAAGGGACTACGCCCGGACGAGGTAGCCCGAAAGCACAGGGAGCATAGGGAACCAAAATGAATTCTCTACTAGCATTCACCTGGCCACCCCAATGTGTTGGCATAGTTGGTTTGGTCCCATGAGCTTCCATTTGCAAACTACAACCTCTGGCAGCCCTACACTGACTCAGACTGCACTATTTCACGCGTTTGCAAACAATAGCACAACGAGAGAACCAGATGGAGACAGAGAAAACTGTGAGATATTTTTGTAGAGGGCCTGACATGGAGGTCTTGGATCTGACGAGACATCTCTAGGTGCCACAGAGTCCGAGAAATCACCCGTCGAAGATATGGCGTGATTGGGCCTCAGGGCTCTTAAGCGACTACGCCGGACGGGGTAGCCCGAAAGCACGGGGAGCATAGGGAACCAAAACAAATCCTCCACTAGTGTTCACCTAGACACCCCAATGTGTTGGCGTAGTTGGTTTGGTCCCACGAGCTTCTGTTTGCAAACTACAGCCTCTGACAGCCCTACACTGACTCAGACTGCACTATTTCACGCATTTACAAACAATAGCACAACAAGAGAACCAAATGGAGATGGAGAAAACAACGAGAGAGGATTTCGTAGATGGCCCCTGACATGGAGCTCTCAGATCTAATGAGATGTCTCTAGGTGCCACGGAGTCCAAGAAATCACCTGTCGAAGATATGGCGTGATTGGGCCTCAGGGCTCTTAAGCGACTACGCCCAGACGGGGTAGCCCAAAAGCACAGGGAGCGTAGGGAACCAAAAAAAATGCTCCACTAGCATTCACCTAGCCACCCCAATGTGTTGGCATAGTTGGTTTGGTCCCACGAGCTTCCGTTTGCAAACTACAGCCTCTGGCAGCCCTACACTGACTCAAACTACACTATTTCGCACGTTTGCAAACAATAGCACATAGCGAGAGAACCGGATGGAGACGGAGAAAACTGTGAGAGGATTTCATAGAGGGCCCCATGGAGGTCTCAGATCTAACGAGACATCTCTAGGTGCCACGGAGTCTGAGAAATCACCCGTCAAAGATATGGCGTGATTGGGCCTAAGGGCTCTTAAGCGACTACGCCTAAACGAGGGTAGCCCGAAAGCACAGGGAGCATAGGGAACCAAAATGAATGCCTCCACTAGCATTCACCAAGCCACCCCGACGTGTTGGTGTAGTTGGTTCGGTCCCATGAGCTTTTTTTTGCAAACTACAGCCTCTGGCAGCCCTACACTGACTCAAACTGCACTATTTCGTGCATTTGCAAACAATAGCACAACGAGAGAACCAGATGGAGACGGAGAAAACCGCGAGAGGATTTCATAGAGGGATTCAACATGGAGCTCTCAGATCTGAAAAGACATCTCTAGGTGCCACAGAGTCTGAGAAATCACCCGTCGAAGATATGGCGTGATTGGGCCTCAGGGCTCTTAAGCGACTACACTCCCGAACGAGGTAGCCCGAAAGCACAGGGAGCGTAGGGAACCAAAACAAAGCCTCTAATAGCATTCACCTAGCCACCTTTTCATGTTGGCATAGTTGGTTTTGGTCCCATTAGAACTTCCGTTTGCAAACTACAGCCTCTGACAGCCCTATACTGACTCAAAGTGCACTATTTTACGCGTTTGCAAACAATAGCACATCGAGAGAACCAGATGGAGATAGAGAAAACCACGAGAGGCTTTCATAGACTACATAAATCTAACCTAAATAGTTAGAGTAATAGACTAAATCAGCATTCTATTTCTCACATATAAAATGAATTTCTACCTTCAAAAAAGAAACTATGGGTGAATGCTCAATCAAAAAATAAATTACAATTCTAAACAAGTTTCAGGCTCAATTATCAATACTTCATTGCAGTTTTTCTTGCCAGTATGCTACTTTTGGAACTACCTGGTTTGATTTGTGAAGTTGAAGTAGCTGGGATTAATAAAAATAATCAACTTGGCATGTTGTCCTTAAGATTATCCATGATTCTATCGACAACATCACATAGATCTTCCATTCCAGTTAAGTTGTGATCCTTCCACGCTTCCCATTTTTCCTTTTCTTCCACTCGTATCTTCTCTTTAAGTTCTTCCAGATGTTTTTGGGTAATCAAATTGACTCTTTATGAATTTTAGGAGGCATTTCTTCTTGAATCATAGTGACATCTTCACCTAATTTTTTTCTTCACGATGTTCATTGTCATCTAAAGTTGAAGACTGAATATTTATATGGCCTTCGGCTTCTTTTTGGGCACAAACAACCTTTTGTAATGTCCAAAAAAATTCAGGCTCTTCATTCTTTGTTTGATTGAAGATATTCATTCTTTCAAAATGAACAGTTGGAACATTGGTGGTCTCCCCAAAAAACTAAGTTCATAGTCTACATAGTTTCATCCTATGGAAAAATCATTGAACAGTGGTGGTTTCCTCCACCCGTGCTTTCGGGCTACCCCGTCCAGGCGTAGTCGCTTAAGATCCCTGAGGCCCAATCACGCCATATCTTCGACGGGTGATTTCTCAGACTCCATGGCACCTAGAGATGTCTCATTAGATCTGAGAGCTCCACATTGGGGCCCTCTACGAAAGCCTCTCATGGTTTTCTCCATCTCCATCCGGTTCTCTCGCTGTGCTATTGTTTGCAAACGCATGAAATAGTGCAGTTTGAGTCAGTGTAGGGCTGCTAGATGTTGTAGTTTACAAATGGAAGTTTTTGGGACTGAACCGTATGGGCCAACACATCCAAATGGCCTAGTGAATGCTACTGGAAGATTTTTTTATTCCCTACACTCCCCGTGATTTTGGGCTACCTCACTCGGGCATAGTCTCTTAAGAGCCGTGAGACCAAAACACCTTATATCTTCAACAGGTGATTTATTGGACTCCATGGCACCTAGAAATATTTCATTAGATCCAATACCTCCATTTCCCTCTATAAAATCCTCTCTTTTCTCTGTCTCCATTCGGTTCTCTCACACTCCTATTGTTTGCAAATGCACGTTAGTGCAGTCTGAGTCAGTGTAGGGCTACCAAACGCTATAGTTTGCAAACGCAAGTTCATGGGACCAAACCAACTATGTCACCATGTTGTGGTGGCTTGGTGAATGCTAGTGGAGGCATTATTTTGGTTCCCTATGCTCCCTGTGATACCTCATCTGGGCGTAGTCCCTTAAGAGCCCTGAGACCAAAACACCATATCTTCGACATGTGATTTCTCAGAACTCCATGGCACCTAGAGACATCTCGTTGGATCTGAAAGCTCCATGTTGAACCCTCTACAAAATTCTCTCATGGTTTTCTCCATCTCCATCTGATTCTCTCACTTGTCCTATTGTTTGTAAACATGCGAAATAGTGTAGTCTAAGTCAGTGTAAGGCTGCTAGATGTTGTATTTTGCAAACGGTAGCTTTTGGGACCAAACCAACTATGCCAACACATCCAGGATGGCATGGTGAACACTAGTGGAGGTTTCATTTTGGTTCCCTATGCTCCTTGTGCTTTCGGGCTACCTCGTCTGGGCGTAGTCACTTAAGAGCCCTGAGGCCCAAACACGCCATATCTTCGACGGGTGATTTCTCAGACTCCATGGCACCTAGAGATGTCTCGTCAGATCTGAAACCTCCATGTTGGGGACCTCTACAAAATCCTCTCATGGTTTTCTTCATCTCCATCTGGTTCTCTCGTTGTGCTATTGTTTGCACGAAATAGTGTAGTCTAAGTCAGTGTAGGGCTGCCAGACATGTAGTTTCTAAACGGAAGCTTGTGGGACCAAACCAAATATGCCAACACATCAAGGTGGCCTGGTGAACACTAGTGGAGGCTTCATTTTTGTTCCCTACGCTCCTCATGCTTTCGGGCTACCCCGTCCGGGCATAGTCGCTTAAGAGCCCTGAGGCCCAATCACGCCATATCTTCGACGGTGATTTTTCAGACTTCGTGGCACCTAGAGATGTCTCGTTAGATCTGAGAGCTCCATGTTGAAGCCCTCTATGAAAATAATCTCATGGTTTTCTCCATCTCCATCTGATTCTCTCGTTGTGCTATTGTTTGCAAATGCGTGAAATAGTGCAGTCTGAGTCAGTGTAGGGCTGCCAGAGGTTGTAGTTTGCAAACAGAAGCTCGTGGGACCAAACCAACTACACCAACACGTCGTGGTGGCCTTTGAATGCTAATGGAGGCTTCATTTTTGGTTCCCTACACTCCCCGTGCTTTCGGGCTACCTTGTCTGGACGTAGTCGCTTAAGAGCCCTGAGGCCCAAACACGCCATATCTTCGACGGGTGATTTCTTAGACTCCGTGGCACCTAGAGACGTCTCGTCAGATCCAAGACCTCCATGTTGGGGCCCTCTATGAAATCCTCTCACGGTTTTCTCCATCTCCATCTGGTTCTCTCGTTGTGCTATTGTTTGCAAACATGTGAAATAGTGCAGTCTGAGTCAGTGTAGGGCTGTTAGATGCTGTAGTTTACAAACGGACGCTCGTGGGACCAAACCAACTATGCCAAAACATCCAAGGTGGCCAAGTGAATGCTAGTGGAGGATTTTTTTTGGTTCCCTATGCTCCCCGTGCTTTCGGGCTACCTCATCCGGGCGTAGTCGCTTAAGAGCCCTGAGGCCCAATCACGCCATATCTTCGATGGGTGATTTCTCAGACTCCATGGCACCTAGAGACATCTTGTCAGATCCAAGACCTCCACATCAGGGCCCTCTACAAAATCCTCTCATGTTTTTCTTCATCTCCATCTGGTTCTCTCGCTGTGCTATTGTTTGCAAACGTGTGAAATAGTGCAGTCTGAGTCAGTGTAGGGCTGTCAGACGCTGTAGTTTGCAAACGGAAGCTCGTGGGACCAAACCAACTACGCCAACATGTCCAAATGGCCTAGTTAATGCTATGGAGGCATTATTTTTGGTTCCCTACACTCCCCGTGCTTTCGGGCTACCTCATCTGGGCATAGTCACTTAAGAGCCCTGAGGCCCAAACACGCCATATCTTTACGGGTGATTTCTCAGACTCCGTGGCACCTAGAGACATGTCTTGTCAGATCCAAGACCTCCATGTTGGGGCCCTCTATGAAATCCTCTCATGGTTTTCTCCATCTCCATCTAGTTCTCTCGCTGTGCTATTGTTTGCAAAATAGCACAGTGTAAATAGTGTAGTTTGTAAACTGAGTACAGTGTAGGGCTACCCCATCCGGGCTACCTCGTAGTCGCTTAAGAGCCCTGAATGACTAGATTGGCTTAAGAATGAATTTGATAGGGGTATGTCTAAGAACACATGGGAGTTATCAATCGCCTATTAAATCTTTCTTGTTTAGTTCTGGATGGGAGTCAGCTGGCCTACGGCTTAGTGACCTTCCATTCATTGATAATTTATGTTATGATAAACCCATGGATGCTTTCAAAAGCGCCTTAAAAAGGATAGGGGTAGTCATCAAGCCTAGTGAAGGGTGTGATGTGATTTCCAAATAACTTGAAATGCCTACAGATTTAAAGGTAATAACATGAATTGGACATGATTAGACAATCAAGAATCATTGAGTGTCTGAATCAGAATGTCATTGCATCTGGAGACATTCTCAAGCATTGGAGTAATGTATATGGAGAGACATTCTCAAAATATCAACAGATGAAAGGCATCAAATTGTGACGACTGTCGGGTGTTTTAACAGGGGAGAAGACTACGAAGCATAGAAGAATGTAGTAAGTGCATGATAAGATAGGAACCAGTACAAAGAGACCATGAGCAAGAAGAAGCGCAAGTAAGGTAAATACACATATACACATTGATAAATTGAATGAATAATTACTCAGATTAGGTAACTCTTTATATACATACATTATATAAATATTGATTTCCAAAGTTTGATGCATATTATACATTGAAAATGCTAGTACATGTACATCACCAATAAATGAAAAAATAATCCATAATGTCTTAAATATTGTCAAGTGCACATCATATTAGATTCATGCGAAAATAATCTCAGAAATGTAAGGTCTCATACAAAATTATCAAGTTCCAAATAGTATTTTAATGTGCATAATAAATACAAAAATTCCCAAATAGGTCATATACCATCAAGTTCAAATGCCATATAGGCTTACATACAATGCCATGCACATAGGCATACAAAAACAATGTCATGTAAGACATATATATTTCCTACTCATCAAAATCTATCCCTCTCTTGGCCTTTCTCGAAGAAGGCCCTCCCTTAGACGAAGATGGAGATCCATGAGATGACTTTGGATCGTCTGAGCCCATGCTTTGAGTCCTCTTCCACTGAATACTCGCCTGTAGATGAGCCTGTAAATGCAAACAATGTTTTTTTGTCAAAACTTAATTTATATATGTTTTCAACATGTATTTAAGACCATGCTAGAATGAAAGTATTTACATAAATACACAAACTTACCGCAAGTTGTTCGATCACGCCGAATTTGCATCTCACACTCAGATGAGTCATCGGGAGCTCCTACAGTACGAACGGGGGTACGAAGACGACGAGATGGAGGAGTCTGTGCCCTCAAAGTCAAAATGGAGGGGGTTGAAGTTCCCTACATACACATAAGATCATAAAATCTAACATCATAATTAGTGAAAATAGAGCTAAGTACATGTATCTACATAATGACAATATTTTAACTAATTTTATCAATATAGAACTATTGTTTTTACCCCGCCACGCCTGTGAATCAAATGAACAGGGCTGCTACCTGTCACAGGTAACTCCTGCATATACACAATGAAGGACATTATTAACATAATTTAATAATTCTACAATGAAAGACATTACTAACATGTAATTTAACATAATATGAATTACACGAGAAATTTAACAAAATTTACGTGTTGTTTGAATACCTCAGTGAGTTGTTGTGCAGATGAAATCGCAGCGGCAACACCTTTATCTACTTGTCGCAGAGATGGTGGGGTGTCTAGTGAAGTCAACATCTTTATCAAACATGTATATCACGTGAGTTAGATGGACATACAAGAACATACATATATTTGACTTCAAAACTAATATATATACACATACACACACACACACACACACACACACACACACACATATACATATACACACACACACACACACATGTATGTGAAAATTTTACATAATTAACATTCTAAATTACCTCTGTGAATGTATGTGTATGCATGGTGCTCACCGCCTATGGTTGGGATGAAGATGTGCCTCCTGCACGCTGTAATATCAATGCATGTACATGTACAAATACAATTATTTCAAAAATTTAACATATATAAGTAAATCAGGTACTCCAAACTTTTTGTAACACACATAACAAAACATAACAAATTTACCTGTGAAGGTGACACCGATGAATGTAATCCAAATGTCTCACTCAAAAGGACATCTGACATAGTGACATTATCATGTTCACCCCTAGCACCAAGTGCACCAAAATCAGTACACATGAAAGTATCATCCTCCTCGGGCCCCAAACATATGCTACCACATGACAAGAAAAAATGTGGCCTCATGCTAGTTTCCCGGAGGGAATACTCTGTGTACCTCCGTGAGCCTCTGGCTCAGAAATATCCCTCATATGTCAAACAAGGGTTGTAGATAGCCCCTAAAGCGCATGGAGTGTATCAATCTCTATTGTCTCCTTCACTGCTTGAGGGACAATCTCAGGGTGAGGGGGCTTCTGTGTGGGGAATCTACCCTTGCTAAATAGGTGCACGTTGTGCACCTGGTTGATCCTATGCAGATCCTTTTCCTCGGCCCTAGAAATATCAGAAATCAAAATAATTTGGGATCTCGTTGAGGATAAACTCACAATAGAGTTTCCTCAGAAAGTATAGTGGCACCTCGTTGTTATTACAAGGTGTAAAATCAAACACCATCCACCATTGGTCCCAAAAATTATTTTTAATCAAATTATTATTGCACCAATGGATGGGAAATCATTTACATGTCAACGGAACAGGAAAATTAGTGTGGGGGTCCGTGAATAAGGTGCATATGAGTTCTTTTGAAATTTATTTTTTCTTTACATCCACATATGACAATTTGTTGGAATAATAAACCCTACAACCCTCTCTAGAAGTTGTCCAATGATCAATTTTCCCCATTTCCAGGTCAATTTGAACAAGTAATGCCTCCTATGTGTTTGCAAGAGAGGTGTGGTGGGGGTTTTTAGATTGTGCATCCCTTCATTGTTTCTGATTAAATCCTTAATTTCAATTTTGTTTTCAACTATTTGGGTAGCTAAATATTTTTGACTACCCAAGGGATGTTGAGCAATTGTGGGAGTATCGGGAGGGATGTCAGGAATAACAGGGTTTGGTTGTGGTTGATTCCCTCGACCTCTAATTGTAACAATAAAAAATATGTATTCAATTCAAATTTTAATCTATAATTATCATATTTCAATGCAATTTTGAGAAAAGAATTGTGCTTACCTCTTCTACATGGCGCCATCATCAATTCAGATCTTCTCGATGATCCAGAAACAATCCTTTGAGCTTGAGATCCAATTGAATGAAAAAAGCGAGGGTACGAAATAGATCTGAAACTCACATTTGAGGGAGGTAAAATGATAGAGGCTCGGGCCTCTTTTTTTTTTGTTTATAGCAGGCATAATGCGTACGTGTTATATAGCGCGTATGTGTTATGCTTTGGTGATTCCCTAGCCAAAAAAATTAAAATGCGAGCGCATTTTGATTTTTTTCAGATTCTTGTCTGCTTTTTGGCCCCCCAACTGCGTGCACTCACCCCAAATATCATGCTTCATTGGTTTATTTTGAACCGAAGAATACAATATATATATATCTCTGGGAGTGGTTATGAAATCGGGCATTAATTTATTTTATTAAAAATTTAGGCCTAAATTCCCATAATTTCAATGGTTCAATATCCTTAGTTTCCATATCATTAGCAGTGGCTAAATAATTTGTAGCCAAAATAATGTTAAGTGAAAAACATTTTTCTCATCATCTGTCAAGGTAGTTTCACTTGGAGGTGTGTTTGGTGTTGGTTTTCTTACCAGAGAAGGCTTCTTTAACCAATGAATCATAACTTACAGATCAAAATTTACATGGGCCTCCACCCCACTTTCAATCCCAAGATATACCTCATCCAAATGAATTTAGTTTAATACATAAGTAATTCATGCACTATAAACATTCCCCAATGAAAAATTTAGAAAATCAGATTTTGTTAAATTAAATGTACCCTTGATTGCAGTTATTGCAAGAAATGAAATATTTTTTCCAGTGCACCTTGTCCTAACATTCTATGCTGGTGATGGAAGTGGTGACACATTTTTTCTTAAACTAATAGATGAAAGAGGAGGAGGCACTAAAATTTTAAACCATATCAGAAAATTGAAATGAAAAACATAATATGATTGGAATAATTAAAAAAAATTAAACCATTTTTGATATAAACATTACTTATATGCATATTTTGAGGTTGTGATGCAAATGAAGCATGTTTCTATGGTTAAGGAGTGGAGTGAAGTGACTGAAATTGGTAGTTGTGATCAAAACCTAATTAATCATTAAATTTATTAGTTTATTAATTTCAAAAACTATAACAAACTAAAAATAAATTATAATTATAATTTAAATAGGAAACATACCTTGAGTTATTGAAGAGTGTTTTTGATATTGTGTTTCATCAAATTCATACATTTTTCTAGTCAGACTACCATACGGATATAAACCTGTGCTACTGGAGGTGGCTGTAAAATTGTGAAAGTAAATTAAAAAACTTTAAAACTAATGTTTATTTGAAATTATATATACATTTAAAAATTTAACAAATTGAAACATGTAAATACCTACGAGCAATAATATGGTCACTGTGTCGGTTGGACGAGGTGTTATGGAACCCCTCATCTGTTTTACTTGAGAAGTTATTATTTGTGGTGTTGATTGCGCGAGATCCTCCCATATACTATCTGAATCTCCAAACATTGGTGGGGTAATTGCACCAAGTTAGGGGGCCAAAAGGGGGTCTTAAGTGGACGCATCTTTCTAAAAAATAAAAAACTTCAACTTGTACGAGTTTTTCGAAATAGTTACACTAAAAATTGAAAGATGTTATAAAAATATGAATCATATCATTTTGAGTCTAGTTTCTAAGCTAATAAATTTTATTGAAAATAGATAAGTTTAAGTGGGTCAAATAACTAAAATACCAACACGTGCTCTTGTTTTTGTTAAAATACATAATAAAGTGACTTTTGTGCCGCCCACCATTTTTAGAACCATTTATTATTTTTGAAAACCATTTGGTAGAAAGATAACTAGGAGCATGTAGTTTGTGTTAGAATTTTTGTAGATTTTTTTAGTGAGTATTTTTTTTAATGATTTTTCTAGTACAAATATTTTATGTTTTGAAAAATAACAGAGCTCCGACCGTGCCCCCCCTAACTACCTCAAAAAATATCAAAAATTAATTTGTTTAATATGTATAGAATTACACCTAGTTTGTGCCTATAAAATTTTTATTCAATTTCCATGAGTCAAAAAAAAAAATACAGGAAAAAAGATTAAAATGTTAAACTTCAAAAAATAGCTATAAAAAGGCATAGTTAGAAAATAAATAATATGGAAACCTTATATTTGTTAGAAAAATTAGAAAATAATATTTATACAAAGAAGAAATCTTTATGTCGTGGTAGATTTTTTTTAAAACAAATCAATCATTTGATGTTAATTTGTCATGGCAAAGTTAGATTTTTGCATTTTTCTGCAAAAACATGTGGTTTGCTGTGTTTGTGTAGGTCCATGACACAGGCTTGGGGATCCAAACTGGATCCCAAGCCTTGAGGCATGTGCTGGAAAAGGTAAAAATCATAACACGTATGTGTTATGCTTTGTTTATATATTGTGGTCCCCCAACATCCCTCTCATCTCTTTCATGGGATTTCTGCATACATTATGTTTGGTCTGTAATTTTTTGTACATTCTTGCACGATTTTTTAGTAGTTCATTTTATCCCCTACCCCACTAGTTGATTTTTTCTAATCATAGGTGATAAAATTCTAGCTAAGGACAAGAGGAAAGTCAAGAACAAGACATTGGAGCAATTGGAAGAGATGAGAATAAAGAAATTGAAGAGAATGTAAAAACTTTGTGCAAGGCAATGTACATATGCTATATCAAATGTAGATAATGTATTAGAAAATGGGGATGAAATACATAATGAAAATATAGAGAATAATGATTTTACAATGAATAATGATTTTGCAATGAATAATGATATTGAATTGAATGATAATGTTGGTATGGATAAAGAAATTTATATGAATCCAATTGTTGAACCTTTACCTAAGAATCTAAATCTTAACCCTGAAATTTGTATGAAAACACTAA
Source organism: Taxus chinensis (assembly GCA_019776745.2). Classification (NCBI taxonomy): domain Eukaryota; kingdom Viridiplantae; phylum Streptophyta; class Pinopsida; order Cupressales; family Taxaceae; genus Taxus; species Taxus chinensis. Next base: position 150,764,631 of record CM034147.1, on the reverse strand, counting down.
ATGAAGAAGAAAACACTAAATGAAGAAAGTAACCTTGTAAACGAATATTAACCTGTAAGAACACCTCCTTCCATTTCGCAAAGAAAACCAATTCACTTAATTGAAATTGATGAAAACATTATAAAACCAATGCCTAATAAAATGTCTGAAAAAAATGCGAGAAGAAAAGCTAGTGGAATTTAGGATAATTACTTTAAGAATTTAAATGACACACAAAGATGTCAATTATTTGTTTCATTGATGAAATTAATTAAGATAAGACCTATAATGAAGACCCTGGGGTTAAGAACATCTAATGTTGTTGATTAAAATGCATCAATTGTTGAAAACATACATAAAGCATACCAAACTGTAGGTGGCAAAAGACGTAAAAAAGATAGTAATGCTACATGATGTGCACTTAAAAAGGTATAGACAGATTTGCAGATGAATATAATCAACTATATTCAATTCATACGGGATTAATTACATAATGAACAAGCTTCAAATATATAGGGAGATAGTTTCCTATTAAGTAGGAAACAACTCAACCACAAATCTATATATATTTGAGTTGTTATAATTCCCAAACAACTCACGTATATAATATACTAACATGATATTATGAGTTTGTTTATTACAACTCATAATATATTACATAATATTATTCATCCAAATATATGAATAATGTGAGCACTATATATGAATTCCTAACATTCCCCCCTTTAGTGCGAACATGGGAGAAAAACAATTGCACTTCCTTTTGCAGCGTGCCACCCGTGCGTGCTCATGATCTGGATGGTTTTTCAGGACAGCCAAAAACCTCAACATGGATGGTTTTATAGGACAACCAACAACCTCAACAGGGATGGTTTTACAGGACAACCAACAACCTCAATATCATGATGTTGCTTTTCCTTGTGCTTTCATCTATCCACTATGCTTTTACATCAGGGAATTATGTAGGAAACACAACTGGCATATCACAAAATTACACAATAGAAGATATACTGAAAAAATTTCACATTACTTCCTATAAGAATCGTAATGTTCTTAATCGTAGTCTCTGTCATTGATCGCTGCCACTCGATCTCAAACAACATAAAAAAATGCCACTACCACTAGAAGCTTTCCTTGACTAAGTCGTTTTGGGTGCAGAATGGGAATGGAACATTGGTATGTATTCCCCCCCCCACACTGTGAAATTCCACTCATATAGATGTTGAGAAGAAAAATGCATCGAAGAACATACTCCTGAATTTATCTTGCTAGTTAGGTCTTGCTGCACATGCTCACTAATGCTAGTGAACGTATTCTTCTAGCTGACCATCTTCCAAAGAAGTACGGTAGTCAGAGGACCAAGTCAGTCAGAGGATCATTGACAATCATCTGCGATCTAACAAAACTCTCTTTCCAACATCCATCAAATACCACACAAAACAGGAACACTACAAACTGAAGCACACTGAGAAAATGGAAACCACACTAAAAATCATATACTCACACCATACGTATGCCACCACAGCTTCTACGCGGCCCCGTCATTGGTGACTGACGAGAGGTCGCTGTTCGACCTCCTTCCTCTGATGCCTCCTTCCTCCATTAAGATGCTACTTACTTAGTGGATTTGTTAATGAAGCTCATTTTACAATTTTGAATCAAGACGTCGGTTTTTACCGATATTGCGCCTTTTTACAAACAATTAAAATTTTGACATATACTATTTTAAAATAACAAAAAGACTCAAATTTCAAATAGAATCTCACACACTCATATATGACTTTTGACTAATAATGATGACGTGACACTTATAACAATACTGCGATAATACTAATTCTCATGTCTCAGCTAACCCAACAACATAATCAAAGCAAGAATAGGAATTGAAATGAAACAATAACATTTAGATAAAATCAAATGGTTTGTTGCACCTTTGCCTTCAAACGATTAAATTCAATCTCCCGCACCAGAGAACAACCATTTAGATAAATCCTAAAGGGAAAATGCACGGACATGAAAGATAAGAATACTTGATGAGTAATTATAGATGTAAAATGGTACTTCCAAACAAGGCGGCGTAAACAAAAAACCTGGTGTGTAGGGCAGTGGGAGAAGCAACAGAGAAATTAGGCTCTACGTCAGTAGGAGTAGTAACTGTGGTAGCACCAGGTGCTGTCAAGCTAGCGGTGGGATTTTGTAGAAATAATTCATCACATTAGGAGGTTCGTAAATACATAACTCCTCTTTTGATTCACAATGCTTGCAAATTTTGCTCGATTCCCAATTATTGCCAAATATGAGTATGCATATAATGACTTCTACACGCTACAAATCTAAACCAATACAATGCAGTCCACAGAAAATATGTAAAGATGATTTATGTAACTCGATGCATATGAGTCGAGCAATATGGAGACATGTTTCCTGTAAATTACACAATCAAGGATAGTTGACAAATGAATCATGGAGAGAACGCGTTTGATAAAATTGGGGCTCGAGTCTCCCTTATTCATATACTTTTATAGATATGAGTGTATCTCTATAAGCTCGCAACTGTAGAAATTTTTCTTGCAATACGACTCAAATTACAATAGAAACAAATGAACGCCATCTCCTTATCTGTAGCACACGTCCATCTCCAGGTTTGCAAATAAATGATACTCAAGACAAAATTATGAATGAAGACTTAAAAGACTCTCATTTAGATGTTCTCGCTCAGATACCAAATAAAAAGGTATAGACAGATTTATAGATGAATATAATCAAATATATTCAATTCATACGGGATTAATTACATAATGAACAAGCTTCAAATATGTAGGGAGATAGTTTCCTATTAAGTAGGAAACAACTCAACCACAAATCTATATATATGTGAGTTGTTATAACTCCCAAACAACTCACGTATATAATATACTAACCTGATATTATGAGTTTGTTTATTACAACTCATAATATATTACATAATATTATTCATCCAAATATATGAATAATGTGAGCACTATATATGAATTCTTAACAGCACTAACTAATTGTATAGTAAGTGATAAAACAGTTAATAAACACTTGATTAGAAAAATAAGCAGTGCTTTGGAACTAAACAAAAAAACACTAATGAAAACAATAGAGAGACGTAAAAGTCTTGAGTCAGTTAATAACACAAACTATTGGGCTTTCTCTAGAAGAATTCCATGGAAATACAAGAATACATCTAATATTCTAAAAGAATTAATCATAAAATTTTGGAATGAGAACACAAGGGTGTCACCGAATAGAAGAGATACAGTAAAAAGAAGAATAGGTTCTTGTAATCGTGAATCATGTGTAAAACATTTATTAGATATGACTCAAACAAAATTGTTCTCTAATTTTAAGAATAAAAATCCAAAAATTAACATTAGCCAAAGATTTTTTGGAATGAGAAAACCCTCTTATGTGAAAATAAATCACTCACGTACCACTTGTTGTTGTAGGCATCATGTTGAATTTTTAATGCATTATGATGTTTTTTTGTCAAATACGTCGTGTTTTGCATACTGACATCATGTTGTAGGAGTTTGGATTAAATGTCCCACCAAAATCTTCAAGGGAATTTATTCCGATAATATTTTGTGAAAAATCAACTAGACAGTTTTTTTATAATAAAGAATGTTTGGATGGAACGTGAAATGTATGTGATGGCTTGCTAAATATGAAAAGTTGTATCCATGAGGAGATTACAGATTCAATAGGGAAAGAATTGGTTGGTTTTAGAAAATATAAACCGGTGGCATATCAATTAAAAGATGGAAAATAATCTGAGAGGTGTGAGCTTGTTACACAACAATTACCTATATCAAAATATATGGTCAAATTCAAAGAGGAAATTGTTTATGAGTATGCAAGGCACACACATAAAGCTCAATGGTTGGATGAAAAATTCAAGCTAAGATAGGACACATTCCCACTTGGTACTATTATTTCAGTAGTTGACTTCACAGATAATTACATATTGCAGCCACAAATGGAGGTTCAATATCAATATTATAACTCAGTGCAAGTTTCTATTTTCATGCACATAACATTCATGTACTTTCCAGAAGCACTAAGCAAGATAGCAAAATATTAAGAGAGTATCATATCTACATTAGTGATGATCAGATACATTCTACAGAATATGTACAAGGGTGTTTCCAGGTGTTTTATACGAACTTGATTGAGAGGAACATTACTGTTAATCAACATTACATTTGGTCAGACAATTGCACATCATAATTCAAGAATGCACGGATGTTTTATTAGCTAAGAAGAATGCACAAAGAAACGAATGTATAACATATCTAGAGTTTTACTAAGGCAGGGCATGTAAAAGGAGAGCATGTGTGAAAAGAGCACTTGCAAGAGAAGAGTTAAAGTTCAAGGATGGTGCTAAATTTACAAATGCAAAAAGTATTGTTGATTGGTGTGTCAAGAATATGGGTCCCATGAATCTCAAGAGAGATCAACAGTTTGTAGATATTTTTAGTTAATAGAGGAACAACATTTGACAAACTTTGAAGATTGTATGACAGTTACAGGCTCAAGTGATATGCACTTATTTCGTAGTTCAGATGCAAATGCTTGGACTATTTATACTAGGTACATGGCATGTTTTTATATATCATGTATTTATTTTTCATGGAATGGATGTGAGTCACAGAAGTGGGTAGATGAATGAACTTGTAGACCTCTAATTACACTCGACACACAACAAGTTCCATGAGCATTACAACTTGTAGGGTCTTCAGATCAAATGACAACATCACCTGACTTTGACCAAGTCTCTCATTTAGTGCAACAAGGTATTTACATATATGTAAATGCCATGTTTTAGATTTATAAATTATTAAATCGTTAAATCTGAATGTATTTTAAATTTGAGTTCAGTTTTAATTTGTGATGTAGGGCACGTTTTTTCAGTTATTGCGATGGAATTTAATGAAGAGGGAACAAACTACTTCTTGTTTTTCTATGTAGAAGGAGAAAAAAATTGACTTCCACAATCCTTGATGGTGAAGACCTTGAGTATCCCACTGGGTTAGTGGTAGTCACTAGAACTTGGCTTCAATGATATCCTATCAAAAAATCAAACATTTGGTTGTTTGAAGACTATGAAGTACATCGAAATATACTTCACTATTCAAATTTGGTTCTTACAACAAATATTAAATTGATCAAATATCAAGGTCGGCCATTAAACAAGAATCTGTGGAAGGTTCATGAATCAGATCATGAAGGAATTCTTGCTACTGTCAAGAGTAGAGTTGATCCTTGCGGTTCATTGGATTGAATTTGCAAAGGTATGTTCTTCATGAATTTAATTTGAATATTTACTTTAATGATTTTTTTAAATTCTTATGATTTAAAATTCTATTTAATTACTTACTAACATGTTTATGTAGGTTAGCGGTGTAAAAAAATCTTCCGCCTTCACGTGGTTGGCACCGTTAGTAGAGAATTTATTATTCTCGAAGCCAAGTGAAGCTAAGAGAAATTAAATATTAGAAATGAACACCAAACATAAATTCTCATTTCACCACCTATATTGTAAAAACTATCTTATTAAAATTCTCATTTCACCACCTATATTATTCATGTGATTGGCAATGGACAACCTTACACTGACTCAAACTACACTATTTTACGCTTTTGCAAACAATAGGACATCGAGAGAACCGAATGGAGATGGATAAAAACATGAGAGGATTTCATAGAGGGCCCCAACATGGAGGTTTCAAATCTGATGAGACGTCTCTAGGTGCCACAGAGTCTGAGAAATCATGTGTCAAAGATATAGTGTGTTTTGGTCTCAGGGCTCTTAAGGGAAAACGCCTGGACAAGGTAGCCCAAAAGCATGGGGAGCGTAGGGAACAAAATAAAATCCTCCAATAGTGTTCACCAGGCCATCTAGATGTGTTGGCACAGATTTCGGTTCCATGAGCTACCGTTTACAAAATATAGCATCTGACAGCCTTACACTGACTCAAACTACACTATTTTGCACATTTTCAAACAATGGGACATTGAGAACACCAGAAGGAGATGGAAAAAACTGGCATAAGATTTCATAGAGGGCCCCAACATGGAGGTTTCAGATCTGACGAGCCATCTCTAGGTGCCACGGAGTCCGAGAAATATCCCATCGAAGATATAACGTTTTTTGTCTGAGGGCTCTAAGGGACTACGCTCGGATGAGGTAGTGTGGAAGCTCCTAGATCTTTGGCCTCCAAAACGAAACCTCCCCTAGTGTTTACCTGGCCACCCCAACGTGTTAGCGCAGTTGTTTCAGTGCTAAGAGCTTTCGTTTGCAAAATATTGCATCGCACAACTTTACACTATTGTAGCATGCAAATGAGATGAGATAGAAAAATGTAGAACTATTATTTTCTACAAATTATGGAAGATGATAGAGGAAGGTGTCATGATACTTCTTGCAAAAATTTAGGTCAAATTTAGGTCATTTGTTTAAGTTATATGAGTTTTTGTAAAATAGACTTTTATTCAAGGTTGTCCAACTAAAAAATGTTATATCTTCGACGGGTGATTTCTCAGACTCTGTAGCATCTAGAGACAGCTCGTCAGATCAAAAACTTCCCTGTCGGGGCCCTCTATGAAATTATATTTTAGTTTTTTCCATCTTCTTTTGGTGTTCTCGTTGTCCTATTGTTTGTAAATGCACGAAATAGTGAAGTCTGAGTCAGTGTAAGGCTGCCAAATGTTATATTTTGCAAACACTAGCTCGTGGGACTGAACCATCTGTGCCAACACATCCAGATGGCCTGGTGAACACTAGTGGAGGATTTTTTTTGGTTCCCTATGCTCCCCGTGATTTCAGGCTACCTTGTCCAGGCGTAGTCCCTTAAGAGTCCTGAGACCAAAACACACAATATCTTCGACATGTGATTTTCTCAGACTCCATGGAACCTAGAGATGTCTCGTTAGTTCAGAAACCTCCACCTTGGGACCCTCTACAAAATTCTCTCATGGTTTTATCCATCTTCTTTCAATTTTCTCGATGTCCTATTGTTTGCAAACGCGTGAAATAATGTAATCTGAGTTAGTATAAGGCTAGCAGATGCTATATTTTGCAAATGGTAGGTCATGGGATCAAACCATCTGCGCCAACACATCTAGATGGCCTAGTGAATGCTAGTAGAGGATTTTTTTGGTTCTCTATGCTCCTCATGCTTTCATGCTGCCTTGTCTGGGTGTAGTCCCTTACGAGCCCTGAGACCAAAACACGTTATATCTTGAGCAGGTGATTTCTCAAACTCTGTGGTACCTAGAGACGTCTCATTAGATTTGAAACCTTCAAATCAGAACCCTCTACAAAATCCTCTAGTGGTTTTATCCATCTCCATTCGGTTCTCTCATTGTCCTATTGTTTGCAAACGTGTGGAAAAGTGTAGTTTGAGTCAGTGCAAGGCTGCCAGATGCTATATTTTGCAAATGGTAGCTCATGGGACCGAACCGTCTATGTCAAAACATCTGGATGGCCTGGTGAACGCTAGTGGAGGAATTTTTTTGTTCCCTACGCTGCTCATGCTTTCGGGCTACCTCGTCTAGGTGTAGTCCCTTAAGAGCCTTGATACCAAAACATGCTATATTTTCAATATGTGATTTCTCAAACTCTGTGGCACTTACAGATGTATCGTTAGATCCAAAACCTCCATGTCAGGACCTTCTACAAAATCCTCTCATGGTTTTATCCATATCCATTTGGTTTTCTTGATGGCATATTGATTGCAAACACACGAAATAGTGTAGTCTAAGCCAGTGTAAGGCTGTCAGATGCTATATTTTACAAACGGTAGCTTGTGGGAATGAAATGCCTATGCCAACACGTCTGGATGCCTTGATGAATGCTAGTTGAGGATTTTTTTGGTTCCCAATGCTCCCCGTGCTTTCGGGCTACCTTTTTCGGGCGTATAAGAGCCCTGAGACCAAAACATGCTATATCTTCGACAGGTAATTTCACGGAAGTTGTGGCACCTAGAGACATCTCGTTAGATCCAAAAACTCCATGTCAAGACCCTCTAGGAAATAATCTCCCAGTATTATCCATCTCATTTTGGTTCTCTCGTTGTCCTCTTGTTTGCAAACGCGTGAAATAGTGTAGTCTAAGTTAGTGTAAGGCTGCTAGATGCTATATTTTGTAAATGGTAGCTCATGGGACCAAACCATATGTGCCAAAATGTTTGGATGGCCTGGTAAACACTAGTGGAAGATTTTATTTTGGTTCCCTACGCTCCCCGTGCTTTCGGGCTACCTCATTCAGTCGTAGTCCCTTAAGAGCCCTGAGACCAAAACACACTATATCGTCGACAGGTGATTTCTCAGACTCCATGGAACCTAGAGACATATCTTCAGATTTGAAACCTTCACATTGGGACCTTCTATGAAAGCATCGTGTGGTTTTATCCATATCCATTCGGTTCTCTCGAAGTCATATTGAAACACGTGAAATAGTGTAGTCTACGTCAGTGTAAGGCTGCCAGATGCTATATTTTACAAACGGTAGCTTGTGGGACCAAACCGTCTATGCCAACACATCTGGATGGCTTGGTGAATGCTAGTTGAGGATTTTTTTTGTTCCCTATGCTCCCCATGCTTTCGGGATACCTTGTCCGGGCGTAGTCCCTTAAGAGCCCTGAGACTAAAACACGCTATATCTTCGACATGTAATTTCACAGAAGTTGTGGCACCTAGAGACATCTCGTCAGATCCTAAACCTCCACGTTGAGACCCTCTATGAAATACTCTCCTGGTTTTACTCATTGTCCTATTGTTTGCAAATGCATGAAATAGTGTAGTATAAGTCAGTGTAAGGCTACCAGATGCTATATTTTGTAAACGGTAGCTCGTGGGACCAAACCATCTACGCCAAAATGTCTGGATGGCCTGGTGAAAACTAGTGGAGGATTTTATTTTGGTTGCCTACGTTCTCCATGATTTCAAGCTACCTCGTCTGGTCGTAGTCCCTTAAGAGCCCTGAGAACAAAACACACTATATCTTCGACAGGTGATTTCTCGGACTCCATGGCACCTAGAGATGTCTCTTTAGATTTGAAACCTTCACGTTGGGGCCCTCTAAAAAATCCTCTCATAGTTTTATCCATACCCATTTGGTTCTCTCGCTGTCCTATTTTCTGTAAATGCGTGAAATAGTGTAGTCTAAGTCAGTAAAAGGATGCCAGACGCAATATTTTGCAAATGGAAGCTCTTTGTACCAAACTGACTACGTGACTACGCCAACACATCAGGGTGGCCAAGTAAACACTAGTGAAGGATTTTGTTTGGCTCCATATGCTCTTTGTGCTTCCATGCTACCTCATCTGAGCGTAGTCCCTTAAGAGCCTTGAGACCAAAACACGTTATATCTTCGACAGGTGATTTCTCAGACTCCATAGCACCTAGAGACATCTCATCAGATCCAAAACCTCCACATCGAGGCCCTTTACGAAATCATCTCATGGGTTTTATCCATATCCATTTGGTTCTCTTGTTGTCCTATTGTTTGCAAACGCGCGAAATAGTGTAGTTTGAGTCAGTGTAAGGCTGCTAGATGCTATATTTTGCAAACGGTAGCTCATGGCGACCGAACATGACTACGCCAACATGTCTGGATGGCCTAGGTGAATACTAGTGGAGGATTTGTTTTTGTTCCCTACACTCCCGTGATTTCGAGGCTACCTCGTCTAGGCGTAGTCCCTTAAGAGCCCTGAGACCAAAACACGCTATATCTTCGACGGGTGATTTCTCGGACTCCGTGGCCCCTAGAGATGGCTCGTTAGATCCAAAAATTCCATGTCTAGGCCCTCTACAAAATCCTCTCTTGGTTTTATCCATCTCCATTTGGTTCTCTCGTTGTCCTATTATTTACAAACACACGAAATACTGTGGTTTGAGTCAGTGTAAGGTTGCCAAACGTAATACTTTGCAAATAGAAACTCTTGGCACCAAACTGACTATGCCAACACATTGGGGTGTCTAGGTAAATGCTAGGGGAGGTTTTATTTTGGTTCCCTATACTCTCGGTACTTCTGGGCTACCTCATCTGGGCGTAGTCCCTTAAGATCCCTGAGACCAAAACACACTATATCTTTGACAGGTGATTTCTCAGATTTCATGACACCTAGAGACATCTCGTCAAATCTAAAATCTCATAGAAGAGTTCGTGTTCAATGACTAGATTGGATTAAGAATGAATTTGATAGGGGAATGTCTAAGAACACACGGGAGTTATCAATCACCTAGTAAATCTTTCTTGTTTAGTTCTGAATGGGAGTTAGCTGGCCTACGGCTTAGTGACCTTCCATTCATTGATAATTTATGCTATGATAAACCCATGGATGCTTTCAAAATCACCTTAAAAAAGATAGGGGTAGTCATCAAGCCTAGTGAAGGGTGTGATGTGATTTCCAAATAACTTGAAATGCCTACAAATTTAAAGGTAATAACATGAATTGGACAGGATTAGACAATCAAGAATCATTGAGTGTCCGAATCAGAATGTCATTACATAATTTGGATAAATTCTCAAGCATTGGATTAATGCATATGGAGAGACATTCTCAAAATATCAACAGATGAAAGGCATCAAATTGTGAATATTCTCAAGTGTTTTAACAAGGGAGAAGACTAAGAAGCATTGAAGAATGTAGTAAGTGCATGATAAGATAGGAACCGGTACAAAGAGACCATGAGCAAGAAGAAGCACAAGTAAGGTAAATACACATATACACATTGATAAATTGAATGAATAATTACTCATATTAGGTAACTCTTTATATACATACATTATATAAATATTGATTTCCAAAGTTTGATGCATATTATACATTGAAAATGCTAGTACATGTACATCACCAATAAATGAAAAAATAATCCATAATGTCTTAAATATTATCAAGTGTACATCTTATTAGTTTCATGCAAAAATAATCTAAGAAATTTAAGGTCTCATACAAAAATATCAAGTTCTAAATAGTATTTTAATGTGCATAATAAATATAAAAATGCCCAAATAGGTCATATACCATCAAGTTCAAATGTCATATAAGCGTACCTACAATGCCATGCACATAGGCATACAAAAAAATGTCATGTAAGACATATATATTTCCTAATCATCAAAATCTATCCCTCTCTTGGCCTTGCTCGAAGAAGGCCCTCCCTTAGACGAAGATGGAGATCTATGAGATGACTTTGGATCGTCCAAGGCATGCTTCGAGTCCTCTTCCGCTGAATACTCGCCTGTAGATGAACCTGTAAATGCAAACAATGTTTTTTTGTCAAAACTTAATTTATATATGTTTTCAACATGTATTTAAGACCATGCTAGAATGAAAGTATTTACATAAATACACAAACTTACCGCAAGCTTTTGATCACGCCGAATCTGCATCTCACACTTAGATGAGTCATCAGGAGGTTCTAAAGTACAAACGGGGGTATGAAGACAATGAGATGGAGAAGTTCGTGCCCTCGAATTCAAAATGGAGGGGGTTGAAGTTCCCTACATACACATAAGATCAGAAAATATAACATCAGAATTAGTGAAAATAGAACTAAGTACATGCATGTGTAATGACTATATTTAAACTAATTTTATCAATACAGAACTATTGTTTTTTACCCTGCTATGCCTATGAATCAAATGAACAGGGATGCTACATGTCTCATGTAACTCTTGCATATACACAATGAAGGACATTAATAACATAATTTAATAATTCTACAATGAAAGAAATTACTAATATGTAATTTAACATAATATGAATCACACGAGCAATTTAACGAAATTTACATGTTGTTTGAATACCTTAGTGAGTTGATGCGTAAATGAAATCGAATCGGCAGCACCTTTCTCTACTTTTCGCAGAGATGGTGGGGTGTCTAGTGAAGTCAGCATCTTTATCAAACATGTATCACGTGAGTTAGATGAACATACAAGAACATACATATATTTGACTTCAAAACTAATATATATATATATATATATATATATATATATATATTTGCATGTATGTGAAAATTTTACACAATTAACATTCTAAATTACCTCTGTGAATGTATGTGTACGCATGGTGCTCACCGCCTGTGGTTGGGATGAAGATGTGCCTCTCACGCACTGTAATATCAATGCATGTACATGTACAAATACAATTATTTCAAAAATTTAACATATATAAGTAAATCAAGTACTCCGAACTTTTTGTAACACACATAATAAAACATAACAAATACCTGTGAAGGTGACGCCGATGACTGTAATCCAAATGTCTCACTCAAAAAGGCATATGACATAGTGACATTATCGTGTGCACCCCTAGCACCAACTCCACCAAAAGTACGCATGAAATTATCATCCTCCTCGGGCCCCAAACATATGCTACCACATGACGAGAAAAGATGTGGCCTCATGCTAGTACTCCCTGAGGGAATACTTTATGTACCTCCACGAGCATCTGGCTCAGAAATCTCCCTCGTATGTCGAACAAGGGTCATAGATAGCCCCTGAAGTGTGTGGAGTGTATCAATCTCTAATGTCTCCTTCACTGCTGGAGGGCTAGTCTCAGGGTGAGGGGGATTTTGTGCGGGGACTCTACCCTACTAAATAGGTGCATGTTGTGCACCTGTTCGGTCCTGTGCATATCCTTTTCCTCGTCCCTGGAAATCTCAGAAATCAAAATAATTTGGGATCTCGTTGAGGATAAACTCACAATAGAGTTTCCTCAGAAAGTATAGTGGCACCTCGTTGTTATTGCAAGGTGGAAAATCAAACACCATCCACCATCGGTCCCAATAATTATTTTTAATCAAATTATTATTGCACCAATGGATGAGAAACCATTTGCATGACAACAAAACAGTCAAATTCATGTGGGGGTCCATGAATAAGGCGCTTATGAGGTATTTTGTAATTTTTTTTTCTTTACATCTACATATGACAATTTGTTGGAATAATAAACCCTACAACCCTCTCTGTAAGTTTTCCAATGATCAATTTTCCCTATTTCCGTGTCAACTTGAGCAAGTAATGCCTCCAATGTGTTTGCAAGAGAGGCACGGTGGGGGTTTGTAGATTGTGAATCCCTCATTATTTTGATTAAATCCTCAATTTCAATTTTGTTTTCAACTATGTGGGTTGTTAAATCTTCTTGACTACCTGGGGGATGTTGAGAAACTGTGGGAGGGTTGGGAGGGATGACAAGAATAACAGGGTTTGGTTGTGGTTGATTCCCTTGACCTCAAACTGTAACAATAAAAAAATGTATTCAATTCAAATTCTACTCTATAATTATCATATTTCAATGCAATTTTGAGAAATGAATTGTGCTACCTCTTCTCCATGGAACCATCATCGATACAAATCTTCCCGAAAATATAGAGATGATCATTTGAGCTTGAGATCTAGCTGAATGATAAAATGCGAGGGCACAGTTAAGCTTTGAAACTCTCATTTGTGGGAGATAAAATGATAGAGGCTCGGGCCTCTTTTTTATATTTATAGTAGACATAACGCGTACATGTTATGGTTCGGTAAATTCCAAACCTAAGAAATTAAAACATGATCATGTTATAATAGAACGCGTATGCGTTTTGATTTTTCTTAGGTTTTTGTCCACTTTTTGGCCCCCCAACTTTGTGCACTTACCCGATGCGTAATGTTCTCTTATATCATCCTCTCTTTAGGAAACAAATGTAACAACTATGGCCTATTAAAATTAAACAAACTATTAATATCTAATATAAAATATAAATGAATATGAAAATGAATGAACATTATTATGAATCAATTAATCATAAATTTTGAAATCACCTCCTACTATTCAATTATTATAGACATAGATGTGAGGTTTATGTGGAGTTTTCTCAAAGAAGGGGTGTTGTGTAAATTGTAGAGAGATTCATAATATAACGAAAGAACACATTTTATGGATATGATACAAGAAGTGTCATTCAAAAAGACATAAGTTAGTTCATTCCTTATCCTAGAGGATTAGAAGGTGCTCCAATCATATTTTTGTTTGTTAAGGGTTCACATGATACAAGCCAAGGGCTAGTTTAGGATGTCCATATGTTGGCTCTCAAAAATAATTATAACATGGAAAAATTACAACATAGCATGGTGATTAAAATCATGTATTGAAATCCCTTTTTATAAAAGATTTGTGGAAACTATAAGGGAAAAAAATTGTTAACTATTTAGTAAAATAAAAAATGGTAAAATAAAATAAAATGTTATAATATGATTATGAAAATACTTCCTAGTTGTTGCATCAATATCAAAGTCATAGTGAGGCTCTAAATACTTGATTTCATCATCCATTAATATGGCCTTTATTGTCACAAGATCCACATATTTGTGAAAAAGTCTCATCAAATGTTGAATTTCTTCAGGGGATGTTCCAAAAGATAGTGTGTGTGATGGGAGTTGAATGTGAAAACTACTCAAGGCATTGTAATAATTGGTTAGCATGTAGTTGAGGGTTTTATTTTCCTTTTAGAAATGAGGAATATACACTAGGCCCATAACAATGGCAATGTCTATCCATAGTGAAAAATAATTAGGATTTTTTAGAAATTTGTGGAGTTACGGAAAGTTAAGGTTCATGTACATAAATTTATGTAGGTTAAGGGCATGGGTGAGTGATTTGAATTTATTTTGGTGATGAATTTTTTGCAACAAATGGATAGGTTTAGGTTTGGAGGTTCTGTTAGTGCACAATCACAGCACCCTCAAATGGCCTGGGTGAGGAGTGGGGCATTCGGTGTGATTTCACAACATGGGGCCATCTCCCAAGCTGTGGGACTTGCAAAACTTGATATGGACCTTCGGAGAAAGTCGGTTCTTGCTTCCTAATCTACCTTCCACAAGCTACTTCAATGTAGGAAGAACCTATTCTATCCTAATCTAACCATTCCAAGGGGACAGAGAGAGAGAGAGAGAGTGAAAGAGCCTACACTAAGCAGTGATACACCAAAAAAGGAAGTGGTTGAATCACAGATCTGACTACCTGAAGTGGAGAGAGGTGAGCAGAGGAGAGGGTGGAAAAAATACACCACGGACCAGAGATAGCTTTCACATAGAGCAACACTTCGAAACCCATTAATCACCGCCCCCAAAATCTGTAACAAACATAAGAATATGCATAGTATACCTTGTGACAATGAGAGCTAAGAAGAGACAATAAAATGAGCCAAGAATGGACAGATGCATCACAAAAAAATTGTATTGCTCCAAAAGTTACACGGTACATCATCAGTGGGCAAGAGGTAAGAAAATTCCATTATAGAGCATGGGATGAGGCTTAGACTCCACATTCTACCCTAAGGAAGAAAGAGAAGGGGGGGGGGGAAGGAGATAAAAGATAAACCCTTTGAATATGCACCTTCATTACAATATATAGGAAGAATGAGAAAGAGGAGGGAAGAATTCGAATCCGGCTTCAACTACCTTGAGATATGCATTGAATCATACTTTGAAATTTCAACCACCATAAATCAATGCCCCCTCTTAAATCTTCCTATAATATTTCGATTATAGTTCCCTATGTCTGCTTGGCGTGTTGAAGAAGGAAAATGATGGATCAAATCAAATCAGATCTGGTAGTTGAAGAAACCAAATTCTATATTAATGTCCTAGAAGAAATTTTCCCATTTTTCACCTACTAAAGCCTATTAAGAATGATATTTTATGTTTCCATGGCATAGAGGGTGTCGAGATGTTTCCAAAATGTCTTCTCCCGCCTAAATATGAGTTTTCAGTCAAAAGATATGGCCATTTGAAGTTTTGGGTTGTAGGAGCGCAATATTTAAAGATTCTTTCCATACAGGGTCCACATGGCGGCCTCGTGCATCTTGGAGATATGGATCCTTCCTTTCACTTCTGAAATAGTGCCAGACTGACACATGGCAACTTCCATAGGCTCTATGATGTTCCTTTGTATTTTGCCTGAGTTTCTTTACTCGGCGGGGCCAAAAGTCTAACCCTGGACACATGGAGGCTTGGCGCTTGTTTGGAAATCCACCCCAAATTTTACTTTTGAAATAGCACCAGACTGACACGTGGTGGCTTTCATAGGCCTGCCTCTTCTTTGACTATTCAACCCCCCGACTCTATCCTTTTTTGGACCTGGGACACGCGGCGAGCCATGCTCATTTGAAAACTCGCTCAACACTTTACCTTTGAAGGAGCGTCATTAAGACATGTGGCACCTTCCGCCTGCACTCTATACTTAGTCATTTTGGGCCCGCTCTCCTTTTTGACCTCTGTTTACCATTGGTCACGTGGAGGGTTGGTGTAATTTTGAGTCTCCACCCAAAATATTGCTTTTGAATGTGCGTCGTTTGGACACTTGGCAACCTCCGCTGACTCTCTATACTTAGCCAAATTTGGGCTCATTCTGAGTCATTTGTAGAGCCCAAATACTTCAAGCCTTTTCCATTTCTTTTCCTTTGAGCCTCTAGTTCTTTGACACTATTTCTTCTCCCCAACCATGTTATTCCATTTTAGAGCCCACCTATAACTTGTCTGTTGGATTTGAAGCGCGACTCATTCTACAGGGCCATTTCTTGAATTTCTTCTTACACGGGGTCATTTGATCTTTCACAGGCCATGCCAGTCCATTGTAGAGTCCCTTTGTTTCCTGATTGTAGGATTTGAATGTGATTTCTCTAGTTTCTTCTGTGCGGGGTCATGGTTGACAAATTTTACCCAAGGGAAAAATTGGGATAACATGTTCTTTTTCGAATGGGAAGTTATTTAAATTTCATTTTGGGGAAGGTGTTGTGGTTTTCTCATTGGTTTTCACTTGGAGTAATTATAAAAAAGCTAAAATAATAAGGATCCTTGTCTATATATAGAGAATTTGGACATATGATAGTTTCTGATTGGTTCTTCATTAGGGTTCCAATCAAATTATGGGTGCAACCAGTCAATAGCATTCTTAGAAATTGATTAGTATCATCCAAGATGCTACTGGACTATAAATTGATCATGATGGATGCTAGAAACTGGTAGCATCCATCATGGTACCAACCGATAGCATCCATCATGCTACCAATTGGTAGTATCATGGATGCTACTATTTTATAGCATTTTGGATGTTTTCGACCACTGACACCCTCAATGCTTAGTTGCTATCGACTACTAGCTGGTAGTGTTTTGTTACAATTCACCAACCTTGCAAAACAAATTTTCCTATGATTTGCCATATTTTCAAAAGTGGTTTTTGAATAATTATCGAAATAATTTCTATGGGTTTTTTGGGGGGCCTTAAAATCTACCGTGTAACATCCTAAAATGAATTTCTCATTAATTATTTCAAATCAAATGTTAAGTTTCAACTTAATAAAACTTCTCCATTAGGGTGTCATATTTTCAGTGTCACATTGGTGTTTAGGCCCTCAATGTCCCACTTGTGATGTTTACGGGCATTAGTCACTCGTAATAGGGAAAATTTAAAGACCCCCATAAAAAAGATCGTAGATATTACTTGGTGAATATATGAAAATGACTTTCAAAATCATCGAAAATATGAAGGAAATGGGTTTCGAATGGTTTGGTGAATTATTTGATAATGGTGTTATCCGATAGAAATTATCCATCGACAGTATATGCTATTGACCAACAACATATGTAATTTTCTAAAAATCAGGTATC
The DNA here is from genome assembly GCA_019776745.2 of Taxus chinensis. Classification (NCBI taxonomy): domain Eukaryota; kingdom Viridiplantae; phylum Streptophyta; class Pinopsida; order Cupressales; family Taxaceae; genus Taxus; species Taxus chinensis. The sequence goes on along the minus strand of CM034147.1, from coordinate 150,746,963 downwards.
AACAATATCATATAAAATGGCCGTATCAATGAGAAATGTATCCTCACAAAATATGGCATAAACAAAAAATCAAAAATGTGATTTATCATGGAAAAATACTGATTTTTCCAGTTTGGTATGGGAAAAATGTTTTTTTGATGTAAGCAGTTAAAATGACCATCTCAATGAGAAATTTTTCCTTGCAAAATATGCATAAGAAAAATAAATTCCCTACTTTTTCCCCCCCTTTTACTACATCACTAAAAAAATGCCACCGACCGATAACATACATTTATAGCACCAGTCGGTAGCATAATGTATGATGTTGGATGGCAGAATATATTTATGCTATTGGAAGGTAGAATACATTATGATGCTGGTTTGTAGTATACATGTTCATACTATTAGCTGGTAGCATATATTTATACTACTGAATGATGGTATATATTTATTCTATTAGTCAGTGACGTTTTAGTGCTACTGACCGATAGGACAATGTATGCTATCGGTTGGTAAAATATATTTATGATACTGGCTGGTATCATATATATGTTATTGACCGTTATCATATATTATTCTCCCAACCGATAGCTAAAAATATGATGCGGTATTTTCTAAAAACAATTTGCTACTGGATGGTAGTGAAGTATATGATATAGACCAGTATTTTTTATGACATTTTACATTATATAAAACTTCAACAGAATAACACATTATATATTTAACTACCTTTAATGCTAGAGGGTTACAATATGCAATCAATCTCGATCATCAATGCCCACAGGACCATGGGCACGAGTAAAGGAATTGCAAAGAAAATTTAATTTGTACTTGATATTTGAAATTATAAATTTGTAATTACTATATATGTGAAATCAAATTTTACAAATTTGAATTATGTGCTAATGGTGATTTGAATTAAAACAGCTGGTCATTGATGTAAACACTAGGTGAACTGAATCTTAAAAGTAACTTGAAACCAAAAAATTTAGGTAACCTAGTTGTAATCCCTACACCTACAATTTCACCAAATGTAAATTTTAAAAACTGGGATATTCGTGTTGAAAGAATATTTGCCACTAAAATTTACTCTTACTCATAATGAAACTCATACTAATATTTACAACTACATCATATCTTCACAATATATATAAGAAATATAATTCATACTGATATTTACACGTAATATCTCATGTCCATATAGATTCTAGAATAAACCTAAATAGAAGTATAACTTTATGTTATTTATGAGGACCCATTACTAGTAGTGTTTAGGGTGTCACAAAAATATTGAAGGTGTCATGTTAAGTTGCCCCGATTGTGTTATTTATGGTGATCCATTAGTATTTATGGAGTCACATAAGTGACTATGATTTAAGGTTTGTGTTAAGTGTTTAGTCATTAGGTTTTAAGGTTTATAGTGTTTTATAAGAGGTTGTGTTATTTATGGCGACCCATTAGTTCCTAGGGTGTCACAATAGTGTTTAGGGTGTCACATGAGTGTTTAAGATGTCACGTTCGTGTTTAGGGTATCCTAATAGTACTATTTATGGTTTTGTATGACTATTTAGGGTGTTTCATTAGTGTTTTAGGTGTTGTATTATGCATTAGTGTCTTCAATGTCTTATTTTTTTTGAGGGTATCATAACTCACATTAGTGTTTATAGTTTCCTTACTCCTTATTAACAAAAATAGTAAATTGACGCCCTAATTTGTAAATAACAAAAATACATACAATGAAATCCTACATGTTAAACCATATTTATACTAAATTTTTAACCCTTGACACACACCCTTAACCCCAAATGCAACCTTAAAACCCTAAACAATCACGTGTTATCATATACACTAATGCAACACCCTGAACATTCATATGACAATCTAAACATAATGGGTCACCTAAAATAACACAAGGAAGACACCCTGAACAATATAAATAAAAAATTTAGAACCAATAATTAACATCTAAAGTTCTATATATTGAAAATTGACTATGTAATGTGAACCCTAATGTAAGGGGTGCGTAGACGGACATAAACACCATATTGATAATTTGATATAGTTAATAAAAAACCTTTAATATACTATGAATTTCTTAATAAACAATATTGCTTTTCTATATTTAAACTAGGTCACATATGGAATGTATTTCAATATTAGATTCTTGACTTCCCTATTTTTTGATGCGAGGGGACTTATGCGATTCTATGAATTTTTCTATTAGTTATTTTTAATTCAAAATATAGGTTCAAAAGTGACATGTAATAAAGATAAAAGATACATGTAATTAATATATTTTTTGAGTTTTTATCCTCCAATACTTGACATATTACCCTTAAACAATTATTACGATTTATGAATAACCTAGCAATTCTAGCCAACTCTCATGCTTGGAAACCATTTAATCTAAAAGCATCTGTAATTATGCCTTGTTTCAATGAAGTAATCATTTTGTACAAGTCTCATGTCTTGAAAATTTTCCTTATAGACTTTCCCAGAATCAAATCTTTCTTATTTATTATTTTAATGCTAAAGCAATATATTAGGCCATGTGTCTTTATGTTATCCAATTCCAGAAAAAATTCATGCCTCAAATCCATTTCTATGAAAGTTACCCAGAATTGTGCTAACGTACAAATAAACACTCTAACACAGTTAAAAGAAAATTCAAAACTCACAAAAAAAATTAAAGCTCCACAATATTTATTCACATTAATCCAATGGTGTAAAGATAAGTTAACAATAACAATTATTTGATTTTATAGATTCATGGGCCATAAATTCATGTTCTACGTTTGTTTTTGGAGCTCCTTATAAAAAGGGAAACTAAATTGGGTAGACTCTTATATGTACAAAGATATGAAATTAGATCCTTAAAAAATAAAAAATGGCTTCCTATGTTTGGATGTAACATTAATTCCTTTATTTATAATGGAAACTGATACTTTGAGCTTGTTGGGACAATTTTAAATTAACCTCTAATGCTTGTTTATTTATGATAAATGGTTTACATAGTTCCTCGTTCTTTTGAACCACATGCATAAGGTCATATAACATTCCCTTTAAAAATATTTTTATACCTTTAGCCATTTCTAGATTAACTGGAACGATGGCTCTGCTGGAAGTTTCGCAGCAAGTTTTGTGGCCTAACCCTAATAGAGTGGCAACGATGACTAGTGTTGCTTTTGGGAACCCTAGCTCCTTATATGGTGGTGATACTCTCGTATTGGGCTGACTTACTAAATGTGGATAAGATGGATCTTATGTAGGGGAGAATCACAACTTTCCCTTCTTGTGGGTTTTTTGGGGGATGCTGCATCAGATTCTTCCTTGGACCTTATCAATCAGGTTTATGGTGGTGGTGGTGGCTTGGGGGTTTCGGTTTCTGGTCCGTCTCTTATAGGTGCTCCCTCCATTGACAACCTCTTCTTTTCCCCTGTTTTGTAGAGTGTTTCTTTGGGTGCTGACGGCTCGGGTTCTACTATGGGAGCTCCCCACAATGTGTCCATCTTGCTAACTGGGGGTGGACTTATCTGTGATGGGTAGGGACATTTCAGGGGTGCCATGATGCAAAGAAGAAGCAAGGGAGAATCCTTTTATTTCTTTGAGGTGGATAAATATGGGAGGAAATTACTTGTTAAGCCCATGGCATATGCCAAATCAACTCCTATGGTCTCCTTTGGAGAGGAGGTGTCTGAATCAGTCAAATTATACCAGAACAAAGGACTGATTTACATGTTTATTAGTTGTTGTCCCAGCATTCCTACCTTGCACAAATGGATATTTGAACAATGGCGTACCTTGATAGAAGGTAAAGTCAACATTTACTCCTCGACTTGAGGTATTTTCATTGTAGTTTTTGACATCTCCTCTGATAGGGATCTGATTCTTGGAAAATATGGGATTTCAAGTCACATCTTATTCTCATGAAGCCATGGTTTCCTAACTTTAATCTCGTAGCTGAAACCTTCACTATTAGACCTGTGTGGATCTGAATTCCCTATTTACCTTTACACTTCTTGAGTGAAGACTACTTCATGGCTATAGGGAATGCTTTGGGTAAATTCTTAGCCATTGATCCTAGGACTGAATATTTTGATCACACCACTTTTGCTCGTATTTTGGTGGATATGGATATGAAAGTTGATTTCCCGGCCACAATAGAGCTAAAAATTATGGATTCTACTTCGACCCAAAAATTAGATTTTGAAGGTTTCCCTTTTAGATGCAAAACTTATTTTGTACTTGAACACCTGGATTCTAATTGTCAAATTGTCAAGAAACCGATTAAGGGGTGGGTCACATGGTGGAAGGACTTTAATCTTGATAACTTGGTGGTTTATGCTCAGGAGGATATTGATTGCGGGGATGTCTCAGTTAGTCAGTCAGGTAATCAAGCAGAGGAGAAGTGTGAGAAAATGAACAAGATGAAGGATGTGCTAAAGGGAGGGGCTATCCTTCCACCCACTAGACCAGTTTCTAATATGCAACATGAAGTTGGAAAAGGGGGGTCTCTAAATCCCCAAGTTCTTTGCAGATTCAATGTTCGAATAACATGGAGCCTCTTGAAATTTGTCTTTCTGTCCACCCAGACGAGAATGTCGATCCTAATGGAGGGGACAATTAGAATATTGTGAACAACAAGAAGAAAGGTAAAGTAGTAAATTCACCTCTCAAGATGAGACTCAGATCTCATAAAGGGAAAGTCTAAGGTAGTTAGGAGCCCTTGGGTAGCGGGCCAAGTTGTTTTCCCTTCTTCCCTAGGTTGGGTCTTTCTTCCTCTCTGGTGCTTTCCTTTTTTTGAGTGTCGGTTTTTCTTGATGTTTCTCCTTGGGTCCGTGGAGTCCTTTTTCTCTTTTATTTCTCTTTTAGGCTTTATTTCTTATTTGTAGATTGTATAGGGTTCCCAATCCCTTCAAAATCTACTTTTTACCTAATCTAATAAAAAAATTCTAGATTAATTGTAATAGTGAGGATAAAATCATGCATACCCATTTTATTTGTCAAAATAGGAATTTTCATCTGTTGATCAAACAATTACATAAACTGAAATAGGATACCTTCAAATTGTTCTACCATTAAAACCTCACCAGTTGAATCCAATAGCTGCATTAAATCACCTCTGCAAAAAGTGACACAATGTTGACATATAATATGTCCAAATGTTTGCAAGTGGTTATATGTTGATTGGATGCCTCTGTTAACTTTGCTTTGGCCTTGGTCAAATTATTCTCAGTAGTAATCACATCATCAAAAAAACATAAGTGGAAAATTTGGAAATAATTTTCCATTGAGTAGATCTCTACTATGATTGTAATTTTATCTTTAAGTTCAATAACCTCTTGTTTCAAGTTGTTTAGATCTATCTTTATTTTTTCTGCCTTGTCCATAATGTTAGAAACATCTCTAAAGTTAACAAATAAATAAATAAAGGCATGGTTAATGTTACACTTGAGAGTTGAGGTCAGAGTAATATGTGATTGTGAAGCAGTTGCATCTTGTTTATCTTCCTCCAAGGATTCTATAGCCATTTTTAGTGACTTCCAACACATTTAATGACTTAATGGATGGTTCTCCCTCTCTTCCTCTTTGTTTAGACAAGAGTATAACATCCTCCTCTTTCTTTAGCAAGATATCTTGTCTATGTATCTTTATTTTACTAGTTGTTACCTTTTGTATTTTATTTTCCTTCTTGTTGTAGTCTAGAGACACATTAGGAGGCTTATATATAGGGGTTTGTGATTTAGTGGCCAGCTATTGTTGTTGTCATTGCTATTTTATTAATTCAGCCTACTCTTTTGTTGATTCTTACACTTTAATAGAAGTTGAAGATATCATGATGGAAGATGTAGGCACTATGGAGACTAGAAGAATTGAAGAATAAACATAATTCATAGTAAAGGTAGCGGAGAGATATATGCATTGTTATTGTAATAAAATATTATTGGATGTTGAAATATCATGAAATAGTTTAAATATTTCTATATAGCTTGTCATCAATAAGATGATTAAAAAACAGTAGAAATAAATGTGCATAACACTAACACTACCGACTTCACAATTGCCCAAAAAACAACTATAATGTATCTATGGTACACCCAAAATATTAATAAATGTTACCTAACAACATGCAAACTTTAAAACATCACAAAAATAAAATATTAAACTACTCTAAGAAGTTATCACCAACACCAAAAACACTATTTCAAATACACCTTTTCTAAAAGCTCACAAATTTTCACTAAAGATGACCTTTTTTTGTAAGAACTAGAAGTGTTTCTTACTGCACAACACTTGTAGGTTGGGATAGAAAGTTATCTCTATAAATAATGGAAATCCAAATACATGAAAACAAAACAAACCCACCTCTCATTTTTTTTTCCAAAACTAACAGTTCGGGAACTGTAGTGCCCACCTTTTCTAGCCTCTATGATCTGCTGAATTCTTAAACCACAGTTATGGATTTTGGATATATTGGTTTGCCTTCATGAACACGTATGGTGATTTGGAGCGCGTAGCGCTAATTTAACTAGATTAGTAGGTTGACACCTTTTATTTGATATTGTGGACACTAACACTTTTCTATGTGATTTAGGTCAAATTGATACATGTTGGATAATTAGTTTAGTCACATACCTTGATTTTGTTACGTATTCGTTTTGCTGATAAGGATACATGATGACATGGTGATATGACATGATATGTATTGTAATACCTAACATACGACGAATTGTGTGAGATTGTGCATTCCACATTGATGATGGTGATATCATTAATTTACATGTTTGAATCTGTTCGCTTAGTGAGCAGCTAGTTTACTCTTGTATTGGACAGGTGCGGTTAATGTGTGCAATGAGTGTGCAGGTGACAGGTCATAGGAGAACGTGGGATTCAGGCCAGCTACACAATCTTGCACAAGCAGCCCACGGGCTGAGTCCTAGCCATGTTCATTGTGTGAAGCCTTAGTGTAGGAGATTATTATTTTGGGCACCATGAGTGACCCCAATTTTTGTAATGTATTGTGCCTTGATTTATTAAATTTGTTTTGGGTAATTAGTTATGTTGTAAAACTAGTTTTGGGAGTTAATAATCCCACTTTCATTTAAATTGTTGATTTTGTTTAATGAGTCACTTAATTACAAGGGTTTAGGGTCACATGTGAGACCCTTGGGTGGTCCCCACACCCTCTACCCTTGTGCCAAAAATGCAAAACCCGAAATTAGGGTATTTTGGGCATTTTTGGGGACCCCTTTGTAGCTTGGGAGTTCCCCTAACACAAAAATGAGCCCTTGGACCCTACCTAATGGGTAGGGGGGCTTATTTTCAAGGCTAGAGGGAGTTTTCCCTCCCTTTTTACCTCTTGTTTGGTCACATCCATGTAAGGGATGTGGATTTGAGTGTTTATTAAAAGTTTCACTAATTTTGTCTTGCTAACATTTAAGGGAATTTGGGAGAAGAGGGCAAAAAGACAAATTTACCCTTTCTCTCTTTTGTTTTGGCATCTTTGACCTTGAAGAAGGAGAGGGGTGACACATGTCACCCCCTCATTTGTGAGGATGCTTGCTTGCTCCTCTTCAAATTCCCATCCATGGGAATAGAGAGGGACTTTTTTTTTTGTTGGTTCTTTTTTTTTGGAGCTTTGGCTTGGTGCTTGAGAAATTTGGAGCTTGAGGATTGCTTGAGGAAGAAAGTTGCAAAATCTTGTTTTGGAGAGCTATTAGAGGTAACCTCTTGAGCTCATTTATGTGGTATGTTTCTTTACTAAATCTTAGCTTGCTCATAGTTGATTTATTTGTTTAGTTGCTTGTATGGTTTGTTGCTTGAGTATATTTGTTGTATTGCTTTTTACTCCATCCATCATATGGTTTGATGGATGTTTGAGTTATTTGGGGGGAAGAGAGAGGGATTTTCCCTCTCAAACCTTATGGCTTGATGGGCAAGTCATGTCGGTTTCTTTACTCCCCTCATATGGTTTGAGGTGGGTAAAGGGGTTCATTTGGTTTGAACCCCTTTCCCATTCTTGGAGAGGAAACCCAAGGGGTTTGAAAATCCTCCCAAGAAGGATTTTTGGTGAATGGGTGGAGTAATAAGGAGGATCTTGTTGACTTCGGAGAAATAAGGTGGAGAAGGAAGTTTGATGTGTGCATTCTTTTGTTAGATCACACCTTATGTCACTTTCGGGTATCTCATCTACTCTTCCCCAAATTTAGAGGATGAATATGGTTTCTCCTCTTTTCTTTTATTGCTCAATGTTGTATTTTTCCTTCGTGCATGGTTTGGTCTTGTTTGTGAGTGTATTGTGGTGTTTGTCTCCCTAAAGATCTTGTGCTCAAAGTTGTGGAAGCTAGCTCTCTCTCCCATGGGCTTGGGGGAGGCTAGCATGTCTTCCAACCCTTGGAAAGGCATGTAATGATGCCTGAAGGTTGGGAGGTTAAACAAGCCTCGTTCTCTTGAAGTTGAATCCTTGTAAAGCATTCAAAGTTGGAGCCTTGTCCTTGAGGTGTGTTGGAGTATCTTTGGTGGCATGGTCCTTTATGACCCTCTCTTGTTTAGAAAATTTGTAGCTCTTGATAAACTTATGTTCCTTGTAAAATATTGCAGTGAGCTCTTTTGCAAGTCTTCCATGTGGAATATATGTATAGTTCGTGGAAGCAAGTGTGTTCTCAAAGTTGTATTTATTCCACTCTTGAATATGGTTGAAAGTTGAATGTCTTTGTAAAACTTGTTACTTTCCATAAGCAGATGAGTCTTGTTGGATTAAGAAGTGATGCTGTCATGGTTGTTTGAAAAGAAAATATAGTTTTAGATTTCATTCTTTTAAATGTGAAATGGGTGAGTAGTAATTCTTTGATAAAATGTTAAGTATTCCTTCATGAAGTAGATCTTACCTGGTAAAGAAACTTGTAATGGGATTCCTTGAGTTGAATTATTCCTTGGAAATATATAGCATAGTTAGTTAAGCTTTGTGAAAATGATATGTAGTAATAAATGTTCTTTTTATATAATATGAACTTGTTGTAATTTCCTTGAAGGAAAGTTGGAATATTGTTGATCTCCTTCTTGTTCAAATTGTAAATTTATTTTATTTAAAAGTAAAGTACTAAGTTTGAAATGCATCACTCTTTATATATTTTGCAATTTAGTGAATAAAATACATCTAGGTTGTTTGCAAATAAAATGTATACATTGGAAAGAAGTTGGTGTTTTCATACCACATATCAATGCCTAATCTTATTTTGAGTGGATGCAGCTTTGGATAGTTTTTGTTATCATGTATGTGAACCATTTACATCTAGATTAATAGAAAAAAAAATTACATGTGTATAAAAGAGAGTTGTGTTATATAAATCTGACCATGACAAAATTAGAATATAAACATGTTGTTATGTTCATTATTACTACAGCAATTACTTGTTTTCATTTGTGTTTTCATCATAAAATGTATTATAACTTGTAGATTTTAGTCTAGATGAATTTAGTATATATAATATAAAATAATATAAATGTATTGGATGATATAAATGACCCTTATTATATAGAACAAGTGCAGTTACACACACACACAAACACACACACACACACACACACACACACACACACACACACACACACACACACACACACACAGTATGAAACTGTTAAAATATATATAAATAAATAATAAAATAAAAATAAAAATAAAGATTATAACAAAAATAAAATAAATACAACAGTTTGGGGAGGGTCGAACCCCTCCCCACCCCCCTACGCACCCACCAGTGGCGCCACCGCCTGCCCTCCCCCACGCTTTTGTACTCTTGCTCAGCCGCGCCCCCCTCAACTCCTTCCCTGCCATTCTCCAGCCCTGCGCGTAGACCCTGGTCGCTCCCCATGCCACCACCCTCTCTCCACTACTCCATCCTTGACGCGCCTCTCCCCCACGCAGTTCCATTTACTTCCTCTACCATGGGCGCCACCCTCCTTCAACCTGCAGCAAAAGATAAAACAAAAGAAAAGAGAGATTTTTGGGTTATTGCTCTTTTGCCCTAAGATACAAAGAAAATTCTTTGAGAGAAAACTCTTAAAAAAAAATAAAAAATTTAGGGTTATCCCCAAATCCAAGGAGTAGGAAAAACTTATCTTATGGCTTAACAAAACTTAGGGTGAGACTTTTAGATTCATGTAGAATGAAACTTTTAAATAAACTGATATGAGATAAAACTTATCTCTCATTTTCTTCATTTAGGTAAAGGAGGAATTTTGTTTTAAAAATAAAGATAAATGGAAAGTTTTTTTTTTTATTAAGATGTACTTGAGGAAAGTTATAGGGAAATTAAGTAGATCTAAGCTGAGATCTTTTTGGTCCTAGGGTTAAAGAATTTTTGAACCCTACAGTAGAATCATGGGTAAATAGTTTTGTTCTTGGGATAAATCATATTAGGTCTTTCTTGTGTGGTAAACTTGTTACTCTTCTGGAGACCAGGGATGGTGCTAATATAACCTAGGATTATTTTTATAACGGGTTTATGTTCTTCATGTAGGGTGATCTCCTTTAATTAAAAAAACTTCTAAAGTTGATTAATATAACCTTTTCTTAGCAGGGGATAAAATCTTGTATTTAGCTATATTACGATGTAGTATAATAACCTTCAGTCGATCAAATTGATTATTTTAATGGGAAATGGTTAAGCGAAGAATTAGTCTTATTGAGTTCTTCCAAAATAAAAAATAAAAAATAAAAAAATTATTAACCATTTTTTTTCTCTTGAGTGGCTTCGGAGTGTGTTTTTCCTATGTCCCAGGGTGGGCATTACATTTGGTATCAGAGCGATGGTTCACACACACAGACGCTCTGGGTAGAACTTTTAACTAGTTACCAATGTTCCCATAATATTAAAAGTAATCAATTAAAATTGTTTCCGCTAAACTGTCTCATGGGTAAAGTTACCTCTCGAGTGACCACTTGGAATAAAATGGTTGCTAAGACAACAGATGGTAGACACATTTTGATCACTTAATTTGTTTTAAAACAATCAGTAATACTTAAGAAAATGTCTTGCTTAATAACGTGTAAAATGGCTTCTTGGTCCACCGTAGTGGCGATCGAATTTGGATAATCTGGTCCCCTAATGACATGGAAAGTCGCATCAAATTTTAAACCTGATTTATAAGATCATTTGATCATATAGTTAAAATCTTTTTTTTGAGCTCTTTTAATCACATTCTTGTTTGGGTCGACAATTTTAAATTCTAGAAAAATCATTTCGATTGAAACCTGTAGAGTAGAGAGCGTTAGTCGGAAATTAAAACTTATGGCTTCTAACTTGTAGTATTTCTCCTTGTCCAGTGTTTACAATAATTAGATTCGAGAAAAAGGAATAGAGAATTAGTTTTCTGAGTGTGTTTAGGAGGTCTCTAGAGGATTTGTTCAAAACACAAACTTGTAAATAACATTATTTAACCTCGTAAAGTATACCATATCTAGAGTTTTGGTCATCAGTTTTTCATTTTGTGAGTTGCGTCAAGATTCTCTATTATATAGGAGAATAGAGTCAAGTGGATAGAACTCATTTTTGAATTGGGAATTACTTATTTTCAAGACCCTTTTTGTAGCCTTTTGTCACTATAAATCTGCTGGTATACAATAGTAAAACTGTAATAGTTGGCTTCGAGATAGTGCTTCCAATTTGAAACCTATTCACCAGTAATTAGAAATGTACATCTTGTCTGACTCTCTGTATAATAGAGAATTGAATGAAAGCTTTGTTTCACCATGTGGGTGTTGGGTACATGTCTTGGCAGGATCCCTTTGTAGCCTTTTTCTCTAGTTTGTGGAACAAGAAAATTAGGTCTTAATAAACAAATAGGTTTCTTAGGACACCTTTGGGAGTGAAACATGTTACAATATGGTTATTGTTTTAAGCTACGTGTTCTAGGTTGAATGCTAGGACCCAAAATAAACTTTGTACAACAAGTCATTTTATTTTGCTAGCGACCCTGGTTAGGTATGTCTTTCTAGCCATCAAAGGTCTAGTTGTTGGTGTCGAAAATAATAAGTAGGTCGGATAAGAATGTGAAATTGTAACCTTTTTATAGGAAATTTGTTATGACATTTGATTGGTTGTTTCTTGTCTAAGTGATCCTTTGTTCTTGGGAATATCAACTGTCGTGTTAGAGGTGCCTCTTTAGATCTAATGAAACCCTTTCGGTATGGGTGTAAATTAAATGTCTATATCTTGTAAAATCTTTTCCAATATGATAAAATAATCTTCCACGTTTTGATATTTCACTACTATGAAATTGGAAATAATTTGTACTCCTATGATATATGTTTCTAATCTTAGTTTTACAACCCTTTTATAAGGAAATTTAGCAAATGATCTTTTGACCTTGTTGTTTCCGCTTCAAAATTGTGGTTTAAAATTAAGTTATAATTGGATGAAAATAATTGCTAACCCCTCTCTAAAACATAAATGATAAAATAAAGTTAGTGCCTCTCCTTTTTGATGGTGTTGCTCGAAATAATATTTCATAGCTAGTTTATCCTCTTCATGAACGTAAGAACTCATTGTGCGATTATAAAACAAATCTAGTTTCACAACTTAAAATTATTATCGAAGCTATTGGTATAAATTTTAGAGTTAACTTCGGAAATGATCTAGTTAATTTTCTTAATCCTTTTGGAGCTCGATAAACCTATTTTCATACCTTAACCACTTATTAAGTTTTGTTGCATGGTAACTTGGTTAAAACCTTCTTACTTTAGTAATTACACATGTGAATTCAACTCTCCTCGAGTTGATTTAAAATGTTATGAGTTAATCATGGTTATAATGCTTGTACTTATGTGTAGAAATAAGGAATCACCCTCCTTCTAACCTCAAATTAGTGGACTTATAAGATCAATGGTCATGCAAAATTTTTATATCTATAATAAATATAAACAACGATATTGTATCCCTCTTGGAAAGAAAATAAAATGAAATGAATTAGTGTTGAACACTTTCTTGGTTAGGCACTATGTTGTATCGATGATGGTGTTGACTGTGAAAGAACAAGTAATGTGGTCCTTTATGGGTGAAAGCAATGTTTCAAAATCCACAAAAATAGATATTTATTTATAAACCTAAAAGCGCAATTGTGTACACTTACCTTGTAAGCAATAATGGAATATTATAATTATTTGTATCTTGGAAAACTCGTTATACATATAATTAAACAACAATGGTTGGATAAACCAGGTTAATCATTGTTACCCCTTAAAAACCTAAAATTCGGGCGAACCTATAACTTTTGCTTCAGTTGTGATAGGCGTTGGTTACTAATGTTTGTCTTATGATGTTCTTATGGTTTACACAATTAATGTTGGGAATCCTGTAAGAAACTAGGGTATTGTTTTGTCTTCCTAAATGTTTAGGTGAGAAAGTAATACGAATGATAGAATTATCGCAATGATCTCACAAATCAGATATGCCTTTGGCTATTGGACTCATAGCAAACTCTTTTACAAGATGTCTTTCACGTTTGAAAACTCTCATGTATCTTATTTAAAGATAAATGATGAAGCCTTATTGCAATGACTAATAATAATGACTAACTAGTCTTTCCACCTACCATAGGTAGAGATGTCCTTTGTAATTAGTATAAACATAAGTTTTAAATATATATATATATATATATATATATATATATATATATATTCAAATAAATTGAAATTATTTTGGGATCCTCTCTAAAACACGGTTCTAATTTCTATCACCACTCAAATAGGGTGGCGTGATTCAAATTTCTTTGTGTAATATGAATTCCACCCTTGTTAACAAGTGTAGTTATTTTATACTTATATCTCTTGCAACCTGATGGGCCAAATTTTGAACAAATAATTGTTAAGTAAAAGTTAACGTAATTCGGATATCTTGAAAAGAATTAGACCTTACCTTTCATTAAAGGAAGATGAGTTTTGATCTCTTGTACGCTTGAGGAAAGAATGAACAGGAAGGTTTTGCTTTCCATCATGCTGGTATATTGTAAATTTTGTTGAATATGTTGATAAGATTCGGGAAACATTCCCTTTAAATGGATTTTGTTTTTGCGTAACTCATTCATGATTCCTTGTGATTATAGTAATTAAGAAATGATAAAATTTAAGTAAAACTTTTCTTATATCGTATTGAATTGGAAAATTTTGGTTTGTTGTTTCATTAAGAAGTTATGTCTTGTTTGGGGCGTAGAAAGTTCTAAAATTGCTTCGTCATAATGAGAACTCATATAAACCAACTTACAAACAATAATAAAATAAATTTTCATTTATGAGACTTATAAATCATCTTGTCTCGGAATGGAAATGTTTTATAGAACGGTACATGCTATGAAAAGTTTGGAAAACAAATTAGAAAGCTAATCCTAACCTGGTAGTGGATGATATATATTCCACCCACAAATTTTATTTTATTTTTCTTACAATCATTTAGCAAACAAAAATAAATAAATAAATAAATAAACAAAAATAAATAAATAAATAAATAAATAAATAATGACCAAATTAAGACAACTCCTTTAACTATGTTTGGTAGTATGGGAATATTCTTCCTTGACCTTAGTGAATAATGTTGATTATTGAACTATGTTAAAAAGACGCGTGAACCTTCCTTTTTCAAAAAGTTAGAGTAATGATGAGTTAGGAGATGAAAGCACACGGAACTTGGAAACTATTTCTCTCTCATTGTGTGGTATTTGTGACACCTTGGATAGTTTCCTTAAGTGTTCTAGTATGCAATTAATATTCAAAAAACTTGCGAATTCATTTTAAAACAACATTTATGCTCCCTTCGTTCATCCATAATGTTGGACCTTATGTTGTACATCCTCTTATTTGGACCCTAATGGGAAACATAGATGGTGGGGAAAATGAATTCGGTTTATACACTCCCCTTTGGTTAATACTACCCTATTTGAAATACACTTGTTCTTGGACCTAGTTACGCTTTAAAAGGACATGTTGTTAAGACAAAATAAATAAATAAATAATATTTTGGTTCCTTTAAAAAAAAAAAAAAAGACCTTAATGTTGGACTTACACTACGGTGTGATACCCAGTAAAGATCTTATACCTATCTCTTCCAGTGACTTCTAGGAGGAAGTCTAATTTTAGTAGAGGGGGATGCAGTGCCCAACTTTTCTAGCCTCTATGATCTGCTGAATTCTTAAACCACAGTTATGGATTTTGGATATATTGGTTTGCCTTCATGAACACGTATGGTGATTTGGAGCGCGTAGCGCTAATTTAACTAGATTAGTAGGTTGACACCTTTTATTTGATATTGTGGACACTAACACTTTTCTATGTGATTTAGGTCAAACTGATACATGTTGGATAATTAGTTTAGTCACATACCTTGATTTGTTACGTATTCGTTTTGCTGATAAGGATACATGATGACATGGTGATATGACATGATATGTATTGTAATACCTAACATACGACGAATTGTGTGAGATTGTGCATTCCACATTGATGATGGTGATATCATTAATTTACATGTTTGAATCTGTTCGCTTAGTGAGCAGCTAGTTTACTCTTGTATTGGACAGGTGCGGTTAATGTGTGCAATGAGTGTGCAGGTGACAGGTCATAGGAGAACGTGGGATTCAGGCCAGCTACACAATCTTGCACAAGCAGCCCACGGGCTGAGTCCTAGCCATGTTCATTGTGTGAAGCCTTAGTGTAGGAGATTATTATTTTGGGCACCATGAGTGACCCCAATTTTTGTAATGTATTGTGCCTTGATTTATTAATTTTGTTTTGGGTAATTAGTTATGATGTAAACTTGTTTTGGGAGTCAATAATCCCACTTTCATTTAAATTGTTGATTTTGTTTAATGAGTCACTTAATCACAAGGGTTTAGGGTCACATGTGAGACCCTTGGGTGGTCCCCACACCCTCTACCCTTGTGCCAAAAATGCAAAACCCGAAATTAGGGTATTTTGGGCATTTTTGGGGACCCCTTTGTAGCTTGGGAGTTCCCCCAACACAAAAATGAGCCCTTGGACCCTACCTAATGGGTAGGGGGGCTTATTTTCAAGGCTTGAGGGAGTTTTCCCTCCCTTTTTACCACTTGTTTGGTCACATCCACGTAAGGGATGTGGATTTGAGTGTTTATTAAAAGTTTCACTTATTTTGTCTTGCTTACATTTAAGGGAATTAGGGAGAAGAGGGCAAAAAGATAATTTTACCCTTTTTCTCTTTTGTTTTGGCATCTTTGACCTTGATGAGGGAGAGGGGTGACACATGTCACCCCCTAGTTTGTGAGGATGCTTGCTTGCTCCTCTTCAAATTCCCATCCATGGGAATAGAGAGGGACTTTTTTTTTTGTTGGTTCTTTTTTTTGGAGCTTTGGCTTGGTGCTTGAGAAATTTGGAGCTTGAGGATTGCTTGAGGAAGAAAGTTGCAAAATCTTGTTTTGGAGAGCTATTAGAGGTAACCTCTTGAGCTCATTTATGTGGTACTTTTCTTTACTAAATCTTAGCTTGCTCATAGTTGATTGTTTTTGTTAGTTGCTTGTATGGTTTGTTGCTTGAGTATATTTGTTGTATTGATTTTACTCCATCCATCATATGGTTTGATGGATGTTTGAGTTATTTGGGGGGAAGAGAGAGGGATTTTCCCTCTCAAACCTTATGGCTTGATGGGCAAGTCATGTTGGTTTTTTTACTCCCCTCATATGGTTTTGAGGTGGGTAAAGGGGTTTATTTGGTTTGAACCCCTTTCCCATTCTTGGAGAGGAAACCCAAGGGATTTGAAAATCCTCCCAAGAAGGATTTTGGTGAATGGGTGGAGTAATAAGGAGGATCTTGTTGACTTCAGAGAAATAAGGTGGAGAAGGAAGTTTGATGTGTGCATTCTTTTGTTAGATCACACCTTATGTCACTTTCGGGTATCTCATCTACTCTTCCCCAAATTTAGAGGATGAATATGGTTTCTCCTCTTTTCTTTTATTGCTCAATGTTGTATTTTTCCTTCGTGCATGGTTTGGTCTTGTTTGTGAGTGTATTGTGGTGTTTGTCTCCCTAAAGATATTGTGCTCAAAGTTGTGGAAGCTAGCTCTCTCTCCCATGGGCTTGGGGGAGGCTAGCATGTCTTCCAACCCTTGGAAAGGCATGTAATGATGCCTGAAGGTTGGGAGGTTAAACAAGCCTCGTTCTCTTGAAGTTGAATCCTTGTAAAGCATTTGAAGTTGGAGCCTTGTCCTTGAGGTGTGTTGGAGTATCTTTGGTGGCATGGTCCTTTATGACCCTCTCTTGTTTAGAAAATTTGTAGCTCTTGATAAACTTATGTTCCTTGTAAAATATTGTCGTCAGCTCTTTTGCAAGTCTTCCATGTGGAATATATGTATAGTTCGTGGGAGCATGTGTGTTCTCAAAGTTGTATTTATTCCACTCTTGAATATGGTTGAAAGTTGAATGTCTTTGTAAAACTTGGTACTTTCCATAGGCGGATGAGTCTTGTTGGATTAAGAAGTGATGCCGTAATGGTTGTTTGAAAAGAAAATATAGTTTTAGATTTCAGCCTTTTAAATGTGAAATGGGTGAGTAGTAATTCTTTGATAAAATGATAAGTATTCCTTCATGAAGTAGATCTTACCTGGTAAAGAAACTTGTAATGGGAATCCTTGAGTTGAATTATTCCTTGGAAATATATAGCATAGTTAGTTAAGCTTCGTGAAAATGATATGTAGTAATAAATGTTCTTTTTATATAATATGAACTTGTTGTAATTTCCTTGAAGGAAAGTTGGAATATTGTTGATCTCCTTCTTGTTCAAATTGTAAATTTATTTTATTTAAAAGTAAAGCACCACTTTGAAATGCATCACTCTTTATATATTTTGCAATTTAGTGAATAAAATACATCTAGGTTGTTTGCAAATAAAATGTATACATTGAAAAGAAGTTGGTGTTTTCATACCACATATCAATGCCTAATCTTATTTTGAGTGGATGTAGCTTTGGATAGTTTTTGTTATCATGTATGTGAACCATTTACATCTAGATTAATAGAAAAAAAAATTACATGTGTATAAAATAGAGTTGAGTTATATAAATCTGACCATGATAAAATTAGAATATAAACATGTTATTCTATTCATTATTACTACAACAGTTACTTGTTTCATTTGTGTTTTCATCAAAAAATGTATTATAACTTGTAGATTTTAGTCTAGATGAATTTAGTATTTATAATATAAAATAATATAAATGTATTGGATGATATAAATAACCCTTATTATATTGAACAAGTGCAGTTACACACACACACACACACACACAGATATATATAGTATGAAACTATTAAAATATATATAAAATAAAAATAAAAATAAAGATTAAAACAAAAATAAAATAAATACAATAGTTTGGGGAGGGTCGAACCCCTCCCCACCCCCCTGCGCACCCACCAGCGGCACCACCGCTTGCCCTCCCCCACGCCTCTGTACTCTTGCTCAGCCACGCCCTCCTCAACTCCTTCCCTGCCATTCTCTAGCCCTGCACGCAGACCCTGGTCGCTCCCCACGCCACCGCCCTCTCTCCATTGCTCCATCCTTGATGCACCTCTCCCCCACGCAGTTCCATGTACTTCCTCTACCATGGGTGCTGCCCTCCTTCAACCTACAGCAAAAGATAAAACAAAAGAAAAGAGAGATTTTTGGGTTATTGCTCTTTTGCCCTAAGATACAAAGAAAATTCTTTGAGAGAAAACTCTTAAAAAAAATAAAAATTTTTAGGGTTATCCCCAAATCCAAGGAGTAGGAAAAACTTATCTTATGGCTCATATTATACTTAGGGTGAGACTTTTAGATTCATGTAGCTTTTAAATAAGATATGAGATAGAACTTATCTCTCATTTTCTTCATTTAGGTAAAGGAGGAATTTTGTTTTAAAAATAAAGATAAGTGGAAAGTTTTTTTTTTTTTATTAAGTCTACTTGAGAATTATGGGAAATTAAGTAGAAAGCTTGATCTTTAGGTTGCATTAAAGAATTTTTGAAAAAGATAAGTAGAATAAATAAACAAATAGTTTTGTTCTTTATAAATCATATGGTCTTTCTTGTTTGAAACTTGTTACTCTTCTGGAGACCAGCGATGGTGCTAATATAACCTAGGATTATGTCCTTTATATCACGGGTTTATGTTTTCATGTATTCTCCTTTAATTAAAATAACTTCTAAAGTTGATTAGTATAACCTCCTTTCTTAGCAGGGGATAAAATCTTGTATTTAAACTATATTACGATGTAGTATAATAACCTTCAGTCGATCAAATTGATTATTTTAATGGGAAATGGTTAAACGAAGAATTAGTCTTATTGAGTTCTTCCAAAATAAAAAATAAAAAATAAAAAAATTATTAACCATTTTTTTTTCTCTTGAGTGGCTTCGGAGTGTGTTTTTCCTATGTTAAAAGAACCCCCTTGAAAATTAATGTCAATTAATGAATTGAAAATAAATAAATTGTGAAGGTGCAAGGGATATTATTTGATGTATTCCCTGCAGTAAAAACTCAAAAACAATTTCATAAGATTTGAAATAAATTTGTTTCTGAGTTACAGTGATGCAAGTTCTAACAATTGTATATATTAGAAAACCAAAAATTTCATATCCCTTTAAAATGAAAACATAGGAACAAAAAGAAGTATATTTGTTCACTAGTTGATTCCACTTGCAACCCAACATACATTGTGAGAAACCCCATTGCTTTACGTATAAAATAATGGATATCTAGATACATGGATATCAATCAAACCACCACCACTCACTACCAAAGTTTCCCTAATCAATTTCTAGAAACATAGATTTTCCTCTATTCAATCAAAACACTAATGTAATGTTCCACATCAACCAATTTCACATTTTTATCAATACAAAATTGGTTGATAAAAAGATCTTAGTAATGAATACCCATAACCAACACTACTGACTCCATAGCTACCCTAAAATTGATCATAATGTAGCTATAGTCCATATTGTTAGCTATTAACATGTGTCACCTAACAAAAATAATTTTACCGAATATTCCCACCAAGTTTTTTGGTTGATTGAGTAGGGTCAAAGATGCATAATTGGCTGACGGGGAAGGATTGAAAATACACAACTCAACAAGGTTGATAACTTAGCAAGACAAGAACTATTGACATCAAGGGTCTTTAAATTTCAACACATTTTTTAAATTTTTAAAGAAAAATATTCTTTTCAATAAAGTTTTACAACAATGCATTTATGGTAAAATTTATAAACTATAATTCATCACAATAAAAATAAAAATATTGCATTTCTAATGACCAACAAAATTATGCTATTTTTAATTAATTGAAAATTATGCTTGCATGTTTAGGAAATTCAATTTCTACCAGTCAGATCTAAAAAAGATACCTAAAAATATATAAAATAATTGTATTAATGAAAACTATAATTGAAACCATAGATAAAATATGGCTGGTTGTTGAAAAACTATGCGATAATTTGTATGCCCTTTTATAACTTGCCTTCAAATAACAAAATTATAAATTTGTAGTCAATTAAATTTACTTGTATTTATATTACAATACAATATTTTGTTTTAAAACAATTTTATATGGTTTGATATGAGATAACCTCTTTTTTTAATAGGTAAATTGAGAGTTCTATTAGGCCCATCACCTCTATAATATTATGTATTTTTAACAAAATCCACCATTACTAACGGTGGTGATTAATACATCTGGGAAGAAAAGAGATTATAAAGAGAGTGAAGATAAGCAATAGTACAGAAGGAGGAGGGGAATTATATGCCATTAGGAGTAGATAGTATTCATCCAAGGTTTCTATGCAAAAAAAAGTACTATAGAAGAGAACTAATTCTATTCTCATTCACTGGCCTTGGTCAATTTTTGGATGCGAGTTTTGGAGTAGTTGAGAGAAGCTTTTCCTTAGGAATAATGAATTCTTGTGGATGTACAACATTAAAAACAAACTAAATAATGCTATTTTCTTGGAGGAAATAAAAATAGGAAGGGTAAATGCAACTGAGGATTAAAGGGAGGAAAAGAAGAAGGCCTTTTCAGATTTATGAACATTAACTGAACTGTTGTGTTTTACTAACAAAATTTTCAGGCCTTCCACTAGTATTTG
This sequence comes from Taxus chinensis, assembly GCA_019776745.2. Taxonomy (NCBI): domain Eukaryota; kingdom Viridiplantae; phylum Streptophyta; class Pinopsida; order Cupressales; family Taxaceae; genus Taxus; species Taxus chinensis. The sequence continues at coordinate 150,725,842 of CM034147.1, read as the reverse complement.
TTCTTTCAGGAAAATAATCAAAAATGACAAAGAGAAAAATACCAGGGACATCTTGGCTAGCAGCCTAGCTTTATCATGAAATAGAGCATTACAATTTTCTGTGAAATGATGTAATGGGGAGGAATGGTTGGGAATCCCCAACACATACCTAATGATTTCTTCTCCACAACCACTCAGGTTGAAGATTGAACACAATTTGTTTTTAGGAAATTGGGAAGCACCACGATATCAAATTGTTTTGCCATTACAGAAATGAAAAAAATAGGAAAAGAAAGACAACATAGATGCAAATAAACAAAACTTCTTAATTTTTTTTTTTGTATAAGTGTACTCTCACAGACTTGATGGAAAGACATTAATGCCATGATTTACTTGCAAATGCTTCATGCATCCCATCACCATCTCATAATCTATAGAGATGATTAAAAATCATGATTTCCTTAAGAGCGGTGATATTATTCACAGATTTAGTCAGATATTCCAAATTGGGATGCAAGTTAGGAATGTGGCACTTGTATTATCCCTAGGAGTAGGAGTTAATTTCTAACATGTCACCCTCATCATATACTCATCATATATTTCTAAGATGATCTTCTCAACCAACTGGAATACTGTAAGATTGGAAGTGAATTAGCCCCTTAAGAGAATGAGATGTCTAAATCTAAAATGCTAGATATAAATCCCGTCTAATCACTCGTGTCCCTACTCATAATTTTGGTAAATGAACCCAAATGAACTCCTGCAATGGCAAGGAAATTTTCAGCCTTATTAGATAATCTCGGACAATGGTTTATTTGAACATCCTGAAGTGAGGAAAGAATTTACAAATCTTATGAAAGAATATAATCGAGTCTCCAATTGAATTTTTTGTTTTTGTTTTTTGTTTTACTGTTTCAACCACAAGGTGAGAATCTCTTTCAATTAACAATCTCTAAATTCTTTTTTCCTTTATGATCTAGACGTCTTCCAAAAGTGTTGTCATTTTAGCTTCGTTATTTGTAGTATGAAGAATCAGTCCAGACGTTGTCATTACCATCGATCCAAATGAATCCGTAAGAACAACCCCAAAACTTTCTCCCTAGGTTGCCTTTTTTGGCCCATAAAAATTCATTTTCAAGAACCATGGGTGGAGGATTTCATGAGGGAGATTAAAAAATTTGTGGAGAGATTTTCTTCCTACCAAATTCGTAGGTAATCAGTGACCAATCTTCCAAGTTTCTTTCATATTAAATTTATCCATTCCAAGATTTTCAATTTTATTTTTTGAGCCAAATTTTGAATTGATAATCATTCATTCATGAAGATCCTCCAATTTCTCTCAATCCACAAGTTTCACATGACAAAGGTAGGGGATGCTTTCCATAAAGGAGAGAGGATATATTTCCCCTAGGTAAAACCATTGTGTGATTACATCAATGACATTCTAGGGAACACATATATGAAAGAAAATTTATTAGGATTCCAATTCCAAACTTGAGTTGCATATGGGCGTTGTAACATGATCTTGTCTATTGTTTCATCACAAGATTCACATAGGGGACATTTACCTAGTCAATGCAATCCTCTTTTGATAAGGTTGTCATATGTTAAATTTTGGTTGAGAGATGGTAGCCAAAAAAGGATTCTATTTTAGCTAAGTTCCATTTATTCTAGATCTTGTTGTGTAGCCATTGGTATGGAATTATCGCAATTTTCAGAGAGGCTAGTAGATTATTGCCATCAACGATGATTTATTCTCCTCTTGTAGATCCATTCCATTTTAAATAGTCATCCCTCCTCAAAAGTGGAAGTTTTCTATCGTGAAATACTTTATTTATTTCTACGACTTGATCTTCTGGAACTCCCAAATGAGACTAAGCCATCCATTCAAGATTTAGAATCCCATTAGTAGATGAGGATTCAATATAGTCCGCTAATTTACAATCACATGTGCAAAGGATAAGTGTTTGATATGCTTCAAATTTTCAATTCTAGCAAAAGTGGTGGTTACCCCATCCATGATTCTTCCCGAAAATTAATTTTCAGTCTTGTTCCAACTTCTTAAGTAATTTTATACTAAATGGATCCCCCACACAAGATAATGAAGTTCCATATTTGAGATTCTTCACGAAGATGTTGATTTGGGAAAAATATATGCTTCCATAGATCTATTGTACTTGGCTTTGTTGTAGGTATGGATTTGAGTAAATTTTTCATATCATAGTTTAGCTCCTAGAGTTGTGATCTATTCCTTAAGATCCGTGACATCGACACTTCCCGTTGTTTTTAGAAGAAAAACCTTCTTCCAACTCAAAAGTTGGAATTTATGATCATTTGATGTACCTTGCTAGAGATTTTTTTTATGATTAAGTTTAAATGATTTATAACATTGAGAGTTTGTAAATTGATAACATTTAGGTGGGAATCACTTATATGATAATCTTAAGTACTAATAGTTTCACAGCCAGACTTAACCGTTTTCCCTTATGGGAAGAGTGTTTGGGTTATACCCGGAGTAACATATTCTCCCATAAGTGTCTCCTCATTGCACTCTTGAATAGTGGCATGCCATAATATCTTCCTGGGAGCGATCCAACCTTGATCCTAAGAATTTCAATTAACTATATTTGAAAAGAAGGTGGCGTGTTGAAGAAAAAAACCTTTGATTTTATAAAATTGATTTCATTCCTGAATGATTTGGTGTATTTACTAAGGGTGCCGTTTATGAATCTTTGCTTTAAAATGTCTTTCTTTTCCAAGGAGTAGTGTATCATAATAAATGTAAGTGTGATTGGTGGAGTTCTAAGTGCCAATTTGATTCGTGCTAGATTTCTTTCTTGGATGACCTTTTTAAAAAATCTGTTGAGAAATTCAACCATGGTAATGAAGAGGAATGAGGAGACTAGGTCACCTTGTCTCAACCCCCTTAACAAAGGAAAGAGACCAACTAGGCCCCAATTATCAATACTGAGAAGTGGATGATTGAAATACATGCCATGATCAAATTACACAAGTACTTACTAAATCCTAACTTCTTCAACACACCATGGAAGAATTCCCACCTTACCTTGGCACAGAGTTTGCTGATATCCCATTTTATGATCAAAGCGTTTGATTTAGATTTTGATAGAGAATACAACATCTCATGAACAAAGATAACATCATCTACAAATTATGTGCCTTCATTAAAGCTTCCTTGCTCTTTTAAAATCAAGCTTAGTAGTAAGGGTTTCACACTATTTACTATGTAATGATTATTTTAAAGATTGTATAACCAAAAAAAATTAGTGAGAAGTCCGAGGAAGAATACCTCTTTGGAATAATGTGTAAATACCGTACTCCACACTACGAATAAACCAAAGAACCCATACCTCTTCACCGACTCATGGTAAAAGCCATGCGAACAACGTGCAGGAGAGCTTCAACGGAAATTCAAGCGGGCCAAACGTGCAATCTTCATGGGCCCATGGGTAATACTTGTCATATTTTAGTGTGTTGTTGGCCAATCATATTTGTTGTCAAAAGAGAAGCAAATATTATGTGGACGGTCCCACTGAATCGTTGTGTATGCCTAGCGAAACCTTTGCTTTTCTTAAAACGGAGTTGCCAATTATCTATTAATAGAATTATTTGCTTGCTATTAATAGAAATTGAATTCCTATAAAACTTAGTAAGTATTCGCGTAAATCTGTGATTAGAATTGTTTGATAGAGAAGTGAGATAACAATGGCGGGCGGAGTAGGAATGGATGGCGGTTCAGGAAAAATTTATCCAGGCAAACTCACGCTGTTTGTGCTGCTCACGAGCATTGTAGCTGCCACAGGCGGCCTCATTTTCGGTTATGATATAGGAATTTCAGGTAATATTTTCTCGCAATTTCCTTTGCAGGTCCTTTGTTATTTTGTGTTTAAAATCCTGCCAGGGTTTGAAAATCTTATATTACAGGAGGAGTTACATCTATGGACTCGTTTCTGCTGAAATTTTTCCGTGGCGTTTACAAGCAGAGGAGGGATTCCGCAAATTTATACTGTCAATTCGACAGTCAGTTGCTAACTACTTTCACATCTTCGCTGTATATCGCGGGACTGATTGCAACATTCTTTGCATCCGGGATTACCAGGGTTTATGGACGGAAGATCTCGATGGTAATTGGGGGTTTCAGTTTCTTGATCGGTTCTGCGCTAAACGGAGGTGCCCTCAACATTGAGATGCTGATTGTGGGCAGAATAATGCTGGGCGTGGGTGTGGGATTTGCCAATCAGGTGAATATTATTTCATGGTTTTCTTTTGTTGAAAATGGGTATTCTAGCTGCTTGAATAATAATGTGGTATGGTACAGGCGGTTCCTGTTTATTTGTCTGAGATGGCTCCGGCGAGATTAAGAGGAGGCCTAAACATTGGGTTCCAGATGTTTACAACAATCGGCATTCTGGCTGCGAATTTGATTAACTACGGAACGGATAAAATCACAGGCGGGTGGGGATGGCGGGTGTCGCTGGCTTTGGCGGCGGTTCCAGCGGGGATGATGACGATAGGAGCGTTTGGGCTTCCAGACACGCCCAACAGTCTGATAGAGCGAGGTCATATGGAGAAGGGGCGTGCCATGCTGGAGAGGATTCGCGGGACTGGTGACGTGGATGCCGAATACCACGACATGGTGGAGGCCAATGAAATCTCGAAAACAGTAAAACACCCGTTCCGTAACATTTTGCAGAGAAGATACAGACCTCAGCTGGTGATGCCCATTGCAATCCCCTTGTTCCAGCAGTTCACGGGAATAAACGCCATCATGTTTTATGCGCCTGTTCTTTTCAAGACTATTGGGTTCGGAAACGATGCGTCTCTCATGTCTGCGGTCATAACTGGGGTGGTCAATGTTGTGGCCACCGCCGTCTCCATTGTCACCGTCGACAGATATGGACGGAGGTTTCTCTTCATCGAGGGCGGTATTCAGATGGCGATCTCTCAGGTAGTAATGGCGATTCTGTTGGGAGTCAAATTGGGAACTTCAGGGGAGGGAGAGATGTCCAAGGCATATTCCATACTGGTTGTGGTGGTGGTCTGCATATTTGTTTCGGCCTTCGCCTGGTCCTGGGGACCTCTCGGGTGGCTCGTTCCCAGTGAGATTTTCCCTCTCGAGATTCGATCCGCTGCCCAATCCATCACCGTTTCAATGAATCTGCTCTTCACTTTCGTTATTGCGCAGGCGTTTCTGGCCATGCTCTGCCACTTCAAGTTTGCCATTTTTCTCTTCTTTGCTCTCTGGGTGCTCATCATGACTCTCTTCGTTTATTTCTTTCTACCCGAAACCAAACATGTCCCCATTGAAGAGATGGCCACAGTGTGGAGTCAACACTGGTTCTGGACAAGATTTGTGCCCGCGCCCCACAAGGAATTACAGGAGGAGTCTCACCCCAAACCTCATGACAATACTACTGGAAATATTGCCTTCATCTGACCACTCTGCTTTCTCATTCCCATTCTTTTGTAGGTATACTCATTTGTTTCTCTATAATTTGTACTTCTCTATTTACAACTACCAGGGTTACATTCTTTTACCCTGTAAACGGAAAATTGTACATGCTCACTCTATTGAGAGTTCAAAATCCATTTAATTCAATTACTTTAATGCTACAAAATAGAGAGTTAATTCACAAGTTAAATCATTTATTCAATGAGTACTTGTAATTTAATGGTGCAAAAGAGTCTGAGATTATGATTCACTCCCAAGTGTATTGGATTAGGTGAATACGCCTGTTTCAATTACAATGTGATTTTTTGAGTATTTTTGGTTATGAGTTAGAGAAATTTATTGAAATTGAATGTGTTATCATAGAGTGCTCCAATTCAATTAGTTTAATGTTACAAAAGAGTCACAATTAATTAAATGAGTTGCAATTTAATGATGAAAAAGAGTTAAGAAATTATGAGTTGTATTAGATTTTGGTGAATACACCCTCTTCAATTACAATGTCCTTTTTTGTACTTAAATATTTTTAGTTTTGAATTAAAAAAATTATTGAACATGTGGTAAAATAAGACGGTTATTTCAAATATAGTACATGTTATCAAGTTTGTCCAAATTGAATAATACTGATTTAATTCTGTATAATTTCTATTTTTGTATTTGTAACTATATAATTTAGTTATTGGAAGACTCTTGAATATATTTGTATATATAAATTAGGATGCACAACCAACTTTATATGTATTTCTTTTATAAATTAATCAAAACAAAATGCATTGATACATTTTAAATGAGCATCAAATAAATTATTTACTTTCGGAATTAGTTGTATGGAGCATGAATTTTTTGTTGTTGAGTACTTTTGATTATGAGTTAAAGAAAATTATTGAAATTGAATGTGTTATCTTAGACTGCTCCAATTCAATTAGTTTAATGCTACAAAATAGTTAGAATTAATTAAATGAGTTGTAATTTAATGGTGCAAAAAAAGTAAAGATTATGAGTTGTATTAAATGTTGGTGAATACACCCTCTTCAATTACAATGTCCTTTTTTGTACTTTAATATTTTTAGTTTTGAGTTCAAAAAATTATTGAACTTGAATGTGTTATCTTAGAATGTGTTAAAATAGGATGGTTATTTATTTGTAAATATTACTTTCAATACATTTCATATATAATACATGTTTCTAAGGTTTGTCTGCATTGTATTATTTGAATGTTTTGATAGTTTTAAGTGTGGTATTGAGAATTGTCTAGATTAATTTTTTTTGTAAACAATTCATATATTTTTATTCTTGAATGTTGATAGAATGACCATGTTGTTAGGAGTGTTAATAGGGCAAGATGTAGTTTTGGGAATGAGGATGGAAAAGATTTAAGATTGCTTTTAAGTATAAAGGTTTTTTTTTAACAGTAGTTCAAGGTTTATAATATTTATTTTTCTAGTTTCTTTTGATATATTTTTATTCTTGAATGTTGATAGAATGACCATGTTGTTAGGAGTGTTAATAGGGCAAGATGTAGTTTTGGGAATGAGGATGGAAAATATTTAAGATTGCTTTTAATTATAAAGTTTTTTTTTACAAGTAGTTCAAGGTTTATTTAATATTTATTTTTCTAGTTTCTTTTGTTTTAATGCACGACTCTGTATGTTATTTAATTTTGAGTGATAGATTTAAGATTTTCCTTCAAGTACCAAACATTTTGTTTCCTTGACAAGTTTATAGTTTTTAGCTAAGGTCTATAATATTTATTTTTCTAGTTTCTTTTGTTTTAATGAGTGGCTCTTTTTGTTTGTTTGTTTGTTTGTTTGTTTTTGGAGTGATAAATGATGGTTGTATTATCAAAGCTATTTATCATCAAGTATAGTAGATGGATAAAAGATGTTGATCACTCAAGACCCAAGAACAACCTAAATTATGAATTTTTTTTTTTTTTATAAAGTGTTCACAACCAAACTTAGAAACTGCAATTGTCACAACAAGTTTCAAGGATAATTAAAGTTAATAAATAGAATTTTTTTCTTTTATAACAAGTATTAAATCCACATTATAAAATTAATGAGTGAAATAAATCCACACATAGTTCAAATTCTCCTTAGGTGTTAATTTACTAACTAAATAAATTAACACTCCAGTTAAATACTCCTTTATTAAACTTTAGAGGGTTAAAGGGCCACAAAATTTAAATACCCCAAGTGTTTAATTTTAGAAGGCCTAAACAATTCAGAGGGTCTAATTACAAGGATTAGAATTAAACGTTTAAATTAACAAGGAAAATTCTCACTTACCCACTCTCATAAATCATTATTATACTTTAACCTAATTTTTCTCATATTTAATGCATTTAAAACTATCTGAAAACATTTCCATTAGATAGGAAATTTCCTCCCCTTTCCATTGATATAAAGAAGTCCTCCTAACTCCTCATATTTCTCAAGTTATGGGCTGACGGGTCATGGGATGAAATTTTTCCCAAAAGCGGGCTTGCGGACCTAGGGAAGGAATTTTTCCCAATGGCGGTCCTGCAGGCCGCGGGAAGTAATTTCACCCGGAAAGGGATGCGGATTGGTGGAGTGAGGAAGCAAACCTTTCCCAAAACGCGGGCCGAAGGAGCGGGGAAGGAACTTAAGAAATTAAGACTTTTGTGTTGGAAAGCACAAAGATTAAAAATAACCCATGCCTACGCCAACGCCTAACGATGCCACGTGTTAGGCTCTCATTGGCTACGAGTCGGTGGGCCGAAGGAGTGACTTAGAAATTTTTTACTTAAAAATAAAAAGGTTTAAAGGTTTAAAACGCTCCGCGCCTCCGCCTACTTCTAAGACTGCTATGTGTCAGCCAACCATTGGCTACAGGCGGCGGGGTGACAGAGAGAATTTAGAATTTTTACCCAATTTTTTTGAAAACGTTAAGGTTGAGGAATCAACCGCTCCTCCGTCGTCGCCTCGTGAAGCCACGTGGTAGAACCTCATTGGCTGCAAGCTGGCGGGGCCGCGGAGAAAAGTTAGGAAATTTGCCAAATTTTTAAAAAGTTTAAGTTTGAGAGCATGGGCCTGCACGCCCATGGAATTGCTTTTCCAAGATGAAGGGCGGGTATGCGGGGCCATGGAGACAATTTTTCTAAAATTTCTTTTTCGAACGTAGATTATTTTTGACAGAAAGGATGATTTCGGGCCGGTGGAGCAGCAGGGAACTTCATGACTTTAGCGTTTTTAGGGAAAAAGTGCAAAATACAATTTTTTTTACTTGTGGGTCCACCAACGAATATTTTATTAATTAAATTTGACAGTTAGATTATTTTTGAAGCCGAACTGAAGTAAAAAATTCAGAGGACCATACATTTTGATTGGGAACTCAATTTTTGGCAAACGAGGACTTTAATGTGATAATGTGTGTGATTGATAGTTGTAGTATAGGAATTTAGTTGAAACATTGCATTGAAATGTTGTATGTGTACATTTAATTATGTTACAGATTCGTACATTTAAAGTTGCTTTTCATATTTCAAAACATCAAATACATGTAGATATGCGTGCACATAATGAGACATGTATACATTTTCTTTTCATATTTCAAAACATCAAATACATGTAGCCTTTAGTGGGAATTTTTAGTTTCAATAAACATGATTACATTTGATACCCCTTGAACGACAGTGTCATTTTGATACAAGAAGTGTTGAGTATAGTAGTATTGGAGGTGCTATCAAATCAGAGGGTAGTATTTATGACGGGTTGAGTGATAGTAGTCTTGCTTCCTCATTTCTTCTTGCTATGAGTGTTGATACGTGCACTATAATTGAGTATCTCTCAAATGAAAAAGCAAATGAAATGCATATATTTGCAAGTGAGGGAACTCTAGAGAAAGCTGTGAATTTTAGACCCTACCTTTTAGTGGTTACAATGTCGACGATTGCTCTGTGCAAAGTAAGTCCTTACGACTTGTGGATAGTTAATCCCCAGGCAATTTTAATCAGTAATTGTCATTGATTCCCTCTCTAAATAGGGGGTATGGGAATATGTAAAAGGTTGGAGGGATCCCAACATGGGTCATTGTATCTATCAAATTTTACAACAACAAATAAAGGTAATGTTGGTGGTTGCATTGATGCGTTGTAGACAATGTCAGTGATTGTTCATGTGGCATCATTCATGAGGCCTGCATCAACCCATAGATTTTCAATAAGCACGATTTTTTGTTGTTTGCACAACAGAACTTTGTGTTCCAACTGATCATCATCAGGATTTCCTAGACCAGTCTGTCTATTACTTTCAGCAATGGATTGGGTGATCAGAACAATCAATGCCTTCAATAGCTGTAGGTTGTGGGAGTCCACTAGATCATTTTTTTCAAACAAATGTGGTGAGTCCTTAAAAATATTGAGCTCTTGCTGAGTTATTTGTGTGTCTGTGTGAGACATTAAGAGTTCCCAATCCTCAATTAGAGGGGTTGAATCTCACATGTGGAGCAGTAAATTCCGGAGTGAAACTTTTGAATTGGTTGTTCTTTGTTGCTGAAATATTTTTTGCAATGTAATGGAAGAATGAAATCCCTTCCAAAGGTTTGACCCGTAGGAATTACTTGCATAAAGAGGACTGTCCAAAACCGATGGTAATTAGCCGAGGTCACCGAGGAGGATGACTGATCTGTTCCCAAATTCATATGTTTTTGAGTGTGGGAAAGCTTCGCGAAGCATACTGTCAATTTTTATTAGCAACTTTGGCCCGATGAAATTCATTTCATCAATAAGAACATATTCTATATGTTTTAGTGACTCTTGAAAAGACGATAATACACTACCTTTAAGGGGTTTCAATTCTTTTATCGGAATACACATTGTTGCATGGATTGTGGATGCAGAGATGTTGAATGCTGAAACACCGGTAGGGTGAGTAAAAGTAAAGGTGAGGGAGATGTGGTTGATGTTGTGAATGAACTCTAGATTTTATTTATCAGAAATGATTTTCCTGTGCCAGCTGTTCCTTAAACTATTAATCTTAGTGGAGGTAGAAGGGTTTTGTTTGCTGAATGGTGTAGTATGGTATCAAGAGCTATTTGTTGTTTTGGAGACAAAGGAAGTGTGGAAGATGGTGGTGTGGCATGTATGTTGTTGTTAATTGTGTTTTCCTTCTCTCTCTCGATGAATGATGAACCAATTCTCTGCAAATCATGGGGAACGTCATGTATGGTCCAATTATCGTGTATGTCAAAATCTCGTTTCCCCAACATGTCAAGACAATATAGGCTCGTGTTGTTTCCGGGGTGAATTTTTGTGAAGACCTACCATTCTTGCAATGGTTCTTGTTGAATTTTGCATTCAGGCTCAGAGTTTGAACTAACATCTGTAGCAAGTCCTGTGTCTGCGGTAGTGCGTAAAACATGCCACGGTCTGTAGTTGTGCTTGAACATGTCCCAAGCGCCATTGATGTCATGTGGGGTTGAGCCAAATTTGGACATAATATTTCTGAAAGGCTTGTATAAAAGGAGTTCTTACCAACAGAAAAGGTCATACGATGTTGAATCCTGAGCTGGGACATCGACAAATCTCGGGTGGACCCGAACAATTGCTTGTGTTGGTCACTTTTTCCATTTATCACCTTTACGGTTCTTGTTGTAGCTCTAATCTCAAGCAACTTCAATAAGTGGTAGGTGTTCCATGGTTGTTGGATGAACTTTATATGCATTGAAGAAAGTAGTTGTTTGTTGTGCATTGACGTCACTTTCAACGACACGTCTCAGAATTTTTTTTCCAACATTTAATGATACAAATGGACGGCTGGACATAACAAGTGGTAATTTTTGCAGCATGTGGCATGTTTCTTACGTGCTTTTGTCATGTTCAACAATGCTTTCTGTGAGTATTTTATGAATCGCGATATGTGCTAGAGAATCTATGTTCGCATCTCTTGAAAATATGGATAGCATTTGGTGATATGTTTATGAATGTTACTCGGCTTTCAAAGCATATTTTACAATATACTTAAGAACGACATGGCGGGAAAGTACCGGTTGGTAATCGACATTTGCTCTCCATATGTATACCATTGTTCGACTGTGGATGTTCAATCTGTCATTGTTTCTAGAAGGGAGGTTCTTAATTTTCCCATCACTTTCAATGTGCAAGGAAGAAGTAGGTTGTGTGGCCTAGGGGGTGTTGTACCTGCACTATAGCTGTGATTTCTTTCTATGCGGGCATGTCTGCTATGAACATTTAGTGTATCACCAAACTATATTAAGAAGTTCTTCAAGGTCTACATGCGGGGAGGTGGATAGAATTTGTGTTGTATCTAACAAGCAAGGGTCATCTAGGAGTGACCTGAAAAAAAAATCCAAGCAATTGCAAGCCAGGTGGGGGTTCCAGGAAGACACGAACTTAACAAAGTATTGTTTTTTCACCTTAATAACTGTTGTATCTTCCCAGTCCATGTGATGCCCGTTAAAACAACCCACTTGAGACTCAAGAACAACCTAGGATTAGTTAGGAAAAATTATGGAATAATTTTTTTGTTTAAAAGAGTCTATAACCAGGTTACAAAACAACAGTTGCCACTAACAAGTTCCAGATCAATTCTAATCCACTAGAATATTCTTTCTTTAATTAACAATTATTAGAGGTTAAAAGGTCCAAAATCTAGGGTTAGAAGATTTAATTAGGTTAAGAGGGTAATTCCTCACTATACCCACTCTTTAATAGCCTTTAAATATTCAACTTGATTTTATCCAAAATTAATGCATTCAAAATTTCCCTAAATCATTCCCATTGGATAGGAAATTTCCTCACTTTTCCATTTATATAAATAAGTCCTCCTAACTCCTCATATTTTTCAAGTTATGGGCCGACAGGCCTTGGGGTGAAAATTTTCCCCAAAAGCGGGCCTGTGAACCCAAGGGAGAAATTTTTCCCCAAGGGAGGGTCGGCGGGCCACGGGGAGAAAAATTTCCCCATGGGCAGGTCTGCGGGCCACTGGGAGAAAAATTTCCCAAGGGTCAAAAAGTCACCTTTACACCCGTGCTCTCGCGAGTCCACGAGCGACACGTGGCATCTCCTAAGCCAACGTGGGGAAAGCGGGGCAGCGGGAAAAAAAAAATTAACGCCCCGAAGGGTAGAAAGGGTAACATTCACCCGCGCCTCTGCCAACACCTTGCGATGCCACGTGGCAGCTCTTGATTGGCTGGGGCCAGTGGGGAAAATTTGGAAAATTTTCCCAAAAATTTCCAAAACACAAAAAGGCAAAAAGGGACCCGCTCCTCCACCGTTGCCTTGCGACGCCACGTGGCAACTCCTGATTGGCTACGGGTTTGTACAAGAGAGAAGGTTAAATCCAAAAAAAAAAAAGAGAGAGGATTTTGTAATTTAATGGTGCAAAAGTCTTGAGATTATGATCCACTCCCAAGTGTATTAGATTAGGTGAATAACCTTCAAATACAATGTGTTTTTTGTATTTGAATATTTTTAGTTTTGAGTTAAGAAAATTATTGAAATTAGATGTGTTATTTTAGAAGGGTTATGGTTATTAATTTTAAAATATCACTTTCAATACATTTCAAATATAATACATGCATTTAATGTTTGTCCACACTAGATTATTTGCATGTTTTAATATTTGAAGAGGTGGTATTTAAAATTGTCTGTATCAATTGTGTTATAAGTTATTCGTAGATTTTTATTCTTGAATATTGATATGTTTACAATGTTGTGAGGAGTGTTAATAAGACAATGTGTAGCTTTAAAATGGAAAAGATTTAAGATTTGCCTTTTTAAGTACAAAGTTTTTTATTTATTTGATAGGTTTATTCTTTTTAGTTCAAGATTTATAATATTTATTTTTCTATTTCTAATTTCTTTTGTTTTAATACTTTTTATGATATTAATTTTTGAGTCATAAATGATGCTTGTATTATCAAAACCATTTATCATTATTTAGATTGATAAAAGATGTTGATCATAGTTCTGGATTATGGAGATCATTCAATTTATTTAACTTTTTAAAACCCAAGTATAAAGGCTTATATAATTATATACAAAATTTGGACTTCATCAAAAGTATGTTTTGATTAAATATTTGGGTCCTGCTAAAAAATGCACTGATTAAAAATATATGGCCCTTGATTTCGAGTTCATGTGCAAGAGTTATGGCTTTCAAAAGATTAAATAGTTTTTAGGGTAGTAAAAGCTCGTTTGTCAATTTTTCAACCTTAAGAAGTGGCTTTCACAATGGATAGTATGTAAATAGGACTAGTTTCATAAATGACACGGTGATTACAAAATCATCGAATTCTCTAAAGTGGTGATTTTACTAGATTATAATGTACATGAAGATTAAACGCAAAGGAACTTCATCTTTTCAACTTTTGAGCTTCCTAAGCATGCTTAGCGAGTGTTATAGTTGTATAAATGAACCCATGAAACTTTAGATAAGGAAGAGAAAGTGCATACTATCAGTTGTGCTCATTTGAGTGTAGTCGAGTCTAGTTGAAGACTAAAATATGATAATGGATGAGTGTAGTACTCTTGTTATGTAGAGCAACAAGTTCCTATCTATTGTAATCCTTAAGATAACATAGCACTTATAAAACTACATCAAGACAACAGAGATGAACAACCTTGGTTTTCTGAAATTGGGATTTTTTAATGTAAAATCTTGTGTATTTTTTCTTGCAAATTTTTAATTATTCTATCTCAAATATTTAAGGGAATTCAAAGGATTTGAATATATAAATGCAAATACTCTTAATAGAAATAAGCATGAACTGATTTTTTCTGTAATAAAGCTAAACACATGTCATATTCTTGGTGCACTATGGTTATGAGATCCAATTGAATTGTAATCATACATTGGGTAGTAGCATGGCTAGAGTATGAAGAGTTGTATGCAATGTGTAATGTCCCCAAATGGAAATCTTTTGACCTCAAACAACATAGAGGCAAATCTCGTTCCCAAACACAGATTATACAAGATATATGATAAATTTTGAATGCATATTTGAATTTTATACAAAAATAACGAATTACATGGAAGATGAAAATCACTAATTAAATTAAGTCATTCATTCATTACTTGACATAAATCAGCTGAATTTATTATTGCAAAAGCATAAGAAAGATACCATATTTTCCCTCAAAAGTAGCCTAATTTATTTTATAAAAAACTGCAGACTACCCCTTCAAAGACACAACTACAAATACCAATTTTTTGACCCAAAATTTGCACAAATTTGCTGATTTAATTTCCAAAAACCATTAGATGTAACAACAACATAAATCAGCTCCGAAAAAATAAAAAACACCCAAAATTAGCTCCCTAGATAGGTCACTCCACCCTGAAATAGATGGGAATGAAGAAAAATCAACAATAACCTTTATTTTTCTCCAAACCCTTGGTAGATTTGCAAAGTAGAGCCCTTAAAAACTGTTGGAAAATATAAGAAAACATAAATAACTCCTTAAACTTCAATGGGAATCCCTAAATGGAGAATCCTCTCAAATGGAAGGATTTTTCGTTCTTCTCCTAGACCTTAAGAGGGCTTTCATCCTTTGAAGTATTTTGCAAAGCTTTGAAGCTCAGACAAAAAATGGAATATTTTATTAAGTTAAAGAGATGCTTTACGAATCCAAGCCCACTTAATTTTATGATAAATCTTAGCTTAGTAGCCACCCACAAGCATTGATCACCTCCTTTGGCCCACATTTAATTCTTTTTTGTCCTTGTATCATCCCTAACATGGGTCGCATTTTCTCCTCGGGAGAAATAATAATTATAAAGTGGCTTTCCTTTTTCTAATTTTACTTTATCTTTTCTTTCCTTTTCTCTTTTATTTTTATTAATTCATTAATAAATTGATATAAGTGCTTTTTATAAAGTTTCTTTTTATTCACTTTATAATAATTTATTAAGACTATAGTTTCAATTTTTATCACACCTTATCCATTAGGAAACGAGATTGGGCTAAGGGTCTTCTACTATTTATTTTAGGAAGTAGGAAATTTCAGTCCTCCCTTCCCCAATTGTTTATTTTAGGAAGTAGGAAATTTTAGTCCTTGTAGAGATTGAGGACTAAAGGCATAAACTAGGCCTCTTAGTGGCTCTTTAAGACCTTTAATAAACAAAAACACAAGTCTTATTTCATCCATATCTAGCACCATCACTGCAAACCTTTGAAAACCATAAATATATTTATCTAGAGATTCTTCTTGCTTGAGTTGGGTTAAATTTCTAAAATGCATATCTAGGTCCATCCTGTCAAATCTCTCTATCAAAGATAGAATGAATTCCCCAAGAGTGTTCCTACTTCTTGGAAGGTGTATGCAGAAGGTCAGAATAATGTCAAGACTGGGAAATGCAATAAGAACTTTCTATCAAATGATATGGAGAATGTTAAGACTATGTATGGTTGCTTGAAGGTCTACATTGGTGTCCCAGACAAGATGTATGAAATGTATTGATGGTTGATAATCTATATAGGCCTAAAGTGAAGAAGTAAACCTTGATAAAAACATATGAAGGATCTACAGATGCTCTATTACTTAGACATGTGTTGTTTGGACTGTGACTTGAGATATTCTAAGCCCTGAGTGGCATAAAAAGGGTAATATAAATACATTATGGTATAAGACAAAAAATTTTGAGCTAGAAAACAATTCAAGGCACTATCTTGGGTATGTTCTTGATGATGAAGTATGCCCCTACTCTAGGAATTCATGAAACAAGTCAATCATCTAGTGTGAATATAATCTAAATAAGAGTATAACGGTACACTATAGGTTTATTTAGATGCTTGTCTAAGGTTACCATATTATGTCATATTCCTTTATTCATGTTTAATGCATAACAAGTATGTTCATACTCTTGGAAGATTGCATGGAGAAGATAAGAGTTATATCAAGCCTATGAATTACAAAAGTGAGTTTCTTCATTAACAATGAATATGTATAAGTATGAGAATGGGTATTGAAGTCTATTAGTGCATATTTCACAAGATTATGAAGAAACAAGGAAGGTTGTGTTGGTGCTCAGATCTGTCTTGCCCCATTTGCCATTATTTTCCTCTCATTTGCGTATTGTGAAATTTTCTGCCTCTCGATGTGGGTTTTCTGAAAGTTTTTATTTCCATTTGAGATGCTTTGAGTTGTTTGCAAAATCCATGGTCATGTCCCTCCTTGAAGAAGTCCCCGAGTCTACCCTATTTTTGCCCCAATTTCTTCAAAGTCTGCGGGCTCTGCCATTTTTCCTATTTGAAAAATTGGAAAAAAATTTGAAAGGTGGGCTCATTCTGGTGTTTTGTGGAAAAATCAGACATTTTTCTCCCAGATGGTCCACAGGAAAGTTGGGATGTAGGTACACGCGGGATGCGCAAAGGTGAAAAAGCCACAAAAGGAACCATATGTTGCGGGGAATGTGGAGGTGAACGGCCCTCATGGCCTAGTCAATGACAGACACGTAAGAACAAGGAAGCCCGAATCAATCGATGCGAAAGAATGTATCTGGTACAATCGGGACATGAGGACCTGATTTTGCCAAAATAGCCGCAGTGAAGAGAAAAAGTCAATGTTTGACCTCCTGAACTTCAAACAACCATAACTTTTGACTTCAAGCTCCGATTTTCATAAAAATCGACTTTCTGGAATGAGCACGACGTCCTCTACATCATTGGATTTTCTTAATTTTGATGAGGGTATATATATTAAAATAAAAGAAACATATTCAGCTCCATTCAATTAATGCTCATTCCCGTCAAATGATAGAAGATGCCTGGCAGACCCAAAATAGCTGCTCGCACTCAGAAGGCCATAAATTTTGCATTTCTCAATGAAATCGTACAAAATTGGTACCGTTGGAATCATGGCTCTGATCCTGATGCACATAGTAATTAAGAAACTCCAGATTTTATGAAGGATAGATAGATATTTTGTAGAATAACGCGACTAGGTTCATAACTATGTTTTATTTGGTGGTTGGGAGTGCAATTAAGAGGCATGGTTATCATTCTTTCACTGCTGCAAGTCATGGGACAGTATGGGGAGCATTTTGAAAGAAAAAAAACATAATTTCACTCCATTAATACCTCTTACTAGTGGTTGAAGGATAGATTTTGGGAATTCCATTTTCCCTCTCTCTCTCTCTCTTCTTATTTTTTCTATAAGTTGGAGTGTAGGAGGTCAAAAAAAGAGGAGGATGAGGAAAATTTTGACAAATCCTGTCTTTTGAGAAGCCATCTGAGAAGCCTGTATATCTCTTTTGTATTAAGTTCAATCATGTCAAGGTGGTTGCAAGTGTATAGCCATTGACAAGCTCTGAGATTGTTCTAGAAACTTTCCCCTGTTGAAAAACTTAATCAAACTCGAGTTATTCTATGTGGATCTTATGCAAAATGTGTCTGTTTCATTTCTGAATGTCTGCAAATAATTTTTCTTGTTCCTGTTGCAATCTTGTATCAAAATCTATCTTAATCACATAGGTATCGATCCTTGTGATAGTTTAGTGGTATTTGTAATCTCATTTCTCAGAAGATCTTTCATCTGGGAGTGAAATAAACGATTTAAAATCACTTTTCTTTCATTTGTTGATAGAGATTATTTGTAAGCCTTTGGGTGTACCTCAGGCGTGATTGATATTAGATCTTGATGTTTTATTGAGTCTTCTAACTCGAGCCTTCATGTTAAAATCTCATAGATTGTGTGAAAAAGTGAAAATTTGGGCTTCCATTTGAGTACATATTCTGGTTAAAGGAACATTTTATCTATTCTGAAGTATTTTGTTGTCTAGACTTTCCATTTTGTAAGAGTTCTCAGAGATTTGGCAAATCAAGTTCATTCTCCTACCAAAAGTTATTTAAAAACAACTAATCCTACCCATACTACCCCTGTTTGTCATGTGTGTATACAAATGCACAAATTTTACTACCAAAACATCGAGAAACAATCAAGATTCCAAATGTGTTTAGTAGCCTGAACCTTTCCTAGAGAATATCTCCACTATCTAGAGTGACAACTCGTGAGAGTTAGATTTTGTTGCATTGATCATATTTTCTTCAAGGTCTCCTTAACAACTTTATTAGGAAGGATATCTCCATCTCCTCCATAAATAACAGGTTACAAAAAGGTTATCTCACCTTGGTTGAAAGGCACAACCATAAAGTAGTGAGGATAGGTCAAATCCTCTTGAAGGTGCTACCCACTCCTTTTCAAAGCCTAAGTGCTAAGAAGTCAGATAGACTGCTTCCCCGGCTACAAAATGACACACATAACTATCTATCTGCATCTGAGCATCTTGATCAGATCCATGATGTTGCTTGGCCTTTGAAGGATATTAAATTTGGGTACCAACAAGTTGAGTGGCTTCTTAGAGATAAAATTCAAATTTTATAAGGATGATCTCTTGCATCATATAAAGATAGTGAAAAAATATGAAATGGTGAGAAATGATAAGCTACAAGTCTGAGTGTGATCATTAAGGACTGTAATGGTATTTCCCAATTATTGGAGACTATAACATGGTCTCTAGAAAATGTTGGGTGATCCAGATAGACTACAGAGTTATAAAAATCCTATAATGAAGGATCAATACTTGACTGAAGGATTTTTGAAACACTACAAGTGCATCATAAGTTAAGGTATGTATGTTTGAGTTCATAACAATGTTGTAGGACTATAAGTGTGCTATGTGGGACCAATTACTGGGTTATCATTTCATGAGTTATGAATGAGGATTTTTGCATCTTGAAATGAGTATGAAGGATCACAAACATGACTAGGTATATAAATATGGAAGAGTTAGTTATTCCTAATTGAGAAGTAGGGTTACAAATTTGTGTATGGTTCCTTGAGGTTTATAGTGTGTTTGAGGTAGGGAGAATTGGTTATGAACTACAAATAGGAGTAATAGATAACATAAATACTTGTAATACAAGCGGTATTAGCATGAGAAATTATAAGTGATAAGGTTTGTGAAAAGATAAGGTTGACCATTCAGTTGCTATGGTGTTTAAAGTTAAGCATATGACTGTGTATGAAGGTTTCATGATGGACTCCATAATGGAATTTGCTGAAAGGAAGCTTGAAATAGTCTTGAGACTTGAAGTATGAAGACAAGTATACATGCAAGGAAAGTTAGTAATGTCTTACACCTTGAATGGATAAGTGTATCATGTCAAGTTTCTGTAGGTTATTATTGTGCAGAAAAATTTGATGCTACAAGTCTTTGAAGGTATTCTAAGGAAGGGTTGTTTGTTTTAATGATGAATCAAGTGTATAAAATGTTAAAAAGGTTTACATGGTTCTGGATTAGATGAAAAATGCATCATGATAGGTGCCACAGTACTATTTTAGGGCTCTAGAGCATGTTGAAACCCTGTCATAACATGTTATAGGTCTGTAGGAGGCTCTTGAGGCAAGGAGATTCAGTTTGATCATGAAGCAAGTAATCTAGGTGAACTAAGGTGTTTAGAAGTGCTAGACTAGATGGGTTAGTCATGATTACAGGTAAAATTCAAGGGAAAGTGATTTTGTGACTCAAACAAGTATAATAGCAACTAAAGAAGACCAAATCACTGAAAGTGTTGATTCAGGACAGAGGCAACGAAGTTTAGTCATCTCTATGACATCCAAGCAAGGTAAGTACTCATTTTTTCTTTTTCAGCTAGAGAAGGATGGTACAAACCTAGGGGGAGATATAGTGAGTTGAGTTATGATGAATACGTGTTTCTAGAGAAAAGATAAGTTGGGAAAAAGTGGTCTAAAATGTTACTTCTGGGCTTTAGGTCCAAATTATTCCATACAAGATGTTAATGCAAGATACAAGTTTGTATAAGAGTGTTTTCAATTAAGACAAGGAAAGAATGTTTTACAATGATGTTTCAACATCAAAATCAGAATTTTTGGCATGATTATGAGTGTTATACATCTGATCAAGGACTGTTACAATGCTCCCATGAAGTAAAGAGGTCAAAATCATAGTTTAGTAAGGTATAACATGCATGTATGCTTGATTGATGAGTTTGATTAAAATTTCCAACCAAAATTGATCATAAGAGGTTGAAGAAGATTAAGATCATGCTTGTATAAGTATTATTTTTCATTAATGTAAAAATGGGGAGAAGAACTAGGTGTTTTCCATAAATGACAAAGTAGGAGATTGTTGGCATGTGTGATTATAGGTGTTATCATGGATGTAAAATATAATTAATGATAAAGAGGATGATGGAGGAGTGATAGGAGATGACAGGAATGATGTTGACATGGTAAATTAGGTAATGACATGATGGCATGAATGGAAAAGGTGAGAATGGCTTGGTCTAGGAAGCCTAATCAAGTGATCTAGCTAGCGTTAGTGATGGAGGATGGTGAGTAGAGTTGCATGGTGGCTTTAGGAACGTGGTAGTGGGATAGAGAATATGATAGGATTATGTTGATACACTCACATGATTTTCAAGGTGCAACTAAATACTAAAGGATTAGTTTCAGGTGCTCATCTAGACCTATTCTAGGTGCTTAGAGGCCAAATGAAGCATGATGATGAGTTACAAAGCCATGTGAGATCATGAAGTAATTTAAGTGAGAGATACATGATGTATCAAGTTTTTAAGGGCATTTAGAGTGATTTCATATGTAGGTATGAGGTTATTCTGCTACAAATTAACTTAAACCATACAAAACCCTAAGAGCTAGTCATGCAAATGAGATGGTATATGAAGATGGAGACCTATTTGAGATAAGTTGATGATTGTAGATGATGAAAAAGGGTGTCTTAGAAGTTTGAGATATATTTAAAGTCATTATGAAGAGAAATTTGTAAGTTATGATGTTCTAGGAATAATAGGGTGCTTGTGAATGTAAATCTAGCTTGAATTGTGAATTTATGATGCTCGTTGTGAATTATATGTTTTGAATGGGACCTTGTGGCTTTCAGGCATGTTTTTAAATTGATCCAAGAGTATTTTAAAAAATAAGGGATTGGTTTCATCATTAGTTTTTTATGAACAATTGTTAAGAACGTCACCTTCTTTTTATTAGTTTGAAACCCTAGCTCAAAAGTGGTAGGAGAGATCTTCTCTGTAAATGCCTAGAATGGATTCATTTTTATAGTATTATGGTTCGATCTTATATAGTAATCCTTAATATTTCCATAAAGGTATGATAGAGCATGTGATAGTTTATGGACCCCACTCAAACAGGAAAGTTTCTAAAGATGTTCAATTTGTGGAAAAGTATCCCATTGAAGGTGTTGACTAAATTGACATTGATTGGAGATTGAGATTTTTAATAAATTTCTATGATATTTTCAAGTCATGGTTAAGGTCCTAGAGGGAAAAGTGTGTCCTATTTATGATGACTGGTCTTTGGGCCCAAAAAGAGTAGTTCTGAGCAGTTGCAGAGATTGACCTAGTTTGATGCCTTCCACTTGTATTTGGAAGGAAATGTAAGATGTTTTTGGAAATTAGATTCAGATATATTTCCAATTATGTATGGTTTATTTCTTAATGAGGTGATATGATAGGTGAACCATCTCAGTTTGTGAAGAATAAGTTTGATTGTTTCAGGATAAGATTTCCCTAAGATTGATGTAGACGTATCATGTTTTGGATTATTTGATGCTTTCCATCTATTATAGAGTGACTAGGGATGATTTTTTTCCATATTTAAGGAAATTAGAGGTCTTTAAAGTGGCATAAAGTTTGAAAAAAAGTTGTGTCTCCAAAACTACTTTTTGGGGAGCTCAGTTTGGTGAAGAGGAAAGTAGGTGTGGTTTGTATTGATGGATGTTTCATGAGGTATATAAATAATGGATGTTATATAGGTTAGTGAATTTCCAATGAGTGGTTATATGGAACATTTGAGGCACTATGGTGTGATGTTGAATTCCATAGGTGAAGACAGGTTCCTAGATGCAATTGTTTTATGAAGGAAATGGTCCTTCTTGATAGAGTTAGGACTAATTTTATTAGTGAAAGTTAATGTGTGAGAATGTATAGTTTTGTTATGATATATTTGACATTTTTTATGCCTTTGGAGGCATTAAAAATTATGGTGACAAGTTTTGAGGTCTTTGATGAGCCAGGTGATGGGGTTTTGAGCCATTTTTGGCTTGTTTGGATGTCTTGGTGTATGACCGACCTACATGGTCCCATATTAGAAATTTGAACAGATGTATTTTTATGTTTTTGAGTTTTATTGGTATATATCATTTGTATGATTGGCTTGTGTCATGTTTTTGATTTGAGAAGGATATAAAGCAAGTGTTTTGGTTTAAATTTGAACTAGTGAAAATTGAGGTAAAAGTGTGAGCTACTTGAGAGAGTGAAATAGATTCAAATGCATTAAATAAGATATGAGAGAGTGTGAAATAGTGTGAGGAGTGTTAGAGAGATTTTGTGCAAGGGATTACAGTCAAATCATATCTTGCAATTCCAAGTTTGAGTGATCTAGGAGAAATAGGTTTTTAAGAGGGTTTAAATGTGTGTGATATGAATTAGTGATATCCATCAGTTTTGGTGCCAAAAATACATTACATATCTTCATCTACAAGTGGTTGATTTTGTTTTTGATCATCTGAGGGGATTATAGCCTCCTTGTGGAGTTGGTGCTTCACTAAACTAGGGGTTTATGCTCCTTTTACAGTTGGTGCTCTATGTAGACAATAAATCATGTACTTTAGATGTTATTTAGTCATAGTATTATGTTACTATTCATATGGTTTTTGAGTGAAGAATGTCCTAATTAACCCCCATCTTTTGGTGATTTTACTTTTATTTCTGTCGTCATTACGGACTTCTCACACATAATTTCCCAATTTGTTTCTATCGTTCCATGCTATTTTACATTTAACTGGGGTGCCCAGGATAGTACTAGTGCACCAACATGCGCACTGGTCATAATCAGCGTGCCCTGATACTTTTTACACTTTCTTGCCATTTTTTTGGCACTTTCTAACCTTTTGAATATTCTATCTTTTTGGTGGTCGGCCTCTTTGGGGTTAATTACAAATTTAGATCAAGAGAACCACATAAATAAAAAAATTTGAGACAATGAGGGACTAAATACTAGTTAATAATATCATCATCTAAGGTTGTATCCATCTAGAGATCATTTGCATCCTTCTAGATCTATTAAAAATAACAAGGTTGGTTCATGTGCATCAAACAAGCATAGGAGGGAAGTTTATTCTATTCCATCCACCATTCTATTAAATTTTATACACATAGTTATTGCTTGTTACTTTCACAAAGTGTGACTGCAACAAGAGTAACCTAGGGTATTATCACACAAGAACACACATAGAACTACATAGGGTATGAGATGTAGTGTAACGCTCAATAAGTAAGTCCACCATTTTGGCCACTGAGGATGGTCTGACCCCTTCATTTAAATTTGTATTTTTAGGGTTTGATGTTTGATTTGGGGTCTTACAAGTCTATTCTTCATCACTAATCATTTGCGACATTCAACACAGAACAACAAGTTACATGCGAGAGGAAGCGAGGGCTTTGCATCATCATCTAACCCTGTAAATATTTTTTCTAGACCTCCTACTTAGACCAAGGCACTTAGAATGTAGACTAGGGTGCCCACAGGGACCCTGATCCTCTCCCAGGTGCATCACTCTAGCCAAATAACTTAGATCATTCCCATTTGGGACCTCTACATGTCCGTTCGTGCTTCTAGAATGTTTAGTTTATTTTACGACACATTCCATATCAGCCTACGAATTAGCTAAGATCCTTCCAAACCTATTTGTCAATTAGGGTTTCACATTTTCATTATTTTAGGTTTTTGGGTCACTTTATATGCTTATTCATTACATTTATTTACTATTATTTATTGTTGTTCCTAGTTAGATTTACTTAATAAAATTCACATTTTAGTTCATCACTCCACTAAACTAGGGGTTAATGCTCCTTGTGAAGTTGGTGCTTCACTAAATGATTTTTGTTTGAGTAATATAATAAGAAGTTTCAGTGTGTTTTCTTCCCCTTTAGGTTTTCCCACTTATATCTTGTGTTCTTTTGTCTCTTTTTTGGTTATGTTCATTTCAATGAATGTCAAGGACACATTAATGTATAGTTGAAGGATTTATGGTTTAAGTAAGTAAATATAAATTGGTTAAAACTTTTAAAGGACTTATTCATACCCCATCTCAGTCCATTGTGCTTCTAACATGAAGTGACAAGGTGTAGTTCCCATCTAAGGAATTATGCTTTATATGTGCGGTATAAGAGGAAACTACTCCATGAAGGGATGGTGAATCTGAAGCAATGACAAAGAAGGAAATTTGAGTGTCTTGTAAATATATAGAAGAGTTATTGATTTCCAATTAGTCCCAAATAAAAGTACTTGCTCCTTGAAAAGTCTGTAATGGACCAAAATTAGGTGGATCAAGAAATAACTCCTCAAGATGTGGTAGGTGATAAGTGGATGGTGGAGGTGGGTCCCCATCACTATGGAAATCAACTATACTATAAGATAATTCATCATCATCATAAGTAATCTCTGATATATCATCATGTGCACGTGAGTCAGATGAAGAATTTGAAGTAGGAACAAAGTGAGAAAAGGAGTAAAGCTGAGTGTGATGACCAAATGTACCAACTACAATGATTAAGTCACTATATAGCTCTCTAACATAAACATAATATGGAGTGAACTCAACATGCATGCCCCGACTAAGGTAATTAATATGATAAATTGGGAGGATATTGTTTGAAAGTGAAGGAACACTAAGCACATTGTTGAAATTTCCACCATTCACTTCAACAGACCCTCTCCCGAAAATTGGTGTAGAAGTGTTGTCACCAAGCTCAATAGAAGACATGTCACATGGCTCTAATGAAGAAAAAACAATGTTTGATGAGTCCATATGATGATATACACCCGAATCAATAACCCAATTAGGAGTAGGTGACATAACTGCAACTAAAGCTCTTCCCTTTGCTTTCTCCTTACCATATTCTTTTTCTCTCGCTTTCCCCTTTCCATTGTATTTTTCCTTATAAATTTCATGAGCTGATGACAAAATTATATTGAGAGAATCAATAACTCCTACGTTGTTCTTCTCAATAATACTCATGAAGAGGTCAATCTTCTTCTTTAAACATTTTTCTTCATCATGCCTACTAGTACAATATCCATATTTGATCCATTCTTTAGGAGATTTAGAAATAGAAGAGGAAGTAGAAAAGTTTGATTTGTTGGTGGATTGGTCCTTTTTTATTCTTGTGATCCTTGTTGTTTTGGATTTTTTGGATTTTAGAGTACACATTTGAATTAGCTTATCATGTTCCCTAATCAAATCAACAACAAACTCATCAAAAGAGAGCATAGTTTAACTTTCACCAAGTGATCTTTTTGTAGCATGGAAGGTAGAGACAAAAACATAATACTCAGGACCATGTTTGGAAAGGACAAAAATTATGAGTTGTGAGTCCTTTTTTTCAATTCCACAATTTTTTAATTACAATCTTAGAGATTTTAGTTTGGTGAAAAAGTCCTCGAAAGTTTCAAAACTGTAAGGGCTGAGAATAATCAACTCATTTTCCAGTTTAATCCCTTTCATTTCATCTTGTTCCCAAAAAAAATTCTAAGGCATCCCAAACTTCCTTGGCTGAAGTGGCTATGTTAATTTTAAGGCATAGTTCTAGTCATATGTAAAGACACAAAATCCCAAAAGCTTCATCACATTTATCAAACTATTTTTCTCTCTCTACAACATCTGTTGGTTCAACTTACAATCCCATAGCTAACTAGTAAAAAAATGATCAAAGAGAGAGATACGCCATCTTTCCATTTGTGATAGTTAAATGGGGTAAGGAAAGGAATAATAATGAGATCCATGGTAGATAAAAGTGAGAAAAGAAAATAGCAGAAAGAAAATAATCACACAAAATGAACACCCCCTTGATTGCATCACTTTATAAGTAGTGTGTTCATTAGACCCCTATGTTTATGCAACGTGAGGAACTTGGTTACTCACCTTGTAATTAGATAAATATCACATAAGCATGGAGACCACAATAAGCTCTGTCATGCATAAAAAAATAAGGAAATGATCACAAAAGAAATCAAGAAGGGAAGGAGGCTCTCTTGCTGCAAGGTTGTGGCTGGCACACTCACTAACCTACAAGAGATGAAGATAAATTACAATGAGGAAAGAAATGGCTCACAAATGAGTCCAAATTACCTCCAGGACTCAGTATGGGCTCTAAGAATGCGTAAAAATGCTAAGAATGGTGATACAAACTCTAGAAAATAGTTAGTAGTAAAAAGTGTCCAATAATGTTGTAAATCGTACTTTGAATTTTCCCTATTAGTGTTATTTAGAAATCAAAAGAGAAAAAAAATATAATAACATTTAATTCAAATGATAAATTTAAACTAATTAAAATTAAATTAAGGACTAATTAACAGACACTAATTAGTTTAACCTTATTTTTATTAAAATCTAAATAATTAGCCTTAACCTTAATTAAACATCCTTATAAAAAAGCACACCACTTTATCAATACATTACCCACTTTTCAATATTAGACCACTACGTATTTAATTAAAAAACACCGCTCAAAATTACTCAAAACTTACCTTTAATAATATAGTCACCACTTTAATTTTTTTATATAAATAAAATGGGTTGAAGGGACCCGTACCCTTTACATTTCAGAGAGGCTTAAACCTCAGATGAATCAAGATAAAAACCAGGGAAACAAAACATTAAAAATATACAACTGGTAGAAACAAACAAAATCTAGTAGGAAGGGTAAACATTCACCATAGAAACAACTATATACTATACTCTATAGTTATGCAAGCTAGATTGGCTACTCTATGTCTTTGAATTTGAGGAGATAGAGATGAGAAACTCGGGTGTCCCCTGTTCTTCAGATTTTATTTCAGCCAAGTAGTCCATGGCAGCAGGCGAGTTTTCCCAACCATTCCAAAGATATTCATATGCCTCCCCTACAGACACTTTGGTTTCGTTCCACCATTATGACACTGGGTCGATGGGGGATTTCACTATAGTGAGATTAGGGTACTTTAATTGAGTACAACTAACTTGCTTATTTTTCCAGTTCCTTAAAGATCCTCATCTCCACCCATTCATTTTGAACCAAGATCTCTGTGGATATAGAAGCCAAAAAATATAATTTTTTCCTCCCCATAACCAATATCAGATTAACTTGATGTAGAGGATTAATCTAGAGGAGGGATAGGTTGATGGCATCTGGATTAGAAGGCCGAATGATGAGAAAATTTTCAACAAATTTCTTTTCCACCTCACTGTTGACTCTGGGCCTCCCATGTGTGAGAAAATACCTCTCACCAATCACAAATTTCACCAGCACAAAGTCCTCCTCCATTTCAATTTTTAAAATGAGTTTCAGATGCTTATCAAAATGGCCATTTTAGAGACATTTCCTGATTCTTGCCAGCAAGGAGTAGGAAAGGATCTTGGTCAGAATCCATAAAAGCACAAGAAAAGGAAAAGGATGAACAAGACATGGATAAAAACAAATAAATAACCAAACCCTTACCCTTTGCATGCTCTAAGCCAATAGAAACCATCATATTTTCATAGCATATCATTCATTTCTTAAAAGGGAATTGAGACCCAACCATTCCATGCAATTATTACTAACCCTTTTTTCCAGATTTATCAATTTCTGAATTTGCTAATAGATCTGCACATTTATTTCTTTCCCGGTACACGTGTGTGATGCTCCAAAATTGGAGGGATAAAATATATATTATTTATTTGATTCCTAAATCAATCCTCCACGAGTTATCTTTTTATTAATGATGGCATTCACAATTAATTGAGAGTCTCCTTCGATTTCCAATTCCTTGATATTTTGATAAATGGCCAGTTCCATATCCTTATCCAAAGCTTGAAACTCAGGAAAATTACACATCCCATATTTTAGCTTAAATGAAGCAACCCAAACTAACTAACCTAGATCATTTCTGATGATGCATCCTGCACCCAAAACATTAGGATTACCGCTAGCCGCTCCATCAAAGTTTAATTTGAAGACACCTGAATTAGGTGGAGACCATTCTAAATTATTTCTAAAATTGGGTTCAGAAGAGACATATTTAAGGTCCCCATCTCTTGGTTTGATGATATTAGGCTAAAGGTTTTGAATCTCCCTCTCTTTTAGAAAAGGGACAACCTCTTTTCTAGAAAAAGGAAACCACTTTTGAAATTTCCTAATCCAATCTTAAGATAACCTCTTCAGTTGAGTGAATTTCCTCCATGAAAATCCTTTTTTATCTCCAACCAGAGATGCCAAATGAGAAGGATAGGACTATAAATCCAAATTGAAGAAAGAGCATCAGAAACATTAACTTTAGGCCAAACCAGCAAAACCTCTGACAACAAGCATGGTTAGACTCATGGAATATTAAATCGAGCACACAAGTAATTACAACATTTCACTACAAAGGGGAAATGCCCAAGAAGGAAATCCTTGTCTTCTTCAACATCCTTACAAAGAATAAATATAGTAAGACCACACATTCCTGCTTTCTTCGCCTATCTTGATTAAGGATTTTCCCTTTGAACACAACCCTATAAAATAGCCCTGCTCTTGGAGGGTAATAAATAGACCACTAGCTCTTCCAAATCACCCCATATTCTCTCTCTTAGGACATAATATTTTATATCCAAATCCGAGAGAGTAAATGCCATAAGTTTTCGCAGTGTAGATTATTTCATCAACATGTGCAGAAATAAAACCATGTCTATTGTCTTATTCCTTCTTGTATAAAATTTATAGGCCTCAGATACATTAAGATGATTTATATCTTTCTAGAAACAGGGGTAGGGGATTGATTTCCCCTAATGCCATAGTTAATAACTTTGGAACCTCATTCTTCAACTAGGATACTTTTTATTTCCAACAGGTTAGGGATCTCATCTAAAGTAGGAAGACCATTCCATGAATATTCCCAAAACTTGGCTCCTTCCCCATTTCCAATTTTTCAAGAGGAAGAGTTCATGAAAATTACCAGATGTGCAAACCAGGGGGAGTATTGTCTATCCAAAAAATAGAATCCGGTGAAAAGGCTCCCAATTTTTTTTTTCCACAATTCTTCTCAGGAGGCTGCTATGATTAGATAAGAGATGCCAAACCACTTCAACCCCAAGGGAAATAATCTAATTACCAAGATTAAGGATTCCATCCCCACCTAGATATTTGGGCTTGGAAAGAGAATCCCATGTGATAAGTGGGATTTTATTATCATTTGAATTACCTTACCAAAGGAATTTTCTTATTACATTAACAAAATTATCTAGGAATCCTTTGGGAATTTTCAAAATTGAAAGCATGTAGATGGGAGTGGGACACATAAATTTTTTAATAAGAAACATTATACCAGCCAAAGAAATCCACCCACCTTTCCATGATTGTAATCTAAACTCTAAAGCAAAAATAAGGTCTTTCCAAAAAGAGGATCTCCTAGACCCACTAAATAGGGGGGACCCCAAATACTTCAAGGGGATATTTCCTCTTTTTAAGTGAATAATATTGAGATTTCAAGCTTCTAGTCTAGGGAAAATATTGAAGAAGAAGATAACAAATTTTGGAACACTAACTACCTGACCAGCTACCAAAGAATAAGCATGTAGGGAGGATTTCAATTCTTTTGCCTCTTGAATACTATCTTTTATGAACAATAAAGTGTCATTAGCAAATTGTTGATGAGACATGAGATCTATCCCCTCTGTAACTATTAAATGCTACAATATTCCTATAAGAACTTTACTTTTTATGGATCTACTTAGAGATTCAGTAAACATGATGTAGAAGAAGGAAGAGAGGGGATCCCCTGTCCTATTCCCCTATTTATTTAAAAAAAACCTACAACATAGCCACTGATTAGCACTGAAAAATAGGGATGGTAATGCAGCTGAATACCATTTACAAAGAAGGGGGAAGAACCCAAATTTATTTAAAAATATTATCAAGAAAGTTCAGTTGATCTTATCATATGCCTGGATGATGTCAAACTTCAAAAGCATACCAGGAGTTTTTTTATTAGACAAGGAATGAATAAGATCATGAGAGAGAAAAATACCTTCATAAATGGACCTTCCTAGCATGAAAACAATTTTCTCCCGAGAAATTAGGGGATTGAGAAGAATCTTCAAGTGGGAGGTAATTTCTTCAGAGATTATATTATATGAGGTAGTACAAAAAGACATTGGCCTGAAATAAGAAAAAGTGTCATGGTGATCCTTTTTAGGAAACAAGCACATGAAAGTGCAGTTCATGGATTTAAGAATTTATTTGGATTTTTTGATTCTTCAACAACAACCCAAACATCAAGGACCACAATACCCTTGAAATGTTGAAAAACAATCGTAGAAACCATCAGGGCCAGGGGCTTTATTTTTCTCCAGAGAGAAGACAATATTTTCCACTTCCTCCATTGAAAATGGTCTTAGAAGCTACTCATTTTGATCATCGGAAATAAAGGTCTGGATAAAATCTAAAAGAGCATTCTGACTACTTTCATGGGAGACTACACCCCCCCAAGTAGAGAAGAGAAGTATGTAATTCCTTCTTTAATTATATCTTTTTTATATGAGAGCACATCACCATTATCCATTTTGATGAAAGAGATGAAGTTGAAACTTCTGTTGGCTTTAACAGAAGCATGGAAGAATTTTGTATTTATATCCCCCTCCTTAAGCCAATTCTCCTTGGAATTTTTCTTTTAGTATATTTCTTTTCTACGGAGATGCTCACCAAGTTCATCTAACAATATTTTTTCTTTTTGGTATTCTTCCTAACCCATACCATTAGAGAAAATGAGAAAATTCAAATCCTGAAGTTCTCTTTCTACTTTGATTTTTTCTTGAAAATGTTCTTAAAATGCTTCTCATTCCATTCCAATAGGTTACCTTTGATTAGCTTGATATTTTGAGCTAAGATATAAATTTTTGAGCCTTTGAAATTGTAGGAATCCTGCAAAACCTTGATATTGTCCTCCAAGGATGGATCTCTTAGGTCCATATAAGTTCAAATTTGAAGGGGGATTTCTTTGGGGATGATTCTAGGTTATTGGAGAGGACCACAAGATAGTGATCAAAACTAGGGCAAGGTAGGACATCATACTCAAGAATGATATTTCTATGAGCCCACAGAGAACTGGCCAAGAATCAATCCAACCTCTCAAATATATTGTTGAAGCCTCTTCTGCTATTGCTCCAAGTGAACCAACCTTTCTAAGGTTAAATATCCATCAGGTATACGTTCCTAATAAAAGAGAAAAATTCCACTTGAGACTGATAGTTTCTTATGATTCCACCACTTTTATCCATATTTGAATAAATAGCATTAAAATCACCTCCAAGAATGAAGAGATGGTAATTCTTATCTTGTAGAGCTAAGGACAACTCCTGCTGAAGGAATATCTTCCCAGTTATACTATTTATGACATAAATATTGAGAAATAAGAAATCATCTTGATTATACTTGGGACAAATATTGCACATCTCCCAGCTAGGATTTTGGGAAATCAAATCCACTTCTACTCCAATTGATTTCCAGAGAACACCCAAATCACCCGACTCACCATTTGAGTCCACAAAAATTCCTTTCCATCCTTTACAAGATGTATCCCAGCATTTCCCAATATCTACAAACAACATTTATGTTTCTTGTAGAAGAACTAAACAGTCATCTGAGGAGAAAAGATAACGCTTGAGAAAACATTATTTTCCAGGGGTATTTCAACCCTTGACATTCTAGGAAAGAATTTTCATTGATGACTAGGAAGGAGTTTCACCTTCCCAATTTCATATTTATCAAAGTTAATTGTGCTCTATTTCCACGATTCCACTTCTTTTTGTGCTATCTCCTACTTGGAATTCTTACCACTCTTGCTAGAGGATCCACATATAGTTTATTTTAAACCCACTTGACCAACAACTAAATTAGTAGTAGGAGGCTCCATCTCTAGACCATTAGGCTCAATGTATCCATCATCTAGGGAAATAGGGGGAATCTTAAACACCTAGGTGCTCTAACTCTTGCCTTTGAGCATACCAGTCATTCAATTCTTTAGTTGAGTTGTATTTTCCAAGCCTCATACCTTCCTTGATCGCTAAAACCAACCTTTTTGTTTCCTTTTGAAACTCCTCTATATCCTTCAAAAGGGAGCGAGGGGACAAGCAGTCCATTGGAGCTATCTTCAACAATGGTCCACCCGAATTTTCAATATCCTTTTCTTTTTCTTTCCAGACCAAAGATATGGAAATACATATTGGTCCATATTTACTACTCTCCATGATAAGAGTTTGAACATTATCTGGAGGGATCTCAGACTTCGACCCGAGATTATTTTCCATTCTGGTCCTAGAGGGACAATCCTTCCTCATATGCCCTAATATTTTACATGAGAAGCATTTGACTTCAAGACCCTCATATTTAATAGACCAAATCAAAGAACCATTATGGGACTTTAGGAAAACCACCTACCAGAGAGGATTCCTTAGGTCCATTTCCACACAAACTCTAGTAACTTAGTTCTTTCAAGATCTTAGCAAGGGATTTTTAATTTGCATAAAGGAATCCA
This sequence comes from Taxus chinensis, assembly GCA_019776745.2. Taxonomy (NCBI): domain Eukaryota; kingdom Viridiplantae; phylum Streptophyta; class Pinopsida; order Cupressales; family Taxaceae; genus Taxus; species Taxus chinensis. The sequence goes on along the minus strand of CM034147.1, from coordinate 150,692,822 downwards.
ACTTTTCTGCAAAGGATCTAAGAGAGGAGGCTCTCCAAAATTCAGTAGGAATCTTAGGGAGACTAATCCAAAGAGGGTCTTTCTTGATTTTTTCTTCAAAGGGATTAAAAAGAGTAGTCCATGGCCAAAAGTAAAGATTGGAAGAGTTTAAAAACTAGGGCTCACCCCTATACACTTTGTTTAAGGAATCTGAAGAGGGAAAGAGAACTTAAAAGAAACCATTAGACTGAAAATTTACATTTGGTTTTTCATCCTTGCCCCAGAACCAAAAATTCCAATCTAGGATTCTCCATCTTGAATAGTTCACACCAATGAATTTACAGTATAGAGCATTCCAATTCAAGTCCTCGCATACCTCTTTCCCTAGGGCAAGGGATAAATCAACATTAAGAATCTTAATCGAAATCTTGAAATCAATTCCCTTGATCTTTATTTTTTCTTCTTCAACTTGAATCAAATAATCTACCCCATTTGGAATTGAAGGGACCTCTTGGGAAGACTCCATAAAAGCTGAAGCAAACTTCTCTAAAACTTCATGGGCCCTGGATAATGCATCCTCTCTAACGATATTGGCTACAAAATTTTTAAATGCATCATTTCCAAGTGTCGAAAAGAGGGTTTTCAACAACGCTCCTGGACTGACTCTTTGGATAAAACACTCTTCTTCCTGAATAGGAATGGGAGAATTGATAGCTCCATGGGATCCCTAACTTCGATGATTACCAACAAGAATGACATTTTCACCAGTAATAATTCCTTTTCCATGATCTCCTGAAAAGACAACGCCCGAGATCATAGAATTTGAAGAGGGCACGAACTGGGAAGGGGTGAATTTGTCTCTAGATTCACTATTTTGGTGAGCCATTACCACCAATTTAAATTAAACACAAATAATTTTCAAAAATGGGGGGTGGAAATATTTAAACAAGTTTTTTTTTAAACGTGGTAAAAAAGTATAAAACAAGGTTAGATAAGTGGGATGTGCCATCTAGGCCAACATGCCGAGATGGAGGATTGCCCGATCAAGGGGTTATGTTAGGCAAGCTGGTGGATAGCTCAATGAGACATGGTGATATGAAGCTCAAGGGTGACTCGGTCTTCCAAGAAGGTGAATGAGCATGTGGGGGTGTTGGCTAGCACGTCGTTGAATGGATCGAGGAGAATAAGGATCAAGAAGGGATAGATTTGGCAGAGCGATCAAGTGATTCAGTCAGGAAGAGAGATAAGCGCAAAATGGCTCGAAGGTGGTTCACATAAAATCCATGTTCAGTGAGTCTGTAGAGATTCAATGGTTGAGAGGAAGGGTTTATGCATAGGCCAGGTCACAGGAAGGTTGTCCAGAATGGATAAGCACACTAAGCAGGCTTAACACATCGAGCCCAATGTAGAGTTGTAGGGTAAAGTGGAGCTAACTAGAAAGGACAAAAATTAGGTTTGACAGGGTAGAGCACCAAGGAAAAACATGCACATCCAAAGCATAAACAAAAAATAACTCAATGGCATGTAATTCACAATGAATCAAAATCCAATGCATGGAAAGAGGACTCAACAAAGTCAAAAACAATGAAAAAATTAAAAGGAGATAACTTGTTCGACCAAGAGCATAACACAGACAAAACAAAAACCCGACACAATAATGGAGAATAAATAACTCACAGATAGAGATAATAAATCGACTATGCTAAATGAGTTCTGTGCAAAATAAATCAACTTTCCTATCAGGGTCAACTTACCCAGAATAGAGCATCTCTAGTCAGGTATCTTGCTGAGATCTGTAAGAGCTTGGCTGAGTTGATAGGGTTTAGGGAGTAGCAAGGATGCTAAAAAATAAGATGCAAGCCAGCAAGGAAGAATTTAGGGAGCTCCAACCAGAGATATTTTTCAAAAAAAATCATTTTTAATTTAAAAACTAATAAAATCAAATGCAAAACCTACCTCCAAATTTATCTATTCCCTCCAAATTTAGCTGCAACTAGCTAGATTTGGCTGAGAAACACCTGAAACTTGCACATGCACAACCATAAAACCATCAAAAACTCCAAAAAAAGAGATTTTTAAACATGTTAACAAGATTCCAAAGGATGATAAAAAACTTACACAAATACCAAAAGAAAATTAATTAGCAACTGAAATAAAACAAGTACATATTTAATGAACCATAACTATGATACCATATCATATTTTTTTGTAGGGATCAATACGGAACCTCGTGTACATCAAAAAGGTTAAACTTCTAATTGTGACGTGAATGCTTCAAGAAATCAGTAAGAGATCAAATCAAAAAGGAAAATAAGTATGCAATAATAGGTCTACTCATTCTCATAAATCAAAAATAAATGTATATATAGGAGTGTTGTGTAACTCCCAGGCATGCAAGTGTACACATGAAACCCTAACTAACTCTAATGACCTATGATCTTGCTAAGTGAGATGGCAAACCATATATGGTGGAAAGGACGTCGAATGAGAATGAGACAAGTCATATACTTGAACAATAATCACATCATCAATAGAAATCAGTGGAAATTTTGGAAATAATTTTCCATTGACTATCTCTACTATGATTGAAGCTATAGCTTTAAGTTTTATAACCTCTTGTTTCAGGTTTTTTATATTTTTCTTCACTATTTTTTCTTTTTCTATAATGTTAGAAATATCTTTAAAGTTAACAAATAAATCAATTAAAGCATGATTAATGTTACAGCTAAGAAGTAGGGTCAAAGTACTATGTAACTGTGAAGCAATTGCATCTTGTTTATCTTCCTCCAAGGATCCTATAGCCATATTTAGTGACTTCCATCACATTTAATGGATTAAGTGATGTTTCTCTCTCTCTCTCTCTCTCTCTCTCTCTCCATATTTTCCTCGACATGATCATAACATCCTCCTTTGTCTTTACTATGATATCTTTTCTATGTCTCTTTATTTGACTATTTTTTACCTTATGTAGTTTCTTTTCCTTCTTGTTGCAAACTACCAACACATTAAGAAGCATATATTGTAAGGAAATCATTGTTTAGTGTTCACATTAGAGGCCTATTTGATATTTACTGTAGAGTAAATAATACTTATGGTTATATTGTTATTTGGGTTGTTTTTAGTACTCTTGTGGTTTCAACAATATTACGTACATTGGTTACGAGAACATTTTGAGGGGTGATTTATCATAGAATCCTCCTTAATTATAGGATTTGCATCCATATATAATTGTATAGTGTCCCTTATGAAATAATATAGAAGATAGATTATTACTATGTTACATTTATGTAAGTCTGGTCCAAATCTTTCATCAGGTATCAGAGTTGTGTCTAATCCTATCTAATGGAAGATTAATTAATATTTTAGGGGCATACATGTTTCTATTCACCCCTATCGATTATAACTCTATGAATAGTTTGTCCTTTTTAGGAAGATTTATTTGTGAGAGTAGTTTATATAATTGTAACTCGTGTGTTTTGCAAGGATATATATTATTTTTGTGTTTATCAATTCACATACAAATATTTGGGCCTACTCAGTCTTATTACTATGCATAGGTGATCTCAATCAACATTGTGGATTGTCAAGTGTTAGTGGTCAAAACTACTCACTTTTTTGAGATCCAATATTGATTTGGTGACAAGCTTGTCTATGTCGTGTTGATTCAATTGTGCAAAGAACAAAGAGTACAAGCTATAGGCATCTTCTAGACCCATGACAGTCATTAGTTCTATCTTAGGATGTAACAGATCATAATAAAGTGTTAAGAGCATGTAATTTTAGTGAATGAAATATTCATTAACTTATTGGTATCCATGTATCAACTGTAATCTCTCCTAAAATCCCGTGGACGTTGCCAATTCAGAAAAGGTATTTTATTTTACAAAATTTGAGTTTTATGTTGCTACGTGTGAAATTCTATTGACATCTCACTCTAATCATTAGAAGGTGTCAAATGTGCATTGTAACTATTTTGTGTTTTCTATCAGACATTTTAGTCAGATCTAAGAGATCCTTATAAAGGAATCATATTCTTTCCCACATACATGCAAGAAAGATCCTCATGTTTTCATGCTTTGCACTCAATAGACATGTTACACCATTTTTTGTCAATATCTTTCCAAAGAAAACATGTGCAGATCATAAACGATAACATTTTATTCAAATAGTGAGATTCAATCTCCATCATTCACGATAATAATATAGAATAGGATTTGGTTTTGTAGATGGGATTCTAATATTGCATTGAACAACATCGAGTCTTTATGCCTTGCAAGTAAAGTGAGTCGATTAATAATTTATTTCTTAAATTTTGGTGTTAATAAAAATACTTTATTATTCTTTCTAAGTGAAGGATTGGTTAGTATGGGAAAATTCACCAGTCACTTTTTCTTTTAAAATTCTAGAAGAATCTATATATGTCATAGGTATATGTCTTATATATATATTTTTTAATGTTCAGTGTCATTGATACTATGTCAACATCAATAATAGAGTAGTCAATGTTTTTATTGTCTTCTTAGAGTCAAACGTATATGTCAAAAAGGTATTTTATGTGTCAATAGTCTTTTTGATGTTATTAGTGCATTAAAAAGTTTTAGGTGTTTTGTTAAATGCATAAGCATCGTAAGTTTGTATATCATAATTTTTTTCGAGTCCAAAAATTCAAAATGGTTAAAATTATTCAAATAGTTTGTGGTGTCCATAATTTTATTGTGCCATCAGTCCCATTAGTAGAGTCAAAATATTGTAAAATTAGAAAAAAAAACCCTTACAGATGCATTTTTTCGGTGTTACCCGATGTTTGGAAAATAAACAATTTCACTTTGTGTAGGGAATAATAAACAATGTGGAAATCATTTTGAACATAGTGGTTGCATTCGACTAGGTTAGAAATGTTACACTGGAGGATGGAGGAATTGGAGGTAAGAGGTTAATAAGTGACCTCTCATTAGTCACCAATGATGTGGACGCACCAAGACGTGGTGACAGTCTTTTTGTGATTTTTCTTTCAATATTTGATTTCCAGTGTGCTTCTTTTTTAGAGTTCATGTTTTGTGTTGGTGTTGGCGAGGGAATTTGTCAGGTGGAATTTTTTTTGAATTCCTTCCCAACGCTCTAGGAATCTAAGTCCCTCTACTTAACTAGTGCAGCTATCGTATATGCATGCGCGATAAAATGTGGATTTTTGTGGTGGCCTTTTGGTCGGGGATCCAACAGGGGCACTCCACTGACCTTGCGGAAAATGCTTGCAGTTATCTACGAGGGGGAAAATTGCTATGAAGGTGGGAAAGGGAGTGAGAAAAGAGGTAAGAGAACTACTATTGTAGGTAGGAAATCATATTCCTGCACATGCTAGTTAGACAATTCATCACATGCATTCATGGGAAGAAACAACCCTGTAAATGGCAACAATATGAGATAAGATTGCGAACTCAAAGTTTCTAAAATATCCTCATCAAAGAGGCTACAAAATTATTCTTCTTGTATTGATGCTTAATCAAAAGTTGTACATAGTGGAGAAATGGAGGAAATTGAGAAAAAGGGGGGGGGGGGAATGAAAGAAAAATGGTTGTCTCCTTTGTTTTCTCTAAGTATAATGCACTCAGGAATTTACAAGATCAATCGCCAACCCTCGACAATGACATGAAGAAGCCATTAAATCCCCTCCAAGAAATAGTTACAACTTCTTCTTTGTTAGCAAGAAACGGTTTACAATTTCTTTTCAATCATTTGTGTCCATTCGGATTCTTGATTCGCGAAGAAACACTTATGATGGAAAAGCTAGACTTTTCATAATGTAGTTGTTACATGCATTTTGTAACTTTGAATTTGAACCATTTATATTGCCTTCAAAATTTTAAACCAGAGTCGTCCACATGGGAGAAAAATATAGGAGCGGGCGTGGAGGATGCCTTTTGCATTTTATGCCTTTGTAGAAAATTGGCTTTTTTTGATGTTTTGGTCCACCCTTCCGCCTTGTTGTCCACTCAAAATTCCCCTGCTTTCAAGAATTCAAAAATTAAAATTTTGAGGTTAAGTTTCTTTTTTATTGTCCTGATAATGTGAAAAGTCAAGAAATTGGGAAAATCTGCATTTTTGGGTCATTTTGTGTGTTTTTCGGGCTTGTTAGACATTTTTGTCCCGCGTGTCCCAAGTTCATTTGGGCCCTCTGTTCCTCGATCGGCCGGTTTACCCGAAGTCTATTCTTTTCGGGCCCATCGAAACTTTTTGTCCCAAATGTCCCAAGTTCGCCCGGACCCGTTGTTCCCTTTTCATCCGATTTGGCCAAATCGCGTATTCCACGTACTTTCATCCCGCATGTATTTTCCCCGCATCACCCGAATCGGCCGAACCGCATACTTTGCGCTTTCGCGTCCCTCGTGTTCCAAATGAACCAAGTGCCATTCGTGCTAATTTTTCCTATTCTACCTGAATATCTTACTTTTCAATTTGGTAGATATGTATTTAATGCACATTTATTGTCTTTCTCTCTCCTAAACGGCTATATAATGAAACTACCCTCTATGCGTTTTTGCACACTGCTTTCATGTTATCTATTGCTCGAACCCTTGCAACCAAAATTCCTACGTGCGTATCCTTTCCACCTGCAATTCCATCCCAAGTCTAGCTTGCAGATTTGCTCTCTGAGTTACTATCAACATGAAGATCAAATTCCAGGGGCAGGAACAAATTTCACCACTCGAGTTTGTCATTCCTGATATCAGGGAAAGTGAAGTTCGCCACCTTGACTTTGGGGATTTTTGGACAAGGATGAAAGATGTGAATCCTTCACCGATGGCACAGATGATTCATGACAGTGGTTTGGCTTTCGCTGGTGGTTTCCCTATCTCGGTGCAATGCGCAAACATAGTGCTCTCATGCGGGGCTCATTTCAACCCTGATTTGAATGAGTTGACAAACGTGCACAGGGAGCTCATCCCAAAACTTGACGCTTCCGCCATTGGCACTGCACTAAGGATTCCATAAATGGACAATGCTATAGTTATCTCCCAGAATCAAGCACATACCCTTTTCAATCAAGACAGTGATAATTATAAGGTACGGGTGGCGAAGTCCTGGCTAAAAAACCCTAAGAAGGGGGCATCTCGTCTATCCAAGGTTCTGTTCCGTGCCGATTTCAACGAAGAACTATCAGATTTCATAATCCTACTGGCTCAGGTTATGGGCTTACCCTCTACTAATGAGTTCCATTTCTGGATTTTCCCGCTTATCAATATGGTGTGTGAGGAAACTCAGAATATCAACTAGGTAGAGATCATCGGTATGAATCTAGCGGAGCAGCTTTCTAATGTACAACAAACAAACAAATTCTATATGAATTCATACCTGATGTATACTCTAGCAACATCGAGGTAATGGTTATGTTTTTTATACATCGATGCTCACAAGGATGACCCCGTGTATGCCTACTGCCCACAGTTCACCCTAGAAACCAGCAATCCCAATTTCCGAAGGGTGAATGATGCTTTCACCATGTAAATTTTTCGGCTTCTTGAGAGTGACACAGCGAGAAGATTTTCTGATGAAGCCATGAGTTTGATATCGCACTACGGTGCTTATTTTACCCAATTCAGAAAATTTTCCTATATCAGGCTTGCTGGCTATGAGAGCACTCCTCTCAAGCTCCCTATGTTCTGCAATGACAAAATGGCCTTGATAGAAGTGTGTAGGCATTTGAACAAATTGCATAGAACCTGCAGGGATAAGAAAATTATTAGCTTACATTTCCCCATCTCTTTGGGAAACTACACCTGCAAAACACCTATGGATATAAAAAATATAGAAAGAGCCCTAGCTCCCATCACTGTCCATTTCTTCAAGCCAAGAACTTGTTTTGACTTGAAGAAGTTTATTGACATCAAGATAACCTATCATCATAGGGCAGACACAGAGGACTATTGGGCTGACTGTGCTGATGATTTTGAAGCCAGAAGGGGGCATTACGGTAGGTTTTCCCTACAGTCAATTCAAGAACTTGGCTTGTACCAAGTTCCTGAAGGGCTCCAGGATGACAATTTTGACCTGTACTCATATGAGTATGAAAAATCAAACACACTCCCTTGGAGGACTTGGATTGATTCAAAAAGGAGAAGGATGATTTGGCTGAAATTCCAGCTCCAGTCTTAGTCAGGACCAAGATCTGGTTTGATAGGAAAGTTCGTGAGCACAGGAGGCACTCAGGGGAATCCTCCTCCAAGAATGCTTCAACACCAAGGAGGGAAGCATCGACACCCAGATCAGAAGCACCTATGCAAGTCCCTCCTGCCTCATCAACTCAAGGACCTGCAGTCTCTACTCCTTCCTCATCCACCCAGGTGTATCAGAAGAAAGTCAAAGAAGTTAAAAAGGAGTCTGTGGAAGAAGATCCCCTAAGGAAGCATGCAGAATTGCCTTTGGGACCAGAGAACATTATTGTTCTCAATGAAAGTGAAGAGAGTGAAGTGCCAACTCCTACAAGCACCCTTGAAGCCCCAATGGATAACGATAAAGAAGTCCAGAGCACTGAATTTCCGAGCACTGTTGATTCCTCTGCACCAGGAGCCCCAAGCGCTCCACTCATATCTCAACTCGAGGCAACAGCAATGCAAACCTTGGGCACCATGAGTTCTCTGTCTCTTGGTCCTCTTGCCCCACCTACTTCTTCCTCCTCCTCTTTTGCATGGGTGCAGCCTCTTATTGACAGTAGGAAGAGAAAATCTTCCTCCCGGATCTCAGGACCAAATTTTGATGTTGTGGTAGCCTTGTTAGGCACTACTCCTCCTTCTTGTGCCAAAAAAGCTAGAATTACCTCCAGGATAGTGTTTGACGCTCAAGGCCAACAATTCCTAGAGATAGCCAAGCCTAAGATAGATAAGCCAGAGCAAGATTTGCAAGCGTCTGATCTTGAGCTCTCAAGGATTCCCATGGGAGAATCTACCCCTGAAGGTGTGATCCATAATCTTCAAGAAACAGTCACTAGAGTCATTGGGAGGGTAGAGAAAGGGCAAAAAACCATTGAACAGTTGGAGCAACAAACCCAGATTCTTACAAGTTTCATCAAGTCCCTGTTGTCCAAAATTAAAGTTTTGGATCCTACCCCATTGACTACTCTTCCACCACCTGTAATTTTTAGCCAAGATGAAGTACAAAGTATTAAAGACATGCATAAGTATTCTGTATATGGAAGAGCTATGGAGCCCATGGTGGATGATATGCTGGTTGCAGGATTAAAATTCATTGATGAAGCCTTCAAACTCCACGGGAAGGTAAGTAATTTGCAACACAAGCTCTCCTCCACTATTGGGAGCATTGATAAAGAACTTAAACTTTGGAGCAGTTGCATAGTAGACCTCCGCCTCATGGGACAAATAGATGAAAATATTTTGATAGCAAGCAAAGTCTTCAAGGATACAAAGGATAATTTGTCAAAGTCCTGGGTCTACAACGTGGAATGGAAGATCAAGGTCCTGGAGGAGGCTTTGGGAGAATTAAGGAATAGCTGATAGAAGGGTGAGGCCTTCAAAACACTAGTTGTATCTGCTTTCAAAGATATACATTTCCATCTTCAGGATGAGACTTCTGGTGTGTCTCTCTCCTTACAAGAAATCAAAGCTCAATTCAGAGCTTTTGTCAAGGGTGATCTATTCAAGGAAAGCTCCATTTTCAAGGGAAAAATGAAGGACATCTGCTCTCTTCAATCTGCCATTGAAGAAGCAAATAAAGATTATCATACTCATGTCGAGTTCGATAAGGAAATGGAGAAGTGCCTCAGATTTTGGACTCAGTATACTGCCAACACATCAGTCCCATGTGGCAGAGACATAGCCGAGGCATTGAAGAGATTTAGACAGCGGATCTTAAAATCAGTGGGTCCCTCCCAGTCATAAGCACCTGTCTTCTTCTCCTAATTCTTCTCTTCTCTTCTCTTCCCCTTCTTTCTCTCATATTTGTTGTAATTAGTTGGGGTATTGCGATTAGCAACCCTTTAACTAATCTTTAGTTAAAAGAATTAGTTACCGAGAGTAACTGATTTGTAAACTATATAATGGCCTCTCCTCACCATTTTGAAAAGAAAAAGAACTTGGCTTATTTTTGAAAGTGTAAATAAATCTTAAAGAAATCAATACAGAAGGAATTTTCATTCTTTGTCTATCTAGTTTCCTTTATTCCTAAGCTATTCATTTAATCTTGTTAGATCATTTGTCTGTATTATGCTAAGAAGCTTTGTATTCTTGTAGATGTTATTTATAGAACTTTGTGTCTTTTCAAATTTCATCTTATTAATATGATACAAATGATCTTATTCCAATTCGTTGTACCCTCGCATACATAAGGAATTACTCTGTCATCTATAATTCTGAATGGTACCTTTCTTCTCGTTCTCGCATTTTCATTCCTCAGTCCTTTTGTGATTGATAATCCTTATAGAAAACACTTTCATAATATCCAAGTTCCATAAGAAAATCATGCTTTATATGTGTAAATAAGTTTGTTTTTGAATAAGGGAACCTCTCCCATCAAAGAGGAGGGACTTCTTGTCCCTTGACTGTTGCTCTTCTTGAAGTCCTTTTTGACGACCAACAGTTTTTGGCGACTCCACTGGGGAATCATATTCCAGTTCTATAATCATTTTATTGATCATCTTTTGATCTGGCGACTCCACGTTTTACTTGAGGGAGAAGGGCCCTTGGTATTGAAGATTCTCAGTTTCAGCTCTTAGAACAACAAGGTTTTCCTCTCGCTTCAACAAGAAGAAATAGAAAGGTTCGTTCAACAAGCACTCCACCTATCCAAGATAGAATCCCTACGGGTGGTATTCCTTCAGAGCAAATCAGTCCTAATCTTCGAGCTTTGATTCTTACTGGTGTTTCAGTTCCTCTTCAAGCCATTTTTCCAAGAATGGTGGTACCATTTCCTTGGGGCCATCGTGTTGGGCCTCTTTCCCTTCCTCAGCCTTTGCATGAGTTACCCAGAGGTAACTGGAAGAACTTCCCTAAATTCAAAGGAGATGGTAAAGTACATCCTGATGAACACATCGCAGCCTTCATAGTTGCATGCGGAGTTCTAGGAGTTGAACATGAAGACGTCTCTGTAAGACTTTTTGTTGAGACTTTACAAGATAATGCTACTGATTGGTTCTATCACCTTCTGGCCGGAGCTATCACTAGCTGGGACACAATGAGAACTAGGTTTGAAAATCGTTTCAAACTGGCGGAAGACGTGCATGCTTTGTTAGCCTAGATTTCTCAAATAAAGAAGGAATCACAAGAGCCCATGATAGAATTTGTGGCTCGATTCAACAGGTTGATTAACAAAATTCCACCAAATACTCAACCTGTAGATCAAATTCAAAAATGCTTCTTCCTAAACGCCCAATTGCCTGAAGTTAGTTATGCACTGAGAAGGGCTAATCTTGCAACATTGGCCGAGGATCAAACTCTTGGTGTTAGTGTTGAAGATGATTTAATCATGTCAGGGAAGTTAAGGAGAGACCCTTCTAAATCTAAGTCTACTTATTCCTCCTCTTACACTCCTGGACCTAATACTGATCCATTGGTACAAAAACTTGCAAATGATCTCATCACCATTAAGAAACAATTAGCTCAGCATACTCCCTATGTAGATGTTTCAAGGAGGAATTTTCAGCCCAGAAATCGTTTCCCTGCTTCTCAAACAAGGGTAGCGCTTGAAGTACCTCCTATTAAAGTTCCTGTCAATGCAACCTGTGAAGTTGAGGAACCATAGGATGAGGAGTTTAATGAAGATTGTGAGGAATTTGTTGAAGAGGTTGATGATGAAACAGATGAACTTGAGGGATCTCGAGTTAATTTCTTCACCACTGAAGGCATTGATGAAGGGGATGATTATGACGAAGTAGTGGAAGACATGAATAGCAAATCATACGCTGTCATGACTCGAGAGCAGACATATCAGAGGGAGAAAGTGATGCAGCCCACCAAGAAATCTAAAGAACAGCCAACAACTATCCTTGTAATTGCAAAAAGAGGATCTCCGATCCCCATTTCATCCACACCAAAGGTGAGTCCTGTCAATTCTGCTACTAAAGTTACTTATTTTTCCCCTAAAATTGATAAAACTAGGATCTCAAGTGATGATAACCTGTCCACTTCTGGGTCTTTTGATATTATTGATCACCTAAAAAAGAATAAGGTTCAAATATCAGAGGCTGAATATTATCAAACCCATCCCAAGGCTTTTGCTAAAATGATTCACTTTGTCAATTCCCATTCTAAAACTACCTCTAAAGGCCTTTTACCCACTCCGTCTTCTGCACCACATCCTAATCTGGTAGCCACTGTCACCTCACCCAATGACAAAATCAAACCATTCTATGTAACACTCCTTATAGCTGGCCATAGGCTCAGTAATTGCGTCATAGACTCGGGAGCATCAGATAATGTAATGCCTGCTAAAGTAGCTCATGCCTTAGGGTTGAATCTCACACACAATTACGGATCTTGTTATTCCATGGAGAGTAAGGAAGTGCCCTTGGTCAGAAGAATTAAGGACGCACAAGTGGCTTTTGCTACTTTGCTTGAGAAGAAAGTTTTGGCTACTATCTTAGTAGCAGATATTCCTCCTTCATATGGGATGCTGCTAAGAAGAAATTTCTGTAAGGATGTGGGTGGAGAAATTCAAATGGATTGGTCAAATGCCTTCATACCTGTTAATGGGAAAATGAAGAAGCTGCTGCCTAAGAAGTAGTCCAAGTATATTGTACAATAAAATGATGATCCCAAAGCACAAATACTCTATGAGGATATGGGGCATGACAACTACATGATTATGTCTCCTGAAGAAATCCATCTCCCCAAAGTCTCACCTAAAGATCCTAATGGTGTTTGGATATTAGAGTTTGATGGAAGTTGTTCCTCAGCTGGTTCTAGAGTTGGTGTCATATTGGTGTCGCCTGAAGGAAGCATTCATCCTTTCTCATTCAAGTTACAATTTGAGAATACCAATAATACAACAGAGTATGAAGCTCTCATTCTTGGACTCCAGGTGGCAAAAGAACAAGGTGTGAAGAATCTTCTAGCTCGTGGGGATGCGGAATTGATTGTCAAGCAAGTTAGGAACCTCTTCCAGGTAAAGAATAGAAGATTGAAACATTACCGGAATCAGGTTTGGGACTCCATTGAATTTCTTGATGCTTTCTCCATCGAAGAAATACCTAGGGAAGAAAATACCATGGCTGATTCACTAGTAGTCTCAGGGTCACTGCTCATACCTCATCCTGACTTTTCTCAAGATAAGTTCACCATTGAGATGATCCATCGACCTAGTGTACCTGATAATATAAGTAATTGGCAAGTTTTCAATGATGATCAACACTTTCTTTCTTTCTTAGAACTCAAGGATAATTTTGAATAGTTGTACTTTGAAGGAAGTGATAATTTGCCTCGTGAAAGTGTTCCCTTTAACGAAGAATCCATCAAAGAAGAAGTGGATCAGGATAGATGTATCAAACTCAAAGGAAACAAGATTCCAAAAGGATTGGTGAGTTTAGAGGAACTGTTTGATAAACACGACAGGTATGTAAAGTTTAGAGCTTCTACTGGACCTCAAAAATCAGCTGAATATGACAAAATTAATATTGGGAGTTCTACTGACCCTAAACTCGTGAACATTGGAAAATGTTGCACACCAGATGAGAGGAAGAGGTAGTTGATCTTTTAAAAAAGTATAAGGATGTTCTTGCTTATTCCTATGAAGATTTAAAAGCTTTCCAACCAAAGGAGATGCAGCATTTTATTCTTCTCAAACCTGGGATTAAGCCTTTTAAATAGAAGCAGAGGGAATACAATCGTAAGATAGCTGACACAATTTTTCAGGAAATACAAAAGTTATTGAAGGCTAAAATCATTTTTCCTATCCATCATTCAACATGGATTGCCAATATTGTGCCTATTAGAAAGAAAAATGGTGAGATTCATATCTGTGTTGACTTCAGGAATCTAAATCAAGCTTCCTTGAAAGATAATTATCCCTTACATATGATGGATCAGGTCTTGCAAGTAGTAACGGGATCCGAAATGTTGTCTATGCTTGATGGATTCTCAGGATATAACCAGGTAGAATTTAATATTGCAGATAAACACAAAACGGCTTTCACTACCCCTTGGGGTACCTTTACTTACAAAAGGATGCCTTTTGGGCTCATCAATGCCGGTGCCACTTTTCAGAGGGCTATGGATTTGGCCTTTGGAAGTTCGAAAGGAAAGTGTATCGTCGTATACCTTGATGATTTGACTGTATTTTCTAAAACAAGGGCGGATCATTTCCAGCATCTAGAGACAGTTCTGCTAAGATGTAGAGAACATGGGATCTCTTTGAATCCTAAGAAATATGTTTTTTGTGTCATAGAGGGGAGATTATTGGGGCACGTTGTCTCCAAAGATGGTATAAAAATTGATCCTGAGCGAGTTCAAGCTATTCAGCAAATTCCTCTTCCAACCAGCAAAAAGGGAGTGCACTCTTTCTTTGGTAAGATCAACTTTTTGAGAAGGTTCATCCCTGATTTTATAGAGCTAACCTTGAATATCTCCCAAATGATGAAAGGAAAACAAACGTTTGGTTGGTCTCCTGAAGGGAAAGAAGCCTTTGAAGGTATTAAAAGGGCCATTGCTAAAACTCCTATTTTAGCATGTCCAGATTTCAGCAAAGATTTCATTATCTATTGCTACGCCACAGATAACACCCTGGCTGTTGTTTTGACTCAGGAAGATTCTAATGAGCACGAAATCCCAATTACATTTATGAGCTATATTCTAAAAGATCATGAGTTAAAATACACCATAATGGAAAAACATGCTTTTGCAGTGGTTAAAGCTGTCAAGCAGTTTCGTTTTTACATTCTTAACTCTCACTCCACGGTGTTGGTACCATATACAACTATCAAATAAATTCTCACACAGTAGGAATTTGGATCCAAGAGAGGGAACTAGGTGGCCAAGCTTCAAGAATATGATATTGACATCAAACCAACCAAGCTCATCCATGGAAAATTCCTGTGTGAACTCATCGCTGAAGGAGCTAGACATGAGTTACTGGAGGATAAAGTTGGTCTTCCTACCGTTCTGTTTCTTAGCTCAGTTGAGGAATGGTATGCTGATATCACTCATTTTCTCACCTATGGGGAATACCCCTCTCATTTGTCTACCAAAGAAAAGAGGGCTGTTAAACTAAGGTCAGTTCAATATGTGTTGTGGGAAAACGCCTTGTTTAAGCGCGGGTTAGATGGAAGGTTTTTGAAATGTGTGGACAAGGAATAGCAGAAAAAGCTACTCTTAGCTTTTCATGATCAGGAATGTGGAGGGCATTACTCATCAACTGTCACTGCTCATAAAATACTTCATGGAGGATATTACTAGCCTACCTTGTTCAGAGATGCATCAAAGTGGGTTGATAAATGTGAAGCATGTTAGACTTTCATAGGTAGACCCAAGTTGGCCTCTTTGCCCCTTAAACCCGTTGTAATTGAAGAACCTTTTCAACAGTGGGGTTTGGACTTCATTGGAACACTTAATCCCTCTTCTAGTGCTGGTCATACTCATGTATTAACCACCATAGATTATTTCACCAAATGGGTAGAAGCCATTCAAGTAAAAAGTGCTACTTCCGAAGTAGTATGCAGTTTTATCAAAGAAAACATCTTGGTAAGGTATGGTGTACCAAACAAGATTGTGACAGATAATGCTTCAAAATTTTCTTCAACTGAGATGATGGATTTTTGCTATGGATATGGCATCTCTCTGGCTCACTCCTCAGATTACTATCCTCAGGGAAATGGACAAGCATAATCAACAAATAAAAAACTAGTGGCCATAATAAGGAAATTAGTCAATGAGTCCTAGAGGAACTGGCACAAAAAACTCTATGATGCCCTTTGGGAAGATAGGATCACACCTAAGAGAGCCATTGAAATGTATCCTTTTCAGGTAGTATATGGAGTAGAAACTCAATTGCCAGTAACAGTGGAGCTACCAGCCTTGCATCTAATGAAGGCCATTGAAGATAGCAGTTTCAATGATTCTTTGGATAAGAGAATCATGTATCTTCACAAATTGAATGAGGACATATTGGAAGTTACTGATAGGATATCTGCTCATCAACATAAGGTAAAGGTCTTGTTTGATAAGAAAGCCAGGTTTAGGGATTTCCAAGTTGGAGACACTTTTTTGTTGTGGGATAAAAGGCATGAACCTGTGGCAGCCATGGCAAGTTTGATTCCCTTTGGCTCGGACCTTTCAAGATCAGGAACTTTGCTAGTAAGAATTATTTTTACCTTGATTATATGGATGGTTCTTCTCTCCCACTTCCTTATAGTGGGAAGTACCTGAAATTGTTTAAATCATAGGTGATTAGGAAGTCCTTTTGTATATTCTGTATAGTGTTTTGTTTTTCTTTCCCTTTGTTTTGGTGTGTTGTCCTCTGTATTGGTTTAATTCGATGACTTTGTGGCCCAATGGATAAGGTACTGGTCTACTTCCCCGAGTTTGTCTAAATTCTTACCTTGTCTCATTCTTTAAATATATGCCAAGTCATCCCCAGAAGGAGCCAGCTGTTGTCCACTCAAAATTCCTCTGCTTTCAAGAAGTTGAAAATTAAAATTTTGAGGTTAAGTGTCTTTTCTGTTTTCCTGATAATGTGAAAAGTCAAGAAATTGGGAAAATCTACGTTTTTAGGTCATTTTGTGTGTTTTTCGAGCTTGTCAGACATTTTTGTCCCGCGTGTCCCAAGTTCATTTGGGCCCTCTGTTCCCCGATCGGCTGGTTTACCCAAAGTCTGTTCTTTTCGGGCCCGTCGGAACTTTTTGTCCCAAATGTCCCAAGTTTTCCCGTACCCGTTGTTCCCTTTTCGTCTGATTTGGCCGAATCACGTATTCCGCATACTTTCGTCCCGCATGTCCCAAAAGCATTTGTGTGTCTTTTCCCCGCATCGCCCGAATTGGCCGAACCACGTACTTCGCGCTTTCGCATCCCTCGTGTCAAAAATGAACCAAGTGCCATTCGTGCTAATTTTTCCTGCTCTACCCGAATATCTTGCTTTTCAATTTGGTAGATATGTATTTAATGCGCATTTATTGCCTTTCTCTCTCCTAAACGGCTATATAATGAAACTGCCCCCTATGCATTTTTGCACACTGCTTTCATGTTATCTATTGCTCGAACCCTTGCAACCAAAATTCCTGCACGCGTATCCATTCCCCCTGAAATTCCATCCCAAGTCTAGCTTGCAGCTTTGCTCTCCAAGTTACTATCAACATGAAGATCAAATTCCAGGGGTAGGTACAAATTTCACCACTCGAGTCTGTCGTTCCTGATATCGGGGAAAGTGAAGTTCGCCACCTTGACTTTGGGGATTTTTGGACAAGGATGAAAGACGTGAATCCTTCACCGATGGCACAGATGATTCATGACAGTGGTTTGGCTTTCCCTGGTGGTTTCCCTATCTCGGTGCAATGCACAGACACAGTGCTCTCATGCGGGGCTCATTTCTACCCTTATTCGAGTGAGTTGAAAAACGTGCACGGGGAACTCATCCCCAAACTTGACGCCGCCACCATTGGCATTACACTAAGGATTCCAGAAATGGACAATGCTATAGTTATCTCCCGGAATCAAGCACAGGCCCTTTTCAATCAAGACAGTGATAATTATAAGGCGCGGGTGGCGAAGTCCTGGCTAAAAAACCCTAAGAAGGGGGCATCTCGTCTATCTAAGGTTCTGTTCCGTGCCAATTTCAACGAAGAACTATCAGATTTCATAATCCTACTAGTTCAGGTTATGGGCTTACCATCTACTAATGAGTTCCATTTCTGGATGTGCCCGCTTATCAATATGGTGTGCGAGGGAACTCATAATAACAACTGGGCAGATATCATCAGTATGAACCTAGCGGAGCAGCTATCTAATGTACAACAAACAAAGAAATTCTATATGACGTCATACCTGATGTATACTCTAGCAACATCGAGGCAATGGTTTGGTTTTTCATACATCGATGCTCACAAGGATGACCCTGTTTATGCCTACTACCCGCAGTTCACCCTAGAAACCAGAAATCACAATTTCCGAAGGGTGAATGACACTTTCACCATGTACATTGTTCAGCTTCTTGAGAGTGACACAGTGAGAAGATTTTTTGATGAAGCCATGAGTCTAATATCGCACTACGGTGCTTATTTTATCCAACTCAGAAAATTTTCCTATATCAGCCTTGCTGACTATGAGAGCACTCCTCTCAAGCTCCCTATGTTATGCAATGACAAAATGGCCTTGATAGAAGTGTGCAGGAAATTGGAAAAATTACATAGAACCTGCAGGGATAAGAAAATTATTAGCTTGCATTTCTCCATCTCTTTGGGAAACTACACCTGCAAAACAACCCTGGATGCACAAAATATAGAAAGAGCCCTAGCTCCCATCACTGTCCATTTCTTCAAGCCAAGAACTTGTTTTGACTTGAAGAAGTTTATTGAGCAGAACATCAAGATAACATATCATCATAGGGCAAACACAGAGGACTATTGGGCTGACTATGCTGATGGTTTTGAAGCCAGAAGGAGGCACTATGGTAGGTTTTCCCTACAGTTAATTTAAGAAATTGGCTTGTACCAAGTTCCTGAAGGGCTCCAGGATGACAATTCTAACCTGTACTCATATGAGTATGAAAATGTGGTCAAACACACTCCCTTGGAGGACTTGGATTGGTTCAAAAATGAGAAGGATGATTTGGCTGAAATTTTGGCTCCAGTCTTAGTCAGGACCAAGATCTGGTTTGATAGGAAAGTTCGTGAGCACAGGAGGCACTTAGGGGAATCCTCCTCTAAGGATGCTTCAACACCAAGGAGGGAAGCATCAACACCCAGATCATAAGCACCTATGCAAACCCCTCCTGCCTCATCAACTCAAGGACCTGCAGTCTCTACTCCTTCCTCATCCACCTAGCTGTATCAGAAGAAAGTCAAAGAAGTTAAAAAGGAGCCTGTGGAAGAAGATCCCCTGAGGAAGCATGTAGAATTTCCTTTGAGACCAGAGAACATTATTGTTCTCAGTGAAAGTGAAGAGAGTGAAGTGCCAACTCCTGCAAGCGCCCCTGAAGCCCCAATGGATAAGGATAAAGAAGTCTAGAGCACTGAATTTCCAAGCACTGTTGATTCCTCTGCACCAGGAGCCCCAAGCGCTCCACTCATATCTCAAATCGAGGCAACAGCAATGCAAACCTTGGGCACCATGAGTTCTCTATCTCTTGGTCCTCTTGCCCCACCTGCTTCTTCCTCCTCCTCTTTTGCATGGGTGCAACCTCTTGTTGACAGTAGGAAGAGAAAGTCTTCCTCCTGGATCTTAGGACCAAATTTTGATGCTGTGGTAGCCTTGTTAGGCACTACTCCTCCTTCTCACGCCAAAAAAGCCAGAATTACCTCCAAGATAGTGTGTGATGCTCAAGGCCAACAATTCCTAGAGATAGCCAAGCCTAAGACAGATAAGCCATAGCAATATTTGCAAGCGTCTGATCTTGAGCTCTCAAGGATTCCCATGGGAGAATCTACCCCTGAAGGTGTGATCCATAATCTTCAAGAAACAATCACCAGAGTCATTGGGAGGGTAGAGAAAGGGCAGAAAACCATTGAAAAGTTGGAGGAACAAACCCAGATTCTTACAAGTTTCATCAAGTCCCTACTGTCCAAAGATAAAGTTTTGGATCCTACCCCATTGAGTACTCTTCCACCACTTGTAATTTTGAGCCAAGATGAAGTATAGAGCATTAAAGACATGCAAAAGTATTATGTATATAGAAGAGCTATGGAGGCCATGGTGGATGATATGATGGTTGCAAGATTAAAATTCATTGATGAAGCCTTCAAACTCCATGAGAAGGTGAGTAATTTGCAACAGAATCTCTCCTCCACTATTGGGAGCATTGATAAAGAACTTAAACTTTGGAGCAGTTGCATAGTAGACCTCTGCCTCATGGGAAAAACAGATGAAAATATTTTGATGGCAAGAAAAGTCTTCGAGGATACAAAGGATAATTTGTCAAAGTCTTGGGTCTACAGCATGGAATGGAAGATCAAGGTCCTGGAGGAGGCTTTGGGAGAATTAAGGAATAGCTGGCAGAAGGGTGAGGCCTTCAAAACACTAGTTGTATCTGCTTTCAAAGATATACATTGCCATCTTCAGGATGAGAATTCTGGTGTGTCTCTCTCCTTATAAGAAATCAAAGCTCAATTCAGAGCTTTTTTCAAGGGTGATCTATTCAAGGAAATATCCATTTCCAAGGAAAAAATGAAGGAGATCTGCTCTCTTCAATCTGCCATTGAAGAAGGAAATAAAGATTATCATACTCATGTCGAGTTCGATAAGGAAATGGAGAAGTGCCTTTGATTTTGGACTCAGTCTACTGCCAACACATCAGTCCCACGTGGTAGAGACATAGCTGAGGCATTGAAGAGATTCAGACAGCGGATCTTAAATTCGGTGGGTCCCTCCCAGTCATAAGCACCTGTCTTCTTCTCCTAATTCTTCTCTTCTCTTCCCCTTCTTTCTCTCGGATTTGTTGTAATTAGTTGGGGTATTGCGATTGTTGTCACCAAATCACAACACCCTTCTATGGTTGATAAAATTGCATATACTTGAACTCACAGTGTGATTGGATAACATTGGTACTATCTCCAAGTTGTGGGACTTGTTACTTGAGATGGACCTCCAGAGAAAGCTGGTTCTTGCTCCTAAACTACCTGCCACAATCTACTCTAATGCAGGGGAAACTAACTATTCTAATCTAAATTTCCAAGGGACCAAGGAGAGAGAATGCATAAAATGAAATCCTACACTAAAGCGGTGATACACCAGAAAAGGAGGGTGTGAGAGTAGTCTCCAAATGCGTGAAATACAAAAGCAAAGTACACACTAGAAGAGGTGATGATAGTTCTCCATAATCTAGCAAAACGCATTCACAACAATATTTCAAACATACACAATGATAATGGATCCCTGCATGCACATAATAATAGACACAATATTCTTGTAAATAAGAGGTTGAAGGGGCAAGAAGAAGGCAAGAAAACACAGTAGGGGAAGATACATCCACAAACTTATATTTTATTACTTCCTAATATGCACAGTTCAATCGGTTACAAGGTAAGGTCCTGGATCACCATGCAAGGAGTCCATAACAAGGGCCTGAAAAAAATTGGCTTCACAAAGCAATTTTGGCAGAGCTTTGATACAAAAACTACCTCCCTTTACAATGAGCCCAACACTCCAATTTATAGAAAAGATGAGAAGAGAGAGAGAGGGAAAAATGGAAATCCCAAAATCTGTCCTTCAACCACTTGTAAGAGGCATTAAATGGAGTAAAATGATTATATATTACTTGTAAAAGGCTCCCCATACTGTCCCAGGTGCTGCAGCAGAGAAAGAATGATGACCATGCCTCTTAATTGCACTTCCAACCACCAAATGAAACATTGTTATGAACCCAGCCAATTTTTCTTAAAAATATTGATCAATATCTCATCAAATCTAGAATTTATTGATTGCTTTGCGTCGAGCTCGGAGCCATAATTCCAACGGTACCAATTTTGTGCAATTTTGTTGAGAAATGCAAAATTTATGGCCTTCTGAGTGCAGGCAGCTACTTTGGGTTTGGCAGGCGTTTTCTGTCATTTAACGGGAATGAGCATTAACTGATTGGAGCCGAATATGTTCCAGAAAGTCCAATTTTGTGAAAATCGGAGCTCAGAGTCAAAAGTTATGGCCGTTTGAAGTTTCACGGGTCAAACATTGACTTTTCTTCTTTGCCTTCGGCCGCTTCGGCCTTTTGCGTCCCGCGCGTACCTTTGTCCCAACTGTCCCGGACGAAAAAATTCTGCTTCGGCCGATTCAGGCTTCCTTGTTCCTGTTTGCAGCCTTTTCACCTTTTCATGTCCCTCGCGTACTTTTGTCCCAAATGTCCCGGACTGCCTGGGACAATTATCTCCGAACCGCCCGAAATGGACTGTCTGTCAGCAAATCGGCCAATTTGCGTCCTGCGCGTACTTTTGTGCCAACTGTCCCAGACTTTGCCTTTTCCAGATTTTCGCGTCCCGTGCAGCCCTCACGTACTTCACTTATTTTTTTCCCAGCTATCCCAAAACCGCGCGAAACAAAAAACTTGACGATTTTTTCCACTTTCAGTCATTTCGGCTTTTCGCGTCCCGTGTGTCCTGACGTCCCAACTGTCCCGTGGACCGCTTGGGACAAAAATGTCCGACATAGCCTATTTTCTTGCTTTTTCGGCCCCAAGCCTGGCACGACGAACCTCAGTATGACCTGAACTGGTACGAACCGAGCCCTTCAGACCCGAAATGCTTTAAAACAGTCCTGTAACCTTATTTTTGCATTTTTTCCATTTTTTCTAACTCGTTGGGATTTCTTCTTGGATGGGAGAGTTAGAAAAAAGCCGAGGGGACCCCAAAAACATGATTTTTGCCTTGAATCAATCTATTTGCTCGAGACTGAATAATTTGATGCATGTTATCAAAATTACCTTGAGGGGTGAATTTTGGATAACAACAATTAGCAACCCTTTAACTAATCTTTAGTTAAAAGAAGCAGTTACCGAGAGTAACTGATTTGTAAACTATATAATGGCCTCTCCTCACCATTTTGAAAAGAAAAAGAACTTGGCTTATTTCTGAAAGTGTAAATAAATCTTAAAGAAATCAATACAGAAGGACTTTTCATTCTTTGTTTGTCTGGTTTCCTTTATTCCTAAGCTATTCATTTAATCTTGTTAGATCCTTTGTCTGTATTATGCTGAGAAGCTTTGTATTCTTGTAGATGTTATTTATAGAACTTTGTGTCTTTTCAAATTTCATCTTATTAATATGATACAAATGATCTTATTCCAATTCGTTGTACCCTCGCATGCATAAGGAATTACTCTGTCATCTATAATTCTGAATGGTGCCTTTCTTCTCATTCTCGCATTTTCATTCCTCAGTCCTTTTGTGATTGATAATCCTTATAGAAAACACTTTCATAATATCCAAGTTCCACAAGAAAATCATGCTTTGTATATGTGTAAATAAGTTCGTTTCTGAATAAGGGAACCTCTCCCATCAAAGAGGAGGGACTTCTTGTCCCCTGACTGTTGCTCTTCTTGAAGTCCTTTTTGACGACCAACATGCCTCTCCGCCAAAGGCCTGACACATGGATTTATTTGAGTGGTGAAGGAATCACGTCTTGCTTTTTTTAATTTTAACCTGTTTTAGAAAAATGCTCAAAACTTCAAAGTTCTTCGCCGCTTTGCTCTCCCGCTTTGACTTTTTAACGGCCGACCCGAGACCTTGGTGGAGCCATGGAGCATTGTAGAAATTTTACTTCACTTTTGGAAATTTTGTTAAATTTCCAAAAGTGCCCCAATGGCCCACTCGTCTGCTTTGACTTTTAAACGGTGGGCTTCACCTTTGATGTTTTCCCCGCGGGCTTCAACTTTGACTTTTTCCATGATAGCCTGATCGGGGCTACGGATCACTTTTTAAATTTTCACCTCTTTTACAAAGAGGCTCAAAATCTCAAATCCCCCTGATGGTCTACCTCCCTGCTTTGACTCCTTTGACTACGAGCTCAAGATTTGACTTTTTTCTTTAAGCCTGATCGGGGCTGTGGGTCACTTTTTAAATTTTTCCCTTTTTTCGAAAAAGGCTCAAAAACAAAAATTTCTCTGTGGACCGGCTTCAAATTAGGTATGTCCATGTACCCATGGATGATGGGGCCAAAATTTGATAGGGAAGAAAATGCCCATCATTCCTGACTGTGGGAAATAATGCAGAGAAGAAGAAAACTCCACCATTTCGCGCCCGATTTTAAAATTTCTTTTGCGAGTTGAGGAATTGAAAAAAATACAAGGTTAGACGATCCAAGGGCATAGAAATATTGAAAATTTCATTCAAATGAGGATAATTAATAAAATTTTCACGTGTCCAGAAAGGGAAACAAAAAATTTATCAAAACAAGAAGACTAGGGATTTGAAACAACTCTAGGGCATGGATTTTTCTATCTCTTCAAACTTTCAACTTGGCTTAAATACTTTAGGAGGGTGAGGGCTTGAAATTTTGAATTTAACTTGGAAAATGAAAAGTGGTTTTCAGGGGACAACAACTGGCTCTAGCTTGGGGACATGACATGGATTGAGCATGGCGAAGACGTGGTATGAGGATCCAGAATCTCAATTTTTAAACCATATAATGTTGACCAGTGCCTTATGCATTGGGCCTTGTAGAGTCATGTACAATTCTGAGAAAGAAAGATCAGAAGAATGAAACACACAAGCACACAAAAGGAAGGAAACACACAACACGCAACAGAAGGGGAAACAAAACCACACAACAAAAAGGGAAACACACCAAGAAATCACCTATGGTACAAGTCGGGGGACAACCCACTTTCACTGATGATATATTTTCAAGTATTTCATTCTTTGAGGTAATTCTAATGGCGTTCCATCCAAGTATGAGAGGAGAAAAAAATTCTCACCACAAGCTCCATGAATTTGGAATGGGCCGAGCCATAATGAATCAAACTTTCCATGGCTACCCTTTGGTTCTCTTCTCTTGTCCCATACCAGGACAAAGTCTCCAACCTTGAATTATCTTTCCTTAGCTCTCTTGTCAAAGATCTTCTTCACTTTCAATTGGTGTTCTTTGATTCCATCCCCCACCTAGAATCTATTTTCTTCCAGCTTCTCCAAAAATAGGATCCTTTTGTCTAAGGAATATTTGTATTGACCATCTTCTATTTCCTGAAGCAACTTAAGAGCTGGCATATCAATTGTGAGGGGAATCCCTACTTCAACTCCATACATTAGTTGGAATGGAGACATACCTATCACCTTCTTGGGAGTGATCATATCTGCCCACAATCGGTGTACAACCTTTTGTGCCAATTCCTTTGATTCTCGTCTACAAGCTTGCGGAAAATGGTCACAATGTTCTTGTTGCTTGATTCGGCCTATCTATTTCCTTATCGATAGTAGTCAGGAGAATGAGCTAGGGATATTCTATAGCTTTAGCAAAAATTGGTCAGCTCTCTTAAAGAGAAATAAGTAGCATTATTTGCTACAATCTTCTATGACACTCCGAAATGGACTATGATATTCTCCTTGATAAAGTTGCATACTGTTTCATTGTCGGCTTGTTTGGCCGGAACATCTTCCACCCATTTGGTGAAGTAGTCTATTGCTGTGAGTACATAGGTGTACCCCACACTTGAGTGAGGGTTTAGAACACCAATGAAGTCCATCCCACATCGTTGAAATGGTTCTTTAATAACCACCGTCCTGAGTGGTAATGCAGCGAGTCGTGATCTTCCAACGAACTGTTGGCATGCTTTGCATTTAGAAAATCAATCTCGAGTATTTGCAAAGATGTTGGGCCAATAATACCTTCCTCGAAGGATCTTGTGTGCAGTGACCATTGTTGAAAAATGTCCACCACATGCTTTGTCATGGTATGCTATAAGTAACTTTTCTCCGCACCCGAGGAAACAACCATCCAAGCCTTTTTTGTAAATTGCATGATTCCAAATCACACACCTGGCTACCTTTAGCTTGAGTTTTCTTCTTTATTTGTAATCAAGATGAGGAGGGCATTCTCCAAAAGTCAAATAGTAGGCAATATCAACGTACCATTCATCGGTAGTGGTGACAAAGAGAACCAATGGGTTGTCTTCTTAACAAGTTGAGCAAGTACATGTTTCTTTGCCATGTTGAACTTTGAGAGTTTCATCTTCAGAAATCAACTTGCACAAGCCATTTCCCCTTACCAGATTGGAGGGTCGAATCTCCAAGTCATATTGTTGAGTCTTTGTAATCCAATTTCCTCTTTTAACTTTGGGATCCTGCTATGTCAAGATGGACTTGATTGCATTGCAAGGGACCAACGCCACTGTATGAGAATTAAGAATGTAAAACCTAAAGTTTTTTACAGCCTTGACCATTGTATAGGTATGCTTCTCCGATTGGTTTTACTTTATCTCATGCTTCTTCAAAGGACAACTCATGAAAGCAATAGGCGCTTCAACATCTTCATCGTTCATCTGAATAAGAATAACAGAGAGTGTATGCTCTGATGCATAACAATACATGATGAACTCTTTATTAAAATATGGAGACATGAGGGTTGGAGCCTTGGTAATGGATTTCTTTATATCTTAAAAATTTTCCTTCCCTTCATTGTTCCATTTGAAACTTGTTTGAGGTTTCATCATGGAAGTGATGTGCTTTGTCAATTCAGCAAACTCAAGCACAAAACGACAAAGAAAATTTACCTTTCCAAATAATGAATGAACTCCCTTCTTACTTGTGGGTAGGGCTAATGCTTGAATGGCTATAATTCTCTTAGGATCAATGTGTGCTCCATTTTTTTTCACAATGTGCCCCAATAAATTTCCTTTTGTGACTCCAAAAATGCCCTTTTTTGGATTTAGTGATATGCCATGTTTCCTACACCTTGCAAGTACTTGTTCCAAGTGATAGATATGATCTCCCCTCTTCTTCAAAAATACTATGAGACCATCAAGATATATGACTATGCAATGCTTCATATCTTTAAAGGCCAAATCCATCATCCTTTGGAATGTAGCTCCTGCATTGATTAGGCTAAAAGGCATTCTACTGTAAGCAAAAGTGCCCCAAGGTGTTGTAAAGGTTGTCTTGGTGTGGTCTTCCTCTGCCACTTTGGTTTGATTGTGTCCTGATAATCCATCAAGTAATGAAATCATTTCAGATCTGGTGACTGCTTGCAGGATATGGTCCATGATAGGAAGAGGATAATTTTCCTTGAGTGATGCATTGTTCAGGTTATGAAAATCTACACATATCCTTATTTCACCATTCTTCTTCCGTACTGGCATAATGTTAGCCACCCATGTTGAATGGTTGATGGGAAAGATGATCCTTGCATTAAGCATTTTCATTACCTCCTCCTTGATGGTATCAGCAATCTTTGGGTTTTACGGCCTTTGTATCTACCTGAAGGGCTTAACACCCTGCTTTAAAGGAGTTGAGTGATGCATTTCTTTTGGATGGAAGGATTTGAGTTCATCATAAGAGTAGGCCAAGACATCTGAGTATTTCTTTAGTAATGCAACAAACCTTCTTTTTTCTTTAGGCAAGCAACATTTTCTGATATTGACCATCCTTGGCTCCTCTTAGATACCAATGTTTTATTTATAAAAATCAGTTGGGCACTGAGAATATTTCTTTTCTTTCTCTTGAATGAATCTGTCATGTTTGTCAAAGAGGTCTTCTAAAGAGACTAGGCGTTTGGGAATTTTGTTCCCTTTCAATTTGATTACTCACTCATCATCAATCCCTTTAATTCCTTCTTTCTCTTCTTCGGGGACTACTTCTTGGTGTGTATTTTCACCTCCTTCGAAGAAGAGATTATTGAAATTATCCCTTTTCTCCAAAAAGGATGGAATTTTGTTATCATCATTGAAGAATTGCCAATGATTTGCATTGTCTGGTACACTAGGCCGGAATGCCATTTCAATGGTCAATTTTTCCTTACCAAAAGAAGGCTGAGGTGTCACTAGGGAATCTGACACTGCAAGAGAATCAGCATTTTTATTTTTTTCCCTTGGAATAGCTTTAATGGAAAAAGCATCCAAAGATTCAATCCAATCCCACACTCTGTTTCTATAATGCCCGAGCCTTGGATTTTTCACCGGATATCATTGGCAGACCCGCTTTACCACAATCTCTGCATCAACTTTGCATCTCATCTTCTTGATTCCCATGTCCTTTGCTACATTCATGCCTAAGAGAAATGCTTCATACTCTGGAGTATTGGTTTTATTATCAATTGCAGCTTGTAGGCAAAAGGGTACACCTCATTGGAAGGAGAGTACAATACTACACCAACTCCTAAACCTTCTCTAGAATCACTACCATCAAATTCCATTGTTCAAATTTGATCTTCCTCTTCCTCAATGAGAAGTGGCAAGTTCTCCTCTTTTTCTAATGTGAGGAAGTAGTTTCCTAGCCCACAATCTTGAAATAGAATGTTTGCTTTTGGATCATCAGACTTTCGTACTATGAACTTCATCTTTCTTACTGGTAGAAAATTCTTCATCACGCCTTTTACTAGGATAGTTACATATGACCAATCCATTATTATTTCTCCACTTATGTCTCTGCAAAAACTTCTTCTCAAAAGCATACCAAAATTTGTTGGGATGTCTGCTACCAGTATGGTCAAGAGCACCTTCTTGTCTGGAAAATCAGCTAGTGCTACCTATGCATCTTTGATTCTTCCTACCAATGGCACTTGTTTGGATTCCATTGAGTAGAAGGTGCCATTTACCCAGGTCAAGGTGAGGCCTAGAGAATTTACAACTTTGGATGGCATCACATTGTCTTAGGCTTTGTAATCTATGATACAATTATTTAGCTGGAAGCCTTTAATGAGGAGTGATAGGTAGAAAGGTTCAACCCTATTGGTTTTGGAGGAACTGAGGGCTAGCATGTTTTGGGAAGGTGGTGTGGATGGTGTGGGCAGTAAGCCTTTAGAATTAGAACTCGAGGATACAAGGTTACTGCCAAAATTTTTATTAATGAACCTGTAAAACTAGGCAGGGTGTGTTTGTAGGTATTCTATTTCTGAGAGTTGGACTTTGGTTTTTCTTGCATGTTCCACAAAGTCGAATGGGGAAATGATGGGTGAGGAAGAGGATCCTGAAATGGAGGAAGATCTACATGGTAGAGACTTTGCTACTTTTGGTGTTGGTTTCTCTTTTTCAGATGTAACAATTGGCTTGGAAGGGGGTGAGGGTGTGGCCTTTGACTGAACTTTAGATGTTTTTGTAGGATCAAAATTTAGAAGAGAATTATTCTTAGAAAATTTTGAGCTGGAAGAAGAATCAAAATGACTTAATTGGTATAGTAGCATGCTCTTTGGAAACTAGTGAGTCTGGTTTTTCTTTGGCTGATTCCATGGAAGGTGGTAATGGTGATCCTTTATTGATGATTTTATTCTATGTAACCTCTGGAGGATAATCTTCTTTATTCTTCTTCTTATCCTTTGCTGCAACTGTTGGGGCTGAAATTCCTTTCTTAGATTGAGCGTAAGTGAAATAAACACATGAGAAACTTGGAACTTCTTCATCACTTTCATCTTCATCATCAACATATTCAATCAGGCCATTGTGCATGTTAACTTCCTCAATCTCAATATAGTTTTCATAATATTCCATGTTTTCTTCCCTAGCTTCGTCAATTTCTGCTTCCTCCTCTGGCTCTTTGGTGTCACAGATGACATTGACTGGTCATGCTTCAAGAGCAAGCCGACGAGGAAGTGGAGCAATCCTTGGCCTATCTGGAGGGTTTGGTCTCCTTGAAGCATTCCACATTTTGATCTAAGATAGCTACTTCTTCAAGGCAACCAATTCATTTTCCATTTTTTGGAACATCAGATTTGTGGTGACAGAGTTTGATCTCTGACCCTTTTTTTTCCCATTGGGGCCTTTCACCTTTCCAGAAAGGATTAGATCATCATTAGTTTCTATTGCAAAGTCCTGGGTTTGCCTCAATGTTCTTGGTAGGGATCTTCTGAGGAAGAAACCTACTTCTGATGGTAGAGCATTGATGAAAAACCTCTTCAAATTATTTTTGGGAGGCACCACATCTTCATGGATCCTCTTATCACTCTATCATATCTTGCTACAAAGTCCCTCATTGACTCAGAGGTTTCTTTCTTCATTTGTACCAATTAGACCAAAAGATCCTGGCAATCTTCCGTGGTCTTGAACCTGTGTTCGAATGCACTTCTTATATCTTCCCAATAGGTGACAAACCTTGGGGGGAGCATGTAGAACCATTCGGAAACCTTTTCTTGAAGTGACTCCACAAAGAGTCAGATTGACACATCTTCATCCTCAACACCTAACACACCGCAAGTAGTGATAAATGCTGCTACATGCTCTTCAGGGAGTTGAGAACCATCCCCTTTGAATTTTGGGAAGTTTTTTCTCGAGCCTCTCAGTAGCTCATGGAGTGGTTGAGTAAGAGCCAGTGGACCAGTGTTTCCTCCCCATGGTACATTAGGCCTATGGGCTTCACGATCCAATTCATGCTCATGATCCCGATCCCCCATTCTATTTTTGTTTCTATCTTCCAACCTTGTTAAGGCTACGGCTTCTACTATTGTTATTTCATCTGCCTCGTCTTGAAGTCTCTTGATTTCTTTGAGTTGAGATCTTATTTATTTGTTGGCTCTTACCTCTCTTTCTCTAGCTTCTTCTTTAGTCTTCACATTAGTGAAGTCTACAAGGTTCTCATTTATGTATGAAAATTCACCATCCAAAGGATTGGCAACACTAAGGTTCCCAACGTGACTGGTTGCTTGAAAAGGAAGCCTTTAGATTCTGAGTAACTCTTGTCTCCTTTGAAGTTCCTCAAAAATGGGATCACTTTTTCCTCCTTGTCTCTGTTTCCGGGTGAATCTTCTATCCGCCATCTTTAAAATCTATGCTCTTCTTTGCAGTGTTGGGATTTGTCTTTGCCTCTCCAATTCAGCAGCACATTCTTCTTCAAGGTCCATAATTCTCGTAGCAACGAAGTAGTGATTAGTACTTTGTCTATTACGCCAGATAGCTTCCCTCAAATATGAAGAAATGTCTTCTTGGATGTGGAAGAGAAATTCAGGTATTTTAACAGGAGGGCTTCCCAGAATAGCCATGATTTGAATCCATGTGGCTCATATAGCCATTCAAATTCCAGAATTTTTTCTCTTTTTTGAATTTTGAATTTTCTAACCTTGCGGTCGCATTCAGGTGCAGATGTTGCTAAATCTGCCCCATGATGGGCACCAAAAACTATTGGCAAGGGAATTTTTCAGGTGGAAAAATTTATGAATTCCTTGCCAACGCTCTGGGAATCTAATTCCCTCTACTTAACTAGTACAATTACTGTATATGCATGCATGAGAAAATGTGGATTTTTATGGTCATCTTTTGGCTGGGGATCCAACAGGGGCACTCCACTGATCCTGCGGAAAATGCTTGTAATTATCTGCAAGGGGGGAATTTTCTATGAATGTGAGAAAGGGAGTGAGAAAAGAGGTAGGAGAACTAATGTTGCAAGTAGGAAATCGGATTCCTACACACACTAGTTAGAGAATTCATCGCATGCATTCATGGGAAGAAATAACCCTGCAAATGGTAACAAGACGAGATAATATTGTGAACTCAAAGTTTCTAAAATCTCCTCATCAAAGAGGCTACAAAATCCTTCCTCTTGTATTGTTACTTAATCAGAAGTTGTACATAGTGGAGAAATGGAGAAAATTGAGAAAAGGGGGGGGGGGAGACTGGAAGAAAAATGGCTATCTCCTTTGTTTTCTATAAGTACAATGCACTCGTGAGTTTACAAGATCAATCACCAACCCTTGACAATGGCGTGAAGAAGCCATTAAGTCTCCTCCAAGAAAAGGTTACAAATTCTTCTTTGTTAGCAAGAAACGGTTTACAATTTATTTTCAATCATTTACGTCTATTCAGATTCTTGATTCGCGAAGAAATGCCAATGGTGGAAAAACCAGAATTTTCATAATGCAGTCGTTACATTCATTTTGTAACTTTGAATTTGAATAGTTTATCTTGCCTTCAAAATTTTAAACCAGAGCCATCCACTTGGGAGAAAAATATTGGAGCAGGCGTGGAGGATGCCTTTTGCATTTTATGCCTTTGTAGAAAATTGGCATTTTTTGACATTTTGGTCTGCCCTTCCACCTCTTGGCCATAGGCCTGACATGTGGCTTTATTTGAGTGGTGAAGGAATCATGGCTCACTTTTTTCAATTTTAACCTTTTTTAGAAAAATGCTCAAAACTTCAAAGTTCTCCGCCGCTCCGCTCTCCTGCTTTGATTTTTCAATGGCGGGCCTGAGACCTTGGTGGAGCCGCAGAGAATTCTAGAAATTTTACTTCACTTTTGGAAATTTTGTTAAATTTCAAAAATTTCCCTGATGGTTTGCTCATCTGCTTTGACTTTTCAATGGCAAGCTTCACCTTTGATGTTTTCCTTGCGGCCTTCACCTTTGACTTTTTCCCTAATAACCTGATTGGGGCTGCCGGTCACTTTTTAAATTTTCACCTTTTCTACAAAGAGGCTCAAAATATCAAATCCCCCTGATGGTCCGCCTCATTGCTTTGACTCCTTTGACTACGGGCTCAAGATTTGACTTTTTCCTTTAAGCCTGATCGGGGCTGTGGGTCACTTTTAAATTTTTGCCTTTTTTCAAAAAAGGCTTAAAACACAAATTTCTCCGCCGACCCGCTTCCAATTAGATATATACATGTACCCATGGATGATGGGGCAAAAATTTGATGGGGAAGAAAACGCCCATTGATCCTGACTGTGGGAAAAAATTAGAGAAGAAGAAAAATCCACCATTTCGCACCTGATTTTCAAATTTCTTTCACGAGCCAAGGAATTGAAAAAAATACAAGGTTCGATGATCCACAGGCATAGAAAGATTGACAATTTTATTCAAATGAGGAAAATCAATAAAATTTTCATGTGTCTAGAAAGGAAAACGGAAAATTTATCAAAACAAGCAGATTGGAGATTTGAAACAACTCTAGGGCATGGATTTTTCTATCTCTTCAAACTTTCAACTTGGCTTAAATACTTTAGGAGGGTGAGAGATCGAAATTTTGAATTTAACTGGAAAATGAAAAGCGGTTTTCGGGGGACAATAGTTAGATAAGTGAAAAATTCACATTGAGGGGGGAACGTGGTATCATTGTTCCATTTCCTTTTCTTTAATTTTCAAGTTTGTATTTAGTGAGAAGTATTTCCTACATAATTTCATGAAGAAAAAACATAGAGGATAGATGAAAGCACAAGAAAAACCAACATCATGATATTTGGGTTGTTGGCTGTCTTGTAAAAGCATTTGTATGTTTTGGGTTGTTGGTTGTCCTATAAAACCATTTGTATGTTTTGGGATGTTGGGTTTCTTGTAAAAACATCCTTGTGGGTTGTTACCTATCCTTGGAAAACCATCCTTGTCAAGGTTGTTGGTTGTCCTAAAAAAACCATCAAAATCATAAGGATGCACAGGTGACAAGCTGCAAAATAAGTGGGATTGTTTTTATCTCATGTTCACAGTAAGGGGGGGAATGTTAGGAAATCATTATTTAGTGTTCACATTTGAGGCACATTTGATATTTACAGTAGAGTAAATTATACTTACAGTTATATTATTTACTTGGGTTATTTGTAATACTGTTGTGGTTGTAACAATATTATGTACATTGGTTCAAACAATATTTTGAAGGGTGATTTGTTATAACAACCTCCTTAATTATAGGAGTTGCATCCCTATATAATTTTATTGTGTACCATATGAAATAATATAGAAGATAGATTATTACTATGCTACATTTTTTTAAGTCTAGTCCAAATATTTCATATATGAAGGGATTTTTGATTTAATGACCAACTATTGTTGTTTCCACTACTACTTTATTAATTCAGCCTCCTCTTTTCTTGATTATTACACTGTAATAAATGTGCATAAAATCAACGCTACCGACTCCATAATTTCCAAAACAACAACTATAATGTATTTATGGACCACCCCAACTATTAGTTCACATGTTACTTAATAACATGAACTCTTAAAAACATCAGAAAAATTAAAAAAATACTCTAAGAATTTTTTTATTAAAGATAAAAGGTTTTGGAGGGACCTTTACCCAAAAGTACATCAAAAGGCTCAGCAACCAAAATATTCAAATTTTAGCAATATGGTTTTTTTATCCGTGGGGGCCATATACCAACCAGAAGACAAAAACCTAAGGCAGGGGCCAACTTCCTACAAACAACCCTAGTACAAACCAACAACAACAATACTGTAGCCAAAAAACAACAACAAAACAACTCCACAAGAAACAAAGATACAAAGGAACTAACTAATAGATTTTTTGTATACCTTTAAGGCAATTCTAAGTTCCTTGTAAATATTTCATGTAGTAGTGATAGTGGGGTCCCAGTTAGAAGCCTTAAACATATTTGTGATCTTATCGTTCTTCCATGTAGAGGGCAGAATGTCGTTGATGTCACATATTTGGTGGACATGAACTTGCATGATGTCGAGAATACTTCTGTGAATGGCAAGGTAGTTGTGTTTTTCCTCGAGGTCTATGAGCTTGGTGAAAAAAGTGGTGATTTTCTCTCTCGGGTTAGGGATAGGGTCAGGAAGAGGGTCCTTACAAATAGACTTAAGATGAAGAAAATATACATTTTTCTCCATAGTTTTCATCATCTCATCTTGCAAATTAAATTTTTCTAAATAACAAAGGAGGTTTTTTTAACAAGATCATTAACAAGAATGGAAGTGGGAGGGCTATCCTCAACCATGATTTCTTTTTCTTTCTTACTGTTATGAATAATCTTTTTAGGAGGTGGTTTAGAGACATAGTCAAGGTACAAGGGATTCTTAGAGAAGATTCGGGGCTGCTGGGGAGTAGGAGGGGCTAAAGGGGGAGAGTGGTCAATGGCTACAACATCCATAATGTACAGATTAATGATATAAATGACCCCTTGATGAAGAGGAATTATCCTCTTACAAGCCTTTACCTCCAGAATTGATTTTTCCAATAAATGCAGAATATAGTATGAGAGACTCACCTTAATCTCGCGCCTGAATTGGTTTAGCAGTAATAGGTGGTGTAAAGGAATGGTGGAAAATATTCCTTCAAGTGTGACATAACAAACAGTCATTTGGTTGACTCCATGAAATGGTTGTAGGATAGAGGCAAAAAATATGCCTTCCTTCTTAATTTTGATGTTCTTGCCTTCATCTAGGAAAACCCTTTCCTCAGCTTCTCTGTCAAACTTGTTCCCATCCATGCTTAGGCCAGTGATAAATGCAATGAACCCCTCAAAGATAGTCAAATTTCTTCCTCTAACATTAATAGTCATATCTTTCCAATTCTCTACAAATTATAGAGAAATATGTTTGTCGTGCCCTTTAATCCTTTATATAAACTCTGTAAAACCATCAGTATTGATGGTTTTCCATAGTTCAATTTTTTCCTACTACTATGGATCAAATATGGTCTCAAATCTGTATGGGGCTCCTCCCATTGTTGTTAATTGAAATGGGTTGAGCTGAAAACAACAGCCCGCAGTCCCACCAGCATCCCTCTGACAAACTATATACCCTTAAGTTGTAGAGATGGAACTTGAGACCTTGCAAAAATCTTGCTTCGAATGGAAAATTATCTTGAATTTCGGAGTAATGAGGGAATAAATTCAAAGGAGAGCAATCTGCCACACAAATATAGAGAGGGGATTCAAAACGTGTAGGATTGGACAACTTAGAAGTAAGGATGGGTGAATTTTCTTCATTGGTGATGATGTTTCTAACTTCATGGGGAGTGTCTTAGAAATCATACTATTCTTTGTAATTATTAATGCAGAACCCCACATGTGCTAATAAATCCATGGATATATTCCCCTCTCTAAACACATGTTTGAAAATGATGTTTAGTACATTACATAAGGTTTGGGATTCAATTAAGAGCTCTCTAATGGTTCAACTCAGAGCTTGGGACTTAGAAATATTGTTTATAATATTCATTGAGTCACCTTTCATGATGATATTTCCCCAGAGAGTAGCTAGGGCCTCGAAGTAGTGAATAGTTTGTTTACTAATGAGACCAGCGTATGCTGCGATTAGATGACCCTTATGATTTCTGATGAGTCTGCCACAACCTGTTGAACAAGGGTTATCCTTAGAGGCACCGTCGAAGTTTAACTTAAACTAACCTTCAGAAGGGGGAATCCAATGATCAAGTGACCTATCAATGTTGGGGATGGGTGTATATAGTTGTTGAATATCAATGTTCCAGGCCTTGAGGTATCTTTCTTCCTCCTGAGGATATAAAATTTTATTAGGGGGTTTGAATTTGTGAATGTTTTCTTTGGCAACCACCGTGATTATATTTTGAATACTTTTGATGGTCCTATTAGAGCCTCTAAATATGAATGAGTTTCGATATTTTCAAATTATCCAGATGGTGTGTTGGAAGCTTATTCTCGAAAGTTTGTGAAGGGGTACATGTATAAAAGGACTTAAGAAGAAGAAAATCTACATTTTTCTCCATAGTTTTCATCATCTCATCTTGCAAATTAAATTTTTCTCCATAACAAAGAAGGTTTCTTGAACAAGATCGTTAACAAGAATGGAAGTGGGAGGGCTATCCTCAACCATGATTTCTTTTTCTTTTTTACTACTGTGAATAATCCTTTTAGGAGGGGTCCTTAACAATAGACTTAAGAAGAAGAAAATCTACATTTTTCACCATAGTTTTCATCATCTAATCTTGCAAATTAAATTTTTCTCTATAGCAAAGGAGGTTTCTTGAACAAGATCATTAACAAGAATTAAAGTGGGAGGGCTATCCTAAACCATGATTTCTTTTTCTTTCTTACTTCTGTGAATAATCCTTTTAGGAGGTGGTTTAGAGACATAGTCAAGGTACAAGGGATTCTTACAGAAGATTCGGGGCTGTTGGGGAGGAGGAGGGGCTAAAGGGGAAAAGTGGTCAATGGCTACAACATCCATAATGTACCGATTAATGATATAAATGACCCCTTGATGAAGAGGAATTGTCCTCTTAGGAGCCGTTACCTCTAGAATTGATTTTTCCAATAAATGCAGAATATAGTATGAGAGACTCACCTTAATCTCGTGCTTGAATTGGTTTAGCAGTAATAGGTGGCGCAAAGGAATGGTGGAAAATATTCCTTCAAGTGTGACATAACAAACAATCATTTGGCTAACTCCATGAAATGGTTGCTGGATAGAGGCACAAACTATGCCTTCCTTCTTAATTTTGATGTTCTCGCCTTCATCTAGGAAAACCCTTTCCTCTACATCTCTGTCAAACTTTTTCATATCCATGCTTAGGCCAGTGATAAATGCAATGAACCCCTCAAAGATAGTGAATTTCTTCCTCTAACATTAATAGTCATATCTTTCCAATTCTCTGCAAATTATAGAGAAATATGTTTGTCGTGCCCTTTAATCCTTTATATAAACTCTGTAAAACCATAAGTTTTGAAGGTTTCCCATAGTTCAATATTTTCCTATTACTACGGATCAAATATGGTCTCAACTTTGTATGGGGATCCTCCCATTGTTGTTAATTGAAATGGGTTGAACTGAAAACAACATCCCGTAGTCCCACCAGCATCCCTCTCACAAACTTTATACCCGTAAGTTGTAGAGATGGAACTCGAGACCTTGCAAAAATCTTGCTTCAAATGGAAAAGTATCTTGAATTTCGGAGTAATGAGGGAATAAATTAAAATGAGAGAAATCTACCTCACAAATCTAGAGAGGGGATTCAACATGTGTAGGATTGGACGACTTAGAAGTAAGGATGGGTGAATTTTCTTCATTGGTGATGATGTTTCTAACTTCATGGGGAGTGTCTTAGAAATCATACCATTCTTTGTAATTATTAATGCAGACCCCCACATGTGCTAATAAATGCACGGATATATTCCCCTATCTAAACACATGTTTGAAAATAATGTTTAGTCCATTTCATAAGTATTGGGCTTCAATTATGAACTCTCTAATGGTCCAACTCAGAGCTTGGGACTTAGAAATATTTTTTATAATGTTCATTGAGTCACCTTTCATGATGAAATTTCCCCAGAGAGTAGCTAGGGCCTCAGAGTAGTGATTAGTTTGTTTACCAATGAGACCAACGTATGCCGCAATTAGATGATCCTTATGATTTCTGATGAGTCTGCCACCACCTGTTGAACAAGGTTATCCTTAGAGGCACTGCCGAAGTTCAACTTAAACTAACCTTCAGAAGGGGGAATCCAATGATCAAGTGACCTATCAATGTTGGGGATGGGTGTATATAGTTGTTGAATATCAATGTTCCAAGCCTTGAGGTATCTTTCTTCCTCCTGAGAATATAAAATTTTATTAGGGGGTTTGAATTTGTGAATGTTTTCTTTGGGAACCACCGTGATTATATTTTGAATACTTTTGATGGTCCTATTAGAGCCTCTAAAGATGATTGAGTTTTGATAATTGCAAATTATCCAGATGGTTTGTGGGAAGCTTATTCTCAAAATTTTGTGAAGGGGTACATGTTTAAAAGGACATAAGAAGAAGAAAATCTACATTTTTCTCCATAGTTTTCATCATCTCATCTTGCAAATTAAATTTTTCTCCATAACAAAGAAGGTTTCTTGAACAAGATCGTTAACAAGAATGGAAGTGGGAGGGCTATCCTCAACCATGATTTCTTTTTCTTTGTTACTACTGTGAATAATCCTTTTAGGAGGGGTCCTTAACAATAGACTTAAGAAGAAGAAAATCTACATTTTTCTCCATAGTTTTCATTGTCTCATCTTGCAAATTAAATTTTTCTCCATAACAAAGGAGGTTTCTTGAACAAGATCGTTAACAAGAATGGAAGTGGGAGCGCTATCCTCAACCATGATTTCTTTTTCTTTCTTATTGCTGTGAATAATCCTTTTAGGAGGGGTCCTTAACAATAGACTTAAGAAGAAGAAAATCTATATTTTTCTCCATAGTTTTCATCGTCTCATCTTGCAAATCAAAATTTTCTCCATAACAAAGGAGGTTTCTTAAATAAGATCGTTATCAAGAATGGAAGTGGGAGGGCTATCCTCAACCATGATTTCTTTTTCTTTCTTATTGTTATGAATAATCCTTTTAGGAGGTGGTTTAGAGACATAGTAGAGGTACACGGGATTCTTAGAGAAGATTCGGGGTTGCTGGGTAGGAGAAGCGGCTAAAGGGGGAGAGTGGTCAATGGCTAAAATCCATAATGTATCGATTAATGATAAATATGACCCCTTGATGAAGCGGAATTGTCCTCTTATGAGCCTTTACCTCCAGAATTGATTTTTCCATTAAATACAGAACATAGTATGAGAGACTCACCTTAATCTCGCGCCTGAATTGGTTTAGCAGTAATAGGTGGTGCAAAGGAATTGTGGAAATTATTCGTTCAATTGTGACATAATGAACAATCATTTGGTTGACTCCATAAAATGGTTGTAGGATAGAGGCATAAACTATGCCTTCCTTCTTAATTTTGATGTTCTCGCCTTCACCTAGGAAAACCCTTTCCTTAGCTTCTCTGTCAAACTTGTTCCCATCCATGCTCAAGCTAGTGATAAATGCAATGAAACCCTCAAAGATAGTGAAATTTCTTCCTCTAACATTAGTAGTCATATCTTTCCAACTCTCTACAAATTATAGAGAAATATGTATGTAATGCCCTTTAATCCTTTATATAAACTCTATAAAACCATCAGTATTGATGGTTTCCCATAGTTCAATTTTTTCCTACTACTACGGATCAAATATGGTCTCAACTTTGTATGGGGATCCTCCATTGTTGTTAATTGAAATGTGTTGAGTTGAAAATAACAACCCGTAGTCCCACCAACATCCCTATGAATAACTGTATACCAGTAAGTTGTAGAGATGGAACTCGAGACCTTGCAAAAATCTTGCTTCAAATGGAAAAGTATCTCGAATTTCGGAGTAATGAGGGAATAAATTCAAATGAGAGAAATCTACCACACAAATCTAGAGAGGGGATTCAACACGTGTATGATTGGACGACTTAGAAGTAAGGATGGGTGAATTTTCTTCATTGGTGATGATGTTTCTAAATTCATGGGGAGTGTCTTAGAAATCATACCATTCTTTGTAATTATTAATGTAGACTCCCACAGGTGCTAATAAATACATGGATATATTCCCCTCTCTAAACACATGTTTGAAAATGATGTTTAGTACATTGCATAAGGTTTGGGATTCAATTATGAACTCTCTAATGGTCCAACTCAGAGCTTGGGACTTAGAAATATTGTTTATAATGTTCATTGAGTCACCTTTCATGATGATATTTCCCCAGAGAGTAGCTAGGGCCTCAGAGTAGTGATTAGTTTGTTTACCCATGAGACCAGCATATGCTGCAATTAGATGACCCTTATGATTTCTGATGAGTCTCCCACCACCTATTTAAATAGGGTTATCCTTAGAGGCACCGTCAAAGTTCAACTTAAACTAACCTTCAGAAGGGGGAATCGAATGCTCAAGTGACTAGTTAATGTTTGGGATGGGTGTATATAGTTGTTGAATATCAATGTTCTAGGCCTTGATGTATATTTCTTCCTCCTGAGGATATCAAAAAAATTTAGGGGGTTTGAATTTGTGAATGTTTTCTTTGGAAACCACCTTGATTACATTTCAAATACTTTTTATGTTCCTATTAGAGCCTCTAAAGATGATTGAGTTTCGATATTTCAAAATTATCCAGATGGTGTGTGGGAAGCTTATTCTCCAAAGTTTGTGAAGGGGTACTTGTTTAAAAGGACTTAAGAAGAAGAAAATCTACATTTTTCTCCATATTTTTCATCGTCTCATCTTGCAAATTAAATTTTTCTCCATAACAAAGGAGGTTTCTTTAACAATATCGTTAATAAGAATGGAATTGGGAGGGCTATCCTCAACCATGATTTCTTTTTCTTTCTTACTACTGTGAATAATCCTTTTAGGAGGGGTTCTTAACAATAGACTTAAGAAGAAGAAAATCTACATTTTTCTCCATAGTTTTCATCGTCTTATCTTGCAAATTAAATTTTTCTCCATAAAAAAGGAGGTTTCTTGAACAAGATTGTTAATAAGAATGGAAGTAGGAGGGATATCCTCAACCATAATTTATTTTTCTTTCTTACTGCTATGAATAATCCTTTTAGGAGGTGGTTTAGAGAGATAGTCAAGGTACAAGGGATTCTTAGAGAAGATTCAGGGCTACTAGGGAGGAGGAGGGGCTAAAGGGGGAGAGTGGTCAATGGCTACAACTTCCATAATGTACCGATTAATGATAAATATGACCCCTTGATGAAGAGGAATTGTCCTCTTACGAGCCTTTACCTCCAAAATTGATTTTTCCATTAAATGCAAAATATAGTATGATAGACTCACATTAATCTCATGAATGAATGTGTTTAGCAGTAATAGGTGGTGCAAAGGAATGGTGGAAAATATTCCTTCAAGTGTGAAATAATGAACAGTTATTTGGCTAACTCCATGAAATGGTTGCAAGATAGAGGCACAAACTATGCCTTCCTTCTTAATTTTGATGTTCTTGCCTTCATCTAGGAAAACCCTTCCTCAGCTTCTCTGTCAAACTTGTTCCCATCCATGCTCAGGCCAGTGATAAATGCAATGAACCCCTCAAAGATAGTGAAATTTCTTCCTCTAACATCAATAGTCATATCTTTCCAATTCAATAGAAATTATAGAGAAATATGTTGGTCGTGCCCTTTAATCCTTTATATAAACTCTGTAAAACCATCAGTATTGATGTTTTCCCGTAGTTCAATTTTTTCCTACTACTACGGATCAAATATGGTCTCAAATTTTTATGGGGATCCTCCCATTGTTGTTAATTGAAATGGGTTGAGCTGAAAAACAACAGCCCGTAGTCCCACCAGCATCCCTTTGATAAACTATATACCCTTAAGTTGTAGAGATGGAACTTGAGACCTTGCAAAAATCTTGGTTCAAATGGAAAAGTATCTTGAATTTTCGAGTAATGAGGGAATAAATTCAAATGAGAGAAATCTTCCACACAAATCTAGAGAGGGGATTCAACACGTGTAGGATTGGATGACTTAGAAGTAAGGATGGGTGAATTTTCTTCATTGGTGATGATGTTTCTAACTTCATGGGGAGTGTCTTAGAAATCATACCATTCTTTGTAATTATTAATGTAGACCCCCACATGTGCTAATAAATCCACGGATATATTCCCCTCTCTAAACACATGTTTGAAAATGATGTTTAGTACATTGCATAAGGTTTGGGATTCAATTATGAACTCTCTAATGGTCCAACTCAGAGCTTGGGACTTAGAAATATTGTTTATAATGTTCATTGAGTCACCTTTCATGATGATATTTCCCCAGAGATTAGCTAGGGCCTGGGATTAGTGATTAGTTTGTTTACCTATGGGACCAGCATATGCCACAATTGGATGACCCTTATGATTTCTGATGAGTCTGCCACCACCTGTTGAAATAGGGTTATCCTTAGAGGCACCATCGAAGTTCAACTTAAACTAACCTTCAGAAGCAGGAATCCAATGCTCAAGTGACCTTTCAATGTTGGAGATGGGTGCATATAGTTGTTGAATATCAATGTTCCAAGCCTTGAGGTATCTTTCTTCCTCCTGAAGATATAAAAAAAAATTAGGGGGTTTGAATTTGTGAATGTTTTCTTTGGCAACCACCGTGATTACATTTCGAATACTTTTGATGTCCTATTAGAGCCTCTAAAGATGATTAAGTTTCGATATTTCCAAATTATCCAGATGGTGTGTGGGAAGCTTATTCTCCAAAGTTTGTAAAGGGGTACATTTTTAAAAGGACTTAAGAAGAAGAAAATCTACATTTTTCTCCATAGTTTTCATCATCTCATCTTGCAAATTATTTTTTTCTCCATTAAAACGGAGGTTTCTTGAACAAGATTGTTAACAAGAATTGAAGTGCGAGGGCTATCCTCAACCATGATTTCTTTTTCTTTCTTACTACTATGAATAATCCTTTTAGGAGGGGTTTTTAACAATTGACTTAAGAAGAAGAAATCTACATTTTTTTCCATAGTTTTCATCGTCTCATCTTGCAAATTAAATTTTTCTCCATAAAAAAGGAGGTTTCTTGAACAAGATCGATAACAAGAATCGAAGTGTGAGGGATATCCTCAACAATGATTTCTTTTTATTTCTTACTGTTGTGAATAATCCTTTTAGGAGGTAGTTTAGAGACATAGTCAAGGTACAAGTGATTCTTAGAGAAGATTCAGGGCTTCTAGGGAGGAGGAGAGGCTAAAGGGGGAGAGTGGTCAATGGCTACAACATCCATAATGTACCGATTAGTGATAAATATGACCCCTTAATGAAGAGGAATTGTTCCCTTATGATCCTTTACCTCCAAAATTGATTTTTCCATTAAATGCAAAATATAGTATGAGAGACTCACCTTAATCTCGGGCCTGAATTGGTTTAGCAATAATAGGTGGTGCAAAGGAATGGTGGAAAATATTCCTTCAAGTCTAACATAACAAACATTCATTTGGTTGACTCCATGAAATGGTTGTAGGATAGAGGCATAAACTATGCATTCCTTCTTAATTTGTATGTTCGCACCTTCATCTAGGAAAACCCTTTCCTCAGCTTCTCTGTCAAACTTTTTCCCATCCATGCTTAGGCCAGTGATAAATGCAATGAACCCCTCAAAGATAGTCAAATTTCTTCCTCTAACATTAATAGTCATATCTTTCCAATTCTCTACAAATTATAGAGAAATATGTTGGTCGTGCCCTTTAATCCTTTATATAAACTCTATAAAACCATAAGTATTGATGGATTCCCATAGTTCAATTTTTTCCTACTACTATAGATCAAATATGGTATCAAATTTGTATGGGGATCCTCCCATTGTTGTTAATTGAAATGGGTTGAGATGAAAACAACAGCCTGTAGTCCCACCAGCATCCCTCTGACAAACTGTATACCCATAAGTTGTAGAGAATGAACTCGAGACCTTGTTAAAATCTTGCTTCAAATGGAAAAGTATCACAAGTTTCAGAGTAATGAGGGAATAAATTCAAATGAGAGCAATATGCCTCACAAATCTAGAGAGGGGATTCAACACGTGTAGGATTGGACAACTTAGAAGTAAGGATGGGTGAATTTTCTTCATTGGTGA
Source organism: Taxus chinensis (assembly GCA_019776745.2). Classification (NCBI taxonomy): domain Eukaryota; kingdom Viridiplantae; phylum Streptophyta; class Pinopsida; order Cupressales; family Taxaceae; genus Taxus; species Taxus chinensis. The sequence goes on along the minus strand of CM034147.1, from coordinate 150,648,975 downwards.
TGATGTTTCTAACTTCATGGGGAGTGTCTTAGAAATCATTAAATTCTTTTTAATTATTAATGTAGACCCCCGCATGTGCTAATAAATCCATGGATATATTCCCCTCTCTAAACACAGGTTTGAAAATGATGTTTAGTCTATTTCATAATGTTTGGGCTTCAATTATGAACTCTCTAATAGTCCAACTCAGAGCTTGGGACTTAGAAATATTGTTTATAATGTTCATTGAGTCACCTTTCATGATGATATTTCCCTAAAGAGTAGCTAGGGCCTCGGAGTAGTGATTAGTTTGTTTACCCATGGGACCAGCATATGCTCTAATTAGATGACCCTTATGATTTTTGATGAGTCTGCCACCACTTGTTGAACTAGGGTTATCCTTAGAGGCACTGCCGAAGTTCAACTTAAACTAACCTTTAGAAGGGGGAATCCAATGCTCAAGTGACCTGTCAATGTTGGGGATGGGTGTATATAGTTGTTGAATATGAATGTTCCAGGCCTTGAGGTATCTTTCTTCCTCCTAAGGATATAAAAAAATTAGGGGGTTTGAATTTCTGAATGTTTTCTTTGGCAACCACCGTGATTACATTTCGAATACTTTTGATGTCCTATTAGAGCCTCTAAAGATGATTGAGTTTTGATATTTCCAAATTATCCAGATGGTGTGTGGGAAGCTTAGTTTCCAAATTTTGTGAAGGGGTACATGTTTAAAAGGACTTAAGAAGAAGAAAATCTACATTTTTCTCCATAGTTTTCATTGTCTCATCTTGAAAATTAATTTTTTCTCCATAACAAAGGAGGTTTCTTGAACAAGATCGTTAACAAGAATGGAAATGGGAGGGCTATCCTCAACCATGATTTCTTTTTCTTTCTTACTGCTATGAATAATCCTTTGAGGAGGGGTCCTTAACAATAGACTTAAGAAGAAGAAAATCTACATTTTTCTCCATAGTTTTCATCGTCTCATCTTGCAAATTAAAATTTTGTCCATAACAAAGGAGGTTTCTTGAACAATATTGTTAACAAGAATGGAAGTGGGAGGGCTATCGTCAACCATAATTTATTTTTCTTTTTTACTACTGTGAATAATCCTTTTAGGAGGAGTCCTTAACAATAGACTTAAGAAGAAGAAAATCTACATTTTTCTCCATAGTTTTCATCATCTCATCTTGCAAATTAAATTTTTCTCCATAAAAAAGGAGGTTTCTTGAACAAGATCGTTAAAAAGAATGGAAGTGGGAGGGCTATCCTCAACGATGATTTATTTTTCTTTCTTACTGCTGTGAATAATAATTTTAGGAGGGGTCCTTAACAATAGACTTAAGAAGAAGAAAATATACATTTTTCTACATAGTTTTCATCGTCTCATCTTGCAAATTAAAATTTTGTCCATAACAAAGGAGGTTTCTTGAACAAGATTGTTAACAAGAATGGAAGTGGGAGGGCTATCGTCAACCATCATTTCTTTTTCTTTCTTACTGTTGTGAATAATCCTTCTAGGAGGGGTTCTTAACAATAGTCTTAAGAAGAAGAAAATCTACATTTTTCTCCATAGTTTTCATCATCTCATATTTCAACTTAAATTTTTCTCCATAACAAATGAGGTTTCTTGAACAAGATCCTTAACAAGAATGGAAGTGGGAGGGCTATCCTCAACCATTATTTCTTTTTCTTTCTTACTGCTGCGAATAACTCTTTTAGGAGGTGGTTTAGAGACATAGTCAAGGTACAAGGGATTCTTAGAGAAGATTTGGGTCTGCTGGGGAGGAGGAGGGGCTAAAGGGGTAGAGTGGTCAATGGCTACAACATCCATAATGTACCGATTAATGATAAATATGACCGATCGATGAAGAGGAATTGTCCTCTTATGAGACTTTACCTCCAGAATTGATTTTTCCATTAAATGCATAATATAGTACAAGAGACTCACCTTAATCTCGTGCCTGAATTGGTTTAGCAGTAATAGGTGGTGTAAAGGAATGGTGGAAAATATTCCTTCAAGTGTGACATAATGAACAGTCAATTGGCTGACTCCATTGAATGGTTGTAGGATAGAGGCAGAAACTATGCCTTCTTAATTTTGATGTTCTTGCCTTCATCTAGGAAAACCCTTTCCTCAGCTTCTTTGTCAAAATTGTTCCCATCCATGCTCAGGACAGTGATAAATGCAATGAACCCCTCAAATATAGTGAAATTTCTTCCTCTAACATTAATAGTCACATCTTTCCAATTTTCTACAAATTATAGAGAAATATGTTGGTCATGCCCTCTAATCCTTTATATAAACTCTGTAAAACCATCAGTATTGATGGTTTTCCATAGTTCATTTTTTTCCTACTACATGGGTCAAATATGGTCTCAACTTTGTATGGGGATCCTCCCATTGTTGTTAATTAAAATGGGTTGAGATGAAGACAACACCCTGTAGTCCCACCAGCATTCCTCTGACAAACTATATACCCATAAATTGTAGAGATGGAAGTCGAGACCTTGTTAAAATCTTTCTTCAAATGGAAAAGTATCTCGAATTTTGGAGTAATGAGGGAATAAATTCAAATGAGAGCAATCTACCTCACAAATCTAGAGAGGGGATTCAACACATGTAGGATTGGATGACTTAGAAGTAAGGGTGGGTGAATTTTCTTCACTGGTGATGATGTTTCTAACTTCATAGGGAGTGTCTTAGAAATCATACCATTCTTTGTAATTATTAATGCAGACCCCCACAAGTGCTGATAAATCCGTGGATATATTCCCCTCTCTAAACACATATTTGAAAATGATGTTTAGTCCATTGCATAAGGTTTGGGCTTCAATTATGAACTCTCTGATGGTCTAACTCAGAGCTTGGGCTTAGAAATATTGTTTATAATGTTCATTGAGTCACCTTTCAGGATGATATTTCCCCAGAGATTAGCTAGGTCCTTGGAGTAGTGATTAGTTTGTTTACCCATGAGACTAGCGTATGCTGTAATTAGATGACCCTTATGATTTCTGATGAGTCTTCCACCACCTGTTGAACTAGGGTTATCCCTAAAGGAACCGTCAAAGTTCAACTTAAACTAACCTTCAGAAGGGGGAATCCAATGCTCAAGTGACCTGTTAATTTTGGGGATGGGTGTATATAGTTTTTTAATATCAATGTTCCAGGCCTTGAGGTATCTTTCTTCCTCCTGAGGATATAAAAAAAAATTACGGGGTTTGAATTTCAGAATGTTCTCTTTGGCAACCGCCGTTATTACATTTCGAATACATTTGATGGTCCTATTAGAGCCTCTAAAGATGATTGAGTTTCAATATTTCCAAATTATCCAGATGGTGTGTGGGAAGCTTATTCTCCAAAGTTTGTGAAGGGGTACATGTTTAAAAGGACTTAAGAAGAAGAAAATCTTCATTTCTCTCCATAGTTTTCATTGTCTCATCTTGCAAATTAAATTTTTCTCCATAACAAAGAAGGTTTCCTGAAAAAGATCGTTAACAAGAATGGAAGTGGGAGGGCTATCCTCAACCATGATTTCTTTTTCTTTCTTACTACTATGAATAATCCTTTTAGGAGGGGTCCTTAACAATATACTTAAGAAGAAGAAAATCTACATTTTTCTCCATAGTTTTCATCATCTCATCTTGCAAATTAAATTTTTCTCCATAACAAAGGAGGTTTCTTGAACAAGATTGTTAACAAGAATGGAATTGGGAGGGCTATCCTCAACCATGATTTCTTTTTCTTTCTTACTACTGTGAATAATCCTTTTAGGAGGGGTCCTTAACAATAGACTTAAGAAGAAGAAAATCTAAATTTTTCTCCATAGTTTTCATCGTCTCATCTTGCAAATTAAATTTTTCTCCATAACAAAGGAGGTTTCTTGAACAAGATCGTTAACAAGAATTAAAGTGGGAGGGCTATCCTCAACCATGATTTCTTTTCTTTCTTATTGCTATGAATAATCCTTTTAGGAGGTGGTTTAGAGACATAGTCAAGGTATAAGGGATTCTTACAGAAGATTCGGGGCTGCTGGGGAGGAGGAGGGGCTAAAGGTGGAGAGTGGTCAATGGCTACAACATCCATAATGTACCGATTAATGATAAATATGACCCCTTGATGACGAGGAATTGTCCTCTTATGAGCCTTTACCTCCAGAATTGATTTTTCCATTAAATGCAGAATATAGTATGAGAGACTCACCTTAATCTCGCGCATGAATTGATTTAGCAGTAATAGGTGGTGGAAAGGAATGGTGGAAAATTTTCCTTCAAGTGTGATATAACGAATAGTCATTTGGCTGACTCCATGAAATGGTTATAGGATAGAGGCACAAACTATGCCTTCCTTCTTAATTTTGATGTTCTCGCCTTCATCTAGGAAAATCCTTTCCTCAGCTTCTCTATCAAACTTGTTCCCATCCATGTTCAGGGTAGTGATAAATGTAATGAACCCCTCAAAGATAGTGAAATTTCTTCCTCTAACATTAATAGTCACATCTTTCCAATTCTCTACAAATTATAGAGAAATATGTTGGTCGTGCCCTTTAATCCTTTATATAAACTCTATAAAACCATCAGTATTGATGGTTTCCCATAGTTGAATTTTTTCCTACTACTACGGATCAAATATGGTCTCAAATTTGTATGGGGATCCTCCCATTGTTGTTAATTGAAATGGGTTGAGCTGAAAACAACAGCTCGTAGTCCCACCATCATCCATGTGACAAACTTTATGCCTGTAAGTTGTAGAGATGGAACTCAAGACCTTGCAAAAATCTTGGTTCAAATGGAAAAGCATCTCGAATTTCTGAGTAATGAGGGAATAAATTCAAATGAGAGCAATCTGCCTCACAAATCTAGAGAGGGGATTTAACACGTGTAGGATTGGATGACTTAGAAGTAAGGATGGGTGAATTTTCTTCATTGGTGATGATGTTTCTAACTTCATGGGGAGTGTCTTAGAAATCATACCTTTCTTTGTAGTTATTAATGCAGACCCCCACATGTGCTAATAAATCCATGGATATATTCCCCTCTCTAAACACATGTTTGAAAATGATGTTTAGTCCATTGCATAAGTTTTGGGCTTCAATTATGAACTCTCTAATGGTCCAACTCAGAGCTTGGGACTTAGAAATATTGTTTATAATGTTCATTGAGTCACCTTTCATGATGATATTTCCCCAAAGAGTAGCTAGGGCCTCGGAGTAGTGATTAGTTTGTTTACCCATGGGACTAGCGTATGTCTCAATTAGATGACCCTTATGATTTCTGATGAGTCTCCCACCACCTGTTGAACTAGGGTTATCCTTAGAGGCACCGTCTAAGTTCAACTTAAACTAACCTTCAGAAGGGGGAATCCAATGCTCAAGTGACCTGTCAATGTTGGGGATGGGTGTATATAGTTGTTGAGTATCAATGTTCCATGCCTTGAGGTATCTTTCTTCCTCCTGAGGATATAAAGAAAAATTAGGGGGTTTGAATTTCTGAATGTTTTCTTTGGCAACCACCGTGATTACATTTCGAATACTTTTGATGGTCCTATTAGAGCCTCTAAAGATGATTGACTTTCAATATTTCCAAATTATCCAGATGGTGTGTGGGATGCTTAGTCTCTAAAGTTTGTGAAGGGGTACATGTTTAAAAGGAGGCTTCTATTACTATCAGGATTGAATAATATCATCTGGGAAAGACCAACTAACATCAAAATTGTTGATAATGAGCTTCAAGAGATAGTTATCAACATGACAATACAAAAGAAGATGTTGAATGGTCTCATTGTTTTTTTTACAGTGATAACATCTAATAGGCACGGTAAAACATCTTTTAATAATATTATCAATGGTGAGAATGGATTTATTTAGCACAAACTAGAGAAATTGGTTTATTTTAGGGGTAATCTCTTTGAACAAGATTTTTCCCCAGGGGAAATTGCTAGTAGGTTCATTAGCATAGAGTTGGTACCCCAATTTCATCAAATAGTTACCATCAAAGGAAAGAACCCAGGTGAATTCATCTTGAGACTGGATTTGGCTAATGGGAATATGACTCAGTGTGTTTTGGAGGTCTTCAAAAAGCTCCATGTTGTTAGGTAAAATAGCCTCCAAATTTTTCCATTGTAGTTTACCTTCAATGTTTTGGATGTAATTGTTGACCTGCTGTCGTAAAGTTGCAATGAGGTTGTTTTTAAGCTTCTCCCAATGTGCATTATTTGTAAGATTGCTAAATTAATCACGGATTTCCTTCAAAAATTTGATGTTCTCTCCCATGCCTAGGGTCCATTTACATCTTGAAGAAAGTTGTGTTCTTATTTTAACCAGGTTGTTCCAGAAAATTGATCCCAAGGGATGGTTGATATAATTGAAATATTCCATTACACTTCCTTGGTTTAAATACTTTTCTTTGATGATATTGGCCCATGGGTTTTTCTTTTTAACATTTCTCCATCCTATTTTAGAAATAAGTGCAACATTCATAGTGCGGATTTTTTTTAATGCCAATACCTCCTGCCATCTTGTTGTCATAAGCCTCATCCCATGCAACCAAGTGCATCCTATTCTTCTCTTCTATCCAAAGAATTTTTTTTTGTATTTTCTATATTTTATCAATGATAGCTGTTAGAAAAAATAATAGGGACATAATGTAGATCAGAAAATTTTAAAGAGTGTTTTTAATGAGGCATTTCCCTGCGCTAGAGAGGACATAACCCTTCCAGCCGGAAAGATTTCTTTGGAATCTGTCCAGTAAAGTATTCAAAACACTCGTATGCACCTTATTTTTTCCTAGAGGAAGCCCAAATGCATGTGATAGGCAAAGAGTTGATCTCATAACCAAGAATCTACACAATTTTAAATTTCCTCATGGGAGGAGTGTTGAATAAGTACAAAGAACTTTTATCAAAGTTAATTTGCTGTCCAAATGCCTCTACATAGAGCTGAAGAATATGCTTCATAGTTTTGGCTTCCAGAATAGAGGTGGGAAGAAGTAGGATAGTGTCATCAAAAAACTATTGGTGTGAGACCGTGATATCAAAGGTTGAGGGCTTAAACCTTGAAGATAACCCAGGGAAACATCATAGTTGATTATATGACTGAGAGTGTCTGCCATGATGATAAAAAGAATGGGAGAGATTGGGTCTCCTTGACGGATACCCCTATTGCATGGAAATAATCCCACCAGAATTCCATTGATGATCACTTAGAATCTAGGAGAATAAATACATGTCCAAATTAGCCTTCTGAAATGACCATCAAAACCAAATTTCTCCAAAAATTTATCAAGGAATTACCAAGACACTCTATCAAAGTCTTTGTTCATGTCCAACTTTAAGACCATGCTTTCCTTTCTAATTTTCTCCATTTAGTGTATGGTTCTGTGTACCATGAAAACCACATATTGGATAAGTCTTCCTTTTACAAAGCCCCCTGTTGACTAGAAATGATGCGAGGGAGAAAAGGATGAATCTTGGATGTTTTTTTGGGATCATAACTATAAAGGTGTTATTGATTTATTTAAGAATCCTACATGTCTTGAAGAACTCATTAACTTCTTTGAGAAAATCATCTGAACAAATCTCCCAACATATTTGATATAAAAAGGCAGAAAATCCATCTAGCCCTAGGGATTTGTCTTCCTCCATAGTAAAAACTACTTTTTGAAGCCCCTCCAAGGTGGCTGGTTTAGAGAGAGTATGAAAATCTTCTGTATTTACTAGATTGTTTGGTATGGATTCCAACATAATGTTAGCAGCTTGATGAGACAAATAAGGAGTGCCATTTAGCAAATTATTGTAGAAATTAACATCTTCCTCTCTGATACAGTTTGGATTTGACATAGTCTCACCATTTTGTTTAGTTACTTGAGTGAATTTACTATGAGCCCTGTCCTATAAAGCTATCATGTGTAAGTATTTTGTGTCTCTGTCACCTTCTTTAAGCCATATTACTCTGGACTTAAGCCTACAGAAATATTATTCCCTTGCACAAATCATATGGTATTTGGCTAAAATGGTTTTTTTCAAGACATAATCTTCTTGACTCATCCCCAAGGAAATAACTTTCTTTTCCAATTCTTTAATATCTTCTTTGATCTATTTTTTCTAGATAAAGATGTTACTGAAGACTTCTTTATTCCAAGCCCTCATTTTCCTTTTGATATTTTTGAGTTTCTAAAAAAAAATATATTGAGTTGTTTCCTCAACTTGAACCCCCACCATTCTTTAATTATGTCTAGCAAATACAAATGATCGAACCACATTGTTTCAAATTTAAATGAGGATTGTATCGGTCTCTCAGTATTCAATATATTCATGATAATGGGGTTATGGTCTAAGATGATTTTGGGAAGAAAGGAGAGATGAAAATATTGACTTATGAGCCACTGAGATGAGAGCGCTATCCAAATGGACTTGTATGAGATTATTTCCAAGTCTCTTATTTGACAAAGTTAAAGGGTTACCATGGAGTTCAAGATCCATCAGGTTAGTTTTAGCTATGAAGTTAGCTAAGTCATCCATCCCAGCTGTGTGGTCAGAACCTCCACCTTTTTTTCACTAGTGGAAAGAGGAGAATTAAAATCCCCCATGAGAATCTAATTCCATCTAGGGCATGTGCTTTGAAAGTTTTAGAGATCTTTCCAAACCTTTCTTCTACCATGTAAAGTATTTCGAGCATAAATGACCAAGAAGATCCAAATTTTTTTTTATCCAGGGTATGAAAGGAGAGAGAAAGGTGGGAATGAGAAGAAATAATAGTCTTACCAATTAGCTTGTTAGGGTCCTAGAAGACAACCATACCTCATCAGGCTTCTCTTGAATCAACCACAGCCCACTCTACCTTTTTCCATACATTCTTGCAACAATCTTTCAAAATATCATAACCCATTTTAGTTTCTTGAATGGCCATAATGGCAAAATTGCAATTCCTTCTTAGATATTTAATATTGTGTTGCTTTCCACTACCATTAAGGCCTCTTATGTTTCAAGAAACAATCTTCATTAAAAAAATACATGAGGAGGGGTAGATCACATGGTCCAGTGAAGACTTAGTGCCATCCGCCATCATTTTATTGATCTCCCTTTTTCTTTGATCATTTTCACAGGGTCTCCCTTTTTTTGTGTTAGTGCCTACATTTTCTTATCACCCTTGAAATGGAGGATGCCCAGCTACCAGGAGAATTTTTCTTGTCAAGAAACAAGGTGCCTGGTATATTTTCATAGCCTTTGGATTTTTTCTTTTTTCTTCAAATCAAAATACAATCAGGGGAGTTTGTAGATTCCTTCAAAATAGAACTCCTCACTGAAGTGAGCTCACCTTCCTCCTTATCTTGACTGGGGGAATTCTGCAGTCCTTCAATAATATTCTTCAAGGGCGGAGAAGGTGAAGCTGCGAAGCTGTTGAGGCACTATTGAAAAGAATCTTCAACATGAAAGTTGAAAATGCTTTCTCCTTGTTCATGCAAAGCAGTCTCATGAGCAATGCTGCATGGGAAATTGGATTTATCGGTGTCAAGGCTAGGAATAGGTTGTTCAAGAGTTGTAGAAGGGGTTCCTTTAGGAGTCAAAGGCTCGACTTCAATATGGATCATAGGAAAAGTTGTTTCATCTCGAGCAAGTTGTTTTAGAGCTACAGAAGGGGTACCTTTCAGAGTCAACTGCTTGCCTTCAATATGGTTCTTAGGAAAAATTGTTTCATCTCGAACAGGTTGTTCTAGAGCTGCAAAAGGGGTTCCTTTCGGATTCAAGGACTCGACATCAAGATGGGTCTTAAATATTTGTTTCTTCTTGAATAGGATTCAAACCCAACTCTGTATTTTTTTCTCCAACACAAGGTTAAAGCAACACCTTAACTGTTTGAATTTCTTCCTCAACCAGAAGACTAAGGTCAACCAAATTTTCTCCTCGGTCCTTTAAATCTTAAGATTCCAAAGGTAGATCCTCTTTCTTGGCTAGAGTCTTGGGAACCCAGAGTGTTCTTTGAACCAGTTGTATTTTAATGGGAGTTTTAAAGACTTTTTTATATTAGTGGCAAATATTTGTTTGAAAGGGACTATATCCTTGTACAACAAGGCTCAACAACAAGATAAAAAAACGTATCAGAAAAAAAAAAAGTCCAAAAACATAAAAACATTCTGCCAAAAAACAATAAAAATAGTAATAAATCAACATCTTAACTTCTAATTTCTGCGTGAATAGTTTTCTTCTTGTTACAAACCATAATCCAGTCATCTGAGGATTTTTGTAAAGGAATATAGACATCAATATCTATGTATCGTTTGAGCATTTAGGAGGAACATTCTCTTTAGCCTCTATAGACTCTTTTGGTTCAGTGTTTCTAGTATTTTGTGCCTTACCCCGATATGACTCCTTGTTGGCATGATCTGTGATCTCTCTCAAAGGGGTTTTGAGGACCATTTCCATTGTGTCTTCCTCCTCAACATCAGAAAAAAGCATATCCTTAGGTTCAAATACCATATGTTTTGGGAGGGAATTTTTCCACCAGTTAGCATTCTCATTTTTACATTTTATCACCTCACAATTAACGACAGAGTGTCCCAGAGAGAAACATCTCCTACATCTAAAAGGTAGGCCTTCATAGTCCAGAGGCTGAGTCCAAGTTCGATATTGTACCTTCAGCTTAATGTGAGCTGGAAGATTATTTGAAGTATCAACCTCAACAAGTATTCTTGCATAGGTTATATGTGTGATATCAGAGGTTTGGGAATCAAAGTTGATGATGTTGCCTAAGGTATTGCCTATGGGTATCAGACAATTTTGATCCCAAAATTAGAGAGGTAGGTGGGGTAATATGATCCAGATCGGTTTTAAAGACTTTTTCATGTGGCTTATTTCCCTTTTTTGTTTGATTCACATCCTTTTTAGTATTCTTGTTACTTTTAGTGGGAAATTTTGTATTGGGACATTTTCTATTGAAATTTCCTAACTTGTGGCATTTGGTGCAACTCACCTAAGTGGGCATACACTAATCTTGATTTGTTTCTTGTTGAAATATTAGGACCAGTGGGGGATCCAATTAATCTAGCAATTTTTATTAGAATCTTATCATCCCAAAATTATAGAGGGAGTCCTGGGAGCCGACACCAAAGGGGGATAGTGTTGATATTTTATTTGAATGGATCAAATCCTAGGTACCAGTACTTTATGAATAGGCCCATGCTTCCAAGGCACCAATGTCCCCCCAAAAAAACAACATCCATGTCTTCTTGAGCAGTAAATTTAAAAAAGAGAAAAATCCATTTGACATAGAAGAGACAGTTACATCCCCAAGAGGACACCATTTGCTTAAAACCCATCTCCTAACCACATCAATATTGGGTCTAGATCCCAAACAATTACCCGTCAGCGCCATTTGATTCTTTTGGATTGCTCTATTTAGGTAGATCTCTAGAATATTGATGTGATGTATTCCTTTCACATCCTTTGAGCTTAGAAAAATGACAGGGACCATGGGGCATTAGCTGTTATAGGGTCCACATTCAGTCCTAAGTCCTTTTTGAAAACCCCCAACCGCATGCCTGGTCTGGTCAGTATAGGGACAAAATTTCTAGAAATATTCACATTATTTGTCCCCACTTCTGTGTGACCCACAATTTTCAGTGATGAATCCTCCGACCTTGTTTTGGATATACTGACAGATTCATGTTCTTCCTTGTTAGCCACTTTAGGTCCCTTGAGTAAAGCTACTGTAAGAATCTATGATGCCACAGGTAATTTAGGAGGCCCTGTAGCAAGTCAGTGATTATCAGGTTTCTTTAGAGTGTCGTCATGGCAGCTAAAATTCAATTTTTCAACCATTAGAAGAGCAGACACCTCACACTCTAATAAGTTATCACCAACACCAAAAAATACTACTTTAGAAACACCTTTTCTAAAAGCTCAAAAATTTTCACTAAAGAAGAAATGTTTTAAAGAATTAGAAGTTTTTCTTACTGCAAAACACTTATAGTTTTGGGATAGATAGTTGTCTCTATAAATAATAGAAATCCAAATACATGAAAACCAAAAAACCCACCTATATATTTTTTCCCAAACTTAATAGTTCTGGAACATGCTAAAAACACCACCCCCTTGAAAATTCATGTCAATTAATGAATTGAAAATATATAAACTGTGAAGGTGCAAGGGATATTATTTGATGTATTCCCTACAATAAATACTCAAAAACAATCTCATAAGATTTGAAATAAATTTGTTTCTGTGTTCAAGTGATGAAAGTTCTAACAACTGTATATATTAACAAACCAAAAAAATCATATCCTTCTAAAATGATAACATAGGAACAAAAAGAATTATATTTTTTCATTATTGGATAAGAGTTGCAACTCAACATACATTGCGAGAAAATATTAGAGTTTCTAGATCTCCAATGCAAAATTAATGCACGAGAAATTGTAGAAATTGAAATAACTAACAATAAGATGCAATATGATCAAGAACTCGCAAGGAAAGAATGTATCCAAATCAAATCAATGGTCCATATGCTCCATATTCCATGAAATATACTGATGCAAGTCATGTACATATAGGAGGTGAATGTATAACCTCCTCCTACATTAGTGGGGAATAACTCTCACTAACTGATACTAGAAGTAGATTTGACTCCACACAACCAGTAGGCTAGCTCAACCGAAATGGTAAGTTAACTCAACACAATTACTACAACTAAGGAAGCATATCCCATGAGTGTAGGAAAGCTCAAAGTAAATAAACAAATATAAAGAAAATAAATATCCTACACTAACATCCCTCATAAACACAACTTAGGTTGGAAGTGAGAAGGAAAGTGGGTCGTAACAACAAGGCCTGATGAGGTACCCACGTCAAATGCCAATATCTCATAAAGTGGAGAAAGGGAGAAAACCCAGTGGGAAAAAAAATCCCCCAAAAGATAGAAATGAAGAAGTCAAGAAGGCTAGAAGCCCCTCCCAAAGATGATGTAGTTGTTGATGTGAATAGAAAAATTAGGTCCTGGCAACAAGGCCATGTTAGGTACCCAAGTGCATAAAAAATGAAATGAGAATAAATAAGATAACCCAATAGTAATCCAAAATTGGATGAGGAACTATTAAATAATCTCCAACATGTAGAACTTTCTCCAAATATTTCCCTCCAATAAGAAGAACTTTCACGAACAAATATGTGCAGTATTGTTTTAAAGCCATCGGTTGGCCAAACATGCACAAAATAACAGAGGACAAAGTCGACACTACAGAGGAATGGAGAAGTTGTGTGAACATGCCACACTCAAATAGTACTACATGAATTCACAACTACTATAAGAAAGACATAATGATCCTCAATAGGGTTCTGGTAACATGTGCCTTTTCAGATACCCATTTACAATGCATATACAAAATTCTTCTCAAGATAAACACATGCACTAAATGTGCTTATTGCAGAAAGAAGAAATGAAACAAATAAGCCATATTGGGGAGTTTATTCTCCTACCATATCGGGCCCCATCCTCCGGTCTTCAAAATAGATTTATAGAAAATGAACCAAGTGATCATCATCTTCTTCATCATCCATTATAAGAACCCCCCAAAAAAGTGACACTTTATAAAGTAGCATGTTTACAAAAATAAATATAACCACCACGAAGATTACAAGAAAACATGCACTTTTGACCAAATCCGTGCTCAAATCCAAGCTACTGGTCAAAAGTTATAGCAAAAACTATTTCCCGTAGCTAATGGTTTATTTAAATAAAATTTACAAATTGATTAAAAAATGTGAGAAAAGAAGGGAAAGGGGGTCATGTGTATATTCGTTGGAACCGGAAAAGAATGAAGAACATAATGGTTTAGCTTGTGAGGGGTAATTGGCCTCCTCCCACCTCAGGCCTCACTCTTCATCTTCATCAGGCGAAGATACAAGTTTAATTAAACACTTTATTCTTTCTTCTCATGCAATTTTTTCCAAATGACATTGTTTTCCAAAAAAGAAAATAATGCTAGGTTTTGAAATAATTTTAGAGTCAAAATTGGAGATAATTACAATAAAATAAAATGGTAGATTAGCTAGGGCACGTTGGAGTTGAGGACAACATACCAAGGGTCATTTTTATCATGTCAAAACTGAATGTTTACGCTGCCAGGGAAGGGAAAACGCCTCTCTAATGGTCTGTCGAGCTCCTAAACCAGTAGAAAACGTGCCTAAACAGTAAAAACACCCCTCCAAACTGCAAAAACGTGGCTCCAAACAATAAAATGCCCTTCACACAGTAAAAACTCCTCTCCAGACTACTAAAACGTGGCTCCGAATGACAAAAACGCCGTTTACACCATCAGGAAAGGGGTAACTTCTTTCACAAGACCCCTCTCGTCTTCGTGTTATCAACTTCGTTCATCAGAACTCGAGCTTGAATTTCATTTGATTACAAGATTATACTTATGACCGCAATCATTCCTTGATACCAAAATAATCATGATATTAAGTGAATAATTAAGTAAAACTAAAAAAGGAAAAGTATGAATTTAAATTTAAACAAAACAATATATATATATATATATAAAGGGGAGGGGATAGAAAGGTTGCTTTAAAGCGTTGGTTGGTGAATAGAGTAGATAGCTCCACGTGAAAGCACGTAGGCTAGATTCCTCGGGGAGGTGTGCAAGCATGGTGTTGTAGGTGTGTGAGTTGGGATGTCAGTTGACAGAGCATGGAAGTGATGCATCCTAAATGCCTTTTTAGACCTGTCAATTTCCTTGCATAATAATACAAGCACTTTATTTTGAGATCTTGAGGTGTTAACCATGGCGAAACCCAAGTTAACATTGTAGATTTAGCAATATTTGAATAATTGCAATGAGTGTAAAAGTGGAGCGATGTTTTACTAACAATGATAAATCAGGGGTTTCGTGCTCCCATAGTTAAATAAATAGAATGTTACAAGAAACGGTGCTACACAATGCTCTTGTTAATGGCCATCCTAAAATCATTCCATTGTGGGTTGAACCAGCCATACACTCAAAGATAAATTTGTAACCCGAGTATCTTCTCATATTTATGTATACACACTGATTGAGTGTGATCTCTACCTATATCTGAGGTGGGTTTGAAGTCTCTAGGAAGATCTACTACCCGTCGTTGGCTTGTTTGACGTATACAAAAGAAAAAGAAGACGATTGAGTAATATGAGGAGTTGTATTCGGGAGTTTTGTCTAGTTGAATTGATTTTTCTTCTTCTTCTTCTTCCTATATGTACTTGTGTTGTGTGCACTGTAACTTTTGTAGCACCATCCTCAAGGTAGATAACTACCACTTATTGTTCTGCGCCTTATCTTTATTGTGAGTAGTTTGTTGTATTGATTAATACATTGGAAGTGCCCTCCCTGTTATTCCACGTATGTCTTGCAAGACTTGTCTCTATCACGCTACCTCTACGTGAAACAATTTGTTTATCCTTTCCATTCCTCCTGCCAATGCTATATAGGAGGTTTAAAAAAATGGATTCTTTTTTCTATTATGGTGGCTGGGGCATCCTCTTAAATGATAAGGTTTGAAAATTGTAGATGTAGCAGAAGGAAGATGGATTCTTTAGAAAAGGCACAAAGATTGTTTTGTTATTATTTGTTGTTTTCAAGGGGATGCCTTAGGGAGAGATTAGCATGCCCTTGCGCCAAGTTTGCAAATAGTTTGATGAAAAAAATCTAGGAATAAATCAATTGTGTCCAAATTCAAAGAAAAGATGTTCCCCAAAACATATTGCATCTTGCTCAACAATCTCTTGATACAAACATCTTCACAAATAGGTTGGCACTGAGAGGCATGTGGATGGTTTATTATATCTTGTTGGACTGTTGAATGGAGGGGAGTTGAGAGTGGGCTCGCAGACTGTTGGCAGAATGTCTAGCACGGATGCGGAATCGAGTTCCACAACTTTGGCTGATTCATTTTCCCTCAGGCATGGTCTCCTTTACCTCCATCCTTTATAATTTTCATATTTTTGGTTCTTCATCTTCAATTTAATAGAAATAGAAAACCATTGGATAATCATAATATTGAACATTTAATCAAACTTAGATAGTGTAAAACAACAAAACTCCACCTTGTGAATTATGTAACCGATTTACCACCTTGACCATCAACCGTGATCACTTTCCACAATCTTATCACATTGCACTAACCCATTTCACTTACAAAAAGGTGCTCGTCTTTTCAAAATTAAATAGTTGGATGTTAGATGATTCGTCAACTCCAACACAACCTTTTGAAACCATACCTCAACCAAAACTACCAAAAGTATAACACCACCTTCATATGACCTTGTAAAATTATGCATTCATGGAGCCCCAGACCTAAATGTACCGCATGTCTAAAACGTCATATGTGTATGACCTCATTATGTAGAGAGTCGCATCAAGCATTAGATCGAAATTCTATTGACCAAGCTATTTGAACTCTGATTTGTTGCCCCTCTAGGAGCCAAATTTCTAAGTCCACATAGCTTATCAGTCAGTTTTAGGGATGTGCTCATTTTAACTAAAAGGTGATTGGGTTTTCGTCCTATGGTTGCCACCGTTTGGACCTTGAGCAGAAATGAATGCTCTTCTGCCTTCGCAAACTTCTATACTGACATACTAAGACAATCATAACTTACAACGTTCAGTTTCAATGAAAATGCATTTCAGATAGCTAGTTTGGAAAAGGGTTTTTGTAGGCCTCACGGTCACAGTTTGACTAGGTGACAAGAGTCGTTGCCATAACTACAATTGGTGGCTCCTAGGAGTTGCCCGTCGATGTAACTTGTAATCCGTTTGCTCATCATAATCTGACTTGCCTTCAGACTCTGGTGTATTCTCCATATATGGGGGAGTAACTTGTAGGAACTCATCACACGTCGCACGTTCATCCATCGACCGTTGGTATTTTCAAGACGTGGTTTTCTAAGCCCTTGAACCAAAATTTGGTCAGATTTCTCAACTTGGCCACTTTACGACCGATGGCCCCCGGAAAACTAGCCACAAACTGTAAAACGTTCACTAGTTTTGAATTCTAGCCACGAGTGTGACCTCGTAAAATTCTTGGTAATTATAGGAGTACACAAAGGAACTCAACCATTGTGTGTCGTGACCATAAGAACACATTTTTCAAATGTATGGTGTTTTTAGCTCTCTCTAGCATCTTCTCTCTCTAGAATTCGACGTATTCACAACTTTGGTTGATTTGAAAATGTAAAATGAATTGGCCGCAAGACCCTAGATAAGACATTAAACTGTCATGAAAACTTATTAACACTTATAATTAACTATGTGCAACTCTCTCTTATGGCTTGTTGTGTGAAACTGTGACTTTCAGAAAGAATGGTGGCTCTCTAACTATTCTCTCTCATCCCTTCTCTCTTTCTCTCTCCTCCCTAGTACCATAACGTTAAGTGAAAATGCAATGTGAAAGTGTGAATGCGTGATTAACCCAACCCTCTCTTGTTGTGTGTGCATTATCTCTTCCTCTATCTTCTCTGTAAATGGAAAACTATTTGAAACGACGAATGTTACACTGGACTTAGGCTGGATGTCATACCAGCGATTTTCACCGATTCATGCTCACATGCTTTTGCTAGGACGTGATTGTAATGGTATTTGTGTATTGTACCTGTAATTCATATACGATAATGAGTAAAACGAAACTGTGTTGTTACGTTTTTAGTAATATGTTTCATCCTGAAGGCTATGTACTTTCAAATAAAGTATTGTCATTGTCGATGCATGGAGTTGTGAATAGAACTGGTATTTTTATTCATTATGTCCATCAAGTTTATAAAAATGTAGCCATATTGGGATATTTTAATGTACCATTTCATGACCTCATTTATACGCTTTCCTGTTTGACAACTGTCTACTCAAATAGTCATAGAAATAAGTATATCTATGTAAAATAAATGAAGTGGATTGTATCATGTTCCTCTAAAAAATGATGTCAATTAATCATCTTCCCTTGATTATTGTCATAATATAGTAGGTGAGCTTGACACTAGCAAATTGAGTAACAACTTGAGATTTCTCCAAAAATTGAGTGATCCCCACTCTGACCATGACCATCCTAAGTACAGGTGCTAGTGTTGTACCAACTAATATTGTTGGTAATAATCTTAAAGTGTCGTGTTTTTTAGATAGAATGCTCGTGATGATGGGTTGTTCCATTATGAAATCGTTTTGTAATCTCTCAAAGTATCTAATATAAACCTCTAAACTTTTGTCCTAAAGAGGTGTTGAACCTGATGTAAATTACAAAATCATGATTCATACCATAGACTTGAAATATTAAGCATTATTGGGACATGTAATGGAGTCCTACGTCGTGAGTATAATCTATGTATGAAACCTGTGAGTTTTGAAATATCTTTCGTCTTCATAAATACTTAGGGGTGTTATCCTGTGTTTGGAGTGTTCCTAGTTGTGAACATAATTGAGAGCATTAGCGTGAGTAAGCATAATTGTTTTCCATAGTTATGCATTAGTACGGTATGGTCATGAATCGTCACTTCATGTTAATGGAAGATTATGTATTGATATGTGGAAATCTCATGGTGAGAATTAAGGTAGAGATCACACATTAATATTAGAAGTGACCAACAAGAATGGGTAGTAGTTAGGACCACAGGGATAGTTAGGGTGTGCATTAATGCACTAATAATTTCTTGTCACCTTGTAAAGGACACAATCTGTAACTTTCCCTTAAATCAAGCTAGTAATCATCAAAACTTGTGATGTAGGTGTGAAAGTGGATGTTAAACAAAATGGACATATAGTTCACAACTTATTAAATCCTTCTTATGATGTGAAAGTGGATGTGAATTGATCCATGTGAAAACAAGTGATTGAGAAAACATAGTTTCTCATTTAAGAATCAAAAACTTAAAATGTGTACATGTTAAGATAATTGAAATTAACAATCGAGTGATATATTTTAATGGGTAGTCAAATAAACTAACCAAACCTAATGGAACCCTTTAAAATCTAAGTGTTAAACAAAAGTGAGAAAATGTAGTCATGGAATACATAAAGTGGCATGAAGGATTTGCAAGATAGGGACATTTCATTTCCCTAATTTTTTTTTTTGGTAGGGTACAGAGACCCTCAAGTACTAATGAATGTAGTAGATCAAGTTTTCTCCCATGATGTTAATGGACAAAGGAGCATATGATGTATGGTTACCAATGACTATCATACATATTACTTTAGAAGGATTTTCGAACACGTAAAATTTTATAACTTTTGCATTTGAGCTCCCCCCCCCCCCTTGTCTCTCTTAGATAAGGGTGACCCTTGGTGTGTAGTAGCGGTATTACCATGTCCTTGCTTGTAGGGTGTAGTTTTCTTCCATTCATGAATGCTTTTGAAGGTAATAGAGCATGGAGCCTCTCTTAAGGATATTAGAAGAAAGAAACACTTAGGCATATTTACTAGAATGACTTTAAATAGTTCCTTGGAAGAAATTTTTAGAAGCATATATAGTTGTTGGATTATCTTGTTTTAGGCATTTAATACTTGAGTGTGTAAGAGAAATGAAATGAGTAGTTAGATGCAGGGTCACCACTCCTTGTAGTCATGAATCCCTAAGTGTAAATTATGTGTCATTTAAATTATAATTTTTCTAAAACTATGCCAACAGTGACACCAAAGTATGCAATCGTAAGTGTAAATATTATAAGAGTTTAATGAATATTTTGGGTTAGGAATAATGTCAATACTTGAAGTCCTTATAACTTAACTAGAAATTTTCATCATGTTAAAAATAAATAAGAATTTTTCTTGAGTGAGATCAAAATTTCTAGAACAAACATAAGCTCTTTTATATATATATAACACACATTTTAGGAAGGGACACATGTTGTATTACACCCAAACACAGTTATTGACACTATATCAACTATACACAGGAAAACACACACACACACACACATGGAAGGATGTTTGATGCAACAGCATCTCTCTCCACAGGTTCTCATTTTGGTGTGTTAGTCCAATTTTTGTGTGAAAGGTGTTTTAAGAGGTCTTACAAGTCATTAATGGTCAATTATAATTCCATGTCATGTTGTTTAAGTGGAGTCTAGGTTTCAAGAAACATCAAAGAATATGTTCCCTCCATTTTGTGAATTGAATTGTTAATGGGTTTCAAAAGCCATTATTGGTATCCAATGTGAGTGTTAGTGGTAGTAGACCTTTTTGGAAGGTCTTGTTAAGATTGTTCATAGATTAAATAAAGACTCCTAGCTATGTAAAAGGAGCAAATGATGTAACTAGACGTTACAAATATGACTTTGAGTCATGACATGTAGACCAGGGAAATCGGTTAGGGTTCAGAGTATTCATGTATTTGAAATAGAAAATCGCCTTAAGGGAGTTAGTTACTCAATATGGGAGAGTAGGCTTGAGGTGGAAGAGCCCGTAGAAGGAAAAAACCTAATGTAAGAAGATTCTTGTCATGTAGTTGATGGAAAGAATACTCACTATTTCTAGAAATTCATGGTGCCTTTCAACCTAAGGTCTGTGAACTCATGAATTTTATGTAACCTATTGGTTCATCCCTCTTCTTGACAGGAGTGTCACAGGTTTAGAATGACATTGTATAACTTCTTGGCATGGTGTGAAGATTGTTTTTTAAGGAATGCAAGACCTTTAAAGGGACAATATGACCTCTTTTCTTGAAATGTACAGATTCTGACAATGAAGGGTACTTGTGCGAGTGAATATGGGCTAGAACATATCAGAGAAGTGCTCAGGATCTAGATAGTTCACAAGAAGGCATAGGTTACTATGATGCGAGACGTGAATTATTCCAAGACTCTGCAATGCAAGGATACAAGACTACAAAAATATGAAATGCAAGAAAGACAATTAGAATAACACATAAATATCTCTAACTCAATACGATCAAATAGAATAATGGAAAATATGTGCATGTAGGATGGGTGAATATGTAACCTCCTCCTATAATCATGGATGAATTTCCACCTATAATAGTGGTAACCAATAGCTAGCATGGTGATACTAGATTCAAGTGGATCCTTGACTAACACCTTAGAATATGGAAAGTCAGTCCAAGTGAATAGCCAACACATAGCTAAAATGTTTCTTTAGCTAGAACATGTGCTTCAATGGAGGACCTGATTAGCAATTTTTCATACAATATATGAGTTTTTAACATGAAGGCTTGAGTTTGAAAACCCAACAAAACATAAATATCTAAGACCAATCGCGCCTGAGGTACACCTAGAGGCTTATAGACAATATCTATTCACAGATGAGAGAAAAGTTATTTGAAATCATTTATTTCACTCCCAAATGAAAGCTCTTCTGAGAAATGAAATTGGAGATGCCACTAAACTATCACAAGGATTAAGACCTATGTGATTGAGACAAATTTTGATACAAGATTGCAAAAGGAAGAAGAAAAACTATTTGCAGATATTTAGAAGTAAAGCCACACATTTTGCACAAGATCCACACAGAATAGCTCAAGCTTGATTAAATTTATCAGCAGGGGAAATTTTCTAAAACAATCTTAGAGATTTTCAATGGTTGTACACTCGCAACCACCTTAACATGATCAAATTCAAACTATAAGAGATATACCGGCTTCTCAAACAACTTCTCAAAGGAGGTTGGGCTCTATCAAGCCTTTTTTCTATTAGGAAAATTAGTCCTGACCCTTCACACTCTAACCTTTTGTACAATAAATTTGTTCCATTTATAACTTTTACGACATACCCATTTTCCCCCAAGAAATCTAGGCATTGAGTGCCACCAATGCTTTCCATGATCATGATTGTGATTCCCAAAATCAAATCTGCAAAAAAGTTGTCACATGCTCATGGGGTAGATCTCTTTGAAAATCTCAACATTCAATTCCTTCATCTGGTAGAACACTCTTCCTTCTATTCTCCAACCACTACCACCCCTAATCTATCAATTTTGGCTCTTTCATGCTTAGGAGAAGAAAAATGGAAGATCGCATCGAGCCCAAAAGCTAGACCATTTTAATGGCAAAAGATGTCTCCAAATCTTCTCCACCAAAATTAGATATTGAAATTAACTCTCCTCTCTATTTGGCGTGTAGGAAATACCAAGAAATCATGAAGACTCAGACTCCCAAGAGTGTTTCAGTAAAATGGGGGGAAAATCAGATTCAAACTTAGAGTTGTCGTTGATCTTTACTTTGAATTTGGGTCGTCCACGTGGAAGATTCAATTTTAAAACAGGCCTAAGGTTCCCTTTGAATTTTCACAACCTTTTGAAAAAGTGTAAAATTTTCACATTTTTCCCCTTGCCTCCACCCTTGAGAAATGATCCTGACACGTGTCCCAATGTGTGTCCCATTGAAACCACACTTCCCTTTTAACTTTTAAATCACTTTTCCCAAAATGAAAATTTTCCAAGTTTTTCCCGAGTGTCCTCCATTGACTAGAGAAAGATTTGACCCTTCCTTTATCAGGACTGCGGGCCATTTTTGGTATTTCAACCCTTTTGAGAATAAGAGGAAAAAATTCCAAGTTACCCCCAATGGTCCGCTTCCCCGCCCCTTTTGAATTTTCAAACTACCACGTGTCACAATGGCGCACCTTGAGATATTTCCCAAAATTTGAAACCCTAAAAGAGCACAGGCTTACCACATGTCCTAGCCAGGAATATTTTTTTTTGAAGGCTTTAAGCCTAGTGGAAGGTGCCATGTGTCAGAGTCTAAGACAATCTCCTTTGGCCATTGAAAATTCCAAGAAAAGTGTAAAGTGAGCGGATGCCTCCAAGTGTCCTCTTGGCACTTCTTTAAAATGAAAATCAAGGGCCAGTATCCAAACATGCATGGTTCCTCCACGTGTCCCAAGCCTCTTGAAACCTTTTGAATAATGACTAAGTATGGGAAGACTCAGCAGAAGCCTCCACGTGTCTTCATGGTGTAGTTTAAGAATGGTTCCCAAAGCAGAGACCTTGAATGAGCACAGGCTCGCCACGTATCTCTATTATGCTAAACTGTACCAGCTACATAATACTTTGTCTAAGTCTAGGCAAAGTAGCAGAAACCTCCACATTTTCTCTTTGCATAGTAACTTCAAGGCCAAACTCAAAAGTGATCTTTCAAACGAGCATCATTCCTCCACGTAGGACACATTTTGAAGTTGAGGCTGATTTATGAAATTATGAAGTATCCAACCGAGCCGCGTCTAACAAGAAGATGCCACATTCCTTGTTGATGCTAAGGATGCAAATTTGAACATGAGAAACACCCTGTCAAACCTTAAAAAAAGTAGAAAAATGACCATTTGAGCCTGAGAGACTGAAATTTTCTCCAAGGGACAGAAAGATTTAGGAAGGTTACTAGGCTCAAATACGTTCCTCAGGGACACATCAATTCATTCTTCTTCAAATACTTAGGGCAGAAATGATAAGGAAGACAAATCCTAATCATGGAGAACAGAAAACATGGGGGAACCTGAGTTTTTAAAGGAACAGAGCATGAGAGACTCAAAATACAGACTCTTAAGTGATTTACAACACAGGAACAAATTAAAAATGGCCATAAAGATTAACTAGGCACAACACGGGGAAGGGGGAAATGACAGAGGCTGTAAATCAATAAATTTTCAAAGGCACAAATGGGGCGAGACTATTTTGAGCACCAATAAGAGGTATCTTGAATCTAAATCTCCCTTAAATCTTACGATTCATTCCTTGACTTCACGTTATTTCCCTGTGTGTAACAAGGGTAAAATTTAAGCATCGACAAAATGTTTCTAGAAGCAGAACCTTAACATAAGAATGAGAGCATTAGGAATTTCAGATGCATTTGAAATATGATAAATAATTATTTATCTTTGGAGATTATTGTATGGGAGAAAGATCCAAATTAAATGATTGTATTGTAAGTAGAATGTTAAAAATGAAATTAAGAATATGTAGGTGAAATTAAATGATCTTAAAAATTTTAAATGTAACTAATATGTAACTATGGTAATGATGTGTTGTGGGTTTTTCAATCCTTGGGTCCCTTTTGTGGTTGGTTAATTTCTAGTATTTTTTCATTAGGTAAAGTGTGGCATCAACGTGTATCTGGTGTTATCATGTTATCTATGTGGGTCGATTTTTTGTGTAAGTGTCTTATGTGATGTTAGGTTTATCTATTGGAGCCCATGTGGTGTTTTGTCGTAGGCATTCAAATTCAAAAAAATATTTGGATAATTTTATTATTGTATTTGTGTGTCAAATTGTGGGCATTACACATGGCTTTGATGGTCAAAACAACAACCTAGATCTAATGACACCCTAGGTGAATTCTGAGTGAAAACAAATAGAAATTGTGCCAAAAATACCTTTGGAAGATTCTATTTAACAAGAAATGGCCCAAACATTTTTCCATAAGCCTTCTCCTACATAGAAATGACCACCACAACACAAACTATGAGATTTCTCCTTTACCAATAATAAAGTAATGTGATTTTTTTTGTAAATAACAATCTCATTTGAAAAATAACTAAGACAGATTCAAATCTATTTGCACATGAACTGTAAGTATCACAAGCGAAGTATTTGAAAACTAAAAATAACCTAGTAGTGGAAAACATATCACCAGAATGACTCTAATACCACATTAGAGTTTATGGATCTCTGATGAAAAACAAATGCATGAGAAAATGTAGAAATTGAAATGACTAACAATAAGATGCAATATGATCAAGAACTCACAAGGCAAGAATGGATCCAAATCAACTCAATGCTCCATATTCCATGAGATAGATTGATGCAAGTCACGTACATATAGGAGGTGAATGTGTAACCTCCTCCTAGATTAGTGAAGAATAACTCTCACTAACTGATACTAGCAGTAGATTTGAATACACACAACTAGTAGGTTAACTCAACTGAAATGGTAAGTTAACTCAACACAAGAACTATAACTAAGAAAGTATATCCCATGAGTGTAGGAAATATCCAAGTAAATAAACAAATAAAAATAAAATAAATATCCTATTGGTGCTCAATTTCATCTCACCCCGTTTTTCCTACAAATTCTTCAGTTTGCGGAATCTGTTGTGTTTTCTATCTCCCCGTATTGATGCATGAAAAAGTTGTCCTTCATTTGGTTTCCATGATTAGTCCCTTCCTTTGGTTGAGAATCACTTTAAGTCCATAATTTATTTTCCGTTCCTCTGTCCATGTGGAATAATTTGTAACTTGGGCATAAAATCAGGTTTTTTCCCTTCCTTCCACTTTTCCACAGTCATGTTTTGTTTTCCTTGTCAATCTTTGTCCCCATACCTATGAAAAAGTATTCCTTTCTAATTGGATGAGGCTCGATGGAGCAAATTTGGGCCTTATATCATTTCTAAATTCTATGTCCTTGAAGAAAGATTCATTTCCAGGCGCAAATGGTGATTTTCCTGTATTTTATGGTTTGACGACTGTGTTTTCCCCTTCAAATTTATATCTCAGAACTGTGGAAACATGGCCCTTTCTGATTGGATGTGGCTGGGCAGGGCACTTTGAAACTTTTTTATCCCGCTTTAATTCAAGTCTTGTCCACATGGAGGGTCGGCACTCATCTGAAAATTCACCTTTTGGCTTGACCTTGGAGTTGCATCGAGGAGACACGTGGAGGTTTCCGTTACCTTTCCCAGACTTAGACATTTTTTCATGTGGTCGGTGCAGCTTGGTCGAACCATGGACACATAGAGGGCCGGTACTCATTTGAGGATCTGCCTCTAGGTCCTACCTTAACAGCTACGCCAAAGAGACACATGGTGAGCCCGCGCTTGTTTAGGGTCTCCGCTTTTGGGGACCATCTCAAAATTGCGCCAGGGAGACATGTGGAGGATTCTACTGGCTCCTCTTGATACTTAAACTTTTCAAGAAACTTTCTAAAGGCCTGGGACACGTGGAGGGACTGTGATTTTTTGGGGACCAGCCCTAAATTTTTTTTTCAAGAAGCTCCAGGAGGACACTTTGAGGCTTCTACTCACTCTTCCCTTGCTTGGAATTTTCAACAGCCAAGGAAAATTGTATCGGACCCCATACACATGGCACCTTCCACTGGTCCTTTAACATTTTCAACAACTCTACCAGACTGAGACACATGGTGAGCCCGCGCTTTTTTGGGGTCTCCCCTTTTGGGGACCATCTCAAAGTGCACCATTGAGACACGTGGAGGATTCCGGTGGATCCTTTTTATATTGATACTTTTTAAAGGCCAAAAGATGATTTTCTTGGGCCTAGGGCACGTGGAAGGCCTGTGCTTGTTTGGAAACTTTCCTCTGTACCTCACCTTTGCAGTTTCACGAAGGAAACACATGGATGACTCTAATCTAAAGTTGAGAAGGGGTAGAATCAATGGTTACTGTGCATTGCATCTATTTTTTTTCCATTTTTTCTCCAAGACTCCTGGAGATGCGAATACGCACTATTTTTCATCATTTTTTGATGAAATTCCTTGTCGTTTATGTCTGTAAAGTGCCATTGAATGGATTCATAACTTAATTTGTGAGTCCAAGGATTGTTAAGGTCAATATTTTAAAGTTGGAATTTCTTGGGAACTTGCAAAAATGTGAATTACCAGAGAAGTTGGATGCAGGACAGATTTGCAGAGGAAAGAGAGTGAAAAGGATGAAATGATAAAGGTTGTAGGCACAATGGATGAAAAAGGTGTTGCCTCGAGGGCAAAAAGGATTACCTGTCAGATCCAATTGTATAGAGCTACCAGAAAATTATTAAAACAAGGATTTCTCGCATGATAGAATAATAATAATGATTAAAAGTATTTTCAAAAAATTATGACATGGCATCCTAGTCATTAGTCAAGGGTTTGAGAAATGTGACCAGTTCATAATTTTTCCACCTGGCAGCTTTCGAGTGTGAATTTGTTAAATATCACTTTCTGAGGAAAATTGATAACAATAAAAGGTTCCTCAAATATTATTCTTTTGTTGGGGGGAAATTTGGGATGAGTGAGCGTGAAATGTATAAATGTAATGTGAATACTCTTACAAAGCATCGGGGGTTGAATTCTTAAGAGAAAATTTGAGAGATCCCATCTTCCTGAGAGACCAATCTGAGAAACCTGTTAATTTCCTATGTTTTAGATTTCATTCACGTCAAGTTGGTTATTATTGTATAACCATTGACAAGCTCTGAGATTGTTCAAAGAAACTTTCCCCTGCTGATGAATCTAATCAATTTCAAATTAATCCGTGTCAATCTTGGACCAATTTGTGTCTGCTTTATTTCAGAATGTCTGCAAGTAGTTTTTCTTATTCCTATTGCACTCTTTTGTTAAAGTCCCTCCAAATCACATAGCATCTCATCCCTATGACAGTTTAGTGGCATTTGCAATTTCATTTCAAGAAGAGCCTTCATCCTGTAATGAGATAAACAATTTAAAATCACTTTACTGTCATTTGTTGATACATATTATCTGTAAGCCTTTGAGTGTATCTTAGGTGTGAGGAACCAATGGTCTTAATGTTTAATTAAGTATTTAGCTCAAGCCTTCGTGTTAAATTCTTAGAGATTGTGTGAAAATGTACAAATCTGGGCCTCCATTGATGCACACCTTCTGGTTGAAGGAATATTTTAGCTATTCTGAAGCTTTCTATCATTTAGTATTCCCATTGTTGTGATGTTTCTCAAAGATCTGGTATAATCAATTTTATCCTGCTTAATCTCCCACCAAAATTATTTGAAAATAATGAATCCATCCTGAAATACCCCTATTTTCCCTGTGTGTCCAAAAATTTATAAATTCTACTGCCTAAATATGCAGAAGCAATCAAGATTCCATAATGTCTCTAGTAACCTTTAACCCTGTTTGGGAAATATCTCTGTTCTTTAGAAGTGACAACTCGTGAGAGTTAAATTGTGGTGAATTGATCATATTTTCTCAGGGTCCCATTTCAAATTTGTGCAGAGAAGGATATCTTCATTCTACTTCACCGACAAAGGTTACAAAATGGGTCCTCTCACCCTGGTCGAAAGGCATGACCTAAAGTAGTGAGGATAGATCAAATCCTTAATGAAGGTGCTACCCATTTCTGTGATGCCCAAGTGACAAAGAGTCAAACAAATACCCTCCCTAACTACAAAATGACTCATAATATGATCTGTCTATCTCTTAGTGTCCTGTTAAATCTTTGGTGCTACTTGGTTTCCAAGGGATAATCAATTTGGATACCAACATCATAATGACACTGTTACCGTGGATATGAAGGTGTGTGCAAAGTTTTAACACCACCAACAACACATATAGACCATGGTAAATGCTTCTTACAAATTTTAAATTGTAAATAGTTGTTCAAACATCATCCTGTGTCCCGATTCATAAAAATTGAGAAAAGTTACAAGTCCTGCGTGTAATATTTCCAGTTTTTGTGGTTTTTTGTACTAAGTTTACATCATCAATATTAAATATGGGTAAAGGAAGGTCATATTTGTGAAGCTTTGCATGAATTTAGTGTTGATAGACATTTGACAGACCAATTTTAGTGCATTTGCACAACTAAGGTGAAAATCCTTAGTGGCGACTCCGTATTGAATGAATTTTTGATAAATTCCAGTGTCTTAACCTCTGTCAATTGTAATTTATCACAAATATTTACAAATATGGAAGGAAGAAGATATTTCTTCACTAGAGACCCTACCAGAAAGCTATTTCTAGAGCTAGGAAAGATGAATTCAGAAGGAAGAAGAATCTGAAAAGTTATTGGAGATCAGAAATCAAGAAAGGAGTTATTAATTATGGAAAATGATCATCCTATCATTGAATATTTCCATACTTCCTCAAGTGGTTTTGAATCAAGTAGTCTATTTGTAAATCTGAATTCTCCAATTGGAGAGGGTCCTTCTTTCATATTTGAAAAAATTACATCTCATTATGTCCCTATGTTCTCCAAAGCTGATAGGATTTTCCAAGAAATAGAGTTTTTAGAGAACATTCATTCTGAGAATTGCATTCTTGTGCCCCACAAACCCCTCACTCCTCATCGTTTTGTTTCTCTTGTAAGATCACCTCCCTAAAACAAAATGGCCCAGCCCCCACCCAGACCTCTATTTTTTGTGAACACTTTTGGTCCTATAGATTTTAGAGGTATGGCTGGATATCCAAATGTTGTGCCCCAAGATGTTAGAAATAGATTGCCTAAATTTCAAGGAAATAATGCTATTACTAGTGATCAACACTTAAAGTTTTTTGTCAATATGATGGAAGAATTTGAGATTAAATTTGAGGACATGTACATAAAGTTGTTTATTCATACTCTAGAGGAAGATGCATGGGACTAGTATAAATATTTTCCAAACAACTCCATTGATTCATGGATAGAGATGAAGAATGATTTTAGATTGCAGTATGGAGATAATATAGACCCTAGGTTTCTTTTATTAGAATTTGAAAATATAAACAAGAATCCTAATGAGTCTATTCATGACTTCAATAAAAGGTTCAATAAGACCCTAAATAGGCTACTTGTGATCCTAAGGCCAAGTGATGTTTCTTGTTTAATAAAATACTTTGATGCTTTTGATAAGAAGGATGCCTATTATTTGAGGGATAAGAACCCAAAAACACTGAGGCAGACCTTCACCATGGATTTGCAGATTGAAAATAACATCAAGGCAATTAGTAAACCTCCTAAGAGAGAAGGCATCAAGAAATTCAATCTAGAGAAGCCTCAGTCAAGTAAATTTGTGGATCTGGAGGAGGCTGTGAAAACTTTGGCTGAAGCTGTTAAGGAACTATCCTATAAAATGGCTAGAGCAGAGAAGGGGATTGGACAAGGTTCTCAGGGTCAGCATAGGACACAAGGTCAAGAAATATTTTCCAATCATCCCAGAGGTGATTAGAGATTTGATGACAGAGGAAAAGGACTCATGAGATCAGGAAATAGATAGGCCCAAGCCCATGACAATAGAATTGTGCTTGATCCTTTGACTCCCAAAGTTGCTATTGTGGAAGAAGCCAATGAAATTGAGTGGTGTGACAGATGTTTCTTGCCACATGCCCCATGTGATGAAGACAAATAATTTGAGGAAGTTGATGATGACATTGATGATGATGTGTGCATGGTGGGGTTCTCTACAAGTTCATAGCAAGAAGCAACTTCAAATGAATTAATCAGTGCCAGAACTGCTACAGATTTCTGGGATTGCATCCACCGGGTATTACCCCTTCCTCCCTCTCATAATTTTTAAATAGATATGGTAGAAGCTTTTGAATTGCCTAGTAATGATTTTAAATACTTAAGGGCATTAATGATTAAAAAGTATGATGGAGGAATCCCTTCTGAGGAGGATACGTAACTGTTAATGAATGTTGTAGTTAGCCATGAAAATGAATATAACTCTAGGAGTAAATTTTTCAAAGGGGTAGGGCCTCGGGCCAAACCAAAAACTCCATTTCTCACCAATATCTCAAAAGAAACTCCTAAGAAATATACATCTGGAAAAATCCTTATGTCCCCAAGAAGAACTGGTATCCCTGGCCTTGCTTAGACCATGAAAAATCCTTTGCCGTCAGATGAGTTTGTAAGTCTTCCTCCAAATGCTGATTTTCCTAAATACGTTCCTTATGACGTTACCCAAGTCTTGAGTCAGATCACGATTTCTATTCCAATTGTTGAGCTACTTAGGATTCCTAGGAACAATAAAAGGGTTGTTGAGTATTTGGGATTAAAGGAAGAAAATATTACCCACGACAGAAATGTAAACAATGTTGAGACTCCTCCTACCATTTCAAAGTTGAAAAAACCCCAAGTGCTAGAAGAACTAGATGAGCCACCTGAAGTATATTTGGGAACATCCTTGGTTGAATCCCAATTGAAAGTAGATCCATTTTTCACTACTCTGATTATTAAAGACATGTTGTTACACAACTATATGTTTGATTCTGGAGCATCATGCAATGTTATGCCTCTTAAGGTCATGAATGAATTACATATCAAAGTGACAAAAACTTATGGGAAGTGCACTGCCATGGATTCAAGGGAAGTGCCAGTGGTGGGATGTGTCAAGGGTATGATAGTGTAACTTGCAGCTTACCCAAGAAAGAACTTAAAATTAGATGTTGTTATTGTTGATTTCCCTACCAAATGGGGAATGTTGTTATCAAGAAAGTGGGCTGCTAGTGTGGGCAGTAGTGTGCAAATGGATATGGCTTTTGCCACTATAGCTATTGACGGCAGCCTTGTAAAGTTGTATGGTGAAAAGAAGATCCTACATCTCATCGAGGATCCCAATAATGCTTCCTATGAAGTGTTATACACTGAAACTGATGTAGATAACTTTTTTGGATTTTCTAATGGTAAAGAGTAGAAAATTGATCAATGCAAGTCTCTTAATCAAGTAGGTTATCCTCATACTTTTTTTTTGATGGGGCTTGCTCTAAATTTGGAAATGGTGCTGGTATTGTTTTGATATCTCCAGGACAGGAAGAGTTTGTTTTCTCTTTTAAACTGAACTTCGAGTGCACTAACAATATTGTTGACTATGAAGCATTGTTATTTGGTATAAGAATTGCTTGGAAATATGGTATTAGAGACATAATTGGTAAAGGAGATTCAAAGCTAATTTCAAGTAGGTTAGAAAACTGTATGCAACAAAAAATCAAAGAATGAAGCAGTATAAGCATGAAGTCTGGGATTTCATTGAGATGTTTGATTTCTTCAACATAATACATCGTGATAGGAAGTATAATACTCTAGCGAACAAATTGGCCGTATTGGGGTCTAAATTTGAAAATTATAATGTATCCCACTATTATGGGTATAATATTGAGGTATTAACTAGGCCATCTATTCCTGATAATGTTAAATATTGGCAAGTGTTTGAAGATGACGACATGGTGCAAAGGGTTTTGCAGAACAAAGGAGAATTTGTTGATCAACGTATAGATTGGGAGCCAATGGTTTGTGTGGTTGATGGAAAGGAGACTCTATTTGGCAAAGACATCATTCAATTGAAGACTAATAATATTCCCAGAGGTTTAGTAGCACTTGAATCAAACTTTAATAATGTTGATTGCATTGTCAACAGACACATGTCATCCTTGAGGGATGTTGAAGAGCATGACCTGGGCACAAAGGATAAACCACAAAATATTTGGCTAAGCAAGGAAGAAAAGCAGTCGTATGTCCAATTTTTGAAGAAATACCAGGACTACTTAGCATAGTCTTATTTTGAATTGAAAGCATACATAGAGTATATTTTCCAGCATGAAATTCCGTTAGAAGCTTCTTCTAAGTTGTTTAGGTAGAAACAGAGGCCAATCAATCCACTCCTTTCCTAGAAGATGCAAGAAGAATTGAAAAAATTGAGGGATGGAGGAATCATACAACCCACAAGGTACTCATCATGGGTTACAAACTTGGTACCTATCAGAAAGAAGAATGGAGATATAAGGTTGTGTGTGGACTTTAGAAACCTGAATAGAGCATCAATGAAGGATAAATACCCTCTGCCAAATATGGACAATATGTTACAATTGGTTACTAGTTCGGAATTGTTATCCACCTTGGACAGGTTTTCTGGATATAACCATGTAGTTGTGAAGGAATTAGAGTGAAGCAAGATTACCTTTACCACTCCTTAGTGAACATATATATATTCAAAATGCCTTTTGGTCTAATGAATGTTGGAGCCACTTTCCAAAGAGCAATGGATGTAGCTTTCTTTGGCTATATTAATGATTTCATTGTTATATATCAAGATGATGTGACTGTTTTCTCCAGAAAAAGGAGTGACCACTAGAAACACTTAGAAAAAATGTTGTTAAGATGTAAGGAGTATGGTATTTCACTAAATCCCAAGAAGTGCCATTTTGGAGTTCAGAATGAAAAGCTTCTTGGGCACATTGTGTCAAAGGAAGGGGTCATGATTGATCCTAAAAGGGTTGAAGCCATCAACTAAGTCCCTATTCCAAGAACCAAGAAGGGAATTCAATCATTTTTTGGGAAGATTAATTTTATTAGGAGATTTATCTCTAAATTTTTTGAACTAACTATCCCAATCACTAGCATGCTGAAGAAAGACCAAAGTATCAAATGGGAAGAGGTAGTTATTCAAGATTTTTCTGGGATCAAAGAAGCATTAAAGAATGGCCCTATTTCAGCAGCTCCAGATTATAAGAAGGCTTTCTAAATGTTTTATTTTTCTTCAGAAATAACTATTTCATCTATGTTGTTGCAGAAGGATGATGAGGGAGCTGAAAGACCAATTTCCTATTTCAGTAAGGCATTACAACGAGCTGGGATAAAGTATACTATCATGGAGAAGCAAGAATTTTCTCTGGTAAAAGCAACAAAGGTCTTCAGGCCATATATTATGAGTTCCAAAATCATTTCTTATGTTCCCCACACCATGGTGAAAGATATCCTATCAGAAATGGAGGTTTCAAGCAAAATATGTCAATGGGTAAACAAATTGCAAGAGTGTGATATGGATATCCAAATAAAAAAATTGGTCAGAGGTTTGGGCCTGGAAAAACTTATGGTAGAGAGCAATCTGAAGACAATTGAGGTAAATGAATTTGAAGAACAAAGGCTGAATGTCCTTGAAAAAATAATTAATTCTTAATGGTACAAGGACATCATTTTTTATCTCAAACATATACAATGCCCTAAACATTTGAGCAAGAATCAGAAAAGAGCACTTAAGTTAGCTTTCCAAAAATGTGTCATTACTGATTTTGGGTTAGCTTGGAAGAACCCTAAGGAATTTATCTTAAGATGCATTGCTACAATCAAACTACACAAGTCCTCCCTAAATCTAAACTTCTTCGACACACCTTGTAGGAATTTCCACCTTACATTGGCCTAACATTTACTGATATCCCATTTTATGAGCATAGCATTTGATTTATATTTTGATAGAGAATGTAACATCTCGTGAAAAGGGATAACATCATCTAGGATTTATGACCCTTCAACCAAAGCCTCCTTATTCTTCTAAAATCAATCTTGGTAGTAACGATTTCACATTTTTTGCTATGAAGTGATGATTTTATATATTGTGTTACAAAAAGAAATTTGTGAGAAATATGAGAAAGTAATAAACTCCTCCTATTTTAGAATTAAATTTATAAATGTGCAATTAATGTCCTTTAGTATTTTCTTTGAATTTATCTATCTGTTTACAATCGCTATGACTTTGTACAAAGAATATGTCAAACTTATGATAGAATACAATTAGGAAGCCATTTAGGCTAGGGGGCTTGGTTTCATCCATCTCAAATAGAAAACTTTAGAATTCCTCCTCAAAAGGGGCCATCAATTGGTCATTTTAGTCCTATGAAATTATCTTGAGAATATTCTAGAGAAATTCCTATGTTTTGTTAATTTGTCCGGAGACTAGTTGAGTCAAGAGGATTTGAAAGAATTTTTATGCCTCATCCTTAATTCCTAACATGAATTAGATATCTCCCCATTCTTAAGGAAATTTTTTTGATCTTATTTACTTACCCTTGAAAATTGTTGATGAGTAGAAGGTGTATGTTTCTCTCTCCTTCCGGTAGCCATGTCTCTCTAGATATAAGATGAGTAACAACTTTTAACATTGGAGTAGCGTGTAAATGCCCTACTCCACACTACAAATAAACCAAAGAATCCATGATAAAAGTCATGCGAACAACGTGTGAGAGAGCTTCAACTTAAATTGAAGTGGGCCATGGCCCCACAGGTAAAATATCATATTTTAGAGTGTTTTTGACTAATCATATTTGTTCCTACCCAATTCCTAGGTAATCAGTAACCAATTTTAATGAATGAAAAGATTTTGTTTCTCATTTATAACTTTTACTTCCTTTAATATTATGTTTATCCATTTCAATATTTTCGATTATATTTTTTTGAATCACGTTTTAAATTGATAATCATTCATTTATGAAGATTATCCAATTTCTCACAATCCACAAGTTTTATTATTATTGGTAAATATTTTTGAAGGGATTATACCCTATTTACATAGAGGAACTAAAAGCCAGATAAAACATGAAGAGGTTCCACAAAAAAAGGATCAACATCTAGAATAGGCATTAAATCCAACAGTAACAGAAAGAGAGTTACTAAAGAAAAGAAAAACAGAGCGTGCACTGCAACAAAGCAACAAAAAATAGCAAAAAGTACGATGAAAAGTAGTTGCTACAACGAAGACCTCCTGTATTTCTTGGCAACTCTGTTAATTCTAGACTTAATAGTTTGCAGCGAGGTGAAAAGATCCACCATTTTCATGTGTGTGGGGTCCTTAACATCCAACTTTTCTATGGTTTGACTACTTTCCTTGTCCATTCCCCAAAGAGTGTCTAGGATCTCACTAAGCACAGAAACACTATGAACATGCTATTCAAGGAAATCACTGATTGCATTAAAAATTACCATGTTGTGATCATGGCGATCCTTTTCTCTCCCCAGATGATTATCCAAGGAGTTTAGCTTTTTGTAGATGTCCTCAACTTGCTTATTGCCAAGGTCAGTATCCTCATCCATCTTCCTTTTTCCTTTTTAATTGGCCAAATTCTGCACTTCTTATTTCAGTTGCATCATTTCATTTTCCAAAGCTTCCAGCATTTGGGAAGTACTTTTTCCCTCTTTTTGTAAGGTCACTTCTTGGCCTGCACTGCTAATGTGCAATACGTTTTGGACATCTTACAAATCCTGATTGCTGTGAAGAACTCTGCCCGAAACAGGGGTGTCCAATTTGGGCTTCTTATGGTTCTTTGTTTTAGGCTTGGTCATGGTGGAAGGGATGGGGGTGGGGGTGGTGGTGGTAGGAAAGAGTGGAAAGGTGCTAGGGGATGATGGGAATCTAGGGTATTTGGAAATATAGAGCTTGTGCAAAATAAGGATAAGGCCTTGATGCAAGGGAATAACATGGGAATGCTTCTGGAAATCTAATATGGAGCATTTGAGGGAGTTCAAAAGATAATGTGGGAAGCAGATAGTGATTTTCCTGTGGAAATGGTTTAGGAACACCAGGTGTTTAATAGGAACTGTAACATATCTCCCTTCCAAAGAGATATATCAGACCATTATTCGAGTGATTTCATCAAAGGGCGAGGGGATATAACTTACCCTTAATCCTGCAGTAACAAAAACCAGCTCCTTGATATCAACAGAAAACTTCTTCTCCTCAACATTTTTGTCGACCCTCTTATTGAAGAAACGAAATCCATCCATCTCTAGGCCTGTAGGTTCAGCAATTAGCTCTTCATTAACAATGATTTCATGTCCTCCATACTCCAATTTTTGATCTTTCCAACCCATAGCAAACTAAACCAAAATTCTTTGATCATGTCCTTGAATTCGATCAATGAATTTTGTGATTCCACCCTTCTTAAGGAGGTTCCACATCTCCTTGTTTCTCTTCCATTCCGGGTCACTGTTGGGTTCTAACTGGCACAGGGCTCCTCCCATTAATTCCTCTCTGAAATTATTACAAAT
The DNA here is from genome assembly GCA_019776745.2 of Taxus chinensis. Classification (NCBI taxonomy): domain Eukaryota; kingdom Viridiplantae; phylum Streptophyta; class Pinopsida; order Cupressales; family Taxaceae; genus Taxus; species Taxus chinensis. The sequence continues at coordinate 150,612,565 of CM034147.1, read as the reverse complement.
CTTGTCCTCAAAACCCTTGTTTGAACTGCTGCTTGAAATGTAGTTATCTTTCTACCTGACCCAGATTTTAAGAGTTCCTCACACTTTTTGGGAGTAATGAAAGTTAATGTGTCCGTAGCTTACATGATATTTCCCGCATGTGTGATCTTTTATCCCCTCTAAATCCCACTCTAATTTATCATTATCCTTACTCCATACTTTAGTGCCCATAAATATATGCTTTAATGTTGCTTTACACCTTCTCAGGGATGTGATTAACATTATCCCAAATAATTAGATTATTATTTATGCCATGATTAGCCAATGCATCAACAACCTTATTTCCCTTCTGGTATGTATGCTTGATTCAGACATTTTTAAAGGTTTGAAAAATGCTTATAGATTCCATGATGAAATCCTTGATATTCCAGCTAGGAGGTGAAGACTGATTTATATGATTAATGATGTTTAGTGAGTCTCCTTCCAGAATAATATTTTGAATTTTATGTGTTTGAGAAATTCTAAGCCCCCATAGAGCAAACCAAGGCTTCAGCATAATGGTTAGATTGTATCCCCATTTTTCTAGCATAGGCAGCAATTAGCCTACCTCTATGGTCTCGAATCACTCCCCCTACATCAATCCTAGGATTACCCTTAGAAGCCCCATCAAAGTTCAACTTGTGCCAGTTGAGATCAAGAGGGTTCAAATGTATCAATGACCTGTCAATGCTGGAAATGATGCTATTCTAAATATTATCAACTCCAATCTTCCAATTAGACAAAATATGCTCTTCATTTTTAGGATAATTCTTGTTCTTGGGAGGTTTGAATCTTTAAATGCTCTCTTTGACAACATTAGTAATCTTAACGAAGCTGAGCTTGCAATGTTGTTTAATATTTCTAAAAATGATGTCATTTCTATGTTTCCATATCTTCCAAATAATATGGAGCATTAACAGTTTCTAGATTCTTCTCACAACACAGTGTTTAAAAGGAGGGTTCCATTAGGTCCAAAACTAGGTGAAATCCTTCGGCACAGCCTAGGAAACTTTGAATTTAGAAAAGGCAAAACTCCAAATTTTAGTGGCATACTCACAATGGACTAACAGTTGTCTGATATCCTCATATTATTTTTTACAAAGGTGTCATCTATTTGGCATTATGAAACCTTTTCTTATTAGGTTTTCATTGGTAAGAATTTTTCCTCTAAGAGCAAGCCAAAAGAAAAAAATGATTTTAGGTGTGAGTTCAACCATCCAAATCCTGCTCCAGTTGAACTCGCTCTGAATAGTTTCAAAGAAAGAATTATATCTAGATTTAATAGAGTACTCTCCATCAATAGAGTTGTTCTAGACCACTTCATCCTTAACATCCAGCTAACTTAAGGGGATAAGGTCCAAATGATCTTGCAAAGATGACACCATGTGGTTCAGATCATCTGTATCCCCAGAGAGTTTTTTCCATTTCTTCTTGTTGTCATCCATGTCTATGTAATCCATGATTCTAGTACCATAATTTTGTTCAAGGCTATCTTTGATTTCACCAAATATGTCAATAATATTGTAGTTAGACCAGTTATCCCCCCAAAAATTTATATCTCTACCATTCCCGACTTTCCATTTACTTCCTTGTTTGATGAAATTCCTAATCTGAACTAAATTATTCCAGAAAATGGGTCCATAAGGAAGATGCTCTTCCTGAAGAAAATAAATGGCTGCTTGTTGATTAAGGTATTTGGCCTTAATTAGTTCAATCCAGGGTTGTTTCTCCGAGAGAATTCTCTAGCCCATTTTTGCAATTAGAGCCCCATTCATTTTTTTGATGTCTTATATACCTAGGCCCCCAATTTTTTTGGGAGTGCATACTTGGTCCCAAGCTACCAAGTGATATATGAATTTATCCTCCATTCCCTACCATAAAAAGTTCTTCTGAATCCTCTCAATTTTTTCTCTGAAGACAGAAGGGGTATTATAGAGAGACATGATATATATAGGAAGATTCTGAAGAGTGCTTTTTATGAGTAGACACTTACCAGCACTTGGCAGAATGGCTCCTTTCCAACCGGCCATTTTCTTTTGGAATATTTCCAATAGGTCATTCCAGACTTTGGTTGATAATTTTTTAGTACCAAGGCGGAGCCCCAAATAAGTAGTGGGGAGTGAATTAATTTTACATCCCAAAATTTTAGAAATTCTAAGGTGTCTTTTCCCAAGGGTGTTAAAAAAGAAAATTGAGCTTTTATCAAAATTAATCTCTTGCCCAGAAGTAGATTCATATAATTTCAAAATGGACTTTGTTGCCTTAGCTTCAAGGATTGAAGCCATTAAAAGAAGGATTGTATCATCTGTGAATTACTGATGAGAAGCTACTTGGTTAGTGGAAGCGGGATTAGATCCTTTAAGAAGACCATATGTGACTTCTTTATCAATTGTTTTACTGAGACTGTCAGCCATAATAATGAAGAGAAAAGGGGATATGGGATCTCCTTACCTTATACCTCTACTACTATTAAAAAATCTCATTGGATCTCCATTTACTACCACTGAGAATCTGGCCGTAGTGATGCATGCCTTGATAATTTTTCTGAATTTAGTTAGAAAACCAAATTTTATCAGAACCTTGTTAAGAAAGGCCTAGGAGACTTTACCGAAGGCTTTATTATATCAAGTTTAAGGACCATGTTATATTTTTTTATTATTATCCATAGAGTGAATGGTCTCATGAACCATAATCACTCCATCCTGAATAATCCTGCCTTTAATGAAACCATTCTGTTGTTTTGACATTAAATCATTCAAAATGAAATGAAGTCTGGTAGCAATGATCCTGGTAAAAATTCTATAAATAACATTCACCAGACTGATGGGTCTGAAGTCTCTGAAATCCTTAGCGTCCATTTTTTTTGGAGCAAGAACAATTTGGGTGTTGTTCAATTCTCTCAATCCACAAGTTTCACATGACTAAGGTAGGGGATTGTTTCCATAAAGGAGAGAGGATATATTTCTCTAGGTAAAACCATTTTGTGATTAGATCAATGAAAATTCTAGGGAGTGACAATATTAAAGAAAATTTATGATCATTCCCATTCCAAACTTGAGTTGCATCTAGGCATGGTAACATGATCTAGTCTATTGTTTCTTCAAAATATTCACATAGGGGACATCTACCCAGTTAATGAAATCCTCTTTTGATGCGATTGTCATATGTTAAATTTTTTTTGAGAGAGGTTATCCAAAAAATGATTCTACTTTAGGTAGGTTATGTTTATCCCAGATCTAGTGGCAAATGATATGGAGTTATCGTAATTTCCAAAAAGGATATTAGATTATAGCCATAAAAGATGATGTATTATCCTCTTGTAGATCCAATCCATCTTAAACAACCATCCCTCCTCAAATGTGGGAGTCTTCAATCGTGAAATACTTTATTTATTTCTATGAATTGATCTCTTGGAGCTCCCAAATGAGACTAATCCTTCCATTCAAGATTTAGAATCTCATGAGTAGATGAGGATTCAATATATTCCGCTAATTTACAACCCCATGTGCAAAGGATAATTGTGTGATCTTCTTCAAATTTTTGATTCTAGCAAGTGGTGGTTACCACATCCATGAGTCTTCCCAGAAATAAATTTTCAATCCTGTTCTAGCTTCCTAAGTAATTTATACTAAATGGATCCCTCACACGTGATAAGGAAGTTTCAATTTGGTATTCTTGAGGAATATGGTGATTTGTAACAAAATTATTCTTTCATAGATCTAATGTACTTAGCTATGGATATTTGGCTTCATAGTACGTCTGGATTTGAGTAAATTTTCCATCATAGTTTATCTCCTAGAGTTGTGATCTAGTTATTAAGATTTGTGATGCTGACACTTCCAGTTGTTTTTGAAAGGAAAACCTTCTTCTAGATCAAAAGGTGGAATTTATGATCATTTGATGTACCTTGCGAGGTATTTTTTTCATGATTATGTTTAAATGATCTATAACATTGACTGGATTTTGTAATATTGGTAACATTTATGTGGTAATCACTTATATGTAAATCTTAAGTACTAATACTCCTAGCCATACTTAAGCATTTTCCCTTATGAGAAGAGAGTTTGGCCTATTCCTGGAGTAAGATATTATCCCGTAAGTGTCTCCTCATTGCACTGCTAAATGGTGGTATGCCCAAATATATTATTGGAAGAAACCTAGCCTTGATTATCTACTTGAAGAGAAGGGGGTGTGCTAAAGAAAAAAACCTTTGATTTTATAAAATTTACTTTGTTCCCTAATGATTTGGTGTATTTACTAAGGGTTCCCCTTATGAATCTTGCTTCAAAACATCTTTCTTTTGCTATAATTAGTACTATGTCATTAAAAAAGTAAGCATGATTGGTGGAGTTCTAAGTGCCAATTTGATCCATGCTATATTTCCTTCTTGGATGACCTTCTTAAAATATTTGTTGAGAAATTCAACTATGGCAATGAAGAGGAATGAGGAGACTACGTCACCTTGTATAAACCCCCTTAACAAACGAAAGAGATCAACTAGGTGCCATTTATCAATAATTAGAAGTGGACGATTGAAATGCATGCCATTATCAAATTACACAAGTCCTCTCTAAATCCAAACTTCTTCAACAAACCTTGGAGGAATTCCTACCTTACCTTGGTACAAGATTTACCGATATCCCATTTTATGATCACAACATTTGATTTATATTTTGATAGAGAATGCAACATCACACGAACAATGATAACATCATTTAGGGTTTCTGTTCCTTTAATAAATTCTACTTGTTATTCTAAAATAAAGCCTGGTAATAAGGGTTGCACATTGTTTGCTACGTAGTGATGATTTTATAGATTGTGTTACAAAGAGAAATTGGTTGGAAATCTAAGAAAGTATGACATTCCTACTATTTTGGAATTAAATTTATTACTATACAAATAAGGCCCATCCATCTCTAGGCCTATAGGTTCAGCAATTAGCTCTTCATTAACAATGATTTCATGTCCTCCATACTCCAATTTTTGATCTTTCCAACCCATAGCAAACTAAACCAAAATTCTTTGATCATGTCCTTGAATTCGATCAATGAATTTTGTGATTCCACCCTTCTTAAGGAGGTTCCACATCTCCTTGTTTCTCTTCCATTCCGGGTCACTGCTGGGTTCTAACTGGCACAGGGCTCCTCCCATTGTTTCCTCTCTGAAATTATTACAAATCTTGTCCTCAAAACCCTTGTTTGAACTGCTGCTTGAAATGTAGTTATCTTTCTACCTGACCCAGATTTTGAGAGTTCCTCACACTTTTTGGGAGTAATGAAAGTTAATGTGTCCGTAGCTTACATGATATTTCCCGCATGTGTGATCTTTTATCCCCTCTAAATCCCACTCTAATTTATCATTATCCTTACTCCATACTTTAGTGCCCATAAATATCCGCTTTAATGTTGCTTTGTACCTTCTCAGGGATGCGATTAACATTATCCCAAATAATTAGATTATTATTTATGCCATGATTAGCCAATGCATCAACAACCTTATTTCCCTTCTGGTATGTATGCTTGATTCAGACATTTTTAAAGGTTTGAAAAATGCTTATAGATTCCATGATGAAATCCTTGATATTCCAGCTAGGAGGTGAAGACTGATTTATATGATTAATGATGTTTAGTGAGTCTCCTTCCAGAATAATATTTTGAATTTTATGTGTTTGAGAAATTCTAAGCCCCCATAGAGCAAACCAAGGCTTCAGCATAATGGTTAGATTGTATCCCCATTTTTCTAGCATAGGCAGCAATTAGCCTACCTCTATGGTCTCGAATCACTCCCCCTACATCAATCCTAGGATTACCCTTAGAAGCCCCATCAAAGTTCAACTTGTGCCAGTTGAGATCAAGAGGGTTCAAATGTATCAATGACCTGTCAATGCTGGAAATGATGCTATTCTAAATATTATCAACTCCAATCTTCCAATTAGACAAAATATGCTCTTCATTTTTAGGATAATTCTTGTTCTTGGGAGGTTTTAATCTTTAAATGCTCTCTTTGACAACATTAGTAATCTTAACAAAGCTGAGCTTGCAATGTTGTTTAATATTTCTAAAAATGATGTCATTTCTATGTTTCCATATCTTCCAAATAATATGGAGCATTAACAGTTTCTAGATTCTTCTCACAACACAGTGTTTAAAAGGAGGGTTCCATTAGGTCCAAAACTAGGTGAAATCCTTCGGCACAGCCTAGGAAACTTTGAATTTAGAAAAGGCAAAACTCCAAATTTTAGTGGCATACTCACAATGGACTAACAGTTGTCTGATATCCTCATATTATTTTTTACAAAGGTGTCATCTATTTGGCATTATGAAACCTTTTCTTATTAGGTTTTCATTGGTAAGAATTTTTCCTCTAAGAGCAAGCCAAAAGAAAAAAATGATTTTAGGTGTGAGTTCAACCATCCAAATCCTGCTCCAGTTGAACTCGCTCTGAATAGTTTCAAAGAAAGAATTATATCTAGATTTAATAGAGTACTCTCCATCAATAGAGTTGTTCTAGACCACTTCATCCTTAACATCCAGCTAACTTAAGGGGATAAGGTCCAAATGATCTTGCAAAGATGACACCATGTGGTTCAGATCATCTGTATCCCCAGAGAGTTTTTTCCATTTCTTCTTGTTGTCATCCATGTCTATGTAATCCATGATTCTAGTACCATAATTTTGTTCAAGGCTATCTTTGATTTCACCAAATATGTCAATAATATTGTAGTTAGACCAGTTATCCCCCCAAAAATTTATATCTCTACCATTCCCGACTTTCCATTTACTTCCTTGTTTGATGAAATTCCTAATCTGAACTAAATTATTCCAGAAAATGGGTCCATAAGGAAGATGCTCTTCCTGAAGAAAATAAATGGCTGCTTTTTGATTAAGGTATTTGGCCTTAATTAGTTCAATCCAGGGTTGTTTCTCCGAGAGAATTCTCTAGCCCATTTTTGCAATTAGAGCCCCATTCATTTTTTTGATGTCTTATATACCTAGGCCCCCAATTTTTTTGGGAGTGCATACTTGGTCCCAAGCTACCAAGTGATATCTGAATTTATCCTCCATTCCCTGCCATAAAAAGTTCTTCTGAATCCTCTCAATTTTTTCTCTGAAGATAGAAGGGGTATTATAGAGAGACATGATATATATAGGAAGATTCTGAAGAGTGCTTTTTATGAGTAGACACTTACCAGCACTTGGCAGAATGGCTCCTTTCCAACCGGCCATTTTCTTTTGGAATATTTCCAATAGGTCATTCCAGACTTTGGTTGATAATTTTTTAGTACCAAGGCGGAGCCCCAAATAAGTAGTGGGGAGTGAATTAATTTTACATCCCAAAATTTTAGAAATTCTAAGGTGTCTTTTCCCAAGGGTGTTAAAAAAGAAAATTGAGCTTTTATCAAAATTAATCTCTTGCCCAGAAGTAGATTCATATAATTTCAAAATGGACTTTGTTGCCTTAGCTTCAAGGATTGAAGCCATTAAAAGAAGGATTGTATCATCTGTGAATTACTGATGAGAAGCTACTTGGTTAGTGGAAGCGGGATTAGATCCTTTAAGAAGACCATATGTGACTTCTTTATCAATTGTTTTACTGAGACTGTCAGCCATAATAATGAAGAGAAAAGGGGATATGGGATCTCCTTACCTTATACCTCTACTGCTATTAAAAAATCTCATTGGATCTCCATTTACTACCACTGAGAATCTGGCCGTAGTGATGCATGCCTTGATAATTTTTCTGAATTTAGTTAGAAAACCAAATTTTATCAGAACCTTGTTAAGAAAGGCCTAGGAGACTTTACCGAAGGCTTTATTATATCAAGTTTAAGGACCATGTTATATTTTTTTATTAGTATCCATAGAGTGAATGGTCTCATGAACCATAATCACTCCATCCTGAATAATCCTGCCTTTAATGAAACCATTCTGTTGTTTTGACATTAAATCATTCAAAATGAAATGAAGTCTGGTAGCAATGATCCTGGTAAAAATTCTATAAATAACATTCACCAGACTGATGGGTCTGAAGTCTCTGAAATCCTTAGCGTCCATTTTTTTTGGAGCAAGAACAATTTGGGTGTTGTTCAATTCTCTCAATCCACAAGTTTCACATGACTAAGGTAGGGGATTGTTTCCATAAAGGAGAGAGGATATATTTCTCTAGGTAAAACCATTTTGTGATTAGATCAATGAAAATTCTAGGGAGTGACAATATTAAAGAAAATTTATGATCATTCCCATTCCAAACTTGAGTTGCATCTAGGCATGGTAACATGATCTAGTCTATTGTTTCTTCAAAATATTCACATAGGGGACATCTACCCAGTTAATGAAATCCTCTTTTGATGCGATTGTCATATGTTAAATTTTTTTTGAGAGAGGTTATCCAAAAAATGATTCTACTTTAGGTAGGTTATGTTTATCCCAGATCTAGTGGCAAATGATATGGAGTTATCGTAATTTCCAAAAAGGATATTAGATTATAGCCATAAAAGATGATGTATTATCCTCTTGTAGATCCAATCCATCTTAAACAACCATCCCTCCTCAAATGTGGGAGTGTTCAATCGTGAAATACTTTATTTATTTCTATGAATTGATCTCCTGGAGCTCCCAAATGAGACTAATCCTTCCATTCAAGATTTAGAATCTCATGAGTAGATGAGGATTCAATATATTCCGCTAATTTACAACCCCATGTGCAAAGGATAATTGTGTGATCTTCTTCAAATTTTTGATTCTAGCAAGTGGTGGTTACCACATCCATGAGTCTTCCCAGAAATAAATTTTCAATCCTGTTCTAGCTTCCTAAGTAATTTATACTAAATGGATCCCTCACACGTGATAAGGAAGTTTCAATTTGGTATTCTTGAGGAATATGGTGATTTGTAACAAAATTATTCTTTCATAGATCTAATGTACTTAGCTATGGGTATTTGGCTTCATAGTACGTCTGGATTTGAGTAAATTTTCCATCATAGTTTATCTCCTAGAGTTGTGATCTAGTTATTAAGATTTGTGATGCTGACACTTCCAGTTGTTTTTGAAAGGAAAACCTTCTTCTATATCAAAAGGTGGAATTTATGATCATTTGATGTACCTTGCGAGGTATTTTTTTCATGATTATGTTTAAATGATCTATAACATTGACTGGATTTTGTAATATTGGTAACATTTATGTGGTAATCACTTATATGTAAATCTTAAGTACTAATACTCCTAGCCATACTTAAGCATTTTCCCTTATGAGAAGAGAGTTTGGCCTATTCCTGGAGTAAGATATTATCCCGTAAATGTCTCCTCATTGCACTGCTAAATGGTGGTATGCCCAAATATATTATTGGAAGAAACCTAGCCTTGATTATCTACTTGAAGAGAAGGGGGTGTGCTGAAGAAAAAAACCTTTGATTTTATAAAATTTACTTTGTTCCCTAATGATTTGGTGTATTTACTAAGGGTTCCCCTTATGAATCTTGCTTCAAAACATCTTTCTTTTGCTATAATTAGTACTATGTCATTAAAAAAGTAAGCATGATTGGTGGAGTTCTAAGTGCCAATTTGATCCATGCTATATTTCCTTCTTGGATGACCTTCTTAAAATATTTGTTGAGAAATTCAACTATGGCAATGAAGAGGAATGAGGAGACTACGTCACCTTGTATAAACCCCCTTAACAAACGAAAGAGATCAACTAGGTGCCATTTATCAATAATTAGAAGTGGACGATTGAAATGCATGCCATTATCAAATTACACAAGTCCTCTCTAAATCCAAACTTCTTCAACAAACCTTGGAGGAATTCCTACCTTACCTTGGTACAAGATTTACCGATATCCCATTTTATGATCACAACATTTGATTTATATTTTGATAGAGAATGCAACATCACACGAACAATGATAACATCATTTAGGGTTTCTGTTCCTTTAATAAATTCTACTTGTTATTCTAAAATAAAGTCTGGTAATAAGGGTTGCACATTGTTTGCTACGTAGTGATGATTTTATAGATTGTGTTACAAAGAGAAATTGGTTGGAAATCTAAGAAAGTATGACATTCCTACTTTATGGATGCATTTGCAATTGCTATGACTCCAGATGAAGAATATGCCAAACTTATGGTGGAAGACACTTGGGAAGCCATATAGGCAAGGGGGATTGGTTTAATCCATCTCAAATAATGCACTTCTGACTTCCTCCTTGTCAAAAGTGGCCATCAATTGGTCATTTTAGTCCTATGAAATTATCTTGAGAATATTCTGGAGGAAGTCCTACATTTCATTCATTTGTCCGGGCACGGGTTCAGTCAAGAGGTTTTGAAATAATTTGGACGCTTCATCCTTTATTTCTAACATGAATTAAATATCTTCCCATTCTCAAGGTAGATGTTTTTGATCTTATTCACTTTCCCCTTGACAATTGTTGATGAGTAGAAGACATCTATTTTTATCTCCCTCTTGTAGCCATCTTTCTTTCAATATAAGATGAACAACATCTCTTAACGTTTGGAGTAGCGTGTAAATACCCTAATCTGCACTACGAAAAAACTAAGGAATCCATACCCACTTCAGTGACTCATGGTAAATCTAGGTGAACAACATATGGGAGAGTTTTAACTGAAATTGGAGTGGGCAAAAAGTGCAATCTCCATGGGCCCATGAGTTAGATGGGTCTACAAATAGGTGTGGGATATGTAGGGAATTAATTTCCATCTTTCCATTCATGTCTACAAAAATAATAGTGTTACAAGATTAATTGACAAATAAAATCTACCTCTCACTGATATGACCAACTTGAGGGCCTTAATTATCAATGGTTTTACACAAACCACCTATTTTCCTAACTTTTCTTGAGCTTACAATTGGAAAGGAAGGCTATGAAATATTATTAAATAAATTCATTCCAGTTGGGTTTCCAAAATTACATTAATTTTTGTTTATTTCCTATTAAATTAAACATCATTTGAATCGAAACCCTTGATGCCATGAAATAAAATGATAGCAAATCTTGAATGCAGGATAAAATCTACATGTCAGTTTGAGGGGCTCAATTATTAATGATTTTTCATGTAGCCCATATTTTCCAACAATTACTTGAGGTTAAAACCAAAAGGGTGGTTACAAATTGCTATATGAACCAAGCATATCTTTACCAAATTTTCCATCTCTCAATTTTTTAGTAAAAATAAATTGATCTTTCATATTTATTATATTAAATTTGATATTAAAAAGCATATGGTGTTAACTAAAAAGTGGTGGATATGAAATGCTACATGAAACAAACATTGTGGTTGGTTTTGACTATGAAACCTATTCAATTTTTGGCATTTTTATTTTTTTTCACTTTAAACATAAATTGCACTCATCTGAATAATGCGAGGGATATCGAGATGATGTAGTGGAGAACATATAGTAGATGATATCTGGGTCAGAAAAATCTGAGTCACGGAATAGGTGTGGGACACATAGGGTTTTAGTTCCAACCTTTTATGTACAATTTCCATTCATGTATTTTCCTTATCTAACAAATTAAACATTGTCTAACATAAAATTTTGACACCATAATAAAGTAAAATAATTTGTAGAAACCTAAATTCCGCTTTTGCAATCTTATTGCCAAAATGCACGCAAATCACTCTTATTCTTCCCAATTTTGTTATAATTAGTGTTCTTTAAAATTATTAACTAACATTTCTTGCCACTTTGGTGGGTTACCAAGAACTTCATTAATCACCAAACCTCTTTCACATTTAGGGTGCCACTTTATGATGAATCGTAAGTCAAAATCTTCTTCAAAAAAGATAATTAGCGTTTAAAAGCTAATTAAGCCTATTAATCCCTTGTTTTGGTCAATATACCCTAGTATTGACTCAAACCCCCTCTTCCAACCACTTAAAATCACCACATTCACCTCCAAAACATCACAACAAGCTTCAAAATATTATCCTAGCCTCCTAGTTAACCCTAAGCGGTTGATTAAGGTTTCATACCTCTTAATCACTTGGTAATTCACTAATTGTGATTAGTAAAGCTTAATCATGATTAACACTTCTAATCTAATTTGGGGCTTTTAGTCCCACATGCACCAAAATACAAGTTTATCCAAAAAGTAAAACTATAAAAAGAGTGCACCTCATTCCTTTATATTTTACACACCATGCTTTGATTTGCATCTCATATAATACATATGATTTCTACGCCAAGTCCAATCCTTGCTTAAAACCTTCAACAAGGTTAGTAGATGAATATGAAAAGGGACTTAACAAACCATTTGGAGAGGTCATTTCCCAATTGTTTGAGTAGAAACCATAACCATTTGATTTCCCATTAGGTCTATTTAGGCCCATGTTAGTTAATTGATCATATTAGTAGGCATGTTTAGTTAGTTTTTGTATTGTTTTCATACTAATTAGGCATTCTTTTAAGCTTATATCTTAATGTTACATTCCTAGACTTAGAGCCCTAGCTAAGTAGGTGGAAATAGTGTTAACATTCCTTGTTTATCTTTTTTATTTTCTTTTTAGAGTTTGGGGTGCATTTGTTTGGCACGCTCGTTGGGAGAAACCCCATTTGCATTCATTTTTCAAGTTTTTAAACTTAGTTTCAAAGTTTTTCATTTCAATTTTTCTAGATTAGTTTAAAGTTTTCTAGTCTAAATTAAATATTTTTTAGATTACTTTCTATATTTCTAGATTACTTTCAATCTTTCTAGATTACTTTCAAGCTTTTGTAGATTAGTTTCTCAAGTTTTTTAGAGTAATTTCAAAATTTTAGAGTAATTTTCAAAGTTTTATAGATCAAGTTCCATTTTAATTTTTTTTTTTCAACTGGATTAATGGTAGAAGTTGTGTTTTCATGATTTTTTTAGGATATATGAAGGTGGATCCTTGTCAAAATTCTCTCAAAATACAAAAGATTGAACCTTTTTCAAGAAATATTCTCAAAACAACATTCATTAAAGCATTTAGATATGTTAGAAAGGGACTAGTTTTATAAAAATGAATACCCTAAATTATTGGTAAATTTTTGCTCCAATTTTATGTTGGAATTGTTTATTTCACTTCAATACCTTTCCAATGCGAAAAAATGGATTCATTTTGATGTCAGGAGGAAGCATTATGGACTCCGAAAGATAGGTTTAACATCTACAGGAAAATGCGCCTATGCATTACTGTGAGTGCCCATGCATCATTGATTGTGTGAAAAATGATAGAGGGTAACTTTTTCATGAGTGCGAGTACCTATGCATTACTGTGAGGGCATGTGCATGACTGTGAGCACATGTGCACTAAAAGGGGTGCTCATGCATCATGGTAAAATTTTCTCAATTTCTAGAATTTCAATTTTATGATTCCTTTCAGTTTTTAAGAGTTTTTAGACGCTTCTTTCATCAAATTATTGATTTTTAGAGCAATATTACTAAAAAAATTGTCATAGGGTTTGATAAAGGATTTTTGAGTAAATTGGGTTAGGGTTTGAGGACTGATTGTGTTTTCATACTTTGATTGAGTTTGGAATAGAGTTGTGTATGCTCTTCTCTTGCACCTAGCGTGATCTTTAGAACCAAAAGCACCTCTTAATCATTCTTTTTTATTCTTGGGAGTAATTAGAAATAATCATCCTTCATTTTTTCTTTAGGGAACAAACTTGCATGTTTTGACATATACTTGATCGTTTAGTTTAAGAGCTTTTTCATTTGATAAAGAATCAAGGCTAAAATTTGTGTATGCTCTTCCCTTACACCTAGTGTGATCTTTAGAATAAAAAAAAATTTAATATTTCATTAATAAGAACTTGGATTAATTGGGAATAAACCTTATTTTTGTAAAATTTTATAGTAGTTAGCTGATTTGCAAGCATTTTTCATTGCTATATTTCTATGATATTGTGAATCTTTTTGAACTACTAACCATTTGTGTGAAGGACCTAAAACACTTGTCAAAGAAATAAGGGCTCTCTTCAAACCAAAATTCTAAAATTCACGTGTATTTTAGGTTTCCATTGTCGGTTGAAACCAAATTACTTAATCCAAAAGATAAAAAATACACCAAAAAACCATTCAAAACACTGTATTGCAGGTTTCGGTTAAGAACTACGACTCATCCACTTAACTAGGACATAACCCCTTTGGCATAATCCTTAAGCTAAAACAATGGGGGTGGTCCTAGGAACCGTAAAGTAGTTCACGCAAGAGTGAACCTTGTGAATGAAACAGGAAATTTCTCAGCACTACCGACTTGATTAGTACACCTTGGTGAGATTAGAGTCAAATATATATGTATTGCGACCCCAATGAGAGTATAATTGAAAGAACTTTGGTACTCATTATACTGAAGGTGGTAAATTACAACTGAGATACTCCTAAATTAGTCAGTGCAAATTTTTGGGTAAATTGAGCTCGCCATAGATATCTTGTGACACCTAGAGAGAAAACCACCTAGGAAGCTTTCCAGCTTAGAGCCATTATTTTTGTCTTAGTTTTTATACTTGAGAGATATCACAAAGTGACAACTCTATTTGATTCAAAATATTGTTTTTTGAACAAGGGAAAGAATCTATTAAATTTTAAATCGTGTGACATTTCATCACGAAATCTACTTAGTGTGATTTTATCCTAGTTTTTCACTTGTCCGAAGACCAGGAGAAACTCTTCCGAAATAACCCCAAGTTTATTTCAACACCATTTGGTCTACACCTTTGTTTTCTTGTTGCCTATTTTTGGATGAAATGAACCAACATATATCGGATATCGCTATATATCACATGTCCACCACTTTTGTATTCTACTTGTGCGACTTGGTTGCAATGCTACAACGCAAGTGTTGAAAGTGTGTATGGTACATACTCATAATCTAGTAGGCCCCCTTGTCTCAAAGACTCATATTTGAGACTTATTATCATCGTATTTAGGTAATTTAATTCTTTTCTTCTTTATAGTTATTACGTTTCCCACATTTTAGCCATACAATCGAGATATTTACTTCTTGTTTCCATTGTGAAACTAGGCCTAAATCTTTATATTGTAGAGTTACGTTGTCTGCACACTTAGCAAATTATTGTTATACTTAGACATAGTATTTGCATACTAATTTTTTCTTGAGTTTTGTGAGTGTTGAGGATACATTCTTAGCATCGTAATAACATCATTTTGACACTAAAAATATTACTTTTCTGAAATCTTGGTTCACATGTCCAAATAGTGGCGTTACATTGTTCACATTGCTATCATCTATTATACAAGACTTAGACTTTGTTAGTATTTAGAAATTGGTTTTTAGTATACCTTGTTAGAATACCACATTAACATTATCTTATCATTTAGGTCTTGTTTGTTGCGAACTTGACCTAATTGGTGATATCATGTTGTCACACCTATCTAGATAAAGTTTAGGGAGTAAAATATTTGTTGTGACCAATTTTTTGAGCATTGTACATCATTGTATTATTCAAGATAAGATTGTGTCATATATTATCTTTCTAGGTTGAATTATTGTTTATTCTCTGGTTCTTAGATCACATTGACCTAGTGGGTTCTTGGCTATTCTTTAGTCACCATTCTTTGAGACAATAGTAGTGTTGTTGCATTGTCAAAATTTGAATAAGGTCATTTTTTAGTAAACCTTAGTGGAATTCTATCACATTGTACCTCCTATTTCAAGTAATTCCTACTACGAGAATGGGGTCATGAAAGTTAGGGTCCAATCCCTTTTTTTGGTCTAAGTTCATTGTAGTACTTATACACATGTTGTCAAACCTTAGAAAAAACATCCCTTATCAATAAACTCTTACATTGAATCAAACATAAGAAAAGAGTTTTCCCTTGTGTCATTTTTGTTTCCCAATTTTGATCAAACATCTTGACATTTACATCTACAACTTGTTGTCTAAACCTTGTTGATTTGTCAAAATAGTGTCATTACAACACCTATTTTCCTTAGATTCTCTTTTTGGAAAAATTACGCTATCTCGGTCTAGACATTTGTATCCTCTGAATGCCAACAATTACCAACTATCGCGAGGTTCCTTATACATATGATAATAGGGAACCTAGGTTTCTACATTCCCATCAAAAGATTCCTATTATGACTAAGCCTCATTTGGTTCTTCGTGCTAGAGAACTCATTTGGGTACGATGTTCCCCACCTTCATCTCATAGTCGTTGGTATGGTTTGGACAATTTTGATCCAAATTATTATTTGGGTTCCTCCCAATCTTCTTTAGAACCCGATCCAAACTATTATTATGATTCTCTAGATCCACCTCGATCTACTAAAAAATCACATCAGAACTATTAACTTCATTTGAATCCTTAGTTCACAGTCCTCCCTTTATTCATAGGACTCCCCTTATTATTCACCTAAACGACATCTTCCTCCTTTGAAGATTTGTGTGGTCCCAAGTCTCACTACTCAAACATCTAATTTGGTTCTTGAGCTGCGGTCCTCCCTTGCTTTGGGGTCAAAGCATACAAGTGTGTCCCACTTTGTGGCCATAAATATTTTAAAATCTGACTAGTAAATAAATAATTAAAAATACTATAAAAATTTAAAAAATCAGGTAAATTCTGGATGCCCTGCACCTTGGTATTTATGGCCTCTTAAAAATGCATGTTTGGTCATTTTATATGTGTTTGGTCATGTTTTGGTTGTCAGACATAGTTTGCTGAAAGTACAAAAACTACAAAAAAGTGGGACACAGTTATATGCTTTGACCCTTTGTAGGAGCTCTCTTATTCACCACCTCGATAACCTCTTCCTCCATTGAAGATCTGGATGACTCCAAATTCATCTAAGTAGACACTCACATTGCAATCTCCTAAATCGAAACTTATATCATAATAATCTAATATGAAACCCACGTTGCAATCATCTAAGTTGGCGCATACGTAGAAAACACCTCAGAGGACTCCTATGTCATAGGCATATGCTTATTTTCAAAGTGATCCTCGTTGTTTCCTGGCAATATGTTGTCTTCTAGGAAATCCAATACCAGTCAGATATCTCAAATTCATGTCTTGTTCTACTTGTGATACATCTAGATCCAAATCTACTTCATCTCTTGAGTCATCATCTTCTTAATATTCCAT
Organism: Taxus chinensis; assembly: GCA_019776745.2. NCBI lineage: Eukaryota > Viridiplantae > Streptophyta > Pinopsida > Cupressales > Taxaceae > Taxus > Taxus chinensis. The sequence continues at coordinate 150,595,461 of CM034147.1, read as the reverse complement.
ACTAGTTGGACCTATTTCTTCTAGTCAACCTCCTATGATAAAAGAACAAAGACCCCTACTAATATATTCATCTCGAGATGAAGAGATGATCAAAAAAATTCCTGGGATCACACGATGACATTCCCCTAGAGGATTACAATCAATGATTTAATCTTGACTTTTATATGCTTGCGTATTGGGAAGAATAAATTAATTCCCTTTGTCGGAATATTAAAGAATGTCCTAGGACCATGGAAGAAGATCTTATCTTTTCTTCACATCCTTCTTTGTATATCATGATTCCTAAATTGCAATCTCACCTTGGGTCACCACCTAATAGCCCATCGTCTTCTTCTATATGTGGGCCACCTCCAAGTATCCCCACATCATCTATATGTGTCTCACCTCATGGCAACCCATCTTCGTCTATATTGGGGGCATGTCCTAGAAGTCCCTTATCTTTGATTCTTGGGCCAGGTCCTAGTAGCCCATCTTCTTCTATATATGGGACACCTCTAGATAGTCCTTCATCTTTAATCTTAGGGACACATCCTTGTATTCGTTTATCTTCAGTCTATGGGACACCTCCTGGTAGCCCATCCTTTTCAATTCTTGGACTATATCCTTCACATCCATCATTTTTTTTCTATCAATGATTGTGAAAAATCCATTGTCATTCCTCACATCAATTCTATTCGTCCACTTTCTTCTCCCACTTCTTGGGATTAGAAAATTCACGTAGTATCTTATAAGAAACCAAAATGGTTCTTTCATGAGGCTCAGATCAAAACTCCAAGAGCTCCAAATCTCCAAATAATCTAAATAATCTTAAATTTTAGAATCTAACGCAATTCAAAAATGCATATCAATGCACTAATAAAGTATGGTGTAAATTGTAGAAACCTCTGGAAATGGACCTCAAGCTCCTACACACAAAATACACATTTCATAATAAAACACAGTCATCTATTGAGTATGATCTCACCACGGTCATTGAGATCAGGGATAATATGCCTCTTGATAAGAAAACACGCCTAGTCTTCCTTATGAAGGAAATTGTTAACATTGTTGTTGGATCTTATCATGCCAAGTGACCTTGTCAGTCCACCCTTTCAAAAAAATTCAAAAATACAAAAAAATGAGAAAAAATTTCAAAATATCAAACATAAATGAACACACATTACAATCAGGTATTGTATACACATGGATGTTCTTTCTTCCCTTCTTGTTATTCTTATGCAAGTCTTCCTACCATTTTCATCCCTTCAATGATACTTTGGTTAGCCAATTCACACATATTTTGTGACATTTATCTCTATGGTATCCATTTGACTTGCTCTTTTATCAACTTGGTAAATTAAAGAACGACTTACCTTATAGAGATCCTTTCAAAATCAACATCTAAAAAAAAATTGTGAAGAAATTTTGGACATATTTGTTGACACTATCCAATGTCATCATCACATTCACTTATTCCTCCTTCCATCAAGCCATCAGTGTTTCTTAACCCCTTGTAAAACAAGAGAGCTGAAATAAGTTTTCATAAAGGGAAATAAGCAATCAAATCAAAAAGCACAAAGCTGAAAGAAAAAGAGTCAATCAAATCAAAAAACACAAAGTTGAAAGCAAATGCTAAAAGAAAAAGCAAAATAAAATTGATATATAACTCTCTCTTAAGGCATTTCTAATTATCTCTACTAGGGATATGGATGCCTGAATGGAAGCAGAGTAATGTCACGATTAGAGTCAAATGTATCTTCATCAAGGATATGGAAGCAGAGAAATGTACGAATCTTCTTCCGCAATCAATTCATAAAAATCAAATTTGAAAAATAAGTCATTCCTACACATTGGCTCGTGTGTCTTCACTTGTTTTCTTTCAAATATTCTCTCCAAGAGTTAATTAATTTCCACATACACACACTGGATCTCAGTGAACAAACAAGATTAGGATGTTACCAAGTGTCTTTTGTTTTACCTTGTTCAAACTCTTACTCTAGTCTGTAGCTTGTCTCATGATTCATGCCTTTGGCTAATTTCTTCTTCATCACGAGGCTTATAAGATACATTCACAAAAATGATGTTGTTCTTCAACTTCATTCATAAGATCCATGTGTATCATATTTCATTTTTCCTTGTTTGTGGACACCTTTATCCCCCTTCACAAAAATAATATTCCACTTTGTTCAATCATATGATTCTTGGCCAACTTATGTTGGGGGCATCCTTTCTTCTTCCTAGCATGTCATTTGGTTACGTTCATCATCGTGTTCAAACTATCCATATTGGCCTTGATCCATCTTCTGCGCGTGAAGAGTTTTTCTTTTAATATTACCATATAAGGCTGGGGGAAATTTCACATATTCACTTTCTTGCGCATGCGAGTGGCGTTCTACCCTTGTACATCATGTCTGTTGTTGAGGCATCCATGTTTCTTCATTTCTTGTACATAGCTTCAGAAAAATTCTCAAAAATAAAAAACATTCATGTATGTTTCAAAAACTCCCAAAGCATTCAAATATGTTAGTCAAAAAATTCAAAACATCCAAATAAACATAAAAAACCCAAACAAATTAGTACAAAAATTTAAAAAACCAAAAAAAAAATTTAAAAAATTCAAAATCCCAAATTTTTCTTACCATTGTGTAGATTGTTTGAATACCTTTCCAATGTAAAAAAAATGGAGACATTTTAAGGTTGGGAGCAAAAGCTATGGCCTTCAGATGATAAGTAGTGGACTCAGTGTTACACAGATGCCCTTGAAGTTACACATAGGTGCCCAAGTGCCCATGCTAGCAAGAAAATCTCAAAAAAATAAAAAAATAGGCTAACACAGGTACCCAGGCACCCATGCTACCTCACAAAATACAAAAAAATCACAAATAGGGCCAGCACACTAGCCTAGGTGCCCATGTTGCCTCACAAAATGTAGAAAAATCATAAATAGGACTAGCACAGGTGTCAAGGCACTCATGTTTCCTCAAAAAACCTAAAAATACAAAATGGAGGCTAGAATAGGTGCCAGGCTCCCATGCTACCTCACAAAAGTCAAAAAACTCTAAAAGGAGGCTAGCAAAAATGCCTAGGTGCCCATGTTGCCTCACAAAAGTAAAAAAAACTCAAAAATGAAGCCACCACAAGCACCCAGGTGCTCATGCTGCCTCAAAAAACTAAAAATTCCAAAAGGGAGGCCAACACAAGTTCCCAAGTGCCCATACTGCCCTGCACAAGCGCTCTTCTGAGTGCATAGGTGCACCTCGCATTCCACATGCCATAAAATTTACTCCTAACCTTGAAACAACTCCATTTTTTTACATTGGAAAGGTATTGAAGCAAGATACACAATGGTGACATTAATTTTGGCTTTATATTTACCAAAAATTATGGTATTTCATTTTTAAAATGGATTGCATATAGTTGAATCCTGTATCACATGCATTATCCTAAACATTGAAATTGGTCCTACAAAACCATATTTTTAATGTTCTTAATTGTTCTTATCTCAAAAGACATATGGATCATCATGATCTAACTCTATTAACAAATTTGGGTCTACTTATTATGTCGGTACTCCCGTGAAACAATAATTTTCCAGGTACTATGTCATAATGCACGAATGCTTTCTATGGGACTACTTGTATCCTCTATTTTTCCCTTACATGTCTTATTGCTTGGGGCATTATTTTTAACCCTTGTCGTTACAACACGAACATTTAGGAACTACATCTTGATAACAAAAAACATTGGTATAACTATCTTAAACATTATGCGTTTGAGAATATGTGATTGTGCTTGTTTCTCTATTAGGTTAATTGGTCTACTTTCTCGTATTACATTGCATTGCATTATGTATATTGCATGGAGTTAAGAGTCATTTTACTTTCTCTTATTGCATTGCATAATGTATGTTGCGTGGAGCTACGTATTTTTAGTAGTAAACAATTGTTAGTAATTTATCTTTTCATGTTATCTTACACTTTTGTTTATTTTAAATAAAGGCCAATGATGTAGACCTAGGGGCAAAATGATATAAACAAGTTTCTTATTGAATGTTTGGATGCAAAGATTAGGATTGTCATATATTTCTCTAGATTAATCATTTCTTCTCCATTATCATTACAAATTCTTCTTCCAACTCACCTGGGGTAATAAACAACCATTTTTATCCATATCCTTATACCTTCTCAATACCTAAGGGTTTCACACCTGTTCTGACCCATATTCTTCTATCAATTTCAAATAATATTTTTGATCATTGATTGACTTCTTCTATCGCCTCATCGACACTCGAGGGGGCATCCTTCATCCTGCTAATTTTTCTTCAAAAAATTACTTTCTTATAATTGTCTAATATATTTGACATGAAGTCACTAACTTCACCTCAAACAGGGGCAAATGTAGACACCTAAATTCCGTATTTGCAATCTTATTGCCAAACGCACACAAATCACTCTCATTCTTGCCAATTCCATTATAATTAGTGAGATTTACAAATTAAATAATGTTTCTTGCTACTTTGGTTGATTAACAAGCACTTCATTGGTAACTAAACCCCTTTCACATTCAGGATGCCACTTTACGGCGTATCATAAGCTAAAATCCTCTACAAAGCAGACAATTAGTAATTGTAAGCTAATTAGGCATATTTTCTCCTTGTTTTGGTCAATATTCCCTAATATTGGCTCAAACCCCTCTTGTGACCACTCAAAATCTCCACATTCACCTCCACAACATCTGGAAGAGCTTCAAAAACTTATCTTATCCTTCTAGTTAACCCCAAGTGGACGATTAAGGCTCCATACCTCTTAATCACTTGGTAATTCACTAATTATGATTGGTAAGGCCTGATCATGATTAGAAATTCTAATCTAATTTTGGGCTTTTAGTCCCACATGCACCAAAATAAAATTCTCACAAAAGGAAAACTATTAAAATGGTACACCTCATTCCTTTATAATTTACACACCATGCTTTGATTTGCATCTCATATAATACATATGATTTCTAATCCAAGTTTAATCCTTGATTAAAACCTTCAACAAGGTTAATATATGAATAATATAAAGTGACTTAACAAGTCATTTGGAGAGTTCAGTTCACCATTGTTTGAGTAGCAACAAGAACCATTTGATTTCCCCTTAGGTTTATTTAGGCCCATGTTAGGTAATTGATCATATTAATAGGCATATTTAGTTAGTTTTTACATGGTCTTCATACTAATTAGGCATTCTTCTATGCTTATATATTAATGTTACATTCCTATATTTAGAGCCCTAGCTAATTAGGTGGAAATGGTGTTAACCTTCCTTGTTTAGCTTTGTTATTTGTTTTTAGAGTTTGTAGTGCATTCAAGAAAGCACCCTAAACTTTACAAATTAAATTGCATGACTAAGTAAGGAAGGCTAACACCATTTCCACCTCTAGTCAATGTTCTAAGTCTAGGAATGTAACATTAAGATAAAAGCTTAAAATAATGATTAACTAGCATCAAAATAATGCAAGATCTAGCTAAACATGCCTAATAATATGATCAATTACCTAACATGGACCTAAATAGACCTAAGGGGTAATCAAATGGTTATGGTTTGTACTAAAGCAATGGTGAAATTACCTCTCCAAATGACTTGTTAAGTCACTTTAGATATTCATCTACTAACCTTGTTGAAGCTTTTAAGCAAGGATTGGACTTAGCTTAGAAATCATATGTATTATATGAGATTCAAATTAGAGCATGGTGTGTAAAATATAAAGGAATGAGGTGCACCCTTTTATAGTTTTCCTTTTGGGAGAAACTTTTATTTTGGTGCACGTGGGACTAAAAGACCCAAATTAGATTAGAATTGTTAACTGTGATTAGGCCCTGCTAATCATAATTAGTGAATTACAAACTGATTAAGAGGTATGGAGCCTTAATCAACCACTTAGGGTTAACTAGAAGGCTAGGATAAGAGTTTGAAGCTATCTGAGATGTTGTGGAGGTGAATACAGTGATTTTGAGTGGTCACAAGAGGGGTTTGAGTGAATAGTAGGGCATATTGACCAAAACAAGGGCAAAATAGGCTTAATTAGCTTATAATCACTAATTGTCTCTTTTGTATAGGATTTTGGCTTACAATTCATTGTAAAGTGGCATCTTGAATGGAAAAGGGGTTTGATGATCAACAAAGCACTTGTTAATCATCCAAAGTGGTAAGAAATGTTAGTTAATTAGTAAATTTCACTAATTATAATGGAATTGGCAAGAATGAGAGTGATTTGTGTGCATTTGGCAATAAGATTGCAAATGTGGAATTTACGTGTATACATTTTCCCCTGTTTGAGATGAATTTAGTGACTTCTCTTCAAATATAGTAGACAAGTATAAACATGTAAATTTTTGAAGAAAAATTAGTAGGATGAAATATGCCCCCTCGACTATCGATGGGGTGATAAAAGAAGTCAATCGATGATAAAAAAAAATGTGATTGAATTGAATATAAGAAAATAGGTTAGAATGGACATGAAGCCGTTAGGTATTGGAAGGAATAAGGATAGGAATAAACTTGGTTGTTTATTGCCCCGGGTGCGTTTTTAGAAGAAAAAATAGTAATGGTAATAAATGATAATGGAGAAATATAGGACAATCCTAACCTTTGCATCCAACCTTTCAATAAGCAACATGTTTATATCATTTTTCCCCTAGGTCTACATCATTGGCCTTTATTGAAATGAACAAAAATGTAAGATAACATGAAAAGTTAAATTACCAACATTTTTCCATTGCTATGTAACTCCATGCATCATACATAATGTAATGCAATATGAGAAAGTAAAATAATATCTAACTCAATGTAACATACATAATACAATAGAATATGAGAAAGTAAAAATGATATATAACTTGATGCAACATACATAATGCAATGTAATACGAGAATGTAAACTAGATAACCTAACAAAGAAACCAACATAAACACATATAATCAAATAAACAATGTTTAAGACAATTTTACCAATGTTTTTGTTATCAAGTTGTAGAACCTGAATGTTCGTGTTGTACCGAAAAGGGTTAAAAATGATGGCCCAAGCAATAACACATGTGAGGGAAAAACAGAGGACACAAGTAGTCCCATGGAAAGCATTTATGCATTATGACACAGAACCTGACAACTCACTGTTCCATGAGAGTACCAACATAATAAGAAGACCCAAATTTGTTAATGGAGGTAGATCATGGTGATCCATATGTATTTTGAGACAAAACAAGCAAGAATGTCAGAAAGACGGTTTTGTAGGACCAATTTCGATGTTAAGGATAATGTAGGTGATACCAGCTTCAGTTGTATGCAAGACATTTAAAAAATGAAAACCATAATTTTTTGGTAAATATAAAGCTAAAACTAATGTTATTATTGTGTATCTTGCTTCAATACCTTTCCAATGCAAATAAAAAGGAGTTGTTTCGAGCTCGGGACCAAAAGCTATGGCCTACGCAATGTTGGGTGCGTCTATGCACTCAGGGGATTGCCTGTGTTGGGTAGCATGGGCATCTGTGCTGGTCTCATTTTTGAGTTATTGAATTTTGTGAGGAAGCATGGAAACCTGGGTGCTTGTGTTAGCCTCATTTTTGAGTTTTTTGACTTTTGTGAGGCAGCATAGGCGCCTGGGCGCTCGTGTTGGCCTCCTTTTTTATTTTTTTTTACTTTTGTGAGGCAACATGGGTGACTGGGTGCCTCTGCAACACTTAATACACTACCTATCTTCTGTAGGCCATAAAATTTTCTCTCAACCTCAAAAATACTCCATTTTTTTACGTTGGAAAGGTATCAAAGTGAAATAAGCAATGGTAAGATCAATTTTGATATTTGAATTTATATTTTATGAAATTGAAACTAATCAATATCAATCTGTATGATAAGGAGATTACGTTGGAGAAAAGGAGAAATGTATTGGTATCTGGGTGCATGTGCATGATGCAAGGGTGATTAGGTGCATGTGTTGGTAGTGTGTAGCTCATTTTTGAAGTTTTTGACTACATCATGGGTGCCTGGTCGCCTATGCAACACTGAATGCACTACCTATCTTCTGGAAGCCATAACTTTTGCTCCCAACCTTGAAACAACTTCATTTTTTTTACATTGGAAATGTATTGAAGTGAAATAATCAATGCCAACATAAATTTGGAGTTTTGAATTTATTTTATAAAAAAAAAATTCAGATTTTTAATTTGTCTCACTAATTTGTTTGGGTTTTTGAATGTGTTTGGATGTTTTGATTTTTCCCACTAACATATTTGAATGTTTTGGGAGTTCTTGAAACATATTTGAATATTTTTTATTTTTGAGAATTTTTCTAAAGATATGTACATGAAATGAAGAAACATGGATGACCCCAGTGACAAATCCAGGATGTACAAGGACAGAATGCCACACGTATACGTTGGATCAGAGCCAATATAGATAGTTTCAACATGTTGATGAACGTAACCCAATGACATGCTAGGAAGGAGTAAGGATGCCCCCAACGTAAGTTGGACAAGAAGTACATGATAGAAAGAATTAGAATATTATTTTTGTAAAAGGGGACAAAGGTTCCCAATAACATGACAAAATTGCAATATTATACACATGGATGTTCTGAAATAAGTAGAAGAATGATGTGAATGTTTTGAATGTATCTTAGAAGCCTCATGATGAAGAAATGATTAGCTAAAGGCATGAATCGTGAGACAAGATATAGACTATAGTAAGATCCTAAACAAGGTCTAAAAAATACACTTGGTAACATACTAACCTTGTTTTATCAAAGAGATCTAGTGTATGCACGTGGAAATGTATTACCTCTACTAGGTAAGATTTGATAGACAAGAAGTGAAGACACCCTAGCCAATGTGTAGGAATGATTTATTTTTCAAATTTGATTTTTTTAATGGATTGTGGAAGGAGAGCCATACATTGCTTCACTTCCAGTCAGACATCAATAGCCTTGACGGAGATACATTTGATTCTAATCGCAACATATCTTGACTTCCAATTACATGTCCATATCCCTAGTAGAGATTATTGGAAATACCCTAAGAGAGAGTTATATATCAACTTGCTTTTACTTTTAGCATTTTCTTTCAGTTTTGTGCTTTTTAATTTGATTAATTCTTTCACTTTCTAAAAACTTATTTCAGCTCTCTTATTTGACAAGGGGTTAAGAACCACTGATGGCTTGATGGAAGGAGGTGGAAGTGATTATGATGAAGACATTGGCTACCATCAACAAATATATCCAAATTTTCTTTACAACCCCTTTTTTTATATGGTGATTGTGATAAGATCTCTAAGAGGTCCATCATTCTTTAATTTACCAATTTGATAAAATACCAAGGCAAAACAGATACCCTTAGAGATAACTGTTAAAAAATGTGTGTGAATAGGCTAACCAAAATATCACCAAAGCGATGAAAATGTTAGGAATACTTGTAGAATAAGAGTAAGAAAGGGAAGAAAGAAAATCCATCTGTATGCAATACCTAATTGTAATGTGTGTTCATTTAGCTTTGATTTTTTGAAAAAAATTCTCATTTCTTGCATTTGTGATTTTTTTTAAAAAATTGGACCAACAAGGTCACTTAATGTGATAAAATCAAACAAAAATGTTAGAAATTTCCTTGATAAGGAATACTAGGCGTGTTTTCTTATCAAGATTCATATTATCCCCGATCTCAGTGATCTTGGTGAGATCATACTCAATAGATGACTACGTTTTATCATGAAACTTGGATTTTGTGTGTTGGAACTTAATGTCCCTTTCCATAGGTTTCTACACTTTGCGCCATAGTTGATGGGTGCGTTGATGTGTATTTTGAACCACGTTTTATTTTGACATTTGAGATTGTTTAAATTGTTCCGAGCTTTGGAGATATTGGAATTTTTGATCTGAGCCTAATGAAGGAACTATTTTGGTTTTGTATAAGCCACTACGTGACTTGTCTGATCTCGATAAGTAGAAGAAGAAATTGGAAAAATAAAATTAATGTGATAAATGATAGTGAGTTTTCCACAATCATTAATAGAAGAACAATATGATGGACGTAAATGATACGGTCCAAGAATTGAATAGGATGAGCTTCCAGGAGGTGTCTCATTGATTGAAGATAAATGAATAAAAGGAAGTGGGGCTAAGATTGAAATTGAAGGACTTCCTTGTTGAATTCCATAGATAGAAGATGATGGGCTATTAGGATGTGGCCCAAGAATTGAAGATGAGGGGGTTTTAGGGCATGCCCCTAGTGTAGACGAAGAGGGGATACCCAAAGGTAAGCCAAATATAGAATAAAATGGGATACTAGGGGGTGATCCAAGGTGGGATTGCGATCGAGGAATACTTATAGATAAAGAATGATGTGAAGAAAACATAAGATCCTCCTCAAAGGTCTTAGGATCTTCCTTAGTATTACAAAAAAAGGAATCAATTTCTTCTTCCGAATACGCAAGCATATCGAAGTCAATATTAAATACTTGATTGTAATCCTTTAAGATAATTCCATCATGTGACCCTAGGAATTTCGTGATCATCTCCTCATCTTGAGATGAATAGATCGATAGGGGTATTTGTTCTTTGACCATAGGAGGTTGATTAGAAGAAATGAGTCCAACTGGTGTGGAAGATTGATAAGATGAAGACTCAAGAGATGATTTTGGATTCACCTAGATATTCAACAGAGGAAGAGTTTGTTGAGGTGGAGAATAAGGGAGGTCTTGTAAAGAAAGGGAGGGCTATGACTCAAGAACCAAATTATATGTTTGAGTAGAAAGACTTGGGGCCACATGGATCTTCAAAGGACGGAAATTTTGTTTATGTGACTAATAAGGGGAGTCCTATAAAGAAAGGGAGGAGTGTGACTTAATATTTGAATGAAGTGAAAAGATTTAATGAGAATTTTAAGAAGATGGAGGTAAATCCAGATAATCATAATAATAGTTTGGATGGGAGTCAGAAGAAGAGTGGGAGGAAACTGAATAATAATTTGGATCAGAAGTGTCCAAACCATACCACCAACTATGAGATGAAGGTGGAAAATAGGGTTCCCGAATGGGCTCTCTAGCACAAAGAACCAAATGAGGTCTATTTATGATAGGCATCCTTTGATGGGAATGTTGAAACCTATGTTCCTTACTGTCATAAGTATGTGGAACTGTGTGATAATAATTCTTTATCGGCACATTCCTAGACATAGATAGTCAAAGGGATATTATAGGGGTTATTGTGTTGACATGTTCAATAGGTGCATCTATACAAATGATGAGAGCATAAAAATTATTCTCCTCATTAAACACATAATTTTCATTCTTGTCCTGATTATGTTTAGGAAAATTCTTCGTATTGAGGGATTTTTTAAGAGTGAATGAATCCATCTCCACATTTCCACTTTCAATTAAGTTCTGGATTTAGTGTTGTAACTTCAAAAACACTTATCTATTTTGTGACCTTTAACATGGTGGAATTGGCAATATTAATTATCTCTAAACCTTGATGGTTTAGGTGTGTCATCCTCATAAGGCATAGTTTTAGAATATCTAATCATATTAACTACCTCTAGCTATTTTAGTATTTATGACATTGAGTTAGATAAAGGGGTAAAAGTACGTCACTTATACTCCATAGGCAGAGCTCCCTTTGCAAGCTTCAAATGAGTGGTGTTTTGAACGGCTTGTACTCATTTAGAGTATACTATCTCATTACTAACAATGTTTGTGTTCCTATTAGGGAAAAATTTTATTTTATCATTAGTTTTGGAATTGTTATGATCGCGTGAAAGTGGCTTTAGGGTTGCTCTAGCTAATAATGCTTTTTTTATTTGAATAATTTTTTTAATTACCTATTCGAATGTGTTGCCACAATAAATTTACAAGTGGAACGTGATGTCAGGGTGGAGGTTGGGAAAAAATATACTTAGTATCTATTTTTTAGGTATGGAGTAAGGAAAGCGGCTAGCTAATCCTCTCCATCATTGTAAAAATGCAAAAACATTTTTCATTGTTTCATTGTTTGACGTTACAGAGATCTAACATGGTAACGTTGTTTTCCATATTAAAAGATAAGTGTCATACAAAAATCTATACTAGTTATTTCCATGTTGATATGGATCCCTTAGGGATGTGTACAAACCATTCTAGCGTCATTTCTCCCAAACTTCATGGAAAGAGGCACATCAGATAATTGTTGCTGAATGCAACCTCTTGACAAGCCATATAAAAATCTTTAATATGGTAATGAGGGTCACTGTACGCACCCAAAATTGCATGTACTACATTGTCATAAAATGGTTACAAAAGTGCCCAATGATAATTCAAGTCCTTTCAAGAAGGTGTTCAAGCTCCAATTTCCCTTCACATTATATATTTGTCACCTAGATGTCTTTACTTAGCCTTCCCTCACTTTTTCTAGCTTCCTTCCTCTTTCTGTGCATGTTTTGGCCTTCAGTGCAAAGACCGCCACCCTATCTGGGTGTGGTTCTAAAACCACGACCCAAAATAGGGTAGTGGTCCCGAAATCACCACCCTGCACAAGGCATCGGTCCTGCCCACTTTTTCCAGATTATTCATGCATGTTTTAACATGTGACATTTCACTTAATTTCACTTTTTGCATGCATCTGTGAACCGAATTGTCTAAAATTATCTTTGATTACTTGGTTATCCTTCCTCTCTCTATTTTTAAATAGATTTAATTCGTTGGAACTTCTCCTTCTTGCCTTGGGCATGAAGGTACCTCCCATCCTTAATTCCTATATATTACATGATTGTATTCAAGCAAAAGGGCCTAATAATTTTGTGTATCTTGCATTATATTGCTGCTACGATCTAGCTAGGAATTTCATATCCAAGATTTGATCTATTGTGCTATCTCTCTTCTACCTGCATTACATCTAGACTTCCATCAATATTCCATTACTCAAACTCCATCCTCCTACTACTGTTCTTGCATTCCCAATCCCTTGGACTCACATGAACACTTGGAGAAAGAAAGCGACAAACTGAGGGGAAAAATTACTGCAGAGCTGGATTTACCTCTATTCTGTGAATTCTGGGTTGGATTTGTTGTTTGATTTCCTTAATTCTTATAATTTATTGTTGTTACATAATATCAAATAGAGTAGAAATCAATTTTCTTTTGTTTACAAGTAATTAGTTAATTTCCAAGAGGGTTTGAATCTTTCATAGTAACCCCCAGTGATGGATCCACTTCTTCCCATCCCTGTGGATCTGAAGGAGAGAATATATGTAGGAGGTTGTCTACATATCATAGATCATTTGGAAAATGTATTGTTCTAAGTTGGTTTAGTTTAAATACACTAAGCACATGTGAATAACCACACCGAGTTATTTTGATTGTTTAGTTTTAGTATAGAAGTAGATTTGATTATTTAGAATAAAAGTGAATTGTTGTTTGTGATTGTAATATTATAGTTTTGTGACTTGTTTAGAATAGTTTTCTTTTAGTAGTAGCATAGATTGTTAATTTCATCTTAATGAATTTGGAAATTTCCAACTAAATCAACATTTAGATCCAAGTTAGGCAAGCAAACCATAGGGAATTTACGCTACCCGTTCATAACCTCTAATTTTCTCTTTGCCAACTTAGCTACCAGGAGATCATACTACTAGATATTAGTCACTGATCCTCCTATAATTAGCCACACACATTCAACATCGGCTGATCTGGCATGACCTCAGGGGGTTGAGTACGGTTGAAAGTTGCATGTCAATTTTCATCCATACAAATTGGTGAACCTGTCATAAAGGATTAATTCCTTCTTTTTTCCTTTCTTTCATTTCTATTACCTCATCTTTTAATTTCTTCCCCTATTTTGGTAAGTATTTTATACCTTTTAAAATATGTCTAGAACAGAGTTTGCTGAGACATTTGACTCTGATGGATATTACACCAATGTGCAACCACAAAAATCCCCTTCTCTTTCCAGGTGGGGTGACAATTACATAAGCAAAATCCAAACCTCCCCTAGTTACACTTCAAACCCCATTAGCTATGTAAGGATGGAGGTGGTTGATCAAACGTTAGACATACGATATGGTCAACCTAATGCAAACCACACTGTTATCACAAATGGAACATGTTCTTACAAAAGGGTCTTGTCAAGACCTCATATTTCCATGTAATCAAAAGAGGATGATCTATTTGCACAAATAGCTAATCCTCTTCATCAGATAGATGAGTTATTTGGATAGAATGAAGCCTTCAACCTTTGAGATTTCAAATACATACCTAAGATTCTTACTTTTGAGGAAGAAAAGAATTTTAACACTGAACAATTCATGACAGGGTATCACAAGCCTGCTCAATCAAACTACACCACATGTACCCCAAAAAGGGACTCAATCCTCTCCCGATGATCTCATTTATACTTTAGTGGGGAGGATTAGAGAACTAGAAAGTGCCCAGAATTCACAATCAACACATGCAATAGGACATAACATGTGGTATCCAGTTGACAAAAAAGGATACATCCCTTCCAATGAACAACCAATGCAATATCCTATACAACAAGGTTATCAGGTTCATTCAAATCCAAGTGATATTATCACAGGGTTATACACAGTAGGGATCGGTCCTCACCCTTCTCGAGATTATCCTATGTAAGGGTTAGCCAGAAGTGCGTTCTTGAATGCCACCACAATAGAAAATGCAATGTTCCCTGGTTTTAAGCTCGCTAGTCCATATCCTGGTACTCTCCCACCTTACATTCATATGTATTCAAAAACTCCCCAAATGCACCCATATACCATTCTTGCTCTCTATATGCCATATCAAGGGACCCCATACATTCCCATCAATGCTTATAGTGTAGCTTATCTAACCCCTCCTCCTCCACCTCCTCATCAAGGATCTTCAATGGTGGAATCTTATGCAATGGGTACATTCGTTGAGTACTTAAAGGAGCCTCTTGAGTTCACCATACATGGTGTCTTGGTTCTATTCCCATTCCTAGATCTTCAAAAATTTAAGGGAGAAGGAGACCCGAACACTCATAGCAAGGCCTACACTATAGCTATAAGGTAATTGATTCCTTGGGATGATGTAGTGGCTAATATCTTTCCAAATTGTCTCAAAGGAATCGCATTGGATTTGTATTACCGTATTCTTGAAGCTTCTATAAATTCCTTTAAACATCCTGTTTCTGAGTTCATCAAAGAATTTTACATGAACAAGTTGTTGTGTACAAGGATTAGGGAGTTCTTGCACCCATTTCATCCAGAGATGGTGCCAAGTTCTTTATTCCTCTGCAAGTGCACCCAACATGGACCGGATGGAAATTTTTGATCTTTTCCTTCACTCGCTCAATTGAGAGACTAAGGAAGAGGTCCAAAAGTTTCCTTTCTATAATTATGAGGAAGTTTTGGAAGGTGTGCTTTGGATTAAACAAGCCTCTATAGATAGTGGGCGTAAGATCTACGGTCCCAATGGGAAATTGGTACCCCCAAATCAAAGTAATAAAAATTATCAAAACAATGGTGCCAACAACCAAGTACCTAAATGTGTTAATCGTAATCATGGTACTACCATGAATAGTGTTATTGATCAAGCCAAGAACGCTGGTATTATAAACAACGGAAATAATAATAATAACAACAACTTGAGCAATCAAAGAGGCTCTAACACTGTGTCTTATGTCAACATGGTCGATGTAAATCATCCACCACACAAAAATCAAACCCAAGGCCTAAACTAGTATCAAAAGTCTAGCCAAGGGGCAATTAATCATGGTTATAATAACCAATTTCAAAACTACAACTGAGTTTATAATCAACAACAATAATACGTTTATCAAAGAACAAGAGATTATGACCCTAGCCTATATTGTGGTTTCTATAAAGTTCGAGGTCATGACGATAGAAATTACCGTGATTGTAACAATTTTCTGCAAAGACTTCCCTAAAATCAAAGGTAAATCTTTGTAGACATGTTCCTAGAAATTCATGAAATAAACTTACAATCTAACTATACAAGACTTGTAGCTCCACATAACGTTAATGTGAGCATATTTTGAGATCCACTATTAGAGTAGGTATTTACCTCAGCTCATGTTCACCTAGGTACTTTATTTACCTTTATTGTATTTATCCTCACCCACTTATGGGTGTGGATATTTCCTTTTATTTATTTAGATATTAGGGGGATATTATCTAGTTGTTAGGTATAGTTCTTTCCTTGATCTATGGTATTGACTAGATCCTTGATGTCTAGTTCTCTCATAAATCTATGGACTTAACTAGTTCTTTGATGACTAGTTCTTTCCGTGATTTATAGCTTGATCTATGACCTTGACTGGTTATTAGATTGTTATTCCTTGCCTATATAAGCAAGGACCATTCTCATTGTATTTCATTGAGTTCCATAATAATATATGATATTGTTTCTCATTTGTTTACAAAGTTTTTATGTAAAGTTATTCTAGCGAATTACTTTATCTTATAGATCATGGTGTTTGATTAGCATCTTTGTTCTTGGCTTGGTATGATCTATTTTTCATTCCTTTTATGGTATCAGAGCAAGAGATTGATGTTGACATCCATTTATAAGTTTTGTTTTGCAAGCATTTTTTAATATATTCATATATTTGGTATTTGTCTGTATTTTGTTGTTGGGTGCATTTTTATGCAAAACAAAGGCTGCCATTGGATCCGGAAGGCATGAAAACCCTAAGATTGACTGTAAACTCAGCCATTTCGGGAGGTATTTATTTTTTTAGTTTTTTTGTGGTTACAAAGAAACACACTGGTTTACCTCGAGATTTGCACCAGGTAGGAAAGAAACCGAGGAAATCGATTTCTAGGTTTTTTGGATTTTTTAAGATCTACACTGGGTTTTCTTTTGGTGTGGTGCAGCATTTTTTGGATGTGTGCAAAAGGATTTTGGATCTTTCCTCTTTTAGTAGGGTACTAGGATGGCCATGCACAAATTTTGCCATTTCGGGTAATTCTATATCCTACTACTTTTGGTGACGCAGGTCACTATCCACACAATCTAGAAATAGTAATTTTTACCAGAAGAAGCAGTTGGATGTGACTTTCTCGAAAACAAACGGCACACCCCATAATAGTAAGTTGCATACACCCATTGAAATCCTTAGCCCCTGGTCATTTGGTATGGTCATATGAGTAAATGCTTAACTCCAACCCACTTTCATTTTATTTGTGTGGTAAAGGTAAGATCATTTTATTCTATTTTAGTGGCAACTAAAATAAATAGTAGAGCATAATATTGAAAAGCTTGTAACTTTTGATCGGTAACTCGGTTTTAAGTTTCGTTTTTTACAAAAGTGTTTTTTTTTTCCGTGCCCTTTCTATTGGAAATATTTATTTTAAGAATCACACTATAATTATAAAGTTCCATATTGTAACATGCACTCATTATAAAGTGCCAAAATCTGGGGGGTTCTTGTTGCATTGCTTGGGGGTCTTGTTGTATTGCTTGGTTCTTGTATTTCTTTTGGTGATTTTTTGAGGATGGCATCTACTTCTGCATTAGATCATGTTGATCCATTAACAACACCTAATTACCACACATGGAAACCAAGAATGGAAACAATAATCAAGTGGAAAGGATTATGGGCTTTAACTTCTTCAAAACAACCAGTGTTCACTAGGGAATATGAGAAATTTCAGTACCAATGCAAATTTGATGAGTGTATGGGTTTGATAGGAACTTATGTAAGTGATAGTCTTTTGTTTCATTTGGAAAAATGTGACTCTCCTTTAAAAATTTGGGAGAAATTGGAGGATTTATTTGGTAAGGTGGATCATATGAGAGCCAAGCAACTTGACATTGAGATCACCTCTCTTAATCCTGAAGATTTTCCAACAATTATAGACTATTTTACCAAGTTTAAGCATTTTTTGACACAGTTGAAAGGGAGTGGAAGTGATAAGAAAAATGAAGAATGTGTTTACTTGATTCTATCCAAGTTGAGAGGACCATTCCAAAAATTTTCTTCTACCTTTTTCTCTAGCATGGATGCCTTAGGTGACACATTCAAAATTCCTAACTTAGAAACATTTTGTGAAATACTTACTAGGGAAGAATCCAAATTGTTTCACCTTGAGTCTTCCACCTCTCAAAAGGCATTAGTTGCATCTAATCCTAATGGAAAGGGAAAACCAAATACTAAAACTAATTCCACACCTTCTCCATCTCAAAATGCTCATAAACCCAAAGAAAACAACTCAAAACCCAAGGATTCTTATAAATCCAAGAATAAGTCTAGTCGTTCATGCTCTTTTTGTGGGGATAGTAATCATGAAGAACATAAGTGTTATAAGTGAATGCAAGCCTTAGAGGATGCAGTAAAGAAACACAAAATTTCTATCTCTATGCCACCTCCTTCTAATCATCATGGCAAAGCACTTAATGTTGTTGGGAGATCTCAACCACCACTTGCAGATAGTTGGGTTATAGATTCTGGTGCTTCTCATCACATGACTTCTTCCAAGGAGTCTTTTGTTTCTCTAGGTTTGAGTTCTACTTCCAAAATTGAGGTTGGAAATTCTTCCTTTCTTTCAGTTAAAGGAAAATCTGATATACAACTTGATAGTGGCAGTATCCAAGATGCACTATATGTTCCTAACATCACTACAAATTTTCTTTTTGTATATCAATTTTTTTACTCTGGTCAAGGAAAACCAGTGACGTTTACACCACATGGAGAAGAAGTACAAACTTTTTTGGATCCTCATTCATTGGTTACTCAGGGTATTGTTGATCATAGTTCTAGATGTTAGGAAATAAGAGATAAAATATGTGGAATAAACCCTCATAGAATCTTAACAGTATAAACTAATATGTAGAAAATATTACAGATCTCAAATAAAAGTGTAGAATAAAATAACACAACACAAAGAGACAATATTTAACATGGTTCACCCAATTTGGGCTACGTCCACCAAGAATCACTTGCTTAGATTTTATTACAAGCCACCACTCTCTCAATACAATACCCAAATATGTTTGGAGCTATGCTTAACAAACTCTACAGAATTCACACCCGAATTCAAAGCACATCTACAATGTTTTCATTATATCTACCATATGCACAAAACCATATAAATAGACAACTGCTTAAGTAGTTTTACAAAACCGTGGGTATCAAAACCATGGGACAAAACTGTCCCATAAACCTATGGGTCAAAAAACCCGCCCATATGAGAAAATCACGTTTCCCGATATATCGGGCACGTTTTAAGGCCCAGAAAAAAATTCGGGGGCTGCTCCCCCAAACCCCGCTGACACAACTGTGGAAAGTGTATAGTACTCTTAGTGTACAGTCCTCAACAGTTTCTCACATGAAAACATGCTCCACAACCTAACAATTTCCCACTTGGAGACTAGTTTTCCTTTGAGCAAGCTTTTCAACCCTTCACTATTTTTTATGAAGACCAACCAAAGCTTAACACAACTTCATTTTTTCCCTTGTGACCACCTTGGTCATCATGTATACAGGATTCTGGCTAGTATGAATCTTCTCCAGCTTCAACTTCTCTTCCTCCAAAGTTGTCATGATGAAATGGTACCTTAATTGTATATGCTTCATCCTAGAGTGGAAAGTAGAGTTCTTAGCTAGGTGTATATCACTCTGACTATCACTATGCAAATTTCCTTCCTCCTGCTTATGCTCCAACTCCACAAGAAATTTCGTAACCAAATCATTTCCTTGCTTGCCTTTGTGGTAGTAAAATACTTAGCCTTCAGGTTAACAAAGCCACCAACTTCATTAGTTGTGAAATCTAGCTTACTATTGTCCCACCATCAGTGTAAACATAACTTGTTGTGCTCCTCATGTTGTCTACATCTCTAGCCATATCTAAATCTACATAACCACACAAAGTGGTGTTTTATCCACTATAGCACAAAACTGTCCCCATGGTCCCTCTCAAATACCAAAGGATCCACTTTACTACTTGCCAGTGATCTCTACTTGGATCACTCATAAATCTACTCACCACTCCCACTGCATGGGCAATATCAGGCCTGGTGCACACTATGGCATAAATAAAACTGGCAATAGCTAATGAGTAAGGTACCTTGGACATCTGGTTTCTCTCCTGCTCTATCTTGGGACATTGTTCCTTTGATAACTCGAAATTGCCTACCAAAGGAGTCTTAACCGGTTTAACATCATGCATATTAAACCTCTCCAAGAAATTCTTAATGTACTCTTCCTGAGATAAAGTCAGCTTTCGTTCCTTCCTATCCCAAGATATCCTCATACCAAGGATTTGTTTGGCTGCCCCCAAATCCTTCATAGCAAAGGATTCACTTAGCTGCTTCTTGAGTACTTTTATTTCCTACATGTTTTTACCTACAACCAACATGTCATCCACATACAGACAAAGGATAATATAACTGCCATCCTCAAATTTCTTTATATGCACGTAATGGTTAGAATGACATCTAATATAACCTTGCTACATCATGAAGCTATCAAATTTCTTATACCATTGATGTGGAGCTTGTTTCAAGCCATACAAGCTCTTCTTCAGTTTGCACACCATCTCCTCTTTACCTTTGACCTCATAGCCCTCTGGTTGCTGCATATATAGTTCCTCCTCTAAATAACCATGGAGAAATGTAGTATTTACATCAAGCTTCTCTAAGTGCAAGTCTTCTGCTGTAACTATTCCAAGAATAGTTCTAATAGAAGTCATTTTTACTACAGGAGAAAAAATATCATCAAAATCTATAACTTTTTTCTGTGCAAACCCCTTGACCACCAACCAGGCCTTGTATATTTTCTTTCCTCCTTCTTCCTCTTTGACTCTGAACACCCACTTGTTCTGTAATGCTCTTTAGCCTTCCGGTAGCTTCACTAAATCCCATGTCTAGTTCTCCATGAGAGCCTGATGCTCCTCATCCATGGCTTGCTCCCACTTTTTCCTGACATCTACCTACATTGCTTCATCAAAGCTCTCTGGCTCTCCACTATCAGTGAGTAATAAATAATAAAGAGAAGGAGAAAAATGTTTAGGTTCTCTTCTTACCCTAGAAGACCTCCTCAATATAGGAGTTTGGGGTTCCTGTTGAGGAGGTTCCTGAACTGATTCATGTGTCACTTTCCCATCCGGAAGATCCTCTACTGCTACATATTCTTTCTTGGATTCTTCCCTATTTTCCTACAACTGTTGCTTATACATGAATTTCTCATTAAAGACCACATCCCTAGATCGAATGATTTTCTTGTCCTTAATACTCCAACATTTATATCCAAATTCATCACCACCATAACCAATGAAAGTACATTTTTCTGATTTAGCCTCTAGTTTGGTCCTATCATGTCTATATGGACAAACACCTCACATCCAAAGACTCTAAGAAATGAATAATCAAATTTCTTACCATACCAAGCCTCCTCGGGTATGCCTCCATCCAAGGCACTTGAGGGTCCTCTATTTATCAAGTACACAGTTGTGCTCACCGCTTCTACCTAGAAAGAAAGAGGCAGTCTTGCATGTAACCTCATGCTCCTAGCACATTCCATTATTGTTCTGTTCATCCTTTTGACACCCCATTCTATTGTGGAGCTCTTGGAACCATCTTTTTCCTGTGGATTCCATTCTTAGAATAATAATCATCAAATTCATTGTTGCAATACTCCCCTCCATTATCTGACCTGAGACATTTTAGCTTAAGACATGTTTCATTCTCTACCAAGGCTTTCCATTTAACAAAAGTGTCAAATACATCAGATTTGTTTCTAATACAATAAACCCAAAATTTCCTTGTTGTGTCATCAATAAAAGTAACATAATAACTTGAACCCCCAAGAGATGATACCTGAGCCGGCCCCCATACATCAGAATGCACAAGCTCTAACTTACTCTCTTTCTTTGTAGGTCCAACCTTGAGAAACCTTACTTGATTTTGTTTCCCATATATGCAGTCCTTACAGATATCCAAAATTGTTTCTGTATACCCAAGTAAATCCTTCTTTATGATCTCCATGCCCTTATGGCTCATATGACCAAGCCTATAGTGCCACAATGTTGTATCTACTTCTGAAGCCACAAGATTACAAACATTAGTGCTATAAGTGGTTAAATACAAGGTTCCAACCTTCTTACCTATTGCCACCACAAGAGAACCCTTGGTAACCTTCTAAGAGTCCGCTGTAAATATCACAATACAACCATCACTTCCCAACTGCCTTGCCAATATCAAATTTCATCTTAATGTAGGCACATGTCTGACATCATTCAATAGCCAAGTATTCTCATTTTACATCTTAACCTAAATAGAACTTTTTCCAACTATGCTGCAAGGCTCATCATCACTAAGAAAAACATGCCCAAAATCTCCTTGATCATAATCAACAAAATAATGCCTATGTGGAGTAGCATGGAAAGAATCTCCCAAATCTAAAACCCAAGATTCAGTAATATTGTGCAAAGAAAGAATCAAAGCATCCTGACATACATTATCCGTTGCCACATTTTCCTCTTTGTTTTCTTCCTATTGTTTCTTCTTGTCCCGAAGCTCCCAACAGTCCTTCTTTGCATGCCCAGACTTTCCACAGTGCCAGCATACTATCTTGCTTTTAGATTTTGACCTTGCCCATCCTTTGATTTTCCACGGCTTCCTCTATTCTTCTATCTCCCTTTAGTTTCCATTGTCAAAGCATTCCCTGAAGTAGAAGATTCACCAGAGCTTTTCTTCGCATTTCCTCACTTAGAGTCACCCCTACAACATCCTCAAACTTTAACTTTGAATTAGCTAGAACCAAGTTGCTTACCGTCATTACCAGGCTATTCCAACTCTCAAGTAAAGATCACAGAACTAATAAAGCCCTAACTTCTTCATCAAACTCTATTGTAACCAAAGCTAGCATATTTACAACCATATTAAAATCATTTAGATGATCTGCTATTGAACCATTCTCAGACATCTTCATATTAAACGACCTTTTCATTAAAAATATCTTATTAGAGGCAGAGGGTTTTTCATACAACTTCCCTAATGCATCCATCAGTTATTTTGTAGTCTTTTCCTTTGAAACATTAAATAATACCGAAGATGCAAGACACAACCAGATTGTCCCAAGTGCCTTCCTATCCATCAAATCCCATTCTTCATCTGTCATGCTCGAGGGTTTGTTCACCTTCTTAGACAATGGAATATAAAGATCCTTCTCATAAAGGTAATCTTCTATCTACATTTTCCAAATACTAAAATTCTTCCCGTTGAATTTATCAACCCTAGATCTTCCATCATCTGCCATAGCTCCCACTTTAGATAAAAATTTCCCTACGATTCAACACTTCAGCAAACCAAACCAGGCTCTGATACCAATTATTAGGAAATAATAGAAAATATGTAGAATAATCCCTCACATAATTGCAGCAGTAGAAACTAATATGCAAAAAATATTATAGATCTTAAATAAAAGTGCAGAATAAAATAACACAACACAAAAAGACTATATTTAACATGGTTCACCCAAATTGGGCTACATCTACCAAAAATCACTTGCTCAGATCTTATTACAAGCCACCACTCTCTCAATACAATACCTAGATCTGTTTGGAGTTATGCTCAACAAACTCTACAGAATTCACACCCAAATTCAAAGCACATCTACAATGTTTTCATTATATCTACCATATGCACAAAACCATATAAATAAACAACTGCTTAAGCATTTTTACAAAACTGTGGGTATTAAAACCATGGACCAAAACCATCCCATAAACCTATGGGTCAAAAAATCTTCCCATATGAGAAAATCATGTTTCCTGAACCCCAACGAGACAACTATGGAAAGTGTACAGTACTCTTAGTGTACAGTCTTCAACACTTTCTCACATGAAAACATGCTCCACAACCTAGCACTAGACTATATCACTTTGAGGTTTTGATGACACTTCTTCTATTGGTTTCTCATGTAGATTCGTAGAGTAAGATTTTGCATGAAATATATGGACATCTCAATTATAGATATTTGAAGGATTTGAGCACTCATGATATTGTAGATGTCCTTTCTAGAGTTTCTTTTCTTGAGGGAGTTTGTCATGGTTGTGCATTAGGGAAACAACACCAAGATCCTTTTCCTAAGTATTTTTCTAAGAGAGATTCTTCACCACTTGAACTTGTGCATAGTGACTTGATGGTTTTTCCTACCCCATCTTTCAACGGAAATAAGTATGCACTTACATTTATTGAGAATTTCTCGAGGCGTACTTGGGTTTATTTTCTCAAGTACAAAAGTGATGCTTTTTTACACTTCAAATTCTTCAAGGATTTGGTCGAGAAACAATCTTATATTAGCATAAAGAAACTTCATACTAATAATGGGGGGCAGTAATTCAACAATGAGTTTTCTAAATTTTTGGCAACTCAAGGCATTATTCACCAGCATTCTATTCGTCGTACTCCACAACAGAATGGAACTTTGAAGGAAATGGCTATCTGTATGATGCATTCTAAATATATATACCTCCTATCTATTGGGCAGTAGCAGTTAATTATGCTAACTACATTCAAAATCGCACACCACACAGAGCACTTGAGAATTTAACTCCAGAGGAAGCTTGATGCAACACTAAGCAAGATGTCTCATTTTTTCAAGTCTTTGGGATCCATGCTTGGGATTTTGTGTCAAATAAGAAAAGGAAGGCTTTGGATAATAAGAGTAAACCCTTAATATTTGTAGGGTATTGTGAGAACATGAGAGCTTATCATCTTTTAGATCCTGATACACATGATGTTCTTTTTCGAACACATGTTTAGTTTGATGAGTGCTTCACTCCTTATGATTCTTCATCTTCTTCCATGCATCCTTCTTTTTCATCTCATCTTGAGGATCCTTTCTTTGAGGAGATTGATGAGGAGGTTAAAGATGTTGTTGAGGATCCTATTCCCACTGATGTTGTCACTATGCCTAAGTGGGCTTGTACTACAGTTTATGAGGCATCACCTTTCATAGAGGATCTTCCACCCACTAGGCATCATCACACACATTCTATAGGTTCTGGAATTTTGTATCAGGTAGTTTGATGAGCGTTTCACTCCTTATGATTCTTCATCTTCTTCCATGCCCCCTTCTTCTTCATCTCATCTTGAGGATCCTTTATTTGAGGAGATTGATGAGGAGGTTAAAGATGTTGTTGAGGATCCTATTCCCACCGATGTTGTCACTATGCATAAGTGGGCTTGTACTACAGTTTATGAGGCGTCACCTTTCATAGAGGATCTTTCACCCACTAGGAATCATCACACACATTCTATAGGTTCTGGAATTTTGTGTCAGGTAGTTTCTGAGGATCCACAATATTTTTCAAAGGCTCATGAGATATAAGAGTGGTATGATGCGATGACATCTTAGTATTCTTCTTTGATGAAGAATCATACTTGGGATTTGGTATCGCTTCCTAACGGAAGAAACATGGTTAGGTGTAAGTGGGTATACCAAACTAAATACGTAGGTGATGGGTCCTTTTACAAGTATAAGGCTCGTCTTGTTGCAAAGGGTTTTTCACAAGTTAAAGGTAGTGATTACTCTAAGACTTTTGCACTCATTTCCAAGATGGATTCTATATGCCTTGTACTTTCTCTTGTTACATCACAGGGGTGGCCCGTATACTAGATGGACGTGAAGAGTGCCTTATTACAAGGAGATATACAAGAGGAAATACACATCGAGCAACCGGTTAGATTTTTTCAGGATTCTTCTCTTGTTTGTAGGCTCTGAAGGTCTCTCTACGGTCTCAAACAAGCCCCTCGGGCTTGGTATGAGAAGATGGATTATTTCTTCTATCTACTAGTTTTGTTCGTTTCCACTCTGCTCATACATTGTATCTCCAAAATGTTGGTGAGGATATTGTGATACTTGTCTTGTATGTTGACAATATGTTAATTACTAGCATCTCTTCTTCCCACATTCAGAGTATTCAATGGTCTCTTTCTACACAGTTTGTCACGATAGATCTTGGGCTATTGTATTATTTCCTTGGTTTGTATATTTCTCAGACAGATTTAGGGATCTATTTGAGTAATAAAAAGTACACCCATGATCTTCTTAGGGGCTTTGATATGGTTGATTGCAAGCCTAGTCCATCTCCTTTTCAGTCTAGAGTTAGTCTTACTTCCACATGTACCACACCACTTTGTGATTCTACGTTGTACAGGCAGGTGGTTGGGTGTCTCATGTACTTGACCCATACTCACCCTGATATTTCATTTAGAGTAGGGCTTGTATCTCGGTTTGCACATTCTCCTCATAGTAGTCATTGGAAGACTGCTAAAAGGATTTTGCACTATTTGTAGGGCACTTCCCACTTTGGCCTACACTACACTAGGGGTTTTACTCAGTTGGTTGGGTATAAAAATTTAGATTGGGCAGGTTCTATTGATGATAGACATTCCATTTCTGGCTATATTTTCTATCTTGGTTCTTCTCTAGTTGCTTGGACATGCAAAAAGCAATAGGCTATTGCACTTTCATCTTCAAAGGCAGAGTACACGGCAGCAGTTACAATGAGTCAGCAGATTATTTGGCTTCACCAGTTATTAACAGATTTTGGATTCCCACACGATTCACTGAATTTTATTTGGTGTGACAACCAAATTTTAATTCAAATTTCTCGTAACATAGTTGAGCACGAACGAACCAAGCATATTGAGATACACATCCACTTCATTCGGCAATAAATTCAGGATGGAGATATTTTCTTAGAGTACCTTCTGACTTAGCAATAGGTTGCAGACATCTTTACAAAGCCTTTTACATCACCTTGCTACCTTGAGTTTTGTGGAATGCTCGGGTTTTCAGAATTTATACTTTGGGGGGGTTTCGTGAGAATATATTCCTTTTTCTTCTTCTTTCTCATTCCTTCTAGCAGGATTTTTCCTTCTTTTGGTTCAAGATTTCTTCATGGATATATTGTACATGAGTACCTCATCAGGACTAGTTACTGGTACTCATACTGTGGACATGTCACTTCTATTTTTTCCCCTATCTTAGCTTGAAGGGAGTGTTAGAGTAGGTATTTACCTTAGCTCATGTTCACCTAGGTACTTTATTTACCTTTATTGTATTCATCCTCACCCACTTATGTGTGTGAGTATTTCCTATTATTTATTTAGATATTAGGGGGATATTATCTAGTTGTTAGGTATAGTTCTTTCCTTTATCTATGGTATTGACTATATATTTGATGTCTAGTTCTCTCATAAATCTATGGACTTAACTAGTTCTTTGATGACTAGTTCTTTCCATGATTTATGGCTTGATCTATGACCTTGATTGGTTCTTAGATTTTTATTCCTTGCCTATATAAGCAAGGCCCATTCTCATTGTATTTCATTGAGCTCCATAATAATATATGATATTGCTGCTCATTTGTTTACAAAGGTTTTATGTAAAGTTATTCTGGAAAATTACTTTCATCTTATAGATCATGGTGTTTGATTAGCATCTATGTTCTTAGCTTGGTACTATCTGGTTATCGTTCCTTTTATTCACTCCCTTCACATCTTGAAAATTTCAAGATGAATTCACAAAACAACAACAAAGGCATTCCTATAGGAAAAAATGACCATGAAGCCTCTACTTCCAATAACTCTCGAGTTGCTCCTAACCTTGGTTCAAATGATAACACAAAAATCTTGGGATTAGTTACGCTAGAGGTTGAGCATGAAATTAATACAACAACTCAGACGAAGGAGTACATTTAAAAACACCTACCATCTCTTTCCTTCCCACAGGATGACATTCCTACATTTGTAAAACTAGTAGGAGCTTATGATTTAATAGTAGATTTGAACAAGACCTTTTCTCACATCTCGTTTTTAGATTTATTGAAGAATTCACCTGTGCATCATTCTGTGTTACTCAATGCACTAGTTCTTTGTCATCTAATCCATGCTACAGCACCTAATAGCACTTAAATAAATCATATTGACTTTGACATACATCCTCCGGGAAAGAATGGTAGGGATGTTGGGTGTGTTTTCGATATATACAAGATGCCATCTGACACTGAAATTTCCTAAAGAGGTGATCTTGCCTTATAATTACAAGTCTAGGTTTATAACAATTGCATTAAGAGAGCCATGATTGACGATGGGGATGTTGTAAATGTGGTTGCCTTCTCTTTCTTGCTGAAGTTGGGATATGGGGAGACAAATTGTTCCTCTACAAGAAACATGTTACGGGGGTATGATAGTCTTAAAATGACCTCGATTGGAACCATAGTTATTCCAGTCACATTTGGTCCAAAAACCATCTTGATGGAGTCTTACATTATCGACAGGAAAACAAGTTATAACATGATCCTCAGGAGACCTTGGATTCATCAAATGAAGGCTATCCCTTCTACCTTGTTTCAGGAGATTAGATTACTCCATTTGGGGAAGGTATTTATCACTCAAGGGGATCTTAAGCCCTTTGATATACACTTAGAAAACCTTAAGAAGAATAAAGGAGGCCATATGGAGCATGAAATTCTTGCGAATCAATTGAACAAACCACCTCTAACAAAGGAGTTAGTCCCAGTCACCTCGGATGTTTCAAAGGTTGAAGTCATTGACCCAAAAGCATTTGAGGTGGAGAAAATAGATAAGGGTATATCAATATATGTGGAAACGGTGTCCACTAAGACCACATCGGAAATTATGAAACTCTTAGAGAGTGACAATCTGATCTTCCTTCCGTTTGAACCACAGGGGATGGGTAGTCTTCTTGGTTTAGCATCTCTTCCTTCTGATGACTTAGGTCTAGATGTAAACATGATAGAATTAACAAACAAAGAATGCAAATTTGAGATTGAAACAATGCCCATAAAAACCATCTATGAGGTTTTTTCTATTCTAAACCCCGGTTTCAACCCCTATGGATTTGAAACTAAGCTTTCCAAATTAATGGGGTAAGACCTCATCATTCAACAAGTGTCACAAATAAACATAACACTCCACATAGGAAATAAGGTTGAGTAGTATAGTCATGCTCACCCGAACACTATGTCTCAAGAGCATGACAAAGAGGTGCATGAATGCCTCTTTCAGACAAATGATTTTAATGATTGAACATATACACTTATAGGAAAGGGTTGTAAGTTTAGAATCAGAATGCTAGGCCCTTGTCAAAAGAACAGAGATTTTGAGGATCACGGTTCTCCACTGTGTACTTTTCATGGTGAATAATTTGAGATTCGTAAAATTTCTTCACCTTGTGAATCATGACATGTAGTTTCACCTGCATTTCCATATGTACACTACTGCATCTGCATTGTATTTTCATCTGCTAGTTCATTTTGTAAATTTGTGATCAAGGGATTTATTCTTATAGCAATGCATAAAAGCTTATGAAAATATTGGCAAAACATTCAAATCACGTCTCTTCAAATCTTCACGGTATCATCAATTGTTTTCAAATAATTTCCTTGATTCAAACAAGATAAGAAAAAGCTTTGAAAGTAACTATTCAAAGGCCTTCGTACTTGGCTCTACTTATTGAATTTTTCTAGGTTAGGTGTTTTGCCTATAGTTTTTTCTAGAAGCTTCATGGTGTCACATCTATCCCATAAACATTTCTTTGGAAATAAGAACATTCTAGATATTTTTCCTAGATAAATAAGTCAAATGCAAATCCACAGAAAATTTCTATTTTATACATTTCTTTGCCATACCAACCTTCATTGTTTATCCTACGTCTCTTTCTCATTATGTAGGGTTGGGAAAGGAGAGAAATGACCTTACTCACCTATGCATTTCCCATGGTGATGAGCCCATGCTTCCTACCTATAGCATGGGGAAAGGTGTAGGGGGTCTCTTTAACAAAATTGAAAGTTAGAAGTAGTTCATTCAAATGTTGTGAAATCATAAATCAAATTAAAGTGAGTTAGATGTAAAAAATTCTAAAACAGCTTAAAACCTCAAAACCATATTCTGTCAACCAATTGGCCACCTATGGATCTAAGTCTAGATAAACAGGAAAGCAATTCACATTCTAAACTATGAAGCAAACTTGAGTAGAGTAAGGTTGTAGTGTCTCAATTTGGTTTTGCCAAATCCTTATCTTTCTTTCATCATTAACGTTCAAAAAATTTCATAACTTGTGCCCTTTCTAGATCTTGGTGTTGAGCCCTCGCATCCTACTGGTTGTGTGGAGTTAGGAGAGGGGCAAGTTAATTCACTTATCATATCACTCTTTCACACTGAGATCATTATTCTGAAATATTGTGTTATTTTGTGTTCTATTGTTGCTATTAATCTGAATTATACAAGTAATTTCATTACAAGTGGTATCAGAGCTGCGATCTGGGCCAAAATTAGGGCAAAAACCCTAATTTTTTGTTTCCACCACATGTTACGAACTAGAGTGAATTGGTGGGAGATATTTTTACCAGAGTTGCGTAGAATTTCAAGTAAGGTTCCTTGAAAATTTCAGAATTTTTTGATTTATTTTGAAAAAGTTATTACAAATTTAGGGTTTTTCATAAAATCACTCCCTAGGGTGAAAATTGTGAAAATTTTTCAAGTTCTTTACATTTTTGGAAATCTCTCAAACAAATAGTTTTAGTATCTTCTCTGTGTTTTTTCCTGTTTGGCCTAAATTGTATCAAAACCCTAAACCCTAAGATTTAACATCATGGTGGGGCCTTCCATAAGAGCAAAAAAGAATCTGGTTACTCCAGGTAAAACCCCAGATAGAGAGGGGGTAGTGATTGAAGAGATGGAGTCAGAAGGGGTAAATACAGATTCCTCAGCACTAAGGTTTACCTTAGTTAATCATAAGGTGAGCCAACTTGAGTATGAGTTGTGAAATTTACAATCTGAGATGGCCTCTAAAGGATACATAACCCAAATAAATCATCGGTTGGATGATATCATGCAACATGTAAAGGGTAACCAGTATGGCCCAAATATGGCCCATATCAACCAAGGAGGACCTTCAGTTCAAAATCATGGAAAAACTAACCATATTGGATCACTTTCTCAGTCCCATAAGAATCAAACTTATTTGCAACCACGGAACATGATGCCGAAAGTGGATATGCGCAATTTGAGGATAAGGATCCCTTGAATTGGATAAATCAAATGGAGAACTTCTTTGAGTTACATCAAACACCATTAGGACAAAAGGTGACATTGGCATCCCTATATCTTGAACCCGACCAATTTGTTTGGTATTGTTGGTTATGTGCTCAGAGGCAAAAGAATGGTCTAGGTGTCACTTGGATAGTTTTTACCGAGGAGTTGCAATTGCACTATAGTTCCAATGTTTCAGAGAACTACTTTAGTCAATTAGCAAAGTTATGGCAAACAGGATCAGTCAAAGAGTATGTGCATCAATTCCAAAACCTATCCTTAAGGGTGGAGAATATTCTAGAAGAGAATCTGAATGACTTGTTTCTTGGGGGTCTTAAGGACCACATCGAGCATGAGGTACGAATGTTTAATCAAATCAAGATTTCTTATTCTATTATCATGGCATGTCGTGCAGAGGAAAAAATTCTTTGTATTAGGAGGCCACCTTTCATTAACACCAGAGACCGTAGTATCTCTTCCCCTTCATTTGCTAGGCCAATTAGACTGACTCCTCAACAAATGGAAGAAAAGAGAGCAAAAGGATTATGTTTTAACTGTGATAGCAAATATGGACTAGGACATAAATGTGCTAAGAAGAATTTGTTCTATATTGATGGAGGCAATGAGGATGATGAGGAAGCTGAAATTATAGGAGAGGCTAAGGAACTAGTAGAAGATGAAGTAGAGGATCACCAACCTACAATTTCTTACCATGCATTGTCAAGTATTAGTACTCCTCAAAAACTCAAGGTTATTGGCTATCTCAAAAAATAGAAGGTGACGGTGTTGATTGACTCAGGGAGTACTCATAACTTCATAAATAGTAAGTTATCTATCTGCCTCAATTGTTTTATTTACCTAGCTCAAGAAATGCAAGTTATGATTGCGGATGGTGGGACAGTCAAGTGCACAGGAAAGTGCCATAGTATCAAGCTTTCCATGGGAGACTACATGTTAGACTCACCTATGTTTTCTATTTCTATGGGAGGGGCAGATATTGTTTTGGGGTCCAATGGCTCACAACCTTAGGTACTATTGAGATGAATTTCCAAGAATTGTTCATGTGATTTCATTCAGATGGAAGGACAATACAATTGAATGGGATGGTAGCTAAGTCTCAATAGATTATTAGCTCTCATCAGATGCAGAAGGTTCTTAGAAAAGGAGTGGATGGATTTATAGCAAAGCTATTTTCCATAGAAGTACAAAATACAGAGTCTTCAATGCCACCCGATCTTCAGAAGATTGTGGATGCTCACTCATCTATTTTTGATGCAATTCCAAAGGGACTACCACCAATTAGGGATCATGATCATGCCATTCAGTTGATTCCAGGGAGCTAAAAACCTAACATCAGACCATACAGATACCCATATTCCCAGAAAAGTGAGATCGAGAAAATGGTGGAGCAAATATTGAAGGTAGGTATCATTAGGCATAGCTAGAGTGCATATTCTTCACCAGTGGTCATGGTATGTAAGAAGGATGAAACATGGAGGATGTGTCTAGATTACTGAGAACTCAACAAGTACACCATCAAAGATAAGTTTACTATTCCAGTAATTGATGATTTACTTGATGAATTGCATGGTGTTGTTTATTTCACAAAATTAGATCTTTGTTCGAGGTACCATCAAATTAGGATAAAAGAGGAAGATGTTCATAAAATGGCTTTCAGGACTCATGAGGGCCATTGTGAGTTTTTGGTAATGCCTTTTGGTCTTACAAATGTGCCCTCAACCTTTCAAAGCTTGATGAACACTATTTTTAGGCCTTTTTAAAGGAAATTTGTATTAGTTTTCTTTGATGACATATTGATTTACAGTAAGACATGGGAAGAACACTTACAACATGTAAATAACGTGTTGGAAGTTTTGGAGAAACATACTCTATATGCAAAGCCATACAAATATTCTTTTGGTGTACAAGAGGTAGAGTACTTGGGTCATATTGTATCCCATGAAGGCGTCAAAGTTGATCCTTAGAAGATCAAAGCTATGGTGGAATGGCCAAGGCCCAAAAATCTCAAAAATCTTCGTGGGTTCCTAGGACTAACAGGGTACTAGAGAAGATTTGTGTGGGGATATGGTAGAATAGTAACCCCACTCACTACATTGCTAAAAAAGGATGCCTCTCATTGGACAGACATAGCCACTAAATCCTTTGAGCAGCTGAAGGAAGCCATGTGCAGCACCCCAGTTTTGGCTACTCCAAACTTCTCAAAAACCTTCATTGTTGAATGTGACGCTTCAGGATCAGGATTGGGAGCAGTTATAATGCAGGAAGGAAGAATAATTGAATTTGAGAGTCACCAATTCAAAGGAAAATATATGCTCAAACCTATCTATGAGAAGGAAATGATGGCTATTCTTCATGCAGTCAAGCAATGGAGGCCCTATCTCATGGGTAGACACTTCAAGGTAAAAACTGATCACGATAGTCTCAAATACTTTTTGGAGCAAAGGTTATCATCTGAGGAACAAAAAAAGTGGGTAGAAAAAATGTTGGGTTATGATTTTGAAATAATATACAAAAAGGGTAAAGAAAATGTAGTAGCTGATGCGTTATCTAGAAGGGATACATCCGCAGATGCCTTACTATGTGGAATGTCCATGTTGACGGCCAATTGGGTGGATGAAGCAAGATTGGAATGGAATCAAGATAAGGATACACAATATCTAATACAAAATATCAAGCAAGGATCTATGACATCTAACAAATTTGAGTGGAAAGGTAATGCCCTATGGTACAAGGATAGGTTATACTTGAGTAAAGATTCTGAGTTGAAGTATAAGATTCTTGCAGAGCTACATGCCTCACCTGTTGGAGGACACTCTGGGTTTTTGAAGACATATCATAGAATAAAAAGATAATTCTTTTTGGAAGGAATCAAGGGGGATGTACAAAAGTTTGTATCAGAGTGTTTAGTGTGCCAACAGAACAAAGCGGAAACAATTAAGACACCAGGTCTGTTGCAACCCTTACCAATTCCTAGCCAGAGATGGGAGGATGTCTCCATAGATTTCGTCACTGGATTTCCTTGTTCAGAGGGTAAGAATGTTATTTTCGTGATTATGGATAGGCTCACAAAATATGCCCATTTTTGTGCCCTATCACATCCATTTGCAGCCACTACAGTTGCAGCTATTTTTTTGGAGACAGTTCAAAGGCTACATGGAACCCCAAAGATTATTGTAAGTGATCGTGATCTTATTTTCACAAGTAATTTTTGGACGGAATTATTTTCATGTTTGCGTACTTAGCTAGTTCATAGTTCATCTTATCATCCTCAAACTGATGGGAAAATAGAAGTGGTCAACAAATTCTTAGAGGGGTATTTACATTGTTTTGTATCAGATAAGCAAGAAAAGGTGGATTAAATGGCTACCAATGGTAGAATGGTGGTATAACACATCTTTTCATACCTCTTCTCAAATGAACCCATTTTTAGCTTTATATGGTTAGCATCCACCTTCTATCACTTCCTCCTTGAGGGTGCAAACTAAGGTCAGATATGTTGAGGAATGCATTCAACATCAACAACAATTTTTGGCTAGTTTGAAGGAGAATTTAGCATTAACACAAAACAAGATGAAACAATAAGCAGATCAACACCGTAGTGAAAGACATTTTGAAATTGGTGACTGGGTTTTTTTACGTCTCCATCCTTACAAATAGATTTCCTTAAAGCAACAGAAAAAGGAAAACAAACTTGCTCCTAAATATTATGGCCCTTATCAGGTTCTACAGAAAATTAGTATTGTTGCTTATAAACTAGAGTTTCCTCCATCTTCACACATACACCCAGTATCCCATGTTTCATGCCTGAAGAAGGCTATTGGACAAAAATTTGAAGCCCAGACAGAGTTACCATAACTTGATGAGGAAGGAAGAATCATTTTAGAGCCATAGATGATTCTGTAAACACGTACTAAGAGGCTGAGAACTAGAGACATTAAGGAATATCTGATTAAGTGGAAGAATCTGAGAATAGAAGACGCCACCTGGGAGGATGAAGGTTTTTTGTAGAAAAATCCAGGATTATTCAATGTTGAGGACAACATTGGTTTGAAGGGGAAGGGCATGCTACACCCTTAACCTATTTCTTGTATTAGGATATGAGTAGCCGACTTGTGGCTTACCATATAATTTTATTATATCATTTATACTTTCTCATGCTTAATAGGTCGGCCTTGCTGATTGCCATAGCATATGAATAGTATATATAGGGGATTATAGGTAGTATTTCATTATCATTTGAGCATTTGAGTCTTATTATATGGTTTGGAGGTTGCCCCCTCAAAGTGGCGAAGCTATTCTAATTGCATATTGAGATCATTATTCTGAAATATTGTGTTATTTTGTGTTCTATTGTTGCTCTTAATCTAAATTATACAAGTAATTTCATTACATTTTGTGTATCTTGCATTGTATTTCTGCTACGATCTTGCTAGAAATTACATATCCAAGCTTTGATCTCTTTTGTTATCTCTCTTCTACCTGTATTGCATCTATACTGCCATCAATATTCCATTTCTCAAGCGCCATCCTCCTACTACTATTCTTGCATTCCCAATCTCTTGGACTCATATGAACACTCAGAGAAAGAAAGAGACAAACTGAGGGGAAAAATTACTACACATCTGGATTTACCTCTATTCTGTGAATTCCAGGTTGGATTTATTGTTTGATTTCCTTCCTTCTTACAGTTTATTGTTGTTACATCATATCAAATAGAGTAGAAATCAATTTCCTTTCATTTACAAGTAATTAGTTAATTTCCAAGAGGGTTTGAATCTTTCATAGTAACCCCTGGTGACGGATCCACTTCTTCCCATACCTGTGGATCTGAAGGAGAGAATATTTGTAGGTGGTTGTCTTCATATCATAGATCATTTGGAAAATTTATTTTTCTAAGTTAGTTTAGTTTCAATACACTCAGCACAGGTGATTAACCACACTGGGTTATTTTGCTTGTTTAGTTTTAGTATAGAAGTAGATCTAATTATTTGGAATAAAAGTGAATTGTTGTTTGTGATTGCAATATTTCAGTTTTGTGATTTGTTTAGATTAGTTTCCTTTTAGCAGTAGCATAGATTGTTAATTTCATCTTAATTAATTTGGAAACTTAAAACTATATCAACACTTAGATCCAAGTTAGGAAATAAAACCATAGGGAATTTATGCTACTTGTTCATAGCCTATAAATCTCCCCTTTGCCAACTCAGCTACCAGGATATCATGCTAACAGATCTTAGTCATTGATCCTCCTATAATTAGCCACACACATTCAACATCGACTGCTCTGGAACAACCTCAGGGAGTCAAGTACGGTTGAAGGTTGCATGTCAATTTTCATCTATACAAATTGGTGAATCCGACGTGAAGGATTAATTCCTTTTTGTTTCCTTTCTTTCATTGATATTACCTCATCTTTTAATTTCTTCCCCTATTTTGGTAAGTATTTTATAACTTTTTAAATATGTCTGGAATAGAGTTTGGTGGGCCATTTGGCTCTGATAGATATTACACCAATGTGCAACCACAACAATCCCCTTCTCTTTTAAGGTGGGGTGAAAATTACACAAGCAATGTCCAAACCTACCCTAGTTACACTTCAAACCCCATTAGCTATGTAAGGATGGAGGAGGTTGATCAACCGTTAGACATGCAATATGGTCAACCCAATGCAAACCACATTTTTATCACAAATGGAATAGGTTCTTACCATAGGTTCTTGTCGAGACCTCACATTTCCATGTAATCAAAATAGGATGAACTATTTACATGAATAGTTAATCCTCTTCGTCAAATAGATGAGTCTTTGGATATAATGAAGGCTTCAGCTTCTAAGATTTCAAATACCTATCCTAATATTCTTAATTTTGAGGAAGACAAGAATTATAACACTAAAAAATTTATGACAGGGTATTATGAGCCTTCTCAATCAAACCCTATGCCACAGGAACCCCAATAAGGGACTCAATCCTCTCCCAACAATCTCATTTCTAATTTAGTGGGGAGGATTAGAGAACTAGAAAGTGCCTAGACTTCACAACCAACACATGCAATAGGGCATAACATGTGGTATCCAGTTGACAACAAAGGATACATCCCTTCCAATGAACAACCAATGTAATATCTTGTACAACAAGGTTATCAGGTTCATTCAAATCCAAGTGATCTTCTCGCAAGGTTAGAAACACTAGGGATTGGTCCTCACACTAGGGCAAAAAATTAATATTTTAGTATCAAAATGGCATTATAACGATGTTAACAAGGTAACATCAACACTTACAAAAACCCAAGACAAAGCTAGCATGTAAAAAATATGTCTATGTATAACAAGAATTTGTTAAGCGTGTGAACATTGTAACTCTACAATATAGATATTTAGGCCTAAATTCACAATGGAATCAAGATGTAAATATATCAATTATATGGCTACAATGTGGGAAACATAACAACTCAAAATAATCCAAGGATGAAATTACCTAACTATGATGATAATAAGTCTCAAATATGGGTCTTTGAGACAAGGGGGCCTACTAGATTGTGAGTACGTACCATATAAAATTTCAACACTTGCGCTCCAACATT
Source organism: Taxus chinensis (assembly GCA_019776745.2). Lineage (NCBI taxonomy): Eukaryota > Viridiplantae > Streptophyta > Pinopsida > Cupressales > Taxaceae > Taxus > Taxus chinensis. Next base: position 150,557,815 of record CM034147.1, on the reverse strand, counting down.
GTAACCTAGTCACACAAGAAGAATAAAAAAGAGGTGGAAATGTGATATCTAGAGGTATCCATTATATGTTGTTTCCTTTTTTCAAAAATGGAAAACAAACAAACAAAGGTGTAGACCAAATGGTGTTGAAATAACTTTGGGGTTATTTTGGGTGAGTTTCACCTTGTCTTAGGACAAGTGAACAACTAGGACAAAATGAAAATAAGTATATTTTGTGATCAAATTTCACGTGGCCTCAAATTTAAGAGATTATTTCCCTTGTTCTAAAAATAAGAGTTTGAATCTAAAAAAGTTATCACTTTGTGAGAGTTCTCAAGTATAACAACTAAAATAAAAATAATGGCTCCAAGCCGGCAAGATTCCTAGGTGGTTCTCTCTCTCTATCTGTCACAAGATATCTATGGAGAGCTCAATTTACCAAAAAATTCACACTGACTGATTTGGAAGTATCTCACGTTTACTTTACCCCCATTAGTATAATGAGCACCGAAGTGTGTTCAGTTATACTTTCATTGGGGTCTCAATACGGATATCTTTGAATCCAATCTCACCAAGGCATACTAATCAATTTGGTAGTGTGGAGCACTTTCATATTTCATTCACAAGGTTCCCTCTTGCATGAACTACTTTAGGGCTCCTAGGATCACCCACATTGTTGTAGCTTAAGGCTTAAGCCAAAGGGGTTATGTCCTAGTTAAGCATATGAACCGTAGCTCTTAACCAAAACCTATAATACAATGTTTTGAAAGGTGTGTTGGTGTATTTTTTATCTTTTGGATTAAGTAATTTGGTTTAGACCACCAATGAAAACCTACAATACACGTGAATGTTAGAATTTTGGTTTGAAGATATTCCTTCTTTCTTTTACAAGCATTTTAAGTCCTTCACACAAATGGTTAGTAGTTCAAAAAGATTCACAATATCATAGAAATATAGCAATGAAAAAAGGTTGTAAATCAACTAACTACTATCAAATTTTTCAAAAACAAGGTTTATTCCCAATCAATCCAAGCGCTTCTTAATGAAAGACTAAAATTGCTTTTGATTTCCAAGATCACACTGGGTGCAAGGGAAGAGCATACACAAATTTTAGCCTTGGTTATTTATCAAATGAAAATAACTCTTAAAGTAAATGATAAAGTACATATCAAAACATGCAAGTTTGTTCCCTTAATAAGAAATGAAGGATGATTGTTCCTACTTACTCCCAAGAAGCAAAAAGAATGATTTAGAGGTGTTTTTGGTTCTCAAGATCATACTAGGTGCAAGAGAATAACATAAACAACCCTATTCCAAACTCAAAACAAAGTATGAAAACATATGATCTATCAAACCCTAAGCTAATTTTGTTAGGAATATTTCTCTAAAATCAATAAATTGACAAAAACAACATCTAAAAACCCCTAAAAACATCATCCAAATTGAGATCCTTGATGTTATGAAATAAAAAGATAGCAAATCTTAAGTGGAGGATAAAATCTACATGTCACTTTGAAGGGCTCAATTATTAATGATTTTTCATACACCCCATATTTTCCAATAATTACTTGAGACTAAAATCAAAGGGAGGTTACAAATTTTTGTAGGAACCAAACATATCTTTACCAAAAAATTTATCTCTCAATTTTTTAGTAAAAATAAATTGATCTTTCATATTTATTATATTAAATTTGATATTAAAAAGCGTATGGTGTTAACTAAAAAATGGTGGATATGAATGTTAGGGTAAAAATATTAACTATGCATTATAATTAGGTAGTTTATTACTATTTTGGATGGTTATGATTATATAACCATTATATTGTTTTATTTCATTCGTGAAGGTTTATTGTTGCATTATTTTTGCAATATCATACTTATTTATACCTACTTCCCAAATGTATTTAGGAAGCTTATGGAATTAAGTTGCACCTTTGAAACTTATTATTTGTTTGTACATTGTCTGTCTAATATCTATAAGTATTGCATCTTGTTCCATTGTATTGTTGATTTTTTGCATATCAATAAATTAAATAGGTTCCATCCCTCTTCTAAAATTACATTTGGTACTAGAGATGGTTGATCTAGATCTGTGAGTAGAGAAGGTTGGAGAGAGGTTTCAAAAGGAATTTTTTTTTTTGGAGAAGAATATGCATTTCAAAAGAGCCAGTGCTAGCTCCAGTAGCTTCCCAGAATGCCCTGCATCCCCACAACCTCCTACCATTCTCTAGGTAAAAGCAAAGAATTTTTGTTTTTGCCTTGGTGCCCCTTGCAGTAGGAAACTTTTCTTCCTGGAAGCTAATCAAATTCACAAATTTTAAAAAATAAATAAATATTTTTAATTCCCCAATAAGGGTTTGCTAATTTGAAGGACTCTTTGCATATACACTGGCCAACCCTGCCCAAGTTGCATTTGCAAAAGTCTTGGTTCAAGCTACATTGGTTTCTTGTATTGGTGATATCCTCTACCATAAATCTCTATCACTGAGATATTTATAGAGAAAAGGATCTTGTCTCTAGACCGAGCTATCTCCCACATCCGGCGAGCCAGACCCCTTTGGCATTGTAATTTTGCTTATTGAGCCAATATTGCATTGGCAAGTTTAATTCAGATTTAGCACTGCCTCCCATTCAAATTTTATTTGGGTGAGTGGAGTCATCTTTGCCCTCGATCGATTGCATAGATATTTTTTTCTATTTTTTTCCTTTCAAATCCGTGGGTTGTGCCATCTCCATTCGAGCCACCACAGAGGCATCCAAATTGAACTCAAACCTGCACAAAGTAGTAGAGTTACATATTGTCTAAAAAGATGAGTTATTGGACGTATTGACAGTTTTAAAATAATATTTGGATCCTATGTTGAGTGTATTGGAGAATCATGTTGTTCCCTACCTCCCATCATGCCCTCCCTTCACCCACTCAGAGTTCGCATCCTTGAAAACAAAAGACGAGCCTTGGACACATTGATCGAACACGAATAGTCATGATTCAACATTGCCACGCTAGCATATATATTTCAAAGGGCCATTAACAACCTCCCACTGGTTGATCAAATCCTCTACAAAATAAAACCTCAAACATTACAAAATCCCACAACCACAACCTACGTGCAAAACCAAAAGTGACAGAAATAGAAGGAAGAAAACAACAAAGAAGGCGACATCCAACCAATAATAGTGAAAGTAATACAAAATAATGATGACATAAGAAGACAATCCAAAGCATTCAAATGGAGTTTCAAATGTTGCAAAAGAGGAAAACCTAAACCACTAACAAAGCCACATGGACTACCACGTAGACTTCTAGGCGTTTAATAGGTTAGTCAAGTTTTTGTCGCTTTAAATACAAATAACTCGTTTTCATTATATAAGCGTATTGAGCACTCCATTGGTTATTGGAAAATATTTAGAGGGGAGTGGTGTAGTGGTGTAGGGTTCAAACCCCACCCCAAACATAAAATTTTATAATATTTGAATTTAGCTAGAGATTTGGCAAAATCACCAACGTTAGAGGCCCACTAATCCACTATCCACAACAAATTCCGCTACTAAATTTAGCGAGAAAAATTCTAAAAAGGGTCAAAAACATTTCTCCCACTTAGCATATTTTTCTATTCTAAGCACTTTTTGCTAAAGGAGGGGTGATCCAAAACTACATTTTAAGCCATTTTTTGCGTTTTTTATCAGAGAGTCGTATTGAGGTCCAGTGGCCTCCAGGGCCCCGGAAATGTTTTTTGCTTACCATTCATTTTTTTCACAATTTTGGATGTAATTATATATTTCAGTGTATTGTACTAATTTACAGGTTACCATAATTAACTGCAAAACCATTGTGACCAATTTAAAACTGGTAGAGATTTGTACTCAAAAATATTAAAATTTGGTTATGTATCACTCATGAGATCTTCAGATCTCATTCACAGCGTTTGGTATAAACAATGCCTCTAGGAAGCGCTTACGGGTAAATTTGTCGAGACTACTACTACACTTAACACCTAATATAGCTGCAAAAACGTCATTTGAGCATTGACCCTTTAAATCATCGAGGAGTAATAACGACACATTGCACACACCTTGAGCCCTTCTATCCATCTGTGAATGATTTCTCGAATTGAATTTGGACTAATAAATTATCCGAGTGAAATTATGCACGTACATATGAGGAAATTTCTTTGATCTAATGCCAATAATCACACAGACCCCTTTCAGTACTATCTTGGTACCTTATATAGGATTATTTCATGTACATTAATGCCTCTTTCGTGTATTGCTGAGTATATATAAAGGGAAAGATTCTTCCAAGTACGAACAAGTATATTAGAAGGGAACATATATAGAAAGGTTTGGTATATCAAACTAATGGTATATAGCTTGGGAGACCATATACCTGGAGTGATAAGAGCCTTACCCTTTTTCAGTTGATTATACAAAATGGGCACCTATACCCCCAAGTTATTTCCTCCAAATTCACAACTTCTTAGAGGAAATAACTATGCAGCATGGAAGACAAAAATCAAGACAAAAATTGAGTTTGAATAGATTTAGACTGTTGTGAATGGTACTGTAACTAGATCAGCAAATGATACAACACAACAGAAATAATTTGATAGATCCAATCAGAAGGCCAAGATAATAATATTATTTGTAGTGTTTGACAATGTGCAATCCCACATTTGAGATGCCAAAACATCAAAAGAAGCATGGGATAAGTTGAGCACAGTGTACGAGGCAAAAAAGAATAATGTCATATTGAATTTGTAGAGTCAGTTAAACACACTAAAGTTTAAACAAAATGAGAAAATAAAAGCTTTCTTGAGAATATTTACAGATTTGAGGGATTCACTTCTAGCCCTGGGAGAATTGGTCACTGATGAATCTCTCCTTCCCATTGTTCTAAGACCCCTCCCCTCCTTTATACCACATTTTTGTGATAACACTCAACTTGTCAGATCAGACAGTAAGTTTTAACAAGCTGGTAAATCTACTGCAACAAGAGGAATCCATGCACACTAAAGACGATGAAGAGGAGGAGGCACTTTCTTCCCATTAGAAATGGAAAGGAAAAGGAAAATGGCCACCCGGCCCTTCACCTCATCTGATCCACAACCTTCCTCTCAATCACCTCTCATCCATTCCTTTTCGGGGGCCCTTCGTTTCTCCCTTTCCTCTACGCATTATCCCCCCGCCGACCGTCCCTGTCACTTTCCTTATTCCCGGCCTACCTTATATTTTCTTCTTTCTCATAACCTGCTCCGGCCTTCTTGTATCCTTCACAACTTCTCCCACCTCTTACCATCTTCCATACCCTTCCACAACAACCAACACATCAACCCCCACAATCCCCCGCGTCTCGTCTTCGAGTGTCGCCCTTTGACTTCAACCTTTCTGCTTCCTACCCCTTTAGTTTGCTACTAGGCTGTTCTTTGCTTCTATTAAATGGCAGCGCCGACCTCAGGGCGTACACGTTTTATCCTCCTACCGTTCTCCATTCCATACTCACCCTTCCCTCCACTGATTCCTCCTCTACCCTCTCACAAGCTAGCGGCCGTTCGCCTTGACGTACCCACAAACGTCCCGCGCGAATGAATCTCCCGCCTCTCCATCGTTACTTGAGATTGCCGTCCTTACCCCACCGATCCATTCAGCCAACACTTGACGCACCAACCTTGACCCTTTAATCTGAGCCACACCTCTCATTTTATCCCTGACTACTGTTTCCCCTACCACTTTCCCCGTTAAGGCTTTAGCCTCTATCCCATTATACCTTACCCAGCCGGTTCCCGCTCGCGGGTCTCTACCTTGTCCACTTTTCTATTGTCCGCCCCGGATATCCTGTGTTCTATACTACCACGTAACAATCGACGGCCTCTCCATCCTCTTTATGCTAGGACCCTACCCCCACCAATGTTTGCAATTTAACATCTTAAAATACACCCACATTTCCAGCTCCTTACCGCATATATTCCCCTCTCCAAAACCCGGACATTCCTTAGAAAAAGGGGAACTAGAAAGAAAAACCCCATCACCAAGGAATATTGTTGAGCAAGAAGAAAAATCAGATAATGAAGACTTCTTTTACACTACTTGATCAAGTGAACCCTCCATGTCATCTAGTGATGTCTGGTTTTTTTATTTAGGAGCCACTCAACAAATGACAGGCCACAAAGACTGGTTTATCACAATAAGGGACACACTTTCGAAAAACATGTTTCATTGGGTGATGATTCTTCGTACACAATACAAGGGATTGGGAAAATTTCTTTTCCTCTTGGTTCATGCAAGTTTAGATTATCAGATATATGTCCCTAGGTTGACAAAGAATCTGCTATCAGTCAGTCAACTCCTTGATCAAAATTTAAAAATTTATTTTGATACTCATTCTGGCAAGAAAATGTGTTTATTTCAAGACAAATCATGAGGCTCGAAAATAGTTGCAAAAGCCTCTAATGTGGGACATATGTTCCAGCTTGATTTTTTCCATAGAGATGACCAGACACTTGTGGCTAAGAACTCTACCTCTGCACAATTGTGGCATCATAGAATTGGTCACATTAGTTTCAATTATCTCAAAACACTTCACCGGTACAACATGATAAATGGTTTACAATCCATCTAGAAGGATACAAATAAATGTCAATCACTGCCTATCAGGAAAACAACATAGAGCCTCATTCTAGAAGAGTAATTATCAATCTCATGGGAAGATTGATCTAGTTCATGTTAATCTTTTTTGAGGAATGAAACCAAGTCATTTTGGATTTCAATACTTCATGTTTTGTGTTGATGATTACTCATGAAAAATGTGGATTTTTTGTCTTTGCAAGAAAAGTGAAGATTTTGAAAACTTCAAGAAGTTCAAAGTGGTTGTTGAGAATGAAACTGGTCATCAAATCAGAACTCTCTACTCAGATCGAGGGGGGAATTCACCAGTGATGAGTTCAAGGCCTACCTACAAGCTCACAGGATTCATTGAGAGATTCCTCCTCAACACACACCACAACAGAATGGTTTTGTTGAGAGAAGAAATCGTACTATTATGGAAATGGCTATGATGCATGATTGATGATTTTGGACTAGTGAGGAAATTCTAGGAAAAATCAACAAAGGCATCAGTGTATTTTTTTAACAGAGTGCCCACAATTTCTCTTGATGTAGTAACACCATAAGAAGCATGGTGAAAAAGGAATCCATCTATTGCACACCTCAGAGTATTTGGGTGTAAAGAAAACATGCACATACCCAAGAAGAAGAGAAAGAAATTATATATGAAATCACAAAAACTCATTTTCATTGGGTATAGTGAAAAAAAATCTTCAATACAGATCTATGGATCCTAAGACAAGAAAAGTATACACTAGCAGAGATGTTGAATTTTTTTAGAAGAAGGAAGCAGAGAATCCTCTTCCAGACTCACATGATGTAGATTTTTCACCTGTTGTAAAACCAGAAGCTAATGATGAAATTGATGATGGGAATGATGGTGATGATTAGATAAAACCACGACCCATGGGAGAAATTCATTGCATGCCAAAGTGGTATACTAGCATGCTAAGAGATGCAAAAATGGATGCTCCAAAAGATACATCCATCACTAGACCACGTACTTGTAGTAAAGAAAGAGAAGAAGTAAATTGTGCTTTGATGAGTAAATTATTGAATCTGATGAGCCCTCTACATTCTAGGAATCCCTACATTCAAAACGCTTGGAAAAATGCCATTAATGTTGAGTATAACTCAGTAATGAAAAACAACACTTGGCAGCTTGTCGATCTTCCATGAGGGAAGAAACCCATTAGATGCAGATGGATATTCAAAACAAATTACAAAGCAAATGGTACCATGGACAAGTACAAAGAAATACTAGTAGTAAAGGGGTATGCACAAAAAGAAGGCATTGAATATGAGGAGACATTTTCTCCCGCATCTAAGATCAAAATGATTAGGATGATATTTTCTCTAGCTGCTCAATTTGGATGAAAATTCCATCAGATGAACGTAAAAAGTGCCTTTCTTAACAAAAATTTACAAGAAGTCTACATGACTCAACCTGAGGTATATGTAGTACCTGGTCAAGAAGCGTAGGTGTGAAGGCTTAGAAAATCTCTGTATGGCCTTAAACAAGAACCCCGAGCTTGGTACATCAAAATTGATGAGCATCTCGTACAACATGGATTTATTAGAAATCCATATGATCCCAATATCTACCTCAAAAATCAAGGGGGGGAGATTGTAATTTTTTTTGTCTATGTCGATGATCTAGTCATCACTGGAAATTCAGTGAAGATGATTGATGCAACAAAGAAAGATCTTAAATGATCATTTGACATGACATATCTTGGGCTGATGCATTACTACCTTGAATTGGAAGTATGGAAAAAGTATAATCAAATATTTTTTTCTCAGTTAAAGTATGCCAAGACAACACTTGAGAAATTAAGGATGGTGGATTACACACCTATTACTACACCTATGGTGATGAGACTGCAGTTATCATGTTTAGAGCCATCTCTTGCGGTAAATTCCACTCTCTATCCGTAGTTGATTGGAAGTCTCATTTGCCTCACATATACTAGACCATATATCAGCTTTGTAGTGAGATATCTTTCTAGGTTCATGAAGGAACCTCAAGTTTTTCATTGGAAGGAATCAAGGTGAATCTTGAGATAACTCAAGGGAACAATGGATCTTGGTCTAGAATACAAGAAGAACGAAAAATTCTTCTTGACAAGATATTCAGATTTAGATCATGTAGGAAACATTGATGACATAAATCCACTTCAAGTTTTGTGTTATTTTTGGGATCTGGACTGATATCATGGGGGATGCAAGAAAAAACACTTTTTTATCATTCTTCTACATAATTTGAGTATCATTTCGCAGGAGAAGCTTTCTACGAAGTTGATATGGCTACGTCACATACTTGAAGGACTTAGAATACCAAAGGAAAAACTGACCACCTTGTATGTTGACAATGAATGTGTTCTCAAACTTGTTTGCAATCCATGTTTTCATGAAAGAACAAAGAACATTGAGGTACAAGTACATTTCATAGGTGAGCATGCATTGAAACATAATATATAGCTTCATTTTTGTCCAATAGATAAACAATGAGAAAATATCTTCACAAAGTCACTTGCACGTGACAAATTTGAGTTGTTTAAAGAGTTCCTCTCCTCATCCCTTGAGACAATGCAAAATTAAGGGGAGGAATGTTATGGTAAACATATTAATTATGCATTGTAATTAGGTAGTTCATTATTATTATGTATGGTTATGATTATATAACCATTATATTGTTTTATTTCAGTCGTGAAGGTTAATTGTTGCAATAGCATACTTGTTTGTACCTGCTTCCTGAATGTATTTTGGAAGCTTATAGAATTAAGTTGCACTTGTGAAACCTATTATTTTTCTGTACATTGGTTGTCCAATATCTATAGTATTATAACTTGTTCCATTCTATTGTTTATTTTTTTGCATACCAATAACTCAATGAGGCTTCCATCCCTCTTCTGAAATTACAATGAAATGTTACATGAAACAAACATTGTCATTTATTTTGACCATGGAACCTATTAAATTTTTGGCACTTATATTTTTTTCACTTTAAATGTAAATTACACTCATCTGAATAATGCAAATGATGTCAAGATGATGCAGTGGAGAAAATATAGTAGATGATATATGGGTGGGAAAAATATGAGTCATGGAATAGGTGTGGGACACATAGGGTTTTAGTTCCCACCTTTTATTTACAATGTCCATTCATGTATTTACCTTATCTAAAAAATTAAACATCATGTAACATAAAATATTGACACCATAAAAAAAATTAAAATAATTTGTAGACACATGAATTCCTCTTTTGCAATCTTATTGACAAAATGCACGCAAATCACTCTTATTCTTCCCAATTCTGTTATAATTAGTGTTCTTTACTAATTAAGTAACGTTTCTTTCCACTTTGGTTAGTTAACGTGCACTTTTTTTATCACCAAACCTATTTCACATACATGATGCCACTTTACGACGAATCATAAGCCAAAATCCTCTTCAAAACAGACAATCAGTGTTTATAAGCTAATTAAGCCTATTTTTCCCTTGTTTTGGTCAATATACCCTAGTATTGACTCAAACCCCTCTTCCAACCACTCAAAATCACCACATTCACCTCCACAATGTCTCAACAAGCTTTAAAATCTTATCCTAGCCTCCTAGTTGACTCTAAGTGGTTGATTAAGGATTCATAGCTCTTAATCACTTGGTAATTCACTAATTTTGATTAGCAAAGCTTAATCACGATTTGAAATTATAATATAATTTTGGGATTTAAGTCCCACATGCACTAAAATACAAGTTTCTCCCAAAAGGAAAAGTATAAAAAGAGTGCACCTCATTCCTTTATATTTTACACACCATGCTTTGATTTGCATCTCATATAATACATATGATTTCTAAGCCAAGTCCAATCCTTGCTTAAAACCTTCAACAAGGTTAGTAGATGAATATATAAAGCGACTTAACAAGTCATTTAGAGATGTCATTTCACCATTGTTTGAGTAACAACCATAATCATTTGATTTCCCCTTAGGTCTATTTAGGCCTGTGTTACTTAATTGATCATATTAGTAGGCATGTTTAGTTAGTTTTTGCATTGTTTTCATACTAATTAGGCATTCTTTTATGCTTCTATCTTAATGTTACATTCCTAGAATTAGAGCTCCCTAGCTAATTAGGTGGCAATAGTGTCATCCTTAATTTTTTAGTTATGCAATTTCCTTTGTAAAGTTTAGGGTGCTTTCATTTGGCACACCAGGTGGGACAAACCCCATTTGCATTCATTTTTCAATCTTTTAAACTTAGTTTTGAATTTTTTCATTTTAAGTTTTCTAGATTAGTTTCAAGTTTTATAGTCTAAATTACAGTGTTTTTAGATTACTTTCTATCTTTATAGATTACTTTCAAGCTTTCTAGATTACTTTCAAGCTTTTGTAGATTAGTTTCTCAAGATTTTTAGAGTAATTTTAAAATTTTTATAGATCAATTTCAATTCTTGAAATTTGTTTCAACTAGATTAGTTGTAGAAGTTGTGTTTTCATGCTTTTTGTAGGATATAATGAAGAGAAGCCTTGCCAAAATTCCTTGAAAATACCAAAGATTGGACCTTTTTCAAGAAATCTTCTCAAAACATTTTTCATCAAAACATTTAGATATGTAAGGAAAGGAATAGTTTTCTAAAATTTAATACCATAAATGCTTGGTAAAATTTTCTCCAAAATTATATTGGCATTGCGTATTTCACTTTAATACCTTTCCAATGCAAAAAAAATAGAGTCATTTCAAGGTCAGAAGAAAAAGTTATGGCCTCCGGAAGATAGTTTGATAACCTACAAGAAAAAGGTGCATGTGCATGACTGTGAGCACCTGTGCCTCAGTGGAAGTGCCCATGCATCATTGACTGTGTGAAAAATGATAGAGGGGTGCTTGTGCATGACTCTGAGTGCCTTTGTATGACTGTGAGCACTTGTGCATAACTATGAGCGCCTGTGCACTAAGAGGGGCACCCATGCATCAAAGATTTTTTTTCTCAAATTCCAAAATTTCAATTTTATGATTCTTGTTAGTTTTTTAGGGTTTTTAGATGTTGTTTTGTCAATTTATTGATTTTAGATCGATATTCCTAACAAAATTGTCCTAGGGTTTGATAAGGGATTTTTGAGTAAATTGGGTTAGGGTTTGATGAATGATTATGTTTTCATCCTTTAATTAAGTTTGGAATAGAGTTGTGTACGCTCTTCTCTTGAACCTAGTGTGATCTTGAGAATCAAAATCACCTCTAAACCATTTTTTTCTTCTTGGTAGTAAGTAGGAATAATCATCATTCATTTTGTGCTTAAGAGAATAAACCTTCAATTTTGCATGTGCTTGATCTTTTAGTTTAAACATATTTTTCTCTTGATAAATAATCAAGGCTAAAACTTGTGTATGCTCTTCCCTTGCACCTAGTGTGATCCTAGGAATAAAAAAAAATTAGTCTTTCATTAAGAAGTACTTTGATTAATTGGAAATAAACCTTGTTTTTGTAAAATTTGATGGTAGTTAGTTGATTTGCAAACATTTTTCATTGTTATTTTCCTATGACATTTTGAATCTTTTTGGAACTCTTAACCATTTTTGTGAAGGAGCTAACACTAGTCAAAGAAAGGAGGACCTAACAAATTTCTAACTACACGTGTGCTTGTAGGCTACCAAAGGTGGACAAAACCACATTACTTAATCCAAAAGATTAAAAAATACACCACTATACAAAACACTTGATTTTCAGGTTAGTTAAGAGATAATGCTCGTCCATTCAATTAGAACATAACCTCTTTGGCATAAGCCTTAAGCTCACAAGATGGGTGGTTCTAGGAACCCTAAAGTAGTTCACACAAGAGGGAACCTTGTGAATGAAACAAGAAAGTGCTCCAAATACCCAATTGACTAGTATTGCTTGAAAGTTTAAAGTCAAAGACATCTATATCGTGACCCCGGTAAAAGTATAACTGAACAAACTTCGGTGCTCATTATACTTAAAGGGGTAAAGTAAAGCGTATATAACCCCAAACTAGTCAATGCAAATTTTTGGGTAAATCGAGCTCGCTCTAGATATCTTGTGACAACCTAGGTGAGAGAACCGTTAGGAAGTTTTCCGGCTTGGAGCCAATTTTTTCTTAGACATTATACTTAAGATATCTCAAAAAATTTCTACTTTATTAGATTCTAACTCTTGTTATTCGAAATAGAGAAAGAATCTTTAAAATTTGGGGCCACATGACATTTCATCATGAAACTTGCGATGTGTTACTTTGCTCTAGTTTTTCATTTGCCTTAAGGCAAGGTGAAACTTTGGATAAGTATACTTAGTTTGTTTCAACCTCATTTGATCTTACCCCTTTGTGATAAAAGAGTAAACGGCTTACACTAGATACTGCTAGATATCATGTGTCCACCACTTTTGTATTGTACTTGTGTGACTAGGTTGTAATGCTGGAGTGCAACAGTTAAAAGTGTACATGGTACATACTCAGGATCTTGTAGGCCCCCCTTGTCTCAAAAAACCATATTTGAGACTTATTATCATCATAGTTAGGTGATTTCATCCTTATCCTCTTTTAAATTGTTATGTTTCCCACATTATAGCCATACAATTAAAATATTTATGTCTTATTTCCATTGTGAAATTAGGCCTAAATATCTATATTGTAGAGTTATGATGTTTACATGCATAACAATTTCTTGTTACACTTAGACATAGTTTTTACATCCATGCTTTTCATCGAGTTTTGTAAAGTTTGAGGTTACTTTGTTAGCATTTCATTATAACACATTGGATATCTAAAATTATTGAATTTCTTACAAAGCTTGAGGATGTGTCCAACTAGTGTGTACGCTACTCAATTTGTATCATTCCATTTAAAAAAATTAGGCTTTTTAGGTTAGAAAACTGGTGTTTGGTCTGATCTTGTTAAAAGGTTAAATACATTATCTTATCATTTAAACCTCATTTTTTCAAACTTGACCTACTGGTGAGATTGTGTTGGCACTATTGGTTTCAAACCTCTCTAGATAAATGTTAAGGAATAGACTATGTGTTGTGACTAAATTTGAGTATTATACATCATTGAAGTGTTTCTAGAAAAACTTGTGTCATGCATTACCTTGTTAGGGTAGCTTATTCTTAGGTTCACATTAACCTATTGAATTTGTGGCTATTTTCTAGTTACCATTATTTTTATGACTTCAATTCGTTATGCTACAGAAAATTTGATAGGGTCCCTTGTTAGTAACCTTATTGATAATATTTTGTGGTGTACCTCTTATTCTAGGTAATTCCTACTATGAGAATGGGGTCTCAAAGTTAAAAGCCAATATATTTGGAGGTGAAAAACCTCTTTAGAGGATAATACATGGTTGACCATAGTTGTGGAGAGGAGAATTCTCCTCGTGTGGATGCATAGATTCATTCCACCCATTTTGACGATTACATTTTTTACAAACAAAAAGGAAGTTCTTATGTGTGTTGTGGAACCAGGGGCCACGTTACCTTCTAAAGCAGACCCTTATCTTATCAATGACATGGTTTAGGGAGAAGAAGAAATAGACACTAGACCGCCCTGTCACAACCTCTTAACAAGATTTTGAACCCATGTCATGCTTCTACTTCTCGATGATAGAATAATGAGGAGGTTCCTTTGAAAACAATGGGGACTATCACATACCTACAGTTATCATTCATGTGTAGATCATGAAGACCATGTTCATCATGTGCAGCTTTCTCCTAATGAAGATCATCACAAAATACCTATTAAAGAGGGGATATTAGAACAATATATCCAAGCGCTTACTCACCAATTGAAAATTTTGGCATCACATGTACATAAAGAAAAAACCAATTTTTTAAAAAAAAATATACCAAAATATTCATTTTATGAGTTCCCAATGAACACTCCTCGACAGGAGGCATAAAGAGGTCCTTATGAAGATATTATCGCTACAAACAGGGGTGAGAAATGCAACCTAGATTTAATCCTACATATAATACTACACCACCCACGTAAGATCTAATTTTCAATCAAGAGTGGTCAATGATGAATCATGCCCTTCAAGCCTTACAAGAGGGCCAAGTTGGTAACAATAAATAAAAAGTGTTGATTCGATGAGTTATGCCCTTACCCATTCGACAAAGCCTGCTACAAGTACCTTTCCCAAGACACTTTTATTTTCCAAAATTTGACAAGTATGAGGGAAAGGTGACCCTCGTGACCATATAAAATACTTTTAATATGGCATTCCAAGATGTCGCATACCAGTGACAATTACCTTATGCACTTCTTTCCATGAAGTTTTAGGAGCAACACAACACTAGAATGGTTTGTACACATCCCTAAGGGATACATATCAACATGGCCAAAACTAGCATAACATTTTGTAAAACAAAAACTTCTCTTTTAATATAGAAAATGATGTCATCATGTTGGATCTCCTGCAATGCAAAAACAACGGAATAACGAGAACTTTGCTACTTTCCTACAATGGTGGAGAGGGTTAGTTATCTATTCCCCCTTGATCCATACCTAAAAATAAACTAATAAATATATTTGTTTCCAGCATAACATTCTTGTTACACTTAGACATAGTTTTTACATCCTAGCTTTTCCTCGAGTTTTGTAAATTTTGAGGTTACTTTGTTAGCATCATTATAACACCATTTTGATACTAAAATATTGCTTTCTTACAAAGCTTGATTATGTGTCCAAATAGTGTTGTTACGCTACTCACATTTGTATCATCCATTTTAAAAAACTTAGGCTTTTCTAGTGTTTAGAAACTGGTTTTTGGTATATCTTGTTAAAAGGTTACATTACATTATCTTATCATTTAAACCTCATTTTTTTCAAACTTGACCTAACTGGTGATATTGTGTTGTCACTATTTGGTTTCAAACCTATCTAGATAAATGTTAAGGAATAGACTATTTGTTGTGACTAAATTTTGAGTATTATACATCATTGAAGTGTTCTAGAAAAACTTGTGTCATGCATTACCTTGTTAGGGTAGCTTATTCTTTAGGTTCACATTAACCTATTGAATTTGTGGCTATTTTCTAGTTACCATTATTTTTTATGACTTCAATTCGTTATGCTACAGAAATTTGACTAGGGTCCCTTGTTAGTAAACCTTATTGATAATATTTTGTGGTGTACCTCTTATTCTAGGTAATTCCTACTATGAGAATGGGGTCTCAAAAGTTAAAAGCCAATATATTTGGAGGTGAAAAACCTCTTTTAGAGGATAATATCATGGTTGACCATAGTTGTGGAGAGGAGAATTCTCCTCGTGTGGATGCATAGATTCATTCCACCCATTTTGACGATTACATTTTTTACAACAAAAATGAAGTTCTTATGTGTGTTGTGGAACCAGGGGCCAAGTTACCTTCTAAAGCAGACCCTTATCTTATCAATGACATGGTTTAGGGAGAAGAAGAAATAGACCGCCCTCGTCACACTCTTAACAAGATTTTGAACCCATGTCATGCTTCTACTTCTCGATGATAGAATAATGAGGAGGTTCCTTTTGAAAACAATGGGGACTATCACATACCTACAGTTATCATTCATTGTGTAGATCATGAAGACCATGTTCATCATGTGCAGCTTTCTCCTAATGAAGATCATCACAAAATACCTATTAAAGAGGTGACGTTAGAACAACATGTCCAAGCCCTCACTCGCCAATTGAAAATTTTGGCATCACATGTACATAAAGAAAAACCAATTTTTTTAAAAAAAAATATACCAAAATATTCATTTTATGAGTTCCCAATGAACACTCCTCGACAGGAGGCATAAAGAGGTCCTTATGAAGATATTATCGCTACAAACAGGGGTGAGAATGCACCTAGATTTAATCCTACATATAATACTACACCACCCACGTAAGATCTAATTTTCAATCAAGAGTGGTCAATGATGAATCATGCCCTTCAAGCATTACAAGAGGGCCAAGTTGGTAACAATAATAAAAAGTGTTGATTCGATGAGTTATGCCCTTACCCATTCGACAAAGCCATGCTACAAGTACCTTTCCCAAGACACTTTTATTTTCCAAAATTTGACAAGTATGAGGGAAAAGGTGACCCTCGTGACCATATAAAATACTTTTAATATGGCATTCCAAGATGTCGCATACAGTGACAATTACCTTATGCACTTCTTTCCATGAAGTTTAGGAGCAACAACACTAGAATGGTTTGTACACATCCCTAAGGGATACATATCAACATGGCCAAAACTAGCATAACATTTTGTAAAACACTTCTCTTTTAATATAGAAAATGATGTCATCATGTTGGATCTCTGCAATGCAAAACAACGAAATAACGAGAACTTTGCTACTTTCCTACAATGGTGGAGAGGGTTAGTTATCTATTCCCCTTGATCCATACCTAAAAAATAACTAATAAATATATTTGTTTCCAACTCCATCAAGACATTATATTCCACTTGCAAATGCATTGTGGTAACACACTCAAAGAGGTAATAAAAAAAGGGAGTCAAATAGAAAATGCATTGTTAGCTAGCGGGACTCTAAAACCTTTCTCCCACAATCAAAATGATTCCAAATCTAACGAAAAACAAAATTTTGTTCATAACAAGGACAAAAAAGTCGTTGGTGATGGGATAGTAGACTCTAAGCGAGTACAAGCCGTTCAAAACAACACTCCTTTGAATCTTGTAATGGGAGCTCCACCTATGGAGTATAAGTATCATACTTTCACTCCTCTATCTAACTCAATTTCATCAATACTAAAATAGCTAGAGGCATTTAATATGGTTATATATCCTGAAACTACGCCTTATGTGGATAACATGCCTAAACCATCATGGTTTAGAGATAATTAATATTGCCAATTCCATGGCATTAAAGGTCACAAAACATATAAGTGTTTGAAGTTACAGCACTACATCCAACACTTAATTGAAAGTGGTGAGGTGGAGATGGATTCATCCACTCCTAAAAAATCCCCCACTATGAAGACTCTTCCTAAACATAATCAGGAAAAGAATGCTAATTGTGTTTCTAATGAAGATAATCCTTTTTATGCTCTCATTGGTTATGTAGATACACATGTTGAACATTTCAACATAATAATCCCTATGATATCCCCTGGACTATCTATGTCTAGGCATGTGCCGAAAAAGACTAATTATCACGCAATTCTGCATGCTTATGATAGTAAGGAACCTAGGTTTTAACATTCCCATTAAATGATATATATCACAACTAGACCTTGTTTGATTCTTTGGGCTAAATAACTCATTCAATTACCTCTTCCCCCATCTTCAACTCATGGTAAGTGGTATGATTCTGATTCTTCTAATTCTTCTGAAGATTCCAATCCTAATGATTCTAAGTATTATAACTCTTTTGAAGATTCCAATCTAAATTATTCATCTTATACGAATCCTAAGTCACAGTCCTCCTTGTCTTCACAGGACCCCATTTCTCAGTCACCTCAATGACCCCTTCTTTCATCAAAGAGCTCTCTAACTCAAAGTACTTCTAATCAATCATCCACTTTGACTCTCATATTGCATTCATCTAGTCAACATATTGTTGTAGAACAACTACCCACACCGATTGATTCATTTCAAAATAAATAAGACATTAGAGAATTTATGAGGGTACATGAATGCATTCCTCTAGAAGTTTGTGAGTAAGAAACCTCTTTAGACTTCGATACGTTTGCATATTAGGAGGAAGAGATTGATGCCTTTTTTCAGAAAGTAGAGGAAGACCCTAAGATCATGTTCACAAATTAGGAGGAAGAAATTGATGCCTTTTGTCAGAAAATAGAGGAATACCCTAATATCATAAAACATGATCCTCCTCTTATTCTTTGATCTTCACATTCTTCATTAGGCGATGAAATGCCTAGGTCTAGCATTGATCCATGGCCTATCTTCTCATTAGCTAATCATTTTTTATCTATCAGGATTCCTTCATCACAATGTTACCTTGGGTTACCACCTGGTATCCCATTGCCTTCTTCTATATGTGGGCTATTAGAGTAGGTATTTACCTTAGCTTATGTTCACCTAAGTACTTTATTTACCTTTATTGTATTTATCCTCACCCACTTATGTGTGTGGATATTTCTTTTATCTTATTTAGATATTAGGAGATATTATCTAGTTGTTAGGTATAGTTCTTTCCTTGATCTATGGTATTGACTAGATACTTGATGTCTATTTATCTCCTAAATCTATGGTCTTGACTAGTTCTTTGATGACTAGTTATTTCGTTGATTTATGGCTTGATCTACGACCTTGACTGGTTCTTAGATTGTTATTCCTTGCCTATTTAAGCAAGGCCCATTATCATTGTATTGCATTGAGTTCCATTATAATATATGATATTTCTTCTCATTTGTTTACAAAGGTTTTATGTAAATTTATCCTGGTGAATTGCTTTCATCTTATTGATCATGATGTTTGATTAGTGTCTACGTTCTTGGCTTGGTACCCCTGCAAAAAAGGAAAGATCCAAAATTCTTTTGCACGTAACCCGAAAAAGATCTACCTCACCGGAGAAAAACCCAGTTTAGATCTCAAGAAATCCAACAAACCCAAAAAAATATTTCCACGTTTTATTTCCGTTCTGGCATGAATCCCAAGGCAAACCTGTGCATTTCACTACAACCACAAAAAAACCACAAAAAACGACTACCTCCAAAAATTGTCAAGTTTACAGTCGATCTTAGGGTTTTCTTGCCTTCCGGATCCAATGGAATCCACTGTTTTACATAAAACCGCACAAAAAAACAAAATATGACCAAATATCAAATATATGAATATACAAAGAATTTATTTGCAAAATAAAACTTACAACATATGTCAACATCAATCTCCAGCTCTGATACCATAAAAGGAATGATAACCAGATTATACCAAGCCAAGAACATAGACGCTAATCAAACACTACAATCAATAATATGAAAGCAATTCACCAGATAAATTTACATAAAACCTTTGCAAACAAATGAGCAACAATATCATATATTATTATGGAACTCAATGCAATACAATGAGAATGGGCCTTGCTTAAATAGCCAAGGAATAACAATCTAACAACCAATCAAGGTCGTAGATCAATTCATAAATCAAGGAAATAACTAGTCATCAAAGAACTAGTTAAGACCATAGATTTAGGAGACAAATAGACATCAAGGATCTAGTCAATACCATAGATTAAGGAAAGAACTATAACTAACAACTAGATAATATCTCCTAATAACTAAATAAGATAAAAGAAATATCCACACACATAAGTGGGTGAGGATAAATACAATAAAAGTAAATAAAGTACCTAGGTGAACATGAGCTAAGGTAAACACCCACTCTAACATGGGCCACCTCTAAGTAGCCCCACATCATCAATATGTGGCTCACCTCCTAGCAACTGATCTTTTTCTATACTGGGAGCACATCCTACAAGCCCCTCATCTTTGATTCTTGGGCCACCTCTTAGTAGCCCATCTTCTTCTATGTATGGGACACCTCCAGGCAGTCCTTCCTCTTCTATCTATGGGATGTCACCAGGAATTCCTTTATCTTTAATCTTAGGGCCACATATTTGTAGTCCTTTAGCTTCAATCTATGGGACACCTCCTGATATCCCATCCTCTTCAATTCTTAGACCGTATCGTCCATGTCCATCATATTATTCTTCTATTAATGATTTTGGCAGAATTACCATCATTTCTCACATCAATTCTATTAGTCCACTTTCTTCTCCTATTTCTCGAGATCAAACAAGTCCTGTAATATATTATAGGAAACAAAAATGGTTCCTTCATTACGCTCAGATCAATAATTCCAAGATCTCTAAATCTCACAACAATTTAAACAATCTTATAGTTTAGAATTAAATGTGCTTCAAAAATACACATCAACGGACCCATCAAGTATGGTGTAAAGTACATAAACCTATGGATAGGGACCTCAAATTCCTAGACACAAAATCCACATTTCATGATAAAACACAGTCATCTATTGAGTATGATCTCACCACGATCATTGAGATCAAGGATAATATGACTCTTGATAAGCAAAAATGACTAGTATTCCTTATCTACAAAATTTCTAACATTGTTGTTGGATATTATCATGCTAAGTGAAATTTTCAGTCCCACCTTTCAAAAAAAAATCACAAATGCAAAAAAATGAGAAAAAATTTCAAAAAATTATATGAAAGGTACAAAAATCAAACAATGTAATCAAGTATTGCATACACATGGATGTTCTTTCTTCCCTTCCTTACTATTCTTTTGCAAGTCTTCCTATCATTTTTATCCCTTTGGTGATATTTTGGTTATCCAATTCACATGCATTTTTACCATTTATCTTTATGGTATCTGTTTGGCCTTGGTCTTTTATCACCTTAGTAAATTAAAGAACGACTAACCTCATAGGGATCTTATCATTATTTACATCTAATAAACTTGTTGCAAAGAACTTTTGGATATATTTATTGACACTATTCAATGTTGTCATCACAATCACTTCCGGCTCCTTCCATAAAGCCATCAATGGTTCTTAACTCCTTGTAAAATAAGACAGCTAAAAAAGGTTTCCTAAAAGAAAAAGAATCAATCAAATCAAAAAGCACAAAGCTGAAAGCAAATGCTAAAAGTAAACAAAAATTGACATATAACTCTCTCTTGGGGTATTTCCAATAATCTCTATTAGGGATATGGATGCTTGACTATAAGTAGAGAAAGTTTGCAATTATAATCAAATGCATCTCCGTCGAGGCTATGGATGCCTGGATGGTAGCGGAGAAATGTACGGCTCTCCTTTTATAATCCATCAAAAAATAAACTTTGAAAAATAAATCATTCCTACATATTGGCTAGGGTGTCTTCACTTGTTATTTATCAAATATCCCCTCCAAGAGGTAATAAATTTCCACGTGCACACATTGGATATCTATGAGCAAACAGGATTAGTATATTACCAAGTGTCTTTTGTGGACCTTGTTCAGACTCTTACTCTATTCCGTATCTTGTCTCACGATCTGCACCTTTGGCTAATTGATTCTTCATCGTGAGGCTTCTAAGATACATTCACAACATTCACATCATTATTTTACATAGTTCAGAACATCTATGTGTATAATATTGTTTTTTCTTCATGTTGTTGGGAATCTTTGTCCCCTTTCACAAAAAAATCTTCTACTTCTTTCTATCATGTGCTTCTTGACCAGCGTACATTGGGGGCATCCTTTCTCCTTCCTAGCATGTCATTGGGTTACGTTCATCAGCATGTTGAACCTATCTATATTGGCCCTGATCCAAATTTTTCATGTGAAGAGTTTTCCTTTGAATATTCTCATCTAATGTTGGGGGAAATTTTGCTTCTTCAGTTTCTTGTACATACGTGTGGCATTCTACGCTTGTACATCCCATCTGTCACTGAGGGAATCCACTTTTCTTCATTTCCTATACATAACTTCAAAAAAATTCTCAAAAATCACTAACATTCAAATATGTTTCAAAAATAAAAACATTCAAATATGTTAGTCGGAAAAGATAAAACATCTAAATAAACATCAAAACCCCAAATAAATTGGTAATGAAAAATAAAAAATCCCAACCAAATTAGTAAGAAAAATTCAAAAATCCAAATTTATCTTACCATTGTGTATTCACTTCAATACCTTTCCAACGCAAAACAAACAGAGTCATTTCGAGGTCAGAAGCAAAAGTTATGGCCTCCGGAAGATAGGTAGTGCACTCAATGTTGCACAGGCGCCCTTGTTGTTGCACACAGGCACCTAGATTCCCTTTCATCATGAACATAGGTGCCCAGGAACCCTTAAATCATGCACGCAGATTTCTAATAACCCTTGCATCATGCAAAGGTGTCCAGGTGCCATTGTGTTTCTCCTTTTCTCCTGTGTAAGCATCTTTTCTCCCACGAGAGCTCCTTATCACACAGATTGATATTAATTGGTCCCAATTTAACAAAATATAAATTCAAAAATCCAAATTTATCTTAACATTTCATATTTCACTTTGATACCTTTCCAACGAAAAAAAATATTGTTTTAAGTTTGGGAGCAAAAGTAATGGCCTTCGAAAGATAGGTAGTGCACTCAGTGTTACACATGCACCATTATATGCTATCATGACACCCATGTGCCCATGCTACCTCAAAAAATTAAAAAACCTCAAGAAGGAGGCTAGCACGAGCTCCTAGGTGCCCATGCTACCTCACAAAATGTAAAAACAACACAAACTAGGCCAGCACATGTGCCCAAGCACCCATGTTGCCTCACAAAATTCAAAAAATCCAAACAGAATGCCAACACAGGTGCCCAGGCGCCCATGCTTCCTCAAAAAACCCAAAAATCCAAAAAGGAGGCCAGCATAGGTGCCCAAGCGCCCATGTTTCCCAGCACAGGCGCTCCCCTAGGTGCTTAGGTGCACCCAACCATTTATAGGCCATAACGTTTGCTCCCGACTTCAAAACGACTCTGTTGTTTTTGCGTTGGAAAGGTACCGAAGCAAGATAAAAAATGGTAAAATTAATTTTGGATTTAGATTTACCAAAAATTTACGGTTATTCATATTTTAAATGGCTTGCATGTAACTGAAGCCTATATCACTTGCATTATCCTCAACATCGAAATTAGTCCTATATAACCATCTTTCTAAGGTTATTGTGTTTTCTTGTCTCAAATGGCATGTGGATCATCGTGATCTACCTCCATTAACAAAATTGGGTCTACTCATTATGTCAGTACTCCCATGTAATAATGAGTTATCAGGTATTATGTCATAATGCATGAATGCTTTCCATGGGACTACTTGTATCCTTCGTTTTCCTCTCACATGTGTTATTGCTAGGGGCATCATTTTTAACCCTTACTGTTACAACATGAACATTCAGGAACTGCAACTTGATAACAAAAACATTTGTGCAACTGTCTTGAATGTTGTTTGTTTGAGTATTGTTATCAGCTAATTTTGACTTCGCAAAATTAGTAAACGTGAAAAAATTTATTAAAAAATTTCAAAAGTGTTATCTTGCAAGATTTTTCTCCTCCATTGCAATCATCTTATTCTCATGGTCATTCTGGTTTTCGTTTCATTCATTTTGAATAACCCCTTCTCCCAATACACCACAAACCATATTTTGATTATTTTAATTAATATTTACCCTGTTATTTAATAAAATTAATATTTATTAAATTTTAGGGTTTTAATTAATAAATATTAATTTTAATATTGGATGGAATTTGTTCAAAAAATTGGGGAGAACTTTTCTTCTTTTTATTAATTATTGTAACTTTCGTGAGCAAGTGTCGGGGGGGATTTTTCTTCCGCTTCCATTCCCGTAGACAATTTTAATTTTTCTTCTATCATCCGGAGATTGATGAGGAGACAGTTACAAGAGGTTGCTGAAGCAGAGGAGATTGCGAAGAAGGAGAAACAAGGAAACATTACAGATATCTAGAGCCTGGAGGAGGAAAAGTGTGTTCTACAGACACTATCTGGCTTTCACACAGAAACCTGGCATGTGCATTAGCTAGAGCCATACAACCTTGAAAGTTTCAGCAGTGCCTCCCAGGGAAGAGGAAGAACAATCCACGTGCTGAGATTGGACAAAGAGTTTTCATGCACACATGCATTTGTCAAAGTGGAGCTTTCTATTGTTCAGCGCAGATTGAAGTAAAGCAAATAGTTTTCCATTTTTTCAACGTCTAAGGAGGAATGAAGAAATAATTATGAGATCCCATGCATGCACTCAGGAAGAAGAAAACATAGGAGGAATTCCACGTAGGGGCAGTCTGGAGGTCTACAATGCCTAAGAAGGAAAAAGATTTTTATTTTTTGTTGTTGTTTTACTTTGTTTTGATGCAACATTTTCAACACCTGGACAAGAAAGAAACATCAGCAAATGAGGAGGTTCAAAGCATTGTTTTATGTTTCTGAAGGAAGTTAATGTTAAAAGCCACTTGTTGTTTTTGGAAGAAGATCCACCCCAAGGAAAGAGATAAAGCATTCCAATGGAGGAAGTCCACGCATTCACCCAAGGAGAACAGTCCAAAAAAATGAAATTTTGTTTGTCTTGGCTAAATAATATCCCCATACAGGACCAACTTTGATTTTTCACACAGCCAGAGGAGAAAGGGACTATTTTTGTTTATTATTGTTTTGATTTGTTTTGGTGCAACAGAAGTCCACGCCTAAGGAGGAAAAGAACAACAACCAAAGGAGATCACGCATATATATATATTCTCTGATCTTTTTCAAACACATGCAATTGTTTCTTGCCCTCACAGATCCACGCAACTTACACAAAGGACAAAATGAATACTTAGAAATTGGCGCATGATGAGTGGAAGGAATAGTATATTTGTTTTTAGCACACATTCAAAACTTGAAGTCATATTCCACGCAGCAAACGAAGAGGAACCATGTTAAAATACAATTCAAAATAGAGTACTTGCACATGCTCATTGTGGTGAAGTTCAACACAAGTTTACTTGTGTTTTATTTTATTATTTATTATTTTTATATTCATGGTGCTATATGCTGAGAAGATAATGGCTTTCCAGTACTCACGCACACAGTACATTTTTTTAAAAAAATATATAATGATAAATAAATAATAGAAAGAATCATATTATTCTTGCAACAGCGGTGGTCTGGAGACTTAGACCGAGCACCTTCTTAGTGTCTTGATTTTATTTCCCTTCTCTGTATTATTTTTAGAAAAAAAAAATCATAATGGGTGAACGTTCTAATAAGTCGGTACTGAAATACGCATACCATGGATTAGTTCTAACATCGCCTTTAAATTCAGCATATGACAACATTTTGGATACTAATTTGGGTCACGTAGACATGGTTCATTTCTATGACAGGTTGAGATGGGAAGGAGGAACTATTTTCTCAAAAGGATTTATCGTTGCAGTTTACCTCAAGCTACGACATTTCCCGTTTCCATACAGTGCCCTAAATTTGTCCTGGCTTATGCTGAACATTATGATCCTGAGCATTGGGGAATTTTTAATGACAAAAATGAACCTTTTTTCTCAATTCTCCAGATCATATGGAAGATTTGTTAAGAGTGCCACTCCATGAAGAAAATGCTGACATCACACAAGAATTGGCACAACAATTTTGGGATGAGAATCCTCTGAGATGGTTGAAGCTGGTTAGTAAAAATTGGTTGGTCAAACCAAAGACTCACACTTCAAGAATTCCCAAAGAGTTGTATCAAGTAGAATTTCATGAAAAAATAGGAGATATGATTACTCTCATCAACAGGGTTTTTGGTCTTCCTTCTGCCAAAAAAATTCACCCTTGGATGTACAAGCTCATTTGTATTATCCTTGATGCAAACATGTTCATTGATTGGGAAAGTATTGTTAGCAATACTTTACATAAGCAATTGATTGAGGTAAGGATGATAGGTCATTTTTACATTACTTCATATTTGATTTATGTTGTAGCGAGAAGGAGGATATTTTCAGGATTAACAACTAGAGGTGCAATGGGTCCTAACAAGAATAGTGTGTTTCATTTTTACCCACAACTAGAGTTCAAGAATTGTTTTCATCATTTCTGGAGGGTAAATGATGCTTTCCTATTTTATATAATCTGGTCATTGAGAAGAAACCTGGAGGAAAGGTTTTTAGAAGATGCCAAAGCAGTGGTAAAACAATGGGGGAATTGGTTTATCCAGTTTCCCTCTTACTCCTATATATGAGTTGATGGATTTGTGGGAGCTCCCTACAGGCTTCCTAAATATGTCAGCGAAAAAATATCATTGATGGAACTCTCATGAAATTTTTTAAAAATTCATTGCCTATTGGTGGACAAACGAAAAGAAGGCATTCGTTTCCCAATTCAGATTGGGGAATACAAATGTCCAAATTCTCATAGTGCAGGACTTACGGAAAAAGAATTTTCCCGCATAACTATACATCCTTTCACAAGCAGGGCTTAATTTGATATTAAAGGATCTATGGAAAAATCTCTAGGGGTAAGATATAAGTAGAAGGAAAACATATATGTTGCTTTCTCCCGTAGTTTATTGCTCCTAGGAACTGTAGGAAAAAGCTTTGTGAACAACATGATAGTTCATCAAATAATAGAAACCAAAACTTAGGAAAAATAAGTGCATACTAATGCCAAATAATATAATTTTAAGTGAAAATCTTATATTTGACTAAAAAAAGATTTCGAACAGGGTTTATAAAGCAATCTAAAGAGGATGTTTTCTAGGGTTGAAGAGAATAAATCACAAGGATTTTGTTACCTTAATTCATAAGCACTTACAATAAACACCTGAAAATGCCCTATAACACTATGAACAAAATGTTTTTATGCATGACCATATAAGAGTGGATGGATTCCTCTTCCCGCGAGAATAAATCCATGAATGTTGTAAAGGAAGCCATATTCTAGTTGGATTTGTATACCCTATTTCCACCTCCACTCTTATAACTCTAACCAGGGGTAATAATAAAAAATAAAGTATGCATTGCCATAAAGATTGACATTAGTTACATGCAAATATAGAAATGTCATGCGATTCAACATCATTTAATAGCATCCAATAGATGTACCATAAGTGTTGTGAGGTCATGGGAATGTTGTGTAGTGGTATCCTTCCAAATGCTTCCAGTAGTACAGATATCAAATTCAAAAGTAACATATACTTGTAAAGGACATTGACTAGGTGAACATGAGGATAGTCAAGAATGAGTTGTATATGCTACTTAATAAGTTCATCGAAGACCATTTAAATAGACTGCCTATTGGTTGTGAATGAGTCATGTAAGATGTGTGAAGATGAGGATTTAACTTCCAGTTTTCGACATTGCTTGTGAATGCTGAATTAATGATTTCAACACCGAGCTAGGTTGACTCCTTGTATGGAGTTATTTTAGGGGAAGAGATTCGATCAAATTTTCTAACATTGATTTGGAATGAATTTCTTCCCTCTCCAATGGAAAACTGGTTCCCAAGAAGTCATTGGGGAATGAATAATGCATAGTAGTAAATTTGAAGAAGAAGCAGAGTGTTAAGTTTGTAGAATTTGTAGGGTTTTCTTTTGTAACCCTGTGAGAGGGTCATGGAGACATAAGAAGGTTTCAGTCTGGTTATAGATGTATCCAAGATTTTCCTTTACTATTAATTCGAATATTTGAAGGGGCTCATTGGAGGCTTATGTTGAACTTTATTAGGATCTTGAAAATTCAATTTTTGAGTTTGCTATAGCTAAGGTTGAAGAGATACAAATGGGTCGAAACTAGGGTTCCCAACTCAAGGAAGAAAAGAATTCTACCATGTGAAATTCTCCAAAATGTTGTAGGAAATGATCTGCACCTAGAAAAATAAAAAATATGTGAAATATTAGCGAACTAAATGCATGTGCTATCCTGAAAGATCTCGCTGAAAGTTCTTTTTGTAGATCTTATGATGTGAACAACACTAGTGTACAACAGTCTAGGGAAATGGTGCAATTTCTGAAATGGAAAGTCAATGTTTCAAAAAAAATTGCAAAATTGATAGAAATCACTCTGAGAAGGTATTTAAAAGATGTCTTACATCAACTCAGTGTTCTAAGGTGAATGGAAACTATTTCATCTTTGGAATTAATAACACTAGATCAGCATTTTTACAACTAGGCGTCAGTATCTACTTCCGCTTACCCTTTACTTTCTTATCAAATTCGTTCAAGGGAATACCTAGAAAAAATTTGATCATCGCATAACATCTACACATTACATGGGTATCTAGAATCATGCTAAGTAGAAGTTCAATGATCACTGGACATACCAGGATGATATCAGTTTAGAAGAGTGCTGTACAATGAAACCTAATACCGCGCTCTCTTCCATGTAAGAATATGAAATCGAAGATGATTCCATGCACCTTCATTAACAAACATAACTTTGAGACAATCTTGGCAGTACAACACCTGGCTGAAGCAATTTAGGCAAAATTGGGACATAGAGATATATACCCCAGAAAATGTTTTTTTCAAACTTCATCTATGAGAGTATATACTTGTTCCTAAAATTAAACATCATTTGTGACCCAATCCAGTGTCTAGGAGTTGCAGACACTGTGTACCTTACTAGGTAAGATTCTTGAATATGCAGGTACTAAAAAAAAGTTGTGTCCTTCTACCATAGTTGATTGGTAGTTGAAGAGAAGATGCATTAGACATTGTGAACTAGCTACAAGGATTATGAAATGGATACAAAAATCCCATTGGAAACTACTGGTTATGCCAACAACTTCCAGTAGGAATGTAAAGTGGGTTCTAAATTTCCGCAATAAAGGGAGAAACAACATCACTCATACATTGGTCGTAGAAAGGAGGAGCCCCACACTCCAATGGATAAGGCACTGGTTATTATTGTATATTTTAAAAGGTGTTGTTATTTTCTTTTGGAAAACTATGGATATTTTAAGTAATTTCTATTTTTGGTTATCTTTAATAAAGTTGGTATAAAAAATCAAAGGTCACTTAAGTGCCTTATTTAATGATCATGTAAAATCTTAACTACTTTGTAACAAACTTTTGGGTTATAAAAGGAAGTGAGGGGCTCATTTGTAAGGGTGAATTTGAGAGAGGAGAAGAAATAATTTTTTGTTCAAGATTTATTTCAAGAAGAAACTTTGTGTTATTTTATGAAAACATTTTGAAGTTAATGAAATACGAACTTTGTGTCTCATTCATTGTCTCTTGTCACATTTGATGTTCTTATGTTCATTAGATGTTAGGTGTTTGAATCTTGCATGTGAATATTATCTTTGATCTTATTGTCAGCATTATTAATCGGTTGTTCTAGTTCACAGTGATCAAGCTCTGATTATCTACTTGCTCATGTGTGTTCCCTTTTACACATTCTTGTTTGGCTAATTCAAACTCCATTTTATTTGTGTTGGTTATTCATCTTTCCTCTTCATGCAATATTAGGCTTTGTTTTTACCTAACTCTTGCATGTTTTTTGAGTTCATTCCTCTCCACTCCTTTCCTTCATTCCATTCCATCTTCCTCATTCACTTTTTCTTTCCATTGATGTTCCAAAACACCCCCCACATACAAGTTTGAATGTATAGATGTGAATATAGTTTTGATTTTCAATAAAGGCAGCCTCACCTTCATTGAGGAGGGACTTCGTTCCCACACTGTTGCATGTCATTTGCATGCGTGCAAATCCATATGCTAACAAGTATATGTGGTTGTGCTTGTTTCTTTGTTAGGTTAGTTGGTTTACTTTCTCGTATTGCATTTCATTTTGTATGTTGCATGGAGTTAAGCATCATTTTACTTTCTCGTATTGCATTACATTTTATATGTTGTAGGGAGCTAAATATCATTTTACTTTCTCATATTGCATTGCATTATGTATGTTGCATTTGAGTTAGATATCGTTTTACTTTATTGTATTGAATTACATTATATATGTTGCATGGAGTTACATAGCAATGGACAAATTTCAAGTAATTTAATTTTTCATGTTATCTTACATTTTTATTCATTTCAATAAATGTCAATGATGTAGACCTAGGTGGAAAATGATATTATCAGGTTGCTTATGGAAAGGATGGATGCAAAGGTTAGGCTTGTCTTATATTTCTCCATTAATAATTTCTTCTCCATTATCATTTATCATCATTACTAATTTTTCTTCCAAATCACCTGAGGTAATAAAAAACCATGTTTATCCTTGTCCCTATTCCTTCGCAATACCGAAGGGTTTCGCACGCATTCTAACCTATTTTCTTCTATCCATTTCAATCATATTTTTTGATCGTCGATTGACTTCTTCTATCACTCCATCAACACTCGAGGGGGAATCCTTCATTCTGCTAATTTTTCTTCAAAAATTTACCTATTTTACACTTGTCTACTATGTTTGAAGCGAATTCACTAACTTCACCTCAAACAAGGGAAACTGTAGACACTTAAATTCTGTTTTTATAATCTTATTTCCAAAACACACACAAATCACTCTTATTCTTCCCAATTTTTTTATAAATAGTGCTTTTTACTAATTAACTATTGTTTCTTGCCACTTTGGTTGGTTAACAAGAACTTCGTTTATCACTAAACCTCTTTCGCATTCAGGATGCCACTTTACGACGAATCGTAATTCAAAATCCTCTTCAAAACAAACAAGTATCATTTATAAGCTAATTAAGCCTATTTTGCCCTTGTTTTAGTGAATTTACCCTAGTATTGACTCAAACCCCTTTTCCAACCACTCAAAATCACCACATTCATCTCCATAACATCTCAGCAACCTTCAAAAGCTTATCCTAGCCTCCTAGTTGACCCTAAGCGGTTGATTAAGGCTCCATACCTCTGTATCACTTGGTAATTCACTAATTGTGATTAGAAAAGATTAATCATGATTAGAAATTCTAATCTAATTTGGGGCTTTTAGTCCCACATGCACCAAAATACAAGTTTCTCCCAAAAGGAAAACTATAAAAATATTGCACCTCATTCCTTTATATTTTACATTTGATTTATAAGCCAAGCCCAATCCTTGCTTAAAACCTTCAACAAGGTTAGTAGATGAATATCTAAAGCGACTTAACAAGTCATTTGGAGAGGTCATTTCACCATTGTTTGAGTAGTAACCATAACCATTTGATTGCCCCTTAGGTAATTGATCATATTAGTAGGCATGTTTAGTTAGTTTTTGCATTGTT
Organism: Taxus chinensis; assembly: GCA_019776745.2. Lineage (NCBI taxonomy): Eukaryota > Viridiplantae > Streptophyta > Pinopsida > Cupressales > Taxaceae > Taxus > Taxus chinensis. Next base: position 150,526,533 of record CM034147.1, on the reverse strand, counting down.
TTCATACTAATTAGGAATTCGTTTAAGCTTCTGTCTTAATGTAACATTCCTAGACTTAGAGCCCTAGCTAATTGGGTGGAAATAGTGTTAGCATTCCTTGTTAATTCATGTAGTTTTCTTTGTAAAGTTTAGGGTGCTTTCATAATTAAATACCAAAGATCAATTGGTGGATAAAATTTTCCTTTCACTCATATGCCCATCCTTTGGAGGGGATTAATGATCACTGATTTTTCTTACATCACATGATTTTCTGTAATTACTTGAACTTCATACAATCCTCATCTAATATTACTACATTCAATAGATTGCATTCAAAATTGAGAAAATGAATTATATTATTCATACATATCAACCAAATTATATTCTTCAAGCTAAAACACTCCATATGTATAACCTTCAATGAACTAGAGGATCGAACAAGGACCCAAAAAACAACCAAAAACTAGAGTTTAAGTGGTGACAAGTGATAATTTTGTAGATAAATTTGATGATTGTGTGGAAAATGATTTTCTTTTCTGATAATCAAATTATAAACAATTCCCCTAGATGAAGGACATGGGAACAATTTCTTCCCTTCCTACAAGCAAGGAACAAGGTATGTTGTATTTGAAAGGAACGATAACCAAATCGTACCAAGTCAAGAACACAGATGCTAATCAAACACCACGATAAATAAGATGAAAGCAATTCACAAGAATAACTTTACATAAACCTTTGAAACAAATGAGAAACAATATCATATATTATTATGGAACTCAATGCAATACATTGAGAATGGGCCTAGCTTAAATAGGCAAGGAATAACAATCTAAGAACCAATCAAGGTCGTAGATCAAGCCATAAATCAAGGAAATAACTAGTCATCAAAGAACTAGTCAAGACCATAGATTTCAGAGAGAACTAGACATCAAGGATCTAGTCAATACCATAGATCAAGGAAAGAACTATACCTAACAACTAGATAATATCTCCTAATATCTAAATAAGATAAAAGAAATATCCACACACATAAGTGGGTGAGGATAAATACAATAAAGGTAAGTAAAGTACCTAGGTGAACTTGAGCTAAGGTAAATACCTACTCTAACAGTATTTAGGTGAGTGGGACTAGATTGCTTAGGTGTGGAGGATGTTGGATTTACAATGTGTGAAGTCCCTTCAATCTCAACACACCAATTTCAATTTTGGTACCATCTATCCTTGCATTTTACTTTTCGTTGATTTCTTGAATGTTCAATTAAAGTGTGGGGAAGACTTAGGACAACCCAAAACAATTTTATCACATTTCCTTAACACTCAAGCTTTTAACAATTGAAAATAGGCCCTAAATAGTGCCACAAGAAGAGTATACCATGGTTTGGATTTTTACCTTTAATCTATTGGATTCCACCCCCGATTTTCCCCCTTTAAGAATCAATTGCACTCTCACGAATAATGCAAGTGAGAAATAGAGGATAAAGTGGAGCATAATCAACATATATTATTTGATAGGAACTATTTGATGCATGAAATAAGTGTGGGACATGCAAGTATTTAATTCCAACATATTTATTTCCAAATTTCCATTCATGTCTTCACCTTATCTAATAAAACTTATTTTTTTCCAATCAAAACCCTTAATCTACACTTCACTCATATGATTGATCATTGGAAGGGCTCATTTATCAATGCATGTCCATAAATCAACTATTTCCTGTAATTACTCGATCTTATAGCTATAAATAGGAGCTACAACGTTCTACTAGAAGTAGGCATTATAGTCGAATCTCAAACTTGGAAACTTTTGGATTCTCCCTTTATTTGTTTTTTCCCATTTAAGTATAAATTGCATCACGTGAATAGTGCGAAGGAGTGTAAAACAATAAAGTGGATTGGATAAGTAGATATTATGTGGGTTGGAACTATTTACCACGTGGAATAGGTACGGGGTATGCAAGTATTTAATTTCCATTAATTAAAATTTAACTTTTCATTCCTTTCTTTATGTTACCTATAAAATTAAAAATCATCCAATTGAAAAAATTGAATATGTAAAAAATAAATTAAAAAATAAAAAAGTACATCTAATATATACTTTCTCTTGTGACTATCTATTGGGTACACACAATTGTTGATGATTGTCCATGCATTGCCTACTTCCTTGCAATTACTCCAACTAAAAATTTAAAAGGGGGCCTACAAAGTTCTACTATAAGCTAAAATCACAAACAATTATTCACTTCAATAGTATTGTTCTACCACTCCTTACATTTTGATATATCTTGGGGAATAATTCCCTCTATGTCTTACAAAACATGAATGTTGTCCTTCATTCAATTGCCAGAAATGCCAGGTGATTGTTTGAGGGTAGAGTTTCACATTTTTCCTCAATTCCACTTTCCTCTACCTTGAGCTTCTCCACCCTCGAACCCTTATTTGTAGCCCTTCTTCCTCTCCCATTATTTCTCTTCCACCAGTTACATTTTACATGTAATTGCTAGTACTTGTAGCCATACATAATATTACATGGTTCCCCTTCAATTTTCTTTTGAAATTCGAAAAACACTAATTTTGTTAGTTTAAAAAATTACATGCATAATACATGATGTGATGGATCATATATATTTATAAATATTAATCATAATTATATTCAAAAATAGATTATAGTAAATCTTTTTTTTTACAAAAATAACTTTGAGACTAATAAATATATTGATTAGGAATAAAATAAAATGTAATGTGTAAGTAGAAGGATACACAACAAAATTAATTACATCGAAGGCGTTCCCCCTATGGGAAAGGCCCTTATGGACGTTTTCATGACTATGTTAAATTTGACATCAGTTTATACATTTTTCAAGCCGATCAAATTTGACGTCCGTTTGACGGTTTAGACAGGCATCCATACGTTTTTGTGAAATTCTACGTTTTGCACTTACATGCTAAAGAACATCTTGACATGTAAATATTAGTTGTATCAATTATGTTGTTTTTGCATCTTAAGTTGTTTTCCTCACTCAGGCCCTACGTTTTCCTCTCACAAGGTACTGATAGTGAAAAATTTTCACATAAAGGGAAGGGAAAGTGGAAGAGGAAGGCGAAGAGGAAGGAGAACTATCAGTCTTATGGAAAAGAGACATAGCGGTTCGCAGCTGAAGAGGGAATTACGGAGATTGATGGGTTAGGTGATTGAGGAGGGAAACAATGAGCGCTCTTAGCCTGCCGAAATTTTTGATAAGATAGCCCGTGTCCTGAGTGATCTCAAAGACTTCAAATTTGAGCAGGTGAAGGGGTCAAGTTTTGGCGGGGCAGAGGAAGCGCCTGTCATTCTGAATTCCGTGGCTCTCATGCCTGAACATTTTATTTTCTTGATTTCTTTCGAGATCATGAGGGATTCCTTCATGCTTTTCATTGGCTAGGTAATTTCAATTCTTTCCAGCATTTCTCATCAATTATTATGGATTGGATTATGTTTCTGAATTGTGTCTATGGATTTGAAGTGTTTTGAAATACATAGGATCAGCCATTTATCCAATCCTGGTTCGACGTAGACCATATAATGTGTCCAAAGACATAGCAGGTGCTACCAAATTTGATCTTGACCCTAAATTATTTGGTCTGCAGTATGATCACGTAGGGTTTTCTTAAAATTTGACACCTAGGAGATTGAAGCAAAAATGGTGTGCACACTTGTAGACCAATATTTGTTTAAATTTTTTGAGAGATTACGCAAAGTTCAGTCACGAAATGCCTGTGGTTGAAGAGGAGAAGTTGACGCTGCAGCATAGCTGGTCACACTTTTCAATTTCCCATAAAAATATGAAGTGTGATACTCTTCAACTTCTCCTCCAACAACAATATGTATGACTTATTTCTGGTATATAAGTTAGAACTTTGTATTGTATATTGCCATGACATTCTATTCTTTTATTCATTATATTTTGGACATCCGCCATTGTATGTGTCTTTTGGAAGCATCACAGTGATCTCTATATTGCAGTGGGAAGAATTGTCTCTTAAGCTTGAGGTGAGCGAGCAACAAAATTTGTGAAAGAGATATGGAATATAGCGATGGATATCAAATCCCGGCTAGAAGACAATGACGTGATGGTGAAAAGAGAGGAGGTGGAGAAAATCATGCTCGCTGATGACAAAACATCAAGGGAGTGAACTAACAAAGAATGTGTTGAAGCTTAATGAAGCTGCAGCCAAGGAGATGATGTTAGGCGGTTCTTCGTAGACAAATTTGGATAAATTTACATAAGATATGACCACATTAGCTAATTCATCAAACATAGGAAAAAATTTTGTATCACTACAGTCTCACATTGTCTATGTCATGTGCAAACCACTTAGATTTTCATTTTTCATCCTCCTTCTCTTCCTCCTTCACCAGAGGTGTAGCCTGCATCACCGAATTCTATGTATATGATCCTCCCTTCCTCCACACGAAGAAGAAAACAAAATATGATCGTAACCATCACGCACAAACATGTCTCTGAATCTGTTTTGTGGGTAATGAAGCCTAAACATGTCAATGACATAATGTTTGATAAATCACAGGTAAGGAATTATTAGATCTTACTGGGTGTTAGGATGGTATCAACAAGAGGCCTCACATGTAGGAGTGTCAATCTATCTCCTTTCAAAACCATTTTTTCCAGAGCCCACTTAACTACATGCTTGTTATTCTTATAATTACAAACAACTACTGCAACACTCCTAACACTTGCCCTTGGGTTTTGCCCAATTTCTTGCCTAGGTAGTTGTTCTTAATGAGAAATCTGATGTATACAGTTACAAAATTGTTCTTCTAGGAACCTATAGACAATAACTCAAATTTAGCTGGATTAGTTAATATGCACTTTTATAGTTTTATAATATTATTCCCATTCATATGTGAAACTCTTTGTATCTAGTGGTTTGGATGGACTTCTCTTTTTATTGTTTATGACAACTCTTTAACTTCCTCTTTTACTTTTTTTACAGGATATTTTTTATTCTCTTTCTCCTACAGTAAAGAAGAGTGTGTTTTCTCTAAATTAACTTCAGGTGGGTTTCACATGTGTATTTATTATTTGAAAACTGTTAGTGAACTTATACCCATCACATTTAGAGGACAAAAGTTCACATCCACTAGAACTTGTACAACTATGTCTAGGACGTTAAAAGTTCATTATCCTCAAAGTTGATTATACTATATAGAGCAATGTGTATTTGTATATTACAGCAAGAGAAAGTGATCTACCTTGCTTAAAATGTAGAATTAATCCCACACCATTATGTAGAGAGATACCTTACCAAAAGCTACTAACATGAAGGATTTATAGAACATAGTATGTGCTTATGATGAACATGGTATGTGCTTATGATGTCACTCAATATAACAATGATAACAAAATTTGACACTTCTGTTGGGTTTCATCTTATTGTGGTGCCTTATGGTTTGTCATGACTTGGAACTCCTTTTTTCAGTATGTTTAGCACGTGATAGGGTGTGCCTAATAGTATTTGGTAATGTAACTTGTTATCTTTTTTGGTCATTTACCTAAGTATTGAAGTTTGTGTTATAATGTAGCTGCCATTTCCATTCACTTGAGGATTGAATGAATATATTTCCCAAAACAAGTAGTTATCTTTGACTAATGAAATGCTTTTCCCAATGTGAGATGTTATGTTGGCTAATGAAATGGGTTTCTGTATACATTTAGTTAGCTGCATTGGCTATTTGCTTGAATATTGATGATATAGGTTCTACTGCTCCAATGCATGTTTTAGTTGTACCAACTCTATGTGTGATGATTAATGAAATAAGTTTGGTACTTATAGTGAAAGAAGCAATCTTTTAGTAGTTGTCGCTTTTTCTTCATGGAAGTACATCAACTGTGTTCAATATTTTGTTGAATTTAGTGGTCATATTATGTAGGGGATATTTATCTATGAAATATTAAAGGCATTCCCCTTATCAACTTCAACTAAAAAAGTAATAACTATCCCTATAAATGAAATAACATATACCGTTCGGCGTTCACATTGCATTATACACATGTGATTGCTAGTTTATTCTGTAATTGGAAGGATAGACGATAAAACAAACCTATATTTATTTCATCCATCTCAAATAACACACTTCTGACTTCCTTATTATCAAAAGGGGCTATTGATTGGTCATTTTAGTCCTCTGAAATTATCTTGAGAATATTCTAGAGAAAGTCCTACATTTCATTCATTTGTCCGGACACTAGTTTAGTCAAGAGGTTTTGAAAGAATTTAGGCGCTTCATCCTTTATTTCTAACTTGAATTAAATATCTCCCCATTCTCAAGGAAGATTTTGTTTATCTTATTGACTTGCCCCTTGATAATTGTTGATGAGTAGAAGAAGTCTATTTTTATCTCCCTCTTGTAGCCATCTTTCTTTTGATATAAGATGAACACCTCTTAACGTTTGAAGCAGTGTGTAAATACCCTACTACGCAGTGCGAAAAAACCAAAGAATCCATACCCACTTCAGTGACTCATGGTAAAACCGAGGTGAACAACGTGCGGAGAGTTTCAAATGTAATTGAAGCGGACCAAAAGTGCAAATATTTTAGTGTGTTGTTGACGAATCATATTTGTTGTCAAAAGAGAAGCAAATATTATGTGGACGGTCCCACTGAATCGTTGTGTATGCCTAGCGAAACCTTTGCTTTTCTTAAAACGGAGTTGCCAATTATCTATTAATAGAATTATTTGCTTGCTATTAATAGAAATTGAATTCCTATAAAACTTAGTAAGTATTCGCGTAAATCTGTGATTAGAATTGTTTGATAGAGAAGTGAGATAACAATGGCGGGCGGAGTAGGAATGGATGGCGGTTCAGGAAAAATTTATCCAGGCAAACTCACGCTGTTTGTGCTGCTCACGAGCATTGTAGCTGCCACAGGCGGCCTCATTTTCGGTTATGATATAGGAATTTCAGGTAATATTTTCTCGCAATTTCCTTTGCAGGTCCTTTGTTATTTTGTGTTTAAAATCCTGCCAGGGTTTGAAAATCTTATATTACAGGAGGAGTTACATCTATGGACTCGTTTCTGCTGAAATTTTTCCGTGGCGTTTACAAGCAGAGGAGGGATTCCGCAAATTTATACTGTCAATTCGACAGTCAGTTGCTAACTACTTTCACATCTTCGCTGTATATCGCGGGACTGATTGCAACATTCTTTGCATCCGGGATTACCAGGGTTTATGGACGGAAGATCTCGATGGTAATTGGGGGTTTCAGTTTCTTGATCGGTTCTGCGCTAAACGGAGGTGCCCTCAACATTGAGATGCTGATTGTGGGCAGAATAATGCTGGGCGTGGGTGTGGGATTTGCCAATCAGGTGAATATTATTTCATGGTTTTCTTTTGTTGAAAATGGGTATTCTAGCTGCTTGAATAATAATGTGGTATGGTACAGGCGGTTCCTGTTTATTTGTCTGAGATGGCTCCGGCGAGATTAAGAGGAGGCCTAAACATTGGGTTCCAGATGTTTACAACAATCGGCATTCTGGCTGCGAATTTGATTAACTACGGAACGGATAAAATCACAGGCGGGTGGGGATGGCGGGTGTCGCTGGCTTTGGCGGCGGTTCCAGCGGGGATGATGACGATAGGAGCGTTTGGGCTTCCAGACACGCCCAACAGTCTGATAGAGCGAGGTCATATGGAGAAGGGGCGTGCCATGCTGGAGAGGATTCGCGGGACTGGTGACGTGGATGCCGAATACCACGACATGGTGGAGGCCAATGAAATCTCGAAAACAGTAAAACACCCGTTCCGTAACATTTTGCAGAGAAGATACAGACCTCAGCTGGTGATGGCCATTGCAATCCCCTTGTTCCAGCAGTTCACGGGAATAAACGCCATCATGTTTTATGCGCCTGTTCTTTTCAAGACTATTGGGTTCGGAAACGATGCGTCTCTCATGTCTGCGGTCATAACTGGGGTGGTCAATGTTGTGGCCACCGCCGTCTCCATTGTCACCGTCGACAGATATGGACGGAGGTTTCTCTTCATCGAGGGCGGTATTCAGATGGCGATCTCTCAGGTAGTAATGGCGATTCTGTTGGGAGTCAAATTGGGAACTTCAGGGGAGGGAGAGATGTCCAAGGCATATTCCATACTGGTTGTGGTGGTGGTCTGCATATTTGTTTCGGCCTTCGCCTGGTCCTGGGGACCTCTCGGGTGGCTCGTTCCCAGTGAGATTTTCCCTCTCGAGATTCGATCCGCTGCCCAATCCATCACCGTTTCAATGAATCTGCTCTTCACTTTCGTTATTGCGCAGGCGTTTCTGGCCATGCTCTGCCACTTCAAGTTTGCCATTTTTCTCTTCTTTGCTCTCTGGGTGCTCATCATGACTCTCTTCGTTTATTTCTTTCTACCCGAAACCAAACATGTCCCCATTGAAGAGATGGCCACAGTGTGGAGTCAACACTGGTTCTGGACAAGATTTGTGCCCGCGCCCCACAAGGAATTACAGGAGGAGTCTCATCACATTAATACCACTGGAACTGGAATTGCTTCCAATATTTAAACACTTGATTCTTCCATTCATTTAATTAATCTCTACTGCTCATGTATTTGCAACTACCAAAATTGTACATGCTCACTGTATTGAGACTGCTCCAAATCCATTACTTCAATGCTACAAAATAGAGAGTTAATTCAAAAGTTAAATCAATGAGTACTTGTAATTTAATGGTGCAAAAGAGTTTGAGATTGGACAATAGGCTTTCAATTACAATGTGATTTTTTTGCACTTGAATATTTTTAGTTTTAAGTCAAGAAAATTATTGAAATTAAATGTGTTGTAAAATATATAAAAATGGGATGGTTATTAATTTGTAAATATTACTTCTAATACATTTGGAATATAATACATGCATTTAAGGTTTGGCCATATTATATTATTTGAATGTTTTGATAGTTGAAAATGTGGTATTGAGAATTAATTATGTTAAGTGTGTTATAAGTAATTCATATATTTTTATTCTTGAATGTTGATAGGTTGGCCGTGTGGGAAAGGTGTATGTTTGGGATGCAAAAGATTTTCAATTTGATTTTAAGTAAAAAGATTTTTGTTTATTTGATATTTTCTAGTTTCTTTTGTTTTAAAATTTGGTTCTCTATGTTATTTATTTTTGAGTGATAAATGATGGTTCTATTATTAAAGTCATTTATAATAGATTGATAAAAAATGTTGATCATAGTTTTGGATTAAAAAGATCATTCAATTTATTTTATTTAAGATGATTGATTATTGAATAAGGTTGTGACATGTTAAAGTTGTGACAAAGAAAATTCTAAACTCGAGTATAAAGGTTTCTATATAAAATTTGGAATTTATCAAAAATATATTTAGATTAAATATTTGGACCCTCTTGAAAAATGCACACATTAAAAAAATGGCACCCAATTTAGAGTTCATGTGTAAAAGTTATGGCCTTTGAAAGATTAAGTAGTTTTAGGGTGGTTAAAGTGTCTTTAGCAATTTTTTAACCTTAAAAAATGGTTTACACAATGGCTAGTATGTAAAGAGGACTTGTTTCATAAGTGATAGGGTGGCTAGTATGTATAACAAGTATGGAAAGGGATCCATGTTATAAAATCTTACAATGGGATACACATTCATTATGAATTATATAACATTGAGAAGGTTTTATTTTTTCCTTTAAAATGTTTACCAACACATTTACACATTGTGTTATAGATATTTTAGTGTTGTTTTATTAATGAGTGTAGGTTTTTGTTGCAAAAGTACAATAATAGGGGAAAAAATAAGAGATAAATACTTCAAGAGCTTGAAAATATAAATCGATAAATTGAAAAAGAAAAGTTGGAATTAATAAAGATGTCGTAATATTTCAAATTTGAGAATCAAGTGCTAAAACATGCTTTTATGAGACATGGATAATTTCTTACATGCATCATTGAAGATTTGTAACTTCAGTTATAATTTTATAAAGATATGTTGGAAAATTTCCATCCTAACTGGGTTTGGAAAACATTATTGACAAACAAGTTATTGGAGAATGCTTCAAAATGAAAGACAAAAGACAATCTTATGAAGATAAATATCCTAACAGTTAGTTTCACAAGAACAACCCATATAAGGTCATGGAATCATTTGTTATGAAAAATCTAATGAAGAACTCATTTATGTAAATAATGGGTAGGTATATCATGAAGAGGGAGGTAATATAAAGTCACATTAATGGGCCAAAGAAGAGACTTCAAAAGGAGGTAAAAAAAATACCAAGTTTCATCATGATTTCCTAAAGCGTAGCACGAGAAGGTATGGAAAGAGTAAAATTTCCGTTGCTTTCTTTAAATATAAAAAGAGTAGCAATGTAGCACAAAATTGGTTATTTGTATATATATCCATGTTATTTTGATATAATAAATTATCTTTATGTTGGCATGTGTTGTAAGAGGATTTCCATTCAAATAATCTTGTTTCCTTAAAAGAGCACTCTTTAAATCAAAATGTGGAGAAGGGAAAGAAGAACATAATGTTGTCAAAGAAAATTGGAAAAAATTATTGCACTCATTGGAGCATGAGTCAACATTGAAATGTAATATGTTGAAAGATTCATCTTGATATACTCTCTAAAATAAATTCTAAGGGCACTCCAAGAGGGAAGATCCATGTACAAGCAAGAGGGAATTTGTTCAAACACAAGCAAAGAGGTTGTTCAAGTACCTAAATGGAAAGAGGTGGAAATTAAAGGAGTTATTTAAGAATAAAAAATAAAAGAGGTAGGAATGAAAGAATTCCCACATATCTACTCGAAATAATACACTATTAAGGAACATTTCAAACAGGAGAACCCATTACCATTTCCAATAGGTAAACATGGTAATAGATTAATCCTTAAAAGAATAGTTGTGAAACTCAATTTTTATTGATTTCTATCTAAATTTGAAAATAATCAAGAGGGAATATTCCAAGATGTCATCATCACCATTGCAAGTGGATAATGATAAGCGAATTTATTGGTTTCATGTATAAAATAGGTGTATCTAGATAAAATTTTGATATCAATCGCTGAGGCACCTATCTAACTATGCAAGTGTAGTATAAGTATAACAAAAAAGTAGCAATTAAGAATAAACATAATATAATAAGTATATTATAATAAATGTATCAATATGCAAAACATCAATGGATATCAATTTCAAGGTTCTTATGTTTGATTTTTTACATACCTCTTTAATCCACAAATTCATTAAATTCTCTATCAATTTCCTGTTGATTTGAAAAAATAGAGTCATTTAGCTATGCAATTGTGTCGGTCTCAAAAATATATATTCAAGAAAAAAAGACCCAAACATTACTAGATGACCAAGATATTAATATTTTTTCATTGACTTCTCCAAGAAAAAAGAAAAAGAATATTTAAGTGACAGTATAATAGAAGTTAAATTTATGATTGAACTGCCACATGGTGGTCAAATGAATGTAAAATTTAATGTTGAGAATAAAACTGAACAATGCACTCCATTGCAGCCTTGCTTGCCATTGTATAATGCCTCTTGAGGTAATTACTTGTTTTGATTATTAAAAATAAATAAAAACTAACCTGAGAAGTTGTGGAGGTATTTCACTCATTGAATTTCAGTATAGAAAAACCATTAAACTTGAGAAGAAGTTCTATAAACAAGTCGTTTTAAAGGGGTTGTATCATTTTCAACATTCTCATTCATGTCTTGAATGAAATTTGAAATATTTTCCTTATCAAGTTATTGTAGCATTTTCCAAGATAGATACTTGAGGCACACTATATTGAGATATAGATCCAAAAAAACTTTAAGACTATGGTATTACAAAGGTGATGATATGTTGGTTTTATTATTCCATACTTATGTATTTGCCATACGGTCACATACTTTCCCAAATTTACATTTTAGTTTTAGGAATGAAGAAATTTCATGTTATTTCTAGTTTACATAGTCACCATGTACTTCTAGCTCAATCTTCTATATTTCTGATCAATTAAGTGCATATACTTCTTTTTGTTTTAGAATTTATTTCCATGTTCGATCTTAAATTTTTTACTGAGTGTACATTATGATTTAAATATTATTGTTCATTACTTAATTTGAATATACCATCCTATTCTTAACCATTTAGTCCTTATATAAATAGAATCATATTCACTTCCCCCACCTTATTTGTTTAGTTTTAGGGTAAAATCATTTGTGCAAGATTATATAATTTCCTTGAAATTTAAATAATATATTTCTTATATATGTTCAAATTGTTATCCATTTTTCCCCTTGGGTGAAATGGACAACGGGGACCTAACATGACCTGAGCACCAGAAGGGACTTCATAGGACAATCTAGGAATTATAGGTGAAAATCATGTTTTCGAGAGCATTCGGGAACATTTCAGGAGTTTGAAACCATTTGAGGAATATTTCCTCTTCTGGGTTTTGAAAGAGACCTAGATTTCTCTTAAAATGAAGTGGATCACAATTGGCCCACATTTGGCTAGGAACGGGCTTAAACAGGCAAAATTACAAAACCTAGTTTTCATACATTTCAATAAGCCTCCACGGCTCCTGACACTGAGAAAGATTCCAAAAGATCCCAAAAACTAGGAGACGTGGGTCAAAATTGCTCAAAAGGGGCCATATTGAGGAATCGAGCTAGAACTAGCTCACCGAGCTGAGGCATCACATTGAGGGGACCAAGTTTTGGGGAGCTGAGGAGAGCTGTAATGCCCCTTTTTGGTGTTGAATCTCATCCTTGCTCCTTTGACCGTAGTTGCTAATGCTGAATGTTTGTAATGTGCTCCCTATGATCATTAGGTAATTACGATCTTGTTGCGAAGTAAATTTAGTGTCCTTTCCTTCTGTCATAAATTCTTGTGCTGTCGTAAATGATTTTAGCTATTGTGGGTGTTTTGTAACATCTTTTATGAAATTTTTTATTGAAGGATAATCGTATTCTTGATTATATGGGTTGCTTAGTGGCACTCTTTTTTCAAAAACTCTGAAGGAATATTCAAATTTGTTCTCAAGGGTGATTTGGGCATATTTTTAAAGGGATCTAACAATTTTTTTAAGATAAGTTTATTTATTTTGATCATCCACCTAAGGCTTAACTATGGGGAAAACCATGGTTAAACATGATTTGAGTAAGGGAGAGTCTTTGTTTGGTGGCACCACTGTCTAAGAAGTTGTTGCATGTTTAATATTTGTATTAAAAGCTTTAACCACCAGCTCCACCTTGGTCAACCTGGTCTCCACACATGGCATTTTTGAATTGAAAATTTAATGGTGAAATTAATGCATGCATCCACCTAATCTGCCTCTTCTTTATTGTTATTAGTAAAATTATGCTTGGCATACATTTTGTGGGACTGCACGCCAGATTGGATGTTGGCTGCATGTTTCTTTTAATTATTATTTGATTGCAAATATTCTTAAGTTTTCTATTTGTTGGCTTGCATATGCCTTGGTATGGTTGTTGGCCGCGTGAGTTTGGAGGGGAAATAGTTGGGTCTATGTTAGAAGTAGTGAATCTTCTTAACTAATGCATGTAGTAGGATTTGAGGCCTTACCATTGCCTCCTACCCCTTCCTGTGCCAAACGTGGCTATAAAAAATAGAGTATGGACATTCAGCAAGCTAAGGCATAGAAGATTTTCTTTGTGTTGTTGTTGATAGAGCTCTGGTCGATGTGGTTGCTGGTTGGATGTGTTTAATCAGGGATGATAAACTACCCATCTCAATAATTTCTAAGCTTTAAGAATCTCCTGAAATGAAACATTCCTCTTTCCTGAAATTGGTATTTCAAATGTGATATTTTTGGATTGTGTTCAGTCATTGCTTACTTGTTGGTTGTTCCTTGACTTGCCTCTAGTTTTGGCTTTCCGGGTGGCTATGGATGCTTCCATTATGAGAAATCTCTTTTCTGGGTAAATGTTTCCTTGAATTTTTTTGTGGATTTTAGATGTCTTGATATGAATCTCTCCTTTCCCTTGAATTTTCTTGCTATAATAATAAAAGTTGCCTAATGTTAGTGGTGGATGGCTTGGATTTGTCTGTATCTGGTTGAAACATATGGAAATCATAAGTTTATTTGTTTAAACAAATCAATGGATTACACGTATTGGTACACATTGTAGGTGGTTAATTTTTGTTTGATTAATCGAACCCTGATCCTTGGATTTCATGGTCTCCCTATTTTGAGTACCCATATTATATTATGGTATCAGTTTATGTTGAACTACTAGTTAAATTATGGGATTTAATGGAATCTATGTAGATGGGTACTTCTTTTTGATCTATGAAAAAGGGTAAATGCTTCTGGTTGTTTCTATGGAGCTGGTAGTAAGATTTGCATTTTTGAATCCTCAAGAATACTGTGATAACTGAGAAATTCAGAAATATTTTACGTATTTAGAAACCTCGTATACCTCATTGTTGTGTTATTTATGTGGAATACTATGTCAAATATGGATTGAGTTGGGTTTTACGTGTTATTGTTTTGGGTGTTGCCATATGGTTTGAATACGGTGATCCTTATCCTGAATTTTGGTATATTGATTTGATGAATATTTTAAAATATTACAAACTTCCCAAATGCTTGAATCTTAATGATGTAGAAATCTAATCATTAAATGGGTATGCGTTGTAACTTGTTGAGGTACTAGATAACTTTCTGAAATATCTGTTAATCTGAAAATTGTCTAGCTGATTCAAAGTTGGGGATAAATAATAAAATTTTAATATCAAAGAAAGGCAAGGGTTTTTTCTGTTTGATCGCTCTCAATGTTTGTCTCAGCCTGGTCTTCTCTTATGTGGCTTATGGAATTTTGTACAACATTTTCATTGTAAAACTCTAAAATTTTGGGTTAGAATGTGTAGTGTCCTGCTTAAAACAAAAATCAAAATAATTTTTTAAAAAAGTAGAAGTGTGGGCTGGAGGGTGGCGTGTGGTAGGTGAGTTGGTGGAATTGATTGATTAGGTGGTAGTAGGAGTGGACAGATACATAAGAGGTGTGTTATAGTAGTTATTCAGGGCTTGGGCATCCTTCCATCCTTTCATACTTGTAATTTTCCTTGCATAATAATTAAAGCATTTAATTATGTCTAGAGGCTTTGACCCCACAGAAACCCAAGTTCAAGTTGTAAATTTTACTGTATTTGGATAGTTGTTGCAAGGTCATGACACAACCATGGAAGGGGAATGCAGAGAATGGATCTTGCATGGTTATGGAATGTTTGACAAAAATCCCAAAGAGATGAGGCCTCATGAACCACAATGATTGCATTATGTGCACAAACAATTTTGTTAAAACATCCATGTTTATCATATATAATAAACATGTCTCCAACATGATCATTTTGCATATGATCAGATACTCCCGGATCGTGACAAAATGTGAGCTCTAAGATAGGTTACAGATGTCCATCAAGCATAAAAGATATAGGAATATTTTCAGTTTTTGTAGTTGCAAATGCTCTGCTGGACGTGTATACAAAGGTGGAAGCATAGCTAGGCTAAAATAACATTGTTATATGGGATTGAGGATTCTATTCCAGTTGAGACCACACTAGAGGGACAAATGTGTTCTACCCAAAGCAACTCCTTTCAGGAGCTCTTCCAAAAATGAACAAAACTTTCAAGCCATTTGAGCTGCCAAAAAACTTTAAATGCTACTTCACCCTTGCAAATGGATGATGAAGATATTGTAAATGAAAATAGCATGAAAAGAAAACGATGGCATCTAAATAATCTAAATCAGGTACATGAAAATAGTAGGTCACCATTAAACAATGAAGGAATTGAGGATGATGTTGTACCTAATGGGTTTGTCACGGCAAGGCTATGGATACCATGCAAAAAATGAGCTGCTTCTTATTGCCCAACTACCTCTTTGACAGCAACAGTGAATCTAAAATATCCCAATGGTTCCAACAGTGGAGGTTCTCTACGTGCTAATGTTCCTAAGACATTGGGAATTTCTCGTAGAGGTGTGTAGAATAACTTTTTTTAACCTCCTGTGCGTTTCAATGCTATTGGTGGTTGGGCTTCTACTACATCACGTTTCCAGGCACTGGTGATAATGGATTAGAAGAATCAACAAAATAATAATAGAAGAACTGCAATCTCCTTCCATGTTTGTTGGACCATTGAAGTGCACTTTTTATCTTTATTACAACCTCTTAATGGGACTGTGGGTGCGGCTAGTTGGGGAAGCTCTCTCCCTTGTAAAATAAAATGGGATTCTCTTTTGTTGTAACACCAGTGCCTTCTCTCTTCCTACCTTTGGCCAGAGATGGAAGCTTTGGATGTTGTTTGCAGGCCCTTAAAAACATGCTGGAACAATGGTGAATTTGTTCCCTGGGGTTGCATCACTCCATCCTAGTTATGCCACTTTTGGGAGATAGAGTTGTGTCTGATGGAGCTTTGGGATGAGGCATGGGTGCAAAACAAATAGCTTGGGTTTTCATGTGACTATTTGGCATCATGTGGAAACAATGGTGGTCTCAATGGATCATGAGTGCACACTACCTGGAACCCACCCCACATACCAGCTTTGCTCATTCTTCACAGGCATGGTTCATCTCTCCATATCCTTCATAATTCTTGTTCTTTAGTTTTCAATTGCAAAAAATTAAATCTAAAACTTTGGATTATCTCCCATTCGATTATTTTTATATAAACTTGTTTTGTAAAAACAATAAAACGAAATATGGCACTTGGGTAACAAAAATAAATCTTGGTAGATGAGCATAAAATTAAACCCCTCATTCGGACATAATTTGGAAAAAACTTCACAACCAAACTACTAGCGTGAAAGAACAAAAATTCTCCTTATGTTTTACTTTACTGATTTGTAGTTTGATCGTCATCCATGGATGCAACCACAACCTTCTACACTACTAGACCCTCGGTTTCAAACTTAGGTGTTCGTGTCCATCGGTATTGGCAAGAACTAGAAGAGTCACCAACTAAAACAACCCTCTCCATCTATCTTGCAAAGTTAGAAAATGTAATTTTGAGAGACTTGCAAAACAACACCCTGAGCCCTGTAAAAGAGTTGTCAAGCGTTGTATATGTTCCTTGTTATGTAGAGAGTCACGTCAAGCATTAGTTAGACCTCATTTTACCGTTTGCATTCTTTTCATCGCTCCTCTAGGATCCCTATTATGTCATGTTGCACTTTTAGATGCAAAATTTGGGTTTCATATTGGCTCACCATTTGAACCCTGAACAACGGAATGCTTGTTCGTCTTCGTAAACCTCTAGTATTTTTACTAGACAATTTTCTGGAACCTTCGGTTCAGGAAAATCATATTCTTGGTTAGTTTGGCAAAGGATTTTTGTAGGCCTCCATTCTTAGTTTTTAACTAGGTGAAACTAGACCAATTACGACTAGTGGCTCCGAAATACTTGTCACCGTTTGAAAATCATCTGTCAGTTCTCAGTTCCGTCGACTCTAAAAAATTCTCCATATATAGGGTAACTTGTAGGAAATTTTTCGTTGCACGTTCGTTAATCAAACATTAGTTTTAGAGGTGGTTTTGTGAGCCCTCAAGATAACTTTTGATCATTTCCAACTAGGCCAATTATGACTGATGACCTCGGAAAACTGACCGCCAATTGTTAACCGTTCACTAGTTCTAAATTCCATCAGTTCCTGTGAATTCTTGGGGTATAGGAGGAAAAGTATAAAAATATTCTTGGTGTGTTTATTCATCAAAAGACAACATTTGAAAGTGGTTTCTTCACCTATGAGTCTAAATCGAACATTTTTGTAGCTAGTAGGAAAACGTAAAAGGAAAGTTGTAGGAACCCGATCGGGTTAGTAAACCATCTTGGAAACTTGTTGACACTTGTAAATAACTACTTGAAATTCTACTATGTGAATGTTGTGTGAAATTGACTGTTTGGAAAAATAGTGTTTCTCTCTCTCTTTCCTTTCTCCTTCTCTCTCATTGGTTATGAAATGAAGTGAAATGAAATGAATACATGTCTCTAAACCTTTTGTTTCGAATTCAAATTATAATTATGATTATATGTAAATGGGAAACTGAAAAACATTAATTATGCTAGATTAGGGTGGATGCCATGCCAGTGATTTATCACTGATTTCATGCTCACATGGTTTTGTAGGATGCAAGAAAGATGGTGAAAAGGCATTGTGAAATTCATTGTTTATTATTGTAATTTATATAGATCATTGTAAAAGGTATATATGTATAATGTAGTCCCATGTTACAGAGAAGTTGTATTTGAAATTTTCTAATATGTATGAGATGCTAGTTTTAGGGATATCTTATGAAATGTGCATTTAATCATAGGTTCAATTTGATTCATAGTTGCATATGGTATAAAAAAGAAGAAGAAGGATTTATATATATATATATATATATAATGAATTTGAATTTAATATCTTGTAGTGTATTTCCCTTAGTGTCGACTAATAAATAGACGATTAATTAATTGAGGTGCCATGTTTTCCTTACCTTGAAAATGCAATAAATAAATACAAACGAAACAGTCAACCCTAGTTCAAGGCTATATGTGTATAGTCTAACCCCATTTAAATGTTGTGTTATTCTTTTTGTATAGAAAACTAAATTGACCTTATGATAAACTTAATCTGTATGCTCAATGGAACACTTTATCATATTCAAATTCCTCTTGAAAAATTATGCAAGTTCAACTAGAATAAGATCCCTAAGTTGAGTTTGTTTAGTTCATCATAGCCTGGAACTATGTTTAACGACATCTAAAAGGAATCATGAAGTTTTTGAGGGATTATGAAAACCATATGGTAAATTTTTTATTCAACGACTTCGGAGAGATCAAACATTATATATAGTAAGTTTTCTCCCTTACCATAGGGAAAATTGGTTATCATGAAGTGTAGTAAGGAGAATGTGTCTTCTTCATGAAGAAAATCCGACTTACGTTACCGAAAAGCAAGGAGAAGATTTGGGAGTTAGATGACAGAAATCATCAGTTGCTACCATTGGAAAGTAACCTTAAGTAGTTGGGATTATCTTGTAGTTTTATGATGATTTAAATCCTCTCCCATAATATTTAACATTTATTGTACCCTCCCTCTCATTCTAGCCACATCAGTTTGCAAATCACTTTCATCCTACAAGATAATTAATCCTCAGAACTAAACTTTATGGTACTTCACCTTAATTTGATCTATAATAGGGCGTAAATCCCTGAGTGAAAATTGAAATTTAACTAAACCTCATTCGATTATGAGGTTATCTTGTGCGTAGAAAATGGTAAGTGGCTCCTTGAAAACAAAATTGATTTTGAAATATGTTGAATTTAGAGAACCTAGGAAACCCAAATCTTGGTTCCGTAATCCCTTGTTATGCCCTTTTATGACATTAAGAATAAATTAAATTTCACATGCAAAATCATGAAATGCAGAAACATGGGATCTTACCTTGAACAAAAATCACTTGTGGTTCATGTGTAGTTTATAATACTTCCAATCATGTACTTCTTCTTGATGTTAGACAAATACTTCTGTAACTCCTTTTGTTATAAAACAATGCTAATAATGAGACCATAGTACGATGAAAGAGATAAATGAGCTTTGAGGTCAAGAATAATGTCACTCTTGGAGTCTTTATAACTCACTTAAACATTTTCATATGTTAAAAAAAATATGAATTGACCTTGGTGAGATAAAACTTTGAGAAAACAAAATATATATAAATCTAAATAAAATTACTTCATGTGGAAATGTTGAATGGATTCAACAAGTTATTGATCTATATTAACTATGGTAGGGAAATAAATTTTAAATAATCGAAGAATGGTTTTGGGGACTGGGTATCTTGAATCTAAACCACCCCCCTTAAATCCTAATATTTCTTTCTGGACATCAAGTCAGATTTACCTAAGTTGCAAGGGTAAAATGTAGACATTGAATAAATGTTTGAGAAGCATATTCTTAACATAAGAACAAGATAATTAAGTACTTTATATGTAATTTGAATTATGCCAAATAAGTATGTAAGTTATGGAATTTTCCGTAAAGGATAAAAAACCAACTTAAAATGGTCGAATTGTAAATTAAATGTGGAATGAACATAAGAATCTATAGGTGGAAAAAGGAGAAAATATCCTTGCACAATAATTTTCTTGGAATTTTAATCATAAGTAAGATGCAATTAAACAAATGATGTTTTTTGGGTTTTCCAATCCTTGAGTCCTTTTCTTGTGGCTAGGTCATTGCTAGTATTCATTCATTGGGAAAAGTGTGGCATCGACATGTCTATGGTGTTTTCATGTGTCTATGTGAGTCGATGACTTGTAAGTGTCGTATGCTTCCTTGAGTTTTCTTTACATGGAGCCCTTGTGGCATTGTGAAGTTAGCAATGTAAGTGAAAAACAAATTATCCTAGTATTTTTACTATTGATTTTGTGTGTGTAAAATGTGGGCGTTATAGTTGGTATCAGAGCAGAGGTTAATGCTCTCGAACCTCTGGGGAAGATTGGAGTTGTGATGGTGTTGCATGATAGTGGTGGATATTGGAAGAGTAATGTTATATAAGCATGATGTGAAAAATATTACAATTGTGATTTTATGAATGCACATGTTGTGCATGTCACTTAGTGCATAATTTTTGTTGTGTTGATGTGTTTGAGATGAGATTATTATCCCTCATTTTTGTGGATTCAATGAGGAATTCACGTGTAATATACCAACTTATTATGTGTGAAAAAAAATATGTTATTATTGATTACGATGTGTTGGAGCATTATGGAATTATGTGATATGTAGGTGTGTTGATGTGTTGTATGACAAGATTGGTCTAAAGTGAATTGGATTGTATTGTGATGTCATCACCGTGTTGTTATGAATTGTGTGCATCACCATGTTGTATTGCAATTGACTATATGTTGTAATGTTAGACATTGTGTTCCTCAAACGTATAATTCATTTAATATGTGATGGTTCATATTGTGATTTAGGGGAAATATGGTGAGCATATGATCCCTATTGTACAATGATTGCACTTTGGGTACAAAATGTGGTAATGTGATGTATCGTAACCTGTGAAAGTAATGATTATTTTTAACCCTATATATAAACCATGCGTAATATGCTATGGTTATTTTTTTGTGAATCAACATTGTGTTTATGATGTAGTTATGTGTTATGTTGTGGACCCTACACTAACTGACCCAAGGGAAATTCAGTAAAAAGGTGTATGTTTGGAGTGAGGAAATGTGTACCATTGACCAATCACTCGAACTGAGTATGACATAGGAAGTGGAGCCTTATATAGGCTGAAAACCCACTTTTGTTCTTTTTGTATGTGTGGAACTTGCTCAACGGGTGTCATGCATATTGTGTTTCACGGATACCTTAGGCTCAGTAGATGGTGACTTGTACTCCTTTCTCTCTCCTGATATGGTTATCGTATGGATTCAACCTATGCGATTTTGACTATGTTGAGCCTTGTCGAAGTGGTGGTGGGATGATTCAGAAAGAGATAATGAAAATTGTATTAGTGATATGATATTTTACGAGCTGAGGCTTGATGTTTCTGAGTTCCAGCAACTCGTTGAGTACCCCCCTTGGTGGTTGTATAAGGCCACATAGTTATCGTAATGTGCTATTCCTATACATGTATTTTATTTGTAAATTGAACACTTTCCCTTTTCTTGCTAGAACCAAGACTTTTCTTGGCTGAACATGTTCTTATATTTTGGGCATTTTCTTGGTTGTTGCACTAACATTCAGATTTTGCACTAACCGTGGATAATTAGCCATTTGTTTTTCTTAGTTTTAAATTGCATATGAATTTTAATTTTTTTTATAGTGTAGCACATGGCTTGGGATTTTTGCCACTTAGCATTTGATATGTATTGTTATGCTGGTTCTAATGTCGTAATGTGTTGGAATAGGGTCATGGGATTCACCATGGAGTGGTGGGACCTATGGACCCGCTTCGTTGTATGGGTGTACACCCCAAGGAGTTACAAATAGCTAGTGGGTTGTTCAACCATGAGTTATTATCTCACTTGGCTTAGAGGTATTTTTATTCTGTGCACCTAGGGCCATAGGGTGACCGACCTCTTTTGAGGAGAAAAAAGGAAAATTTATTTTATTTTATTACTTGTGGGAGCCATAAAAGACTTGAGGGAGGCATAAGAGACTTGAGGGAGACATAAGAGATTTTTGTGGGTGTGATTGATGATTTGGGAGGTATATGGAGTTGTTTGTGATGCTTCATGAGGCATATGGAGTTGGTTGAGTTATGTGTACTCTTGATATTTTGGTTTATGTCTTGTGATGTTGTTTTCATCTTAACACCATGTACCTATAGTTATGGTCTAGAGTTTTCTAAAACCTTTGTATGTGTACCTGTTGGAAATTGTATGTTGTTGTAGTCTGCTTATGTTATGAGAACTGTTGTGTCAGGAGCATGTGTGGGGGCTATGTATGTTCTTTTCATGGTTTGGTTGATTTTTCAAGATGTGATCTAGTTGTAAAAGTATGTAGCAATATGTCCTGCGGACTATTAGTGTTGTGTTTGGCCCTAATGTGGTATTGTTCTGTCAGTTCTATTAGGCACCCATAATCATAAGACAAAAAAAATCTTAAACAAAAGAGTACTAAAAGTTGAGATTAATAAATACCTAAAAAAAAAATAAGTAATAAAGTAAAAGAGAACTGTCAATCTTCTCAGAACATTAAAATTTATTATATTGCCAAAATTAGTCTGTTTCCTTATGGTCATGTTATACTAAAGGGTTGTTTTGTTAAACTATAGGTGTCATTATTGACTTTCTTTCCTACGTACCCAACCAGGTTACAAGGCAACAATTGTCACTAACAAGTTCCAGAACACTTCTAGATTCACTAGAACATACTTTTCTTTCATTAACAATTATTAGGGGTCATAAGGTCCAAAATCTCGGGTTAGAAGGTTCAAAAAGGGTCAGAGGGTAATTCCTCACCATACCCACTCTCTAACAGGCTTAAAGATTCAACTAGGTTTTTCCCAAATTTAACGCATTCAAAAATTCCCTAAATTATTCCCATTGGATAGGAAATTTCCTCACCTTTCCATTGATATAAGGAAGTCCTCCTAACTCCTCATATTTTTCGAGTTATGGGCTGACGGGCCTTGGGGTGAAAATTTTCCCCAAGAGCGGGCCTGTGGGCCCAGGGGTGGAAATTTGCCCCAAGGGCGGGGTGGCAGGCCGCGGGGGACTTTTGGAAAAATTCCCATGCAGGGGAAAAAAACTATTTTGCGCCCATGCACCCGCGGGTCCACAAGGGACATGTGGTGCCTCCCAAGCCACCACGGGGAAAAGGGGCCAGCGGGAACATTTTAGAAAATTTCCCACGCGGGGCGAGAAGTCCACTTTGCGCTCGCGCTCCCGCAAGGGACAAGTGGCATCTCCTAAGCCAATGTGGGGAAGGTGGGCAGTGGGGGGAGAAAAATTAGTTAATGCCCTGAAGGGCTAAGAGGGTAGCCCCCACCCACACCTCTGCCGGCACCTCACGATGCCACGTGGCATCTCTTGATTGGCTGTGGGATGGCGGGGTGGAGGGGAAAAGTTGGAAAAGTTTCCCAAAATTTTCTGAACGTAAAAAGGAAAAAAGGGACCCGCTCCACTGCCGATGCCTCGTGACACCACGTGGCATCACCTGATTTGTTGCGGGCTGGTGGGGAAAATTTGGAAAATTTTCCCAAAATTTTCCAGGAGTGCTAAGTCAAAAATCCCCTCTACCAACGCCTTGTGGTGACACGTGGCAGCCTCTGATTGGCTGTGGGTTGGCGGGTTGGTGGGGAAACTTAGGAAAAATTTCCCCAAAAATTTTCCTAAGCGCTAAGTCTAAAAGGTGGTCTGCCCTTCCGCCGACACCTCGTGGTGCCATATGGCAGCCTCTGATTGGCTGTGGGCTAGCGGGGAAGTGGGGAAAATTAGAAAAAATTTCTCAAAAAATTTCCCAATTATTTAAGGGAAAAATTAGGGCCTGTGGGCCCGCCAATGAAAATTTTCCCCAATTTTTGATGCCAAGGAAGAAAAACTTCAGGAGGCCATAAGTTTTGATAGAGGGCTCAGTTTTGGGAAAACAAGGACTTTCTAGAAATCTCTCACATCCTCTTTACTCAAGAATCATTAATTTTTAGTTTTGATAAATTCTAAGGGGTCAATTTTAAGAAAATGATCTGCAGGCTTTTACAATACGAACTGGTAAATTTCAACTTATAAGATTTGTTCAATTTGATCTTCTTCCTCTCTCAGCTTGTCAAATAGACATGGGGAATTGTTCTTAGATGGATTTAAGGAGGATTTCAAGAATCAATGTGTCTGATTGATTTGCAATTTGAGCATTTTTGTTTCTTGACAGAAAAACGACTACAAAACGGTTTGAGCCTGATTTTGCTAAGTTTTCTAAGAAATTCCTTAAATGTTTTTGTCCAATTAGATTCGTTTAGGGCTTACTACTTCAATTTAATCATTTAATTTGTTATTTCCTTGTTATGGGTTTGAACTATGCATTTTAGGTAAAGTATTTGCCAGTTTTGAAAATGCAAAACATAGATTAACTTTTAAAGGATATATTTACCATTTTCTTCTTCCAAGTATTAGAATTCGTTCCAATTCAAATCTAATATGTTTATGTGATTCAAATCAAACTATTCAAAACCCAAATGCAACTCTGATTTCCAATTTTACACATTTCCAAAAGACAGAGTTCTGTATTTTCTCACACACATTTCTTCCTTTCAAACAAAGATTTCAAATACATTTCAAAACAGATTTCAAACAATAGTAACTTCTTTTGTAAAGGTAGAACAACATATATATTCAGTTAGAATGATTTCTTTCACAACTTCTTCATTTACAATGATCAAATACAACTTACAAGGATATAATCTTTCTTTTCTTTCATTCAAAAATAGAGAACAGAGTGCATCACTTTCACACTTCGAATTACAACTTTCATAACCAATACAAACCATCTTTCCATCACGAATATATTACATTATCATCCACTTCAAGTGGGAAAAAGGCTTTACAAAAAGAACTCTCACAAGGGACTGTCAAAACTATCTTATTTTTCTTTGCTCCAGAATAACAACATGCAGATCCATCATACTCCAATTTTGATCACAACAAAGGTAGGGGAAAGGCAACGCTCTCCACCCAACCAAGACATCCAATGAAGAGGAGAAGCCATCCCTCTTCATTGGCCCCTGAGCCCCAACCACAATGTAATAAAAGATGTGATCCAACTCATGGCAACAACAGGCTTCCACAAACACACAGGCAACATAATCACAATAAAACACAGTCCAAACAGAATGTAGTTTACAACTACATTAAAACATGGCACACACATTACTGAGGCTTCATCAAGCAAGCCAAAGGAGCAAGAAACTATGGGGGATGCTACTTATGCCTCCCAAAGGGGAAATGGGTATCACCACCTGAGAACAAACCACCGAAATATGTATGTATCATTTAAAATCCTTGTCATGCCCTTATGCCTCCCCCAAGTACCCCTTATTACTCACATTTCCTTATGTCTCCCCAACTTCTTATAGCACCCCATAATGAGTAAAGAAATGCAAGCTATTTATTTGTAAGGTGGAACCTAAATCCCAACTCCCTCCACCCTTATACCTCTCTGAACACACTTGTGTATCCCACAAAATAACCCCATAGTCTTCTCCTACACCATTCCTAGGCCATCTACCCAACAACCCACAAGCATGCCAAAACATTCACACATTAACATTTTCATAAACCAAAAGAGAAGCATTCCAAGAGCCAAGCTCTTACCTCTCCATGATGGAGTTGTTCCAAGTTCCAAAACAACAAATTTATCCCAATGCAAGCAATCCAAAATAACCAAATACAAGCATGCAACAATCTTCCAAGAACTTCTTTAGGCAAGATCTCCAAAACAGCAAAAGAATTCACCCAAAAATGAAGTCTCCAAAATGAAGCAACCCCAAAACAAGGCAAACCATTCAAATTTTATAGAAGAGGGAAGAGAAGAGGATGAGGTGGATCCATGTAGGATGCCACATCACACATCCTCAACCCCAACCCCAAAGTCAACTTCATTCTCCAATGCACAATAAATAGGTGGGTGAATAATATGACAGTTTACTTACACACTCAAATCCAACCCACACCCCAAAGGACTGAAATTAAATCAAGAAAGAAAAGTGCAATTAAAACCTACAATTTTCCTTCTCAAAAAGCATTATAAAAGTCTAATCTCAACTCTCCAACCATAGGTATGGTTGGTAATTAAATTTAAGAGGTATGGGACAAGTTTAACTTGTCCCACAAGCCTCCAAAATCAGCCTCCAAGGACAATTTCGAATTTCCAAGAAGGTGGAGTGTTTCACACTCAAAAGTTAACTTACACATCACTTACAACACTTTAATTCAAGACCAACAACTCTATTAATTACTTTCTTATGACATATTTGATTTATTTATTTTAACAATATGATAACTCACAAAATTTACACACCATTTAATAATTAATGAAAGGGGTAAAGACACCACAAAATAAACACATGTAAACATAAACAAAGGGACCAAAATAAAAGAAATACATAAAACCCCTTGGTCACATTTAAAGGTGATCCCCCCATGGGAATCCCTAACACACACAAACACGCACAAACAAATACTAGTTGCCATGGTGACCTTGTTGAATTCATCTAGAATTCCAATGTGGTTGGTCTCCAATCCCCCGATGTTTGTTGTGATATTTTAACCTGCAAAACACAATTACCTCCTTCAGCCTCGTGGCCATATCAGAACATCCAAAGTAATATAATATAATTACCAAAATCATCTAGATATATGAATCACAACAACATCAAAGCAATCTAGCAATATCATTTAGAATTTTACTCAACAATTATATCATCATCCAATAATTTCCATTTCTAGGTCTACTCACAATATCCAAATATCACAAGTCCACACAACATCCATAATATAACCATGTCAAACAGTATACCATTATCAATATCCAAAATGCCTCTAATAATCATCATGCATCACAACTGAATCAAGTCAACAATAATCCATGATCTACATCTATCATCATACTATAATAAGGTCCATAATCATGTCTATAATATAATCAGTGGTATCATGATTAGTATCAAAAGGTGTCAAAGGGAAGTGGGCACTACATCCCCCTCCCCTTAGACTCGAATTCCTCCTGGATGACACTAGAACAAATGTGGAAACTAAACTCGTAGCAAGGTAGCATCCTCCCATGTAGCTGCAGTCTCATCATATCTGTCCCACTGTACCTAGACCTGATCAACCTCTCTGCCTCAAAGGCCCAGGGTCCTGTGATCTAGGATGCAAACGGGCTCCACCATCACCTGCCCCTGATCCTGCACCTGCAATGATGTCCAATCTAACACATGAGAAGGATCTGTAACATATCTCCTAAGAACTGAAACATGAAACACATCATGTATGTGAGACAAGCTGGGTGGTAATGCTAGATGGTAGGCCAAAGGGCCGATACGCTCCAAGATCTCAAAAGGACCAATGAATCTAGGAGCTAACTTAGAACCTTTTCCATAATGGATAGGGCTCTTATGTGGCCTGACACGAAGGAACACCTTCATGCCCACATCAAAACTACGGTCGGTCCTATGCTGATCTGCATACTTCTTCTGCCTATCCTGAGCCTCCTGCAGTCTTTGTCTGATCAAAACCACCTGATACTCCATGTCCTGCAACAAAAGCTGGTCCAAGAGAAATCCTCCTCTAACCTGTCTCAACTAAGAGGTGTCCTACACTCTCTGCCATACAAATCTTGAAAAGAAACCATGCCTATAGAACTCTGAAAACTATTATTGTAGGTAAACTCCACCAAGTACAGGTACTCCTCCCATCTTGACTGTTGATCCATCACATACATCCTGAGCATGTCCTCTAAAATCTGATTCACCCACTCCATCTGTCCATCTGTCTCAGGGTGATATGTTGTGCTGAAATTGATCTTCGTCCTGAGGGCATGTTGCATGGTAGTCCAAAAATGGGAAGTATACAAAGGATCGCAGTCACTAATGATCTTTTGCAGAATCCCGTGCAACCTGACAATCTCATCCAAATATACCCATGCCACTGCACTAGCTGTATAAGTGGTCTTCACTGGAGAAAAGTGAGCCACTTTTGTCAATTTATCAACTGTGACCATGATGGCGTCATGGTGATATCTCGACATCGGTAGCCCAACAATGAAATCCATGGAAATGGTGTCCCACTTCCATTCCGGTATAACATGAGGAAAGAGAAGGCCAGCTGGATGTTGATGCTTGGCCTTTACTTTCTGGCACTCTAAACATCATGACATGAATTGAGCCACGTCTCTACGAAGTCCTCTCCAATGATACAACTGTCTCAAGGTGGCGTGCATCTTCTTCACCCCAGGATGGGCTGAATAGGGTGCACGATGTGCCTCTGCCAAGATGTCCTACCTCAAGCCTCCATCTCTGGGAACATAAATCCAGCCTCTGTGCCTGAGAAGGCCATCTACCTCTAGGGAAAAACCATCAAACTTCCCCTCAAGGGGTCTCTGAGACTCGATCTCTGCTCGAACTGCAATGTAGAAGCTATCAAGAGGAAGCTGCTGAAGGATCCTGCTCCGTAAATCTGTGCTCACTGAGGTGGCCATAGCCACATGTCTCAGTCTGCTGAGAGCATCTGCCACCACATTCTCCTTCCCTTTCACATGTTCTATCTCCATATCATACTCATAAAGTAACTCCATCCAACGCCAATAACGAGCATTGAGATTGGGCTGCGTGAAGAGGTGACGAAGACTCAAGTGATCTGTCCTGAGTGTGAATCTCTGACCAAGTAGATAGTGCCTCCATCAAACAAAAGTGTGCACAATTGCTGCAAGCTCAAGATAATGAGTCAGATAATTAAGCTCATAATCTTTGAGTTTGCGAGACTCAAAAGCCACTACTCTTCCCTCCTGCATCAACACACCTCCAAGCCCTGCTAAAGAAGCATCTGTGCAAACGAAAAAATCACCCTGTGGATCTGACACTGCAAGGATAGGTGTTGTAGTGAGAAATTCCTTCAGTGTAATGAAGGCCTACTCGCACCTTTCTGACCAAACAAACTTCTTCCCTTTCCTTTGAAGGGAAGTGATGGGATGTGCAATTCGAGAGAAGTCCTGAACAAATCTCTAGTAGTATCCTGCTAATCCCATAAAGCTGCACACCTCAGTCATAGTAGTGGGTGCTGGCCAATCCATAATAGCTCTAATCTTGGAAGGATCGATGGCAATACCTTCCCCAAAAATGATATGACCCAAATACTGCACCTCCGTCTGAAAGAATGCACACTTCTCCAAGTTCCCGTAAAGCTGCTGCTCCCGAAGGCACTGAAGCACCTGGCAAAGGTGCCCCTCGTGCTCCTCATGCGTACGTGAGTAAATCAAAATTTCATCAAGAAAGATGAGCACGAAGTGATCTAAGAAGGTCCTAAATACCCCATTCATCAAACTCATAAACACTGCGGGGGCATTAGTCAAACCAAAAGGCACCACTGTGAACTCATAGTGGCCATATCTCATACGGAAGGTGGTCTTATGAATGTCCACCTCTGAAATCCTCAGCTGATGGTAACCTGACTTAAGGTCTATCTTAGAGAAAGTTGTGGCTCCCTTCATCTGATCAAACAAATCATCAATGCGTGGAAGGGGATAACGATTCTTGATCATTACTTTATTCAGCTGGCGGTAATCAATACACAACCGCAAGGATCCATCCTTCTTCTTCACAAAAATCACCGGTGCACCCCAAGGGGATACACTAGGATGGATAAGGCCTTTCTCCAAAAGGCCCTCAAGCTGCAACTTGAGCTCACAGAGCTCTGGTGTGGTCATCCGATAAGGTGCTCGTGAGATAGGCTCTGCTCCAGGAACCAGATCTATGTGAAAATCAATCTCACATGGGGGTGGTAGCCCCAGTAGCTCCCCTGGAAAGACATCTGCAAACTCTCTCAAAATGGGGTGATCATCTAGCGATGGTCCACTAGACCCATCCTCTGATCTGTCACTGACTGTAATAACATACATCTGACAACCCCGTCACACACACCACTTAAGCTACATAGTATAGATGGTGTGAATAGAAACAGGTCTCCTGACCCCTAAAATTACCGACTCAACTCCCAAATCATCAGCACAAGATATAATCTTGTGGTAACAATCCATCCTGGCCCTGTGTGCAGACAACCAATCCATACCCAAGATGACTCCATAAGAGCCCAAAGGAAGGATACGGAGATCCGAGGTAGTGGTGAAAGGTCCCAAATCTACCACACACTCCTTAACTAAGGAGTCTACAGAGATCTTGGCTCCAGAAGCCATCTCAACATCCCAACTATGACCCTGCCTAACTGCCACCAGCTTGCATCACTCTACTAAAGATGGTGCAATAAAAGAATCAGAAGAACCAGAATCAAACAAAATGGAGGTAGGAATACCACCAATGTTACCTGCAGTCTCAATAACTATACTCTGATGCTCTGCCTGGTGGTTCTTGACCACTGCATACATCCTATGACTGTGCCCCATATCACCAACAGTAGGCTCTGAGATTTATGTCTTACCCTTGTTATTAGGGTTCTGTGGGTAGTCTCTCCAAAAATGTCCAGTAACACCACAACCAAAACAACCACCTGATCCTCTCCCCTGTGTAGCAGGTCTGGCTGGTACTCTGGAGGTCTATGGTGTGGATCCTGATGATCTGGCTGTGGTCTGCTGAGGTCTCTGCTGGTGAGCTCCTGCTGAGTGAGCTCTCTGGGCACCCTGTGTCCTGATGGGACCCCTAGGAGGAGGCCCCATACTCTGACCTCTCTGTGCATCAAATCTCTGTGGAGGTCTATAAGGTGGGCGAGACTGCTGCTGCTGCTGTGGTCTAAAAGATGACTGTGTTGAACCCTGTCCACCACGAGGAAGAGGTACTGACCCCCTCGATCTGTTGTCCTGCATCTATTGTATGCAGCTCCAGACTCGGTCTCTAGCCTTTGGGTCTTTCCCTGAGTCTCCTCTGCTATATAGGCCTTCTCGACGGCCTCAACTAATGTCTGTGGACAATGGATCCACACTGCACCTCCAATGTCTAGGTTCAGGCCCCAGATGAACATGTGGATCCACACCTGCTCATCCTGCATGTAACCAACATACTGGAGTAGATCCAAAAATCTACTCTCATACTCAGCCACCGTAAGAGATGTCTGTCGGAGGTCATGGAACTCATCTATCCACTGTTGTATGAATCTCCATGTGACAAGTATCTGTTCCTGAAACACTCCTCAAAGAGCTCCCAGGTAACTGTCTCAGAATCAACATGGAGCTTCTTCTCCTCTGTCCTCCACCAGACACCAACTCCATCCCTCAGTAGATGGATCGCAACACGAGCTTTCATGTTGCTAGAACAAGGACAGAGCTTGAAGCATCCGCTCAAGCTCACCAACCAGGCCTCTTCCTGAAATCCACCTATGTCACCAGAATAATGTGATGGTTGAAGCTTCAGGATCTCCCTGATGTGATCTACAGCTATGGTCTGACGGCCTCTAGGCCTCTCTGTATGCTCATCCCTAAGCCTAGGGCTCTGAGACCTCTCTCTATGTCCTGAAACTCGGTCACCCTGTCCCCTCTGTGGTGACTCTACTCTGGCTACTCTGCATGGGGGTTCTCTCATCCATGCTCCTTGCTAGGTCGAGGAGATACCTGACCCTTAATGGAAGGGACTCTATCATGAATGGCTGCATGTCCTCCTACTGATCCTCCACGTAGAGTGGCATTAACATCCTAAAGAGTCTACAAAATCTGGGGTAGGATGGCTGTTACAGCATGATCTGGTGGTGGTAAGTCTAGGTCTATGTGAAAAGACCCCTCGTCCCATCTGCACCTCCTGCACAGACCAGGGTGAGAGTTAGTTAATCTTTCTATTTTTATTCAGTTTCCATGTTTACTAAAATATGTAATTTCTAAACTAAGTTGTTTTCTATATTTAAAAGTGTGCTAGGTTTAAGGTTCATGTCTCAAGTTTTCTAGTGTGCCCAATGGTCCAAGATTTTGAACCACTGCTCTGATACCAAGTGTAACACCCGCTAAAACAACCCACTTGAGACCCAAGAACAACCTAGGATTAGTTAGGAAAATTATGGAATAATTTTTTTTGTTTAAAAGAGTCTACAACCAGGTTACAAGGCAACAACTATCACTAACAAGTTCCAGAACACTTCTACATTCACTAGAACATAATTTTCTTTCATTAACAATTATTAGGGGTCATAAGGTCCAAAATGTCGAGTTAGAAGGTTCAAAAAGGGTCAGAGGGTAATTCCTCACCATACCCACTCTCTAACAGGCTTAAAGATTCAACTAGGTTTTTCCAAAATTTAACGCATTCAAAAATTCCCTAAATTATTCCCATTGGATAGGAAATTTCCTCACCTTTCCATTGATATAAGGAAGTCCTCCTAACTCCTCATATTTTTTGAGTTATGGGCCGACGGGCCTTGGGGTGAAAATTTTCCCCAAGAGCGGGCCTGCGGGCCCAGGGGTAGAAATTTGCCCCAAGGGTGGGTCGGCAGGCCATGGGGGACTTTTGGAAAAATTCCCACATGGGGGCGAAAACCAATTTTGTGCGCACCCATGGGTCCACAAGGGACACGTGGCACCTCCCAAGCTAGCACGGGGAAAACGGGGCAGTGGGAACATTTTAGAAAATTTCCCGCACGGGGCGAGAAGTCCACTTTGTGCCTACACTCCCACGAGTCCGCAAGGGACACGTGGCATCTCCTAAGCCAACGTGGGGAAGGCGGGGTGGCGGGGAGAAAAATTAGGTTAACACCCCGAAGGGCTAAGAGGGTAGCCCCCACCCGCGCCTCCGCCGGCACCTCATGATGCCATGTGGCATCTTCTGATTGGCTGTGGGATGACAGGGTTAAGGGGAAAAGTTGAAAAAGCTTCCAAAATTTTCCAAACACAAAAAGGTAAAAATGGACCCGCTCTATTGCCGACACCTCATGATGCCATGTGGCATCACCTGATTCATTGCGGGATGGTGGGGAAAATTTGGAAAGTTTACACAAAATTTTCTGGGAGTGCTAAGTCAAAAAGCCCCTCCGCCAACACCTCATGGTGACATGTGGCAGCCTTGATTGGTTGCGGGCTGGTGGGTCGGTGAGGAAACTTAGGAAAATTTTCCCCAAACATTTTCCTAAGTGCTAAGTCTAAAATGTGGTTTTCCCTTCTACTGACACCTCGTGGTGCTATGTGGTAGCCTCTGATTGGCTACAGGCTGGTGGGGCGGTGGGGAAAATTAGAAAAAATTTCCCAAAAAATTTCCCAAGTGCTAAGGGAAAAATTCGGGCCCGCGGGCCTGCCAATGAAATTTTTCCCCAATTTTTGACGCCAAGGAAGAAAAACTTCAGAAGGCCATAAATTTTGATAGAGAGCTCAGTTTTGGGAAAACAAGGACTTTCTGGAAATCTCTCAATGTCCTCTTTACTCAGGAATCATTAATTTTTAGTTTTGATAAATTCTAAGGGGTCAATTTTAAGAAAAATATCTGTAGGCTTTTACAATACAAAACTGGTAAATTTTAACTTATAAGATTTGTTCAATTTGAAATTCTTCCTCTCTCAACATGTCAAATAGACATGGAGAATCGTTCTTAGATGGATTTAAGGAGGATTTAAGATTCAATTTGACTAATAGATTTGTAATTTGAACATTTCCGTTTCTTGACAGAAAAATGACTGCAAAACGGTTTGACCCTGATTTTGCTAAGTTTTCTAAGAAATTCCTTAAATTTTTTTGTCCAATTAGATTCGTTTAGGGCTTACTACTTCAATTTAATCATTTAATTTGTTATTTCCTTGTTGCGGGTTCGAACTGTGCATTTTAGGTAAAGTATTTGCCAGTTTTGAAAATGCAAAACAGAGATCAAAATTTTAAAGGATCTATTTGCCATTTTCTTCTTCCAAGTATTAGAATTCATTCCAATTCAAATCTAATACGTTTATTTGATTCAAATCAAACTATTCAAAACCCAAATGCAACTCTGATTTCCAATTTTACACATTTCCAAAAGACAGAGTTCTGTATTTTCTCACACGCATTTCTTCCTTTCAAACAAAGATTTCAAATACATTTCAAAACAGATTTCAAACAATAGTAACTTATTTTGTAAAGGAAGAACAACATATATATTCAGTTAGAATGATTTCTTTCACAACTTCTTCATTTACAATGATCAAATACAACTTACAAGGATATAATCTTTCTTTTCTTTCATTCAAAAACTGAGAACAGAGTGCATCACTTTCACACTTCGAATTACAACTTTCATAACCAATACAAACCATCTTTCCATCACAAATATATTACATTATCATCCACTTCAAGTGGGAAAAAGGCTTTACAAAAAGAACTCTCACAAGGGACTGTCAAAACTATCTTTTTCCTTTGCTCCAGAACAACAACATGCAGATCCATCATTCTTCTAATTTTGATCACAACAAAGGTAGGGGAAAGGCAATGCTCTCCACCCAACCAAGACATCCAATGAAGAGGAGAAGCCATCCTTCTTCATTGGCCCCCGAGCCCCAACCACAATGCAATAAAAGATGTGATCCAACTCATGGCAACAACATGCTTCCACAAACACGCAAGAAACATAATCACAATAAAACACAGTCCAAAACAGAATGTAGTTTACAACTACATTAAAACATGACACACATTACTGAGGCTTCATCAAGCAAGCCAAAGGAGCAAGAAACTATGGGGGATGTTGCTTATGCCTCCCAAAGGGGAAATGGGTATCACCACCTGAGAACAAACCACCAAAATATGTATGTATATATCATTTCAAATCCCTGTCATGCCCTTATGCCTCCCCCAAGTACCCCTTATTCCTCACATTTCCTTATGTCTCCCCAACCTCTTATGGCACCCCATAACGAGTAAAGAAATGCAAGCTATTTCTTTGTAAGGTGGAACCCAAATCCCAACTCCCTCCACCCTTATACCTCCCTGAACACACTTGTGTCTCCCAAAAAATAACCCCATAGTCTTCTCCTACACCATTCCTAGGCCATCTACCCAACAGCCCACAAACAAGCCAAAACATTCACACATTAACATTTTCATAAACAAAAGAGAAGCATTTCCAAGAACCAAGCTCTTACCTCTCCATGATGGAGTTGTTCCAACTTCCAAAACAACATACTTTATCCCAATGCAAGAAATCCAAAATGGCCAAGATCAATCATGGAACAATATTCCAAAAACTTCTTCGAAGCAAGATCTCCAAAATAGCAAAAGAATTCACCCAAGAATGAAGTCTCCAAAGTGAAGCAACCCCAAAACAAGGCAAGCAATTCAAATTTTATAGAAGAGGGAAGAGAAGAGGATGAGGTGGATCCATGTAGGATGCCACATCACACATCCTCAACCCCAACCCCAAAAGTCAACTTCATTCTCCAATGCATAATAAATAGGTGGGTGAATAATATGACAGTTTACTTACACACTCAAATCCAACCCACACCCCAAAGGACTGAAATTAAATCATGTAAGAAAAGTGCAATTAAAACCTACAATTTTCCTTCTCAAAAAGCATTATAAAATTCTAATCTCAACTCTCCAACCATAGGTATGGTTGGTAATTAAATTTAAGAGGTATGGGACAAGTTTAACTTGTCCCACAAGCCTCCAAAATCAGCCTCCAAGGACAATTTCGAATTTCCAAGAAGGTGGAGTGTTTCACACTCAAAATTTAACTTACACATCACTTACACATCCCTTACAACACTTTAATTCAAGGCCAACAACTCTATTAATTACTTTCTTATGACATATTTGATTTATTTATTTTAACAATATGATTACTCACAAAATTTACACACCATTTAATAATTAATGAAAGGGGTAAAAGCACCACAAAATAAACACATGCAAACATAAACAAAGGGACCAAAATAAAAGAAATACATAAAACCCCTTGGTCACATTTAAAGGTGATCCCCCCATGGGAATCCCTAACACACACAAACACACACAAACAAATACTAGTTGTCATGGTGACCTTGTTGAATTCATCTAGAATTCCAATGTGGTTGGTCTCCAATCCCCGATGTTTGTTGTGATATTTTAACCTACAAAACACATCCTTCGGCCTCGTGGCCATATCAGAACATCCAAAATAATATAATATAATTACCAAAATCATCTAGATATATGAATCACAACAACATCAAAGCAATCTAGCAATATCATTTGTAATTTTACTCAACAATTATATCATCATCCAATAATTTCCATTTCTAGGTCTACTCACAATATCCAAATATCACAAGTCCACACAACATCCATAATATAACCATGTCAAACAGTATACCATTATCAATATCCAAAATACCTCTAATAATCATCATGCATCACAACTGAATCAAGTCAACAATAATCCATGATCTACATCTATCATCATACTATAATAAGGTCCATAATCATGTCTATAATATAATCAACGGTATCATGATTAGTATCAAAAGGTGTCAACAAGCATAAAAGATATAGGAATATTTTGAGTTTTTGTTGTTGCAAATGATCTGTTGGATGTGTATGCAAAGGTGGAAGCATAGTCGGGCTACAATAACATTGTTATATAGGATTGAGGATTCTAGGGCAGTTGAGACCGCACTATAGGGACAGATGGGTTATACCCAGAGCAAATCCTTTTAGGAGCTCTTCCAAAAATGAACAAAAATTTCAATCCATTTGAACTGCCAAAAAACTTTAAATGCCACTTCACCCTTGTAAATGAATGATGAAGATACTGCAAATGAAAATAACATAAAAAGAAAACGATGACATTTGGATACACAAAATCAGAGGCATGAAAATAGTAAGTCACCATTAAACAATGAAGACATTGAGGATGATGTTCTACATGTTGGGTTTGTCATGGCAAGGCTATGAATACCATGTAAAAAATGAGCTGCTTCTTATTCCCCAACTGCCTCTTTATCAGCAACAATGAATCCAACATATCCCAATGTTTCTAGCGATGGAGGTTCTCTGTGTGCTAATGTTCCTAAGACATTGGGAATTTCTCATAGAGGTGTGCAGAATAACCTTTTTTTCCTCCTGTGCATTCCAATGCTACTAGTGGTGGGGCTTCTGCTGCATCACATGCTTTAGGCACTGGTGATAATGGATTATATGAATGGACAAAAAATAATAATATAAGAACTGCAATATCCTTCCATGAGTGTTGGACCATTGGAGTGCACAATTTATCTTTGTTGCAACCTCTTAATGAGAATGTGGGTGCGGCCAGTTGGGGAAGCTCTATCCCTTGCAAAATAAAATGGGATTCTCTTTTGTTGTAACCTCTACACCAGTGCCTTCTCTCTTCCTACCTTTGGCCATAGATGTAAGATTTGGATGTTGTTTGCGGGCCCTTAAAAACATGTTGGAATAATGGTGAATTTGTTCCCTGAGGTTGCATCACTCAATCCTAGTTATGCCACTTTTCAGAGATAGAGTTTTGTCTGATGTAGCTTTGGGATGAGGCATGGGTGAAAAACAAATAGCTTGGGTTTTCACGTGACTATTTGGCATCATGTGGAAACAATGGTGGTCTCAATGGATCATGAGTGTACACTACCTGGAACCCACCCTACATACCCGCTTCGCTCATTCTTCACAGGCATCGTTCATCTCTCCACATCCTTCATAATTCTTGTTCTTTAGTTTTCAATTGCAACAAATTAAATCTAAAACTTTTGATTATCTCCCATTCGATTATTTTTATATAAACTTGTTTTTTAAAAACAATAAAATGAAATATGGCACTTGGGTAACCAAAACAGATCTTGGTAGCTGAGCATAGACTTAAACCCCTCCTTCAGACATAATTTGGAAAAGTATTTGCAACCAAACTGCTATCACGAAAGAACAAAACTTATCTTTATGTTTTACTTTACCAACTTATAGTTTGATCGGCATCCATAGATGCAACCACAACCTTCTATGCTGCTAGACCCTCGGTGTCAAGCTTAGGTGTTCGTGTCCATTGATATTGGTAAGAACTAGAAGATTCACCAACTAAAACAACCCTCTCTGTCTATCTTACTTGAAGTTAGAAATTGTAATTTTGAGAGACTTGCAAAATAACACCCGGAGCCTCGTAAAAGAGTTGTCAAGTGTCATATATGTTCCTTGTTATGTAGAGACTCATGTCAAGCATTATTTAGACCTTGTTTTACCATTTGG